>OY728134.1:672528075-673778075 GCA_963277665.1 Viscum album | reverse complement strand
TCCTTAAAAAAGAACCTAGAGCTTGGTATGAAATATTGAGTTCTTTTATTTTGAAAAATGGATTTACTGTTGCATTGGAAGATCCTACACTTTTTAAGAAAACTATTTTTTCTAATATTTTATTAGTTCAAATATATGTTTATGATGTTATTTTTGGTTTAACTAATAAAAATATTTGTATTGATTTTTTAAAATTAATGAAAAAATAATTTGAAATGAATATGATGGGAGAACTGAATTTATTTTTAGGATTTCAGATTTATCAAAAAGATTATGGAAATTTTTTAAATCAAAGTAAATATATTATTTATTTACTGAAAAAATTTGGACTTGAAAACAGTAAGACATATACAACCCCCATGTGTACCAATATAAAAATTGATTTGGATGAAGCTAGAAAACCAGTGGAAAATAAGTTATATAGAGTTATGATTGGAAGTTTGTTATATCTTACTACTAGCAGACCAGACATTATGTTTTATGTTTGTTTATGTGATATATTTCAATCAAATCCAAAAGAGTCCCATCTTACTATTGTTAAAAGAATATTTAGAAGGAACTGTTTTTCAATCTCTTCTTTACCCCAAAACTTTTGATTTTAATTTAATTTCATATTCATATGCTAACTTTGGAGGATGTAGATTAGATAGAAAATTTACCTCAGGTTCCTTTCACTTTTTGGTAAAATCTTTAGTATCATGGTCTAGTGAGAAACAATACTCAGTTTTCCTATCAACCACTAAGGTAGAATATAGGTCTGTTGGAAGTTGTTGTGCATGAGTATCGTGGATGAAAAACACTCTATTGGACTTTGGACTAAATTTTAATAGTATACATATTTTATGTGATAATACTAGTGCTATAAATATTTTAAAAAATCCTATAACTCATTCTAGGACTAAGAACATTGATATAAGGCATCATTTTTTAAGAGATCATGTCCTTAAAAAGGATATATCTTTAGAATTTGTTAATACTGAACATCAATTAGCTGATATGTTTACTAAACCACCTACCATTTCAAGTTATGATTTTATTAGGGGGGATCTAGTAATATTTAATTTTAAATAAATGTTTTTTAATTTATTTTAAGTTTCTATATTTTTATTTTAATAAACTATATTCGATATGTTTTTTTCAGTTACAATTTATTTTTTTTTTAAAGAATTTCATTTTGATTTATTTTTATTAGTCTTTTCAAATTAAAAAATAATAATGAGTACATTCTCAATCAGCGCGAGAAAACTGTTTGCCTTATCCCACTCTCTTTCTCCTCTCCTACACATCCTTTCAGTTTGCTGAGCTTCTCTCAATTCCCATTTACTAAAACCCAAAACCTTAATTCCATTCAAACTCAAAACCTTCAAATATAGAAACCTCAAGAAGATATAAAGATGATGAGTTGTATGACTCTACTTATCCATCAGGTTTTGATCATAGAGTGATCCAAGGTAAGGTAATCAATCTCAATTATTTAGATTTGAAAAATCTTTCACTCAAGGAATCCATAATATTTCATGGTCTAAGTTATGATTTTGGAGAAGGAAACACAGTTGTAGTATATTAAATTGAAGTAAAAGAATTTTGTATGAATTCAATGTTTAGTCTTAGATTCGATGAAAACATTATTATCTCTAAGATTAATGATATTGAATTTTCTATTTCTTCTATTGAAATAGATAAACTATTGTGTTATCCGCATGAGGGGTAGTTTTATTTTAATTTGAGGAATATAGGTAATGGAAAATATTTTCCAGGGGACATTATGTTATCATTTCTTGTAATTAGAACTATCAAGAAGGTAATGATGAAAATGCTTACTTTTGATTTCTGAGTTTTGATGAAATTCATTCAATCTGGAATTTTGTCTAGAACTACTAAGCTAGAGAAAGTTCTTTATCTAGACATGTATGTCCTTTTTTTGTTTTTTAACCATATTAATTCTAATTTCTATCAGTTTATGATAAGTTATTTAAACCATTGTTTCCATAAGTATTCTAAGATGAAATTTTATCCCTATGGAAGGATAATTTAGTTTTTGTTGTGAAGAATAGAAAAAAAATTAAATCTATTTTTTGGTAAAAACATGTCATCACAACAACATTTTAAACACTAGGAATATAAAGAATTTGGGGTTTTTTCGAGAAATCCTTGCAATAGTCTCCTTCCTGTTGAAATGTAACAATAAAAAAGGTTTTTGACAGCTACTCAAGGGGATAATAGGATGATTCTTTCAGATGGTTATGTCAGATAGAGGCCTAATGATGAAGGTGAATCAAGGCTAGAAGAAACTCTTATTCAGAGAAGAATAATTTCAGTTGAAATTCCAGAGACTGTAGATGAAGCTATTGTTGCAGGTGAACGTGAGACTCCAGTGGTTGAGCATGTTGATCAAGAGGATCACAATCAAGAACATCATAGGGAAGATGTCCCTGATCTTGAAAATATTTCTCTAATTGTTCCTGATTCTTATGCTATAGGAGGATCTACCTTAAGAGACAAATCAAAAGGAAATGAAGAGCCAAGTTTCACTTTGATAGGAGTTGGTTAAGAAAGGGCTCAATCTCCAAAGTATTCTAACTCTCATGATGAATCTTTGGTAAGAAATCTTAATATATTGGAATCTCATGACATGTCTCTACGACAAGAATTGGAAGCTGAGAAAAAGAAGTTTGAATATCTACAAAGTTTTGTAGTTCCAAGATCTGAATTTGAATATCTTAAAATATATCTAAGGAAATTCAAAGAAAATATTATTTATATTGGATATGTTCAAGAGTTTATTAGAAAATTGTATTGAGAGTTTAGTTTATTGAAATATGAATCTATCAAGAAGTCAGATTTTGTTGAGTTAAAGCTGATGATAGGGAGAGAATTTTAGTCTCTCAAGGAAAGTAATCAATCATCAACCTCGTCTCAACAGACTCTACAATACCTGATTAAAAGGTTTGAAGCAATAACCTCAGTGTTGGCTAATTTCAATGATAGACTACACACTCTTCAGTGTGACAATACTCCTTTAAGTGTTCTGTTAGACAATAAAAGTCATCTAGTTAAGCAACTTACTTCTAATGAATCCTAGTTGGGATTAGTACATAACAAAAGTTAAGGATAAGTTTACTTTTTTCATTCAGTAATAGGAAGTTGTGAATGAATTTATGAAGGTTAATTTAGTTGAGAATCTAAATATTGGTTCTGATTTGAAGAAGATACTTTGATAGTGGTTAGAATTCTTCAACAATAATTCTTCAGAGCTTGTTGCAGAAGCTCAATGATATTAATGGTGTCGTTTAATCCATTCCTCATCTGAATACACCTTCTACCTCTAGCGATTATAATCATAGTCCCTCTTTTTGAAGAAAAAATTCATTGGTTGTGGATTGTACTCTATTTTCAAAACATTTTAATTCGTTTTAAATTAAATTTAGTTTATTCTAATTGAGATTTATTTTCTTTTACTTAAGTTTAATATTTCACTGCCAATCCTAAATTTATTTCTCTTATATCAGTTTTTATAAACTATTCATTTGTAGTTTAGTGCTATATTAACTATGTTTTAAATAATTTATTCTTTCAAACCATCTTTTTGATATCACAAAAAGGGGGAGAATATCTATGAGGGTAGTTAATACAGGGAAGAATAGTTAACCATAACATTTTTTTATTTTTATTTTCAATTTAAAAGTATCTATTTTTTTTATCAAAATACTATTGTGAAATCGAAATATTTTATATATCTTTTTCTACATCTATTTTTGTGTGTTTAAAAATCCTACTTTTTTTAAAATTTTGTTTTAGACTATGTTATTGGTTTTGTGATCATAAAAAATGAGGATATTTTTGGGAATGTATTTTCTCAATAATACTCTATAATATATGATGATTTTGATGCTCACAAATACCCCTGTTTATTTTATAATAAAGTTTTCTTGAGCATGTTTTAATGAATTTATATCTAAGTTAAAGAAATTTAGCATTACAAGAATTGATCTTAAAACACTATCTCAAACCCTACATTTTGTGAATTATTGTATGGTTCATTATCCCTACATTTCACTGGAAATTTGACACTTGCGTATGGTATTAATCCTACACTATGCTAAATATTTTTCATTTAGATCGGTATCCTTACGTTTGGGTAATCAAATGTAGGGATTAGAAACCCTACATTGGAGTCTGTAAATACTATTCATACCCTATGTTTGAGAAAGTCAATTTATGGTTAATCAATGCTATGTTCATGATTTTATGTTGAAAAGGTTGAGCGTAATGGATCATCATCCCTACGCTACTTTTTTTCCATATGTTACGTGAATATGAAAGTATGGTTAAGGAATCATATGTTGATAGGAACCCTATGCTATGCAAAGGAACCCTACACTGTGTGAAGGAATCCTATGATATGCGGCTCAACCCTATGTTTTATTTTCAATGGTGATGTTTGTAAGCCACATTTTAAATATGAGTTTGTTGAAATGGTCTAGTCGGAATTAAAGACTGATTCGAGTATCATTATAATCGTTTCAAAGAACTGTATTAATCGGAGAAAATCTTTCATGTTCTTAATGGAAGTTATAACTCCCCTGGTCAACTGAAATTTGAATTTCTATGATCTTTCAGGATAATTTATTGTATCTAGAATTTTGAAAGAAACCCTTCTACTCTATATATTTTACCAATGTATCGTTTCAAAATATAGGATATTCAAGTTACATATTTTTTATATTTGATTAATTTATGGTGAATATCTTCTCATAAGTGTTGCTGCGACAAACAATCGACTTTATAGAAGAGACTACACTTTAGTGACATTCATGTTATACCTTGTACTATTGTAAGATCTCTACTGCTATTTGTTTCTATTATTATTAAAGATCATTTAAAAGCATGATAGCTTTAGAACTATACCTTCTTGAAGACTTTAATTTCTGAAGAAGAAGATCCATCTACTGTCATTTTCTATTACTGTAATTGTGAAGAACAACCCAAATCAACAAATCAAACTCTTTTGATTTATTGGAGTTTCAACTGATCAAACTCATTTATGGTGGAGTATTAGCATCTTCATATAAGATTTGGATATTTGGTTCCCTGTTAAAGAAACATAAGGCTATGTTTTTAGCCTTGTTTGTAAAGGTGTAAACTGCCAGAACTCGGTTGTGGGTTTATTGTCTTATGATAAGAGGACCTTGATAGAAAAATTCAACAAACTCATAGAGTGATTTCTAGAGTGGACTAGGGGATCTTTGTGCCCCGAACCACTATAAAAAGTTGTGTTCTTTATTTCTATTCATACGCTGCTTATACTCATTACAAAAGTAAAACACTGCATTTCCATATTAATCACAGAGGGTGTCAAAATCCAAAATTGTGAAAGATTTTAGAAAAGACGCAATTAACCCCCTCTTATGTTGCTTTGAATTATTCTGACCTAACAAGGCTATATAAAGGTAATGAAGGCCTTACCCTTACATAGTTGAGATGTGTAAGGGTAGCTAAGGCATTATCCTTACACAGGGTGGTTTGTGTAAGGGTAAACAGGTTGTTTATAATAATGTAATTCTATCTGCATAAGGGTCCTCAAAGGTTTACCCTTATGCAGAAGCGTTCTTCGTAAGGGTTATCCCGATATACCCTTATACAAACAGTTTTCATAAGGTTCATTTGCAGCAAGGTTTATCTTATTTGGGTAAAGGTAAGATGGTCTTAATTTACGTAGTGGTTTTAGAATACTTTGTAAAGGTATATTGATACCTACCCTTATGTGAATCACTCACATAGAGGTGATATCCTCAGTACCCTTATGCAACAAAGTTTATTTTAGCTACGTAAAGGTAATTAGTGACTAACCTTTATGAGAGAACTTCTGGTTGGCGCTACGTAAGGGTATTACCCTTCTACAAAGAGTCTACATAAAGGTTGAGGATGGTTACACTTACATAGATTGTTTTCATAATGGTAAAGGGAGGATACCCTTACACATGAATGTATTCCTACGTAAGGGTAAATAGAGAAATTGTTAAAATTTATTTTTAATATGTAAAATGATTTTAATGGTTTATAAAATGTTTATAAATAATTATAAAAGGTATTTTGGGATATTTTAATTTTTAAATATTTATAAATTAATTAATTTTAATTTTTTATAATTAATTAAATTCTTATGAAACATTTTATCTCTAAATATTAAATATTAATATTTAAAATACCTTTTAACAAATTATATGAAAATTAATATGATATAAAAATAAAAGTTTTTATCTGGAAATCATAAGAAAATAATTTATAAAGGATTATAAATTATGAAATAAGGAAAAAATATAAAATGTTTATATTTAAATTATGAATTGTTCATAAATAATTATTTTGAATTGTTCAAAATAAAAGGGGCCTTATTGGGATATTATTTAAGATACATCAAAATTGTTTTGATGATTTATATGATCAAGGTCTAAATAATAAATAAGTATATAATATTTTGATTGTGTAAAATGTTTGCATAATTAAAAGTGGATTATAAAGAGTTTATAATTCATAAAATATTATATATTTAAAATTAAAGTTTCATAATGGTAAACATGAAAGTGTTCATATTGGAATAAATATAATGGGTTTATATTCAAAATTATGGAACGTCTATAATTTCAAAGATTAAATTATAAAAGGTTTTATAGTTTTCTTTTATTTATGAATTTGTCCATAAATGTTTATCTCATATTTAAATATTTGAATTTTTTATTTATTTAAAAGTTATTCCCTTCTTTATTCATATTTAGTAATTTTGTTAAGAAATGTGAAGGTTTTGTATGCTTTATTTTAAAATGTTAACCTACTCCTAGGATAGATCCTTGCATTATATGCTTGGATTGACTCCATAATGATTTTAGTTTTTCATCTACCATGACCTCAGTTTCTAATTGAAGTTATAAACTTGAATTTAGTTATTGAATATAGTTTTTATATATTAGGTGTTAGAGTTATAATGAATTTTATTCTCTCTTGAGTAAAGTATCCCTGGGTAGAGGGAATTCGGGTTAGACTACCTACTTACCTAAAGGTGTATTCATTATCTAAGATGGTGAATGGGGGTTGTCTATCTATTACTCTAGGCCTACTCATGAGGATAAATCTATGCCTTTACATGAAGTGTTCAAGTACCTTTTTCATGTGATGCATATGAATATATATAAATATGTTTGACTTCTAATTTTGGGTCAGTAACACAAACTTGTGTGTTGTGTAAAGAGTTACACATCAATATGGTTTGAACGTATTAATTTAGTGGAGGTAATGGGATTGTAATCTAAATTACTAGAAGCATGCATACATAAAATGAATAATATGAGATAACATGGTGATATGAAAATCCCCTTCAAATACTAAGTGTAATATTCATTCCAAATTGACACTTGTTAAGACCTCAATCATCCAACTAGGTAGCTCGTGCCAAATATGGGTTCCACTAGATTATCTTATATAAGTAAAGAAATGATAGGTGACATTGGAAAATCCTTGGGTAGGTCATTCCAAATATGGGTTCCCCTATATTTTCCTTTGTTAGATTGTTCTTGGTGATTGTCTTGGGTTGCACTAGCTGGGAGACCCACCTTCGGCCCACCAGTTTGGGCCTATGGTTCTCAGGGCCTTCGGGCCACCAAAGGCCTTTAGGACATAGGGCCTTCAATCCACTAAAGTCCTTTGGTACATATAGGCCTTTGGGCCACCATAGGGCTATGGTTCATCGGGCCTCTAAGCCACAAATAGACCAGACGCATCTCGAGAAGATCACATAGGAGGAGGCCCCATATGAGGATTCATAGCAAGTAACATCCACCAGAGCAGAGCTAACTGAATTGGAAGAATGAGAGGGTATGATAATTTTCATTGGTATCAGGCACCGTGTAACTCTGCATGGGGAAATACTAGCTGATCAACCATGTGAGGTGGGGATATAGACACCTTCAATGATGCAAATGCTGGGGAGGGGTAGTTCTTGTGTTTTTAGGTCTTGGTCCTTCAAGTCATGTATTAGGCATTGTGCCTTGGGCCTTCAGGTCATGTAATGGGCCTTATGACACTAGGACTATGGGTCATGTAAGGGTTCCCCCTCAACCCATAAAATATTGATTATCCAAAAATAAATAAAAATATTGAAGGCCTTTGAGATGAGTTGACCACTAGCTGGGATACCCTAATAGGATTAGGTTACCAAATTAATAAAGTTTAATTTATCCATATTATGGATTGGAAAAAGGGTTTTCCACTAAACTATCCAAGATTCATATATGATATGATTGGGATGATTCCCTACCTAAATAACTAAGTGGTGAGATAAATTCTAAAGTAGAATCAGTGCTTAATGAAATGAAAATCTTATCCTACTAATATATTATGCACAAAATGGGACATCATTTTAGTGGGAGCCCATTTAATAAAATTATTTATTAAAAGGTTAATAATACATGATACTCATTTGATAAAATCTTATATTGTAGATAAATATCATCATCATCATCATCATAGAGCTAAACTTTTTGATCAATCCTTACAAGGATAAACTCAATGTATACTAATCCTTAGACTGGAAACTTAAGAAAAGTTCTTAAATAAGGTTGGTGATTTAAGAAAATTTATTAATGAAAATTCTATGTGTCAAAACAATTCATTACATAGTAACCAACTAGTGTTGAAGTTGTTCAATAAGTGAATATAGATTCTTATGGAAATATAGAGTGATTCATTCAAGGATTCAAAGGCACTAGATGGAAAATCCCTAATTTATAAAATCCACCTTTTATAACATGACCAAAAGAACGTCTTAGTAAATAACCAAAAGAAGTATCAATTAGATAAATGAATAAGTAAGGATAGTAGAAGGTAGAATATAAACAATCAAGCACATCATAATGGATTAATGATAAATGATAAGTAAATAGGAAATAAGGTATAAGTAAATAGTGGTAAATGAAGAATATATAATCATGAGAAATTCATAAACATCCCATGATGTGACCCTACATGTACTTGGGTTAGATCCATCTCCCATACTATTGATGTATTCCTATGTCTATAACCAACCAGATACTCTAAACTAGCCTCACCAATGGCACTCCTCTATGACCTTTAATACCATATCAGATCTAGTTCATCTAATCATAACTAGATAGTAGTCATATTACTAACATGACTATGATCCCCATGATGATAGTAATGGGAGGTGAGGTAGAGTTTTCATACAACACATCAATCAAGAATCAATATAATCCAAACATATATGATCAACCCACCTTCCCGCACCCTTCCATGTGAAGTACTTATTTAAAATTAATCAATTTTATCTCAACACAACCAATATAGATGGATTACATTTAGGTGTACACCTTTTATGAAAAATAATTTCAATGTACCAATTGGGCCTTAGGATTTGAAGCTAGTAATAATTTTCCAAAAGAAACTTCCTTTAAATGTTGTTCAAAAACCAAATTTATTTTTAAACTCTTTATAAAAGGTTCCAAAGTGGATTAAAAACCATGATATATAAATACATATTTAAGATATCTTTAGAAATAATTGAGGAAACCAAGGAAGAATTTGATAACTCACGCTTTAATGAAGGAATCGTATGAAATTCTATTTTTAAATGAAGTACCCAAGAAATGATGGTGATGATATATTGTATTTGTTGTCAATAGTTTATGGAAAATTCAATGAGTAAGTTGAAGGTGAATTTTCATATGAATATTTCAGAGGTAATTCCACCATAATTTCATATTCTAGATGGTGGAACCATCATAATTAGGAATGTCATAGATGTGATATCTACTACTGGAAGATGTAAGGCTCATGTCACTGGAAGTAAGGATAAAAATATGGAAGTAAATGTTACTAATTATTGTAGATAAATTCACTAATATTATTGGAATAAACATATATACATATAATTATTGTTAAACTATTCATAAAATAGAATGAAAAAGTGTTGAATGTTGAAGATTAACAATATAAAATAAGAATCAGAATGAATTTTCATTGGGATATTGTAAAGATCCCATTGAATGGAGAAGACAATAGATGGAAATATTGAAGATATAATTAGAGATATTGAAGATCTAAGTTAAATATGGATGAAATAAGTTGACCATAAGTTACACCATGTACTTTTGGAGAAAGAATAGATTCATAGATATGGTGTTGTAGTGAATCTAGAAGAAGAGTACATCAGAAGATGAGTTGATAAAGCACTACAAGATAGGTAGGTGGATGAAAGGAATGAAGGATGGTTGATTGGGAGTTAGAGTATTGATCATGAGTTCAAGCACCAAAATTTGAGATATCCAAAATAATATATTTGATTTCATTTGAATTTGTTTTGTAAGTTAACTATAAAGGAGAGTTGATGAGTTTTCAGAAAATGGGCCACAAAAATCTTAGTACAAAGATTGATCGGAAGATTGTTCCTGAGTAAAGACCAAATAAAGAATCATCAGAAGTTCAGATATCTAAAAGGAGGAACTAGAGAATAAAGTAAGAATTTGAGAAAGTCCACATATACAGAAAAAGTGATAATATCAGATTCTATAGGTTGATTTGATCGAAATATATAATGATCAAAATATGTGCTGATAGGAAGAGGAATATACAAATAGAAGTTCATGTGAAATATGAAGGTGTAATGTATGGAAACCACTAGAATCACATGAATCATGATGGAGGTTATTTTAATTAATAAATTCTATAAAATATCGAGATAATTTTAAGCATATATGGAACAAGAAGGAGTTATGAGTGAATTCCATAGAAGTACATTCACTAAAAATGCTAATATGTTTGAGTTGTGGAAGAACTGAGAGGAATGGGTTTATTCTCACAGAATAACATTCACTTGAATATGGAATGTGATCTTAAAATTTATGAGAAGTCACAACAATTATTATGATGATTATATGAACATTAAAAGTTCAATATTCATAGAGTAAATTTTGGGATTCTAGCCAAGTTTTTTATAAGAATTAATGACTGTTGATGTTGTGTTTTGCAGGATCTTTGAGGGAGTCAAATCCCAATATCTCTAAAAGATATTAAAGGTGGTAAATTCAAGAGTTTAGAATGAGGGTATTTGAAATTTAAGCTCATGTATTCACTAAATTTATCATAGTAATATTGTAAAATAATGGGGTAACATTATTCAAGTGAGTATAAAGCGGAAGAGAAAGTATTGAGAGAGATGTTGGCATTACCGAGAAGAATAAAAGGAGAAAAAGTAGCCGAATAAGCACAATCCATAAGATAAGAAGGTTTAGATAAGTGAGAAGACCAAAACATGAATTTTTGAGGTAGTGGGTGAGTTATTTAGATTCATAAGATCGGGAGGAGGATAGAAATACTGATTTCAATCAAGAATCTATGGATATTATGAATGTTGTAGTTTGTGCAAGTGAAAGATATAGAATATTAATCTACCAGAATTATGGATAGACTGAATTCCATGCTAAGTATTGTGGAATTTTAGGAGTTAGTTGAAGATCTATCCATGAGTAAGTTTTAGAAAAAAATCTTGAAGATTTGTGGTTCCAGTATAAAAAACACCATCTTTTCTTCTAGGAGGTAGAAAGATCTTTTTAGAACATAGCTTAACTATAGGAGTAATATTGTGGTTTCATATTTTAGGTTAAATCCTACTATTGGGTTAAATTATAATGTATTTCCCCATTGTAACACCTATAGGAAAGTGAAGAATATGTAAATTAGACATCCCAAGCATAATAAGGAGTTGGATTCCCTCATTGTGGTCGAACCTTGAAAAAAATCCTCTGTGTTGTTTCCTTTACTTTATTTGAACCACATAAGGGAGTAAGTATTGAGGTCATATAACAAATATCTATACATACTAATAGATAATATAGGTTTTTTCAACTTAAAGGAATCAAAAGTTTAAGTTAAACTTAATTAGTAAAAGTTGGTCACTCTTGATTCACCCCCCCCCCCTCAGGGTAATTGCATGATCTTCTAGGACCAATAAGTGGTATCAGAGCATAGGTTCCCTCTTTTTGGAACTATTGTTTTTATCTCAGTTGTTTTCAATGATCTACACAAAGTGAAGATTTCTAGAAGATACAGATATTCCTATACTAGAATATAAGAAAGGTAATCCTAAGCTAAAGAAATTATAATATATTCTATGTAATACTTGTACATTTCAGACAAAACTTTGAAAAATTGAAAAAAGAAAGAAACTCATAAGTAGTGGAAGTTAACCTATTAAAAACAAATGGAGGAGGATATTTTTATACCTTAAGGTAAGTAGATAATAATTTATAATGATAAATCTATCAGAATTAATCCTTCATTAAATGTGAGCACAAGCTGTGATAAGTTTTAGTCATTTGAATCCATTGATGAAATCTATACTAACGTCAAGGACTATATGAAGAATGTCCATATTGAAGTTATATCTTACATATTTTTATTTATAAATAAAATACATGTAGAAAACTCATGGTTGGAATCAAAACTTTATGAGATAGAGGATGCATTGGATAAGAAGTTACAAAAATTAAAAATCCTTACATAACTTTTAAAAGAAAAGGAATAGTTTTTTCAACTATGTAATAAAGAATTATTCCTATTATAACTCAAATCAAATCAACACATATTTTTTTAAAAGAACCTTAGGCAATCATCCATCTATATTTTCAAAAAAAAACCAACACTAACTTATAGGGATCCAATAGTTTTTTTCATTTAAAAGGGGAATTATGAATCACGTTTCAAGATTAAGACCACACCGCAACTAGGTTCATGGATGGAATAGCCACATCACAGTTAATTATATTACATTTTAGGGTCTTATAGTGTCATGAAAATAAAAAAAATTCATGATGGAATATGAGATACCTCCACATCATAGTGTATAGGCCACACCGCCAAGACCTGGAACATTAAAAATGGAACAAACTACCACACTAGAGTATGAGGAACCTCCATGTAGTAATCAATGTATGACAGCGTAATGGTTTTTGATTGTTAAAATTAAAAAATACTAATCCATTCTATTCCATAATGAAGAAATACATTCCATAAAGGGATGAAGCCTATTTAAACACATCCAAAATCCTAATTTTGTGTTATATGACTCTTCATCTTTGGTTCTCATGTTCCTTGTTCTCAACCAATATAAGGCCAAACTTGGTGAATTTTTCCATGATATCCCCCAAGTAAATCATTAATTGGAATTCCTCTTTGATTCCTTACCATTACCCCTTTCCAATCACATCCCACCACCCTTCATTCCTCCCTTAAATTTTTGTAACCCCTGTTTCCTAGTCGTTGCACCATTTTGCACTAGTCATCCTTGTACACTTTATAACCCCCACCCCACCTTCTCGACACATTTCTAATATCTATATCCATGATGATTAATACCAAACACATGATATATCATTATACTACTTCTAAAGACCCATCTAAATCTGAACCAAAAACCACACTAGTTTTTTCTTCTTTTATCCAATCCACCACACCATCAATATACTCTGACCAGTCACCCAGTCCTCCTTAAACCAAAACAAATCAACCTAACCCCAATCCTTAAAAAACCACAACCCAACCTAACACATTCATATTCAAACAACATATAACCTCCAAATCAAAACTCCCTCCACTAACCAAATCATCCCCTAAGCACAAGGAAGAACCAACCAAGAAACCTAACTCCTATTGAAGGAAGGACTCTACACCTGAACCTACCTCTAACCTTGCCCCTCTCTATCAGTATCTAGGCCTTCAACCACAACACAACCTCAACCAACCACCCTTTCTCCCAAACTCTCACAGTGTGGTCTCATTACCCACACCCATAATCATCCTTGGATTCACTTCAGTGATGATATACACAATTTTAGGTTGGTAAATATTTAGAAAAATCCTCTTCATAGTAACAATAAATTGGATTTAGGAGTCATTAATAAATAGGGATGGAGATAGATGTTAGGGAGTCACTAGGAACTATGAATTTGTAAAATCTTATCGTGATATGGGAGGTATACTATCCTAAATTCTTACTTGAATTTTAGTGAAATTGGAGATAGGTGTTGAATTCATTACCTTCTAGATGGGGTGAAAATAATAGAAGTTAACGTTAGAGAAATTTGGGGTTAGTCTTGGGATTTATAGTGCTAAATTTGTGACCACCCTATAGTATGATTCTTTCAAGTTGGATCCTAGTCAGGATCATTGTCAAGCCCTGATCCCAAAATCCTTTGAGTCAATGTGTTAATAAACATGGTGTGTAAAAAAAATTATAAAAAGAAATGTTGAAGAATTACACATCATTTTCCATACAGATGATATTTGCGGTTTAGGTTCTGGAAAACTAGATACAAATGATGCACTTCTTCAAAACTGAATGGAGAAGACCCCACATAATAGTCACCCTTTAGTGTGACTCAAATCCTGTAAAAATAAATTGAAAACGTAGGGTGAGCATATGAATGCCCAGTAAGTGGTTTTTTAAAATATTGTTTCAAATAAAACCTTTTTAAAATCTTCCCTTTAAAAATATTCATAAAACATTTTATTAAAGAAAACTACAATACATGAAGCATAACGTAACATTTTTCCAAGAATTACCAGCGAACATTTTAAGGAACATTAACAGGGCTAAAATAAAACACGTTCAAATCATAAGCATGCTTATACAAAATGCATAGTGTGAAGCATATTATTCAGGAGTTAATTGAGTGATGATAAGTGAATTATGCAAGGGTGCAGGTACAGAATTTACAAATGGAATAAGTACATGATTAGAGTTGAGCATAAAAAAAGTCACAATTAATTTATCACATAAAATGTACATCATAAAATAATTGGTAAACTACCATCATTTGTATTAAATTTTAGGAGATGGGTGCTGAATAAACATCATGTCATGTGAATTTACATCTTCTAATACTCATAAGTACAGGCTCTTAACCAAGTATATTCTACTAGTCAAATATTCACTTGGTTAATTAAATATTATAAACATAATGAGGGAATGTTTAATGCTAGATTGTGTCAAGGCCTCATGTCAATACCATAAACTCTTTGTCAAGGCCTCATACCAAGACCATTATTTTGTCAAGGCCTCATGCCATGACCTGATTTGTCTCATGAGACCTACCGATGCACTAAGGGGCTATAGCGATCCCTACTCGACAATTTATATGTCCAATACGTTCCTCATATGTTCAATTAAGGTCATATATTCAAAGGGTCCCATACCACTTTGATTATTTAATTTCTAATTTCATATTATTCAAGGTGTCTCATACCACTTCGAATAATTTAGTTCTTTTTAATGAATTATCATGAGATGTAAGTTAATATTTAGATAACAATTTTCTCAATGACATGCATAAACTAGTAAACATTATTTTTGTGTGTGATAATGATTAAAACACATAAGTAACGAATGGATGAGGTTGTTAGATAAAATTATAATTTCTTAATTTTAAAAATCCTTGATTCGTGTAAATGGATACTTAATAGAAATACATGCCATTTAATAAACTCATAAATGTGTCAGTGAACATGTAAATAGATTAAATCATAACTTTTATTAACTAACAATCAATTATTGTAGCAGGTTCATCATGCAATAAAACATTAAGTGAGCATAACATGATAACATGATTCTACACATCCTTTTATCCTGTAATATATTTTTATGTATTATTTCATACTTATAAACACATATTGGTTAGAAAAATCAAGATTAATACTTACTAAAATCTTACAAGTATTAATTACATAAAGACATTAATTAAATCCTATTATCCATCACTTGAAATTAGGGTTTGGAAATCAATATATATATATATATCCATATCCAAAAAGTGTATGTATGAGTTTTACATATCCGAGACCAGGTTTAATTATCCCTTACAACTATTGAATACTTCATAATATTATTTAATCACCGATATCACCAGATTGAAAACCAAAAATCATGTTAGGTTTAAAATACATAATCGTATGGACATATATATATAAAACTAATGTTTTTCATAATAAATACAAATCCATTTGAACCCAAAACATTATTCGCATCCAAGTATTTATTTAAAGATTGAAAATCATCTTTAATAACATAAAATAGATATGGATTGAATTATGTGTATATATTTGAATATAGACTAAGTGTATATTTGGTTTTTTATAATCAAAAACCAAGTTCAATTAACCCTTATATAATTATCAACCTTAGAAATATTAATACATACAAACTTTTAACCTTTGAAAATATTGATTCACCTTAAAGATGATATATATATATATACACACACATATATATATAAATCATATATTCATATAAATAATTGAATGGGTTTTTCGTTTCAAAAACACAACCAAACAAGTACTACTCACATCAGTCAAACACTAATAAACAACATTTAGAGATCCATAATGGGTTTAGGATAGAAAATATGTGTGTGTGTGTGTGTGTACATATTCGTATATAAAAAGTGTGTACATATGGTTCTGCACAAAAAGGAAAAAGCATAAAAAAATTCCTTACATTAAAATTTTCCAAAAAGTAGTTAGATAAGAAAACAAGTGTATATATATATATGCATATGAATATATATATATATATGCATGTGTAAACTTATAAAATAAAATAATTTGAATAATCAGAATATAATCTAGATGCTAAAATAATATTTTCACCAGTCCAAAATTCTGTAAAATAAATAACCAAAACCAGAGAATAAAATTAACATATTGTTTGATATAAGTTTGGAAAGAAAAGAAATCACTTAAGCATAACCAGAAAATTAAAATCATAATTTTGACATAAACTATTTATTTCTTACCAGTAAATTTTGAAATGTATTAATATACTTATATGCATATATACACCCCTTAAAATAAAACACAAATTGTATGAATTGATAATCTACATAATTCATACTAAGTCCCTTACTTGAATTGATGGAGAAAAATAGAAGAAGTTTTTTTGCTATGGAATCATACTCTGTAGACTCCAGATTGGATTTTTTTTCCATTACCATCATACACCAGGTTTAGAGGCTTTTTTATAACTATGAATTCTACTGTGTAGATATATAAACACACAATTAATGTAATAGGATCAATCTGTGAGAAAATAGAACAAGGAAATTGACATAAACATAATAAAATGTTGATAGCGAACCTACAAGTGGAAAAATAGCTATTCGAAATGGTTCAAAGAGATCAAAATCACAACAGTTCAAACATCACGCTTATAAATAGTGAAGACAGGAAAATCAGAGAAGATCCAAAAACTTGATTCGGTCAATATCATACCTCTGGAACAAAATCATATCTTGATCTAGGTCTGGAAAATTGAAACCCTAACCTGGATGGACTCCCTAACAATGCACAGTCTCATCCTTGGCTCCTCTAGTCCGAAGCGGTGCATCCCAGCTGCATGACTCTACCAAAGTCGAACACTTACAGATGTCTGGACTCCATCGTCTCATGAAGACACAACACCTTCGACCTATGCTGACTTGGCCTACAATAGCCACGATGTGTGACTCCCAAGAACCACCAACCCTCAGCCTCAACCACGCTCGACTTCAGCTAGACGCGACCTGCACCCATCTCCCGAAGCAAAGACCCCCTGCTGAAACCCTACGCTTGAGGAGCATTCCCCCCCCCCCCACCATTTTGCATCGTGACACCCTGTTTCACGGACCCCAAATCCCTTTATGGGATTCTCTTTTTTTTGTCATTTAAATTTATTTTATTATTATTATACCTTTATCATTATTTATTTAATCATATATCATATTATTAATAACTTTAAAAGGTCAAAAGTTTAATAAAACTAATAATCTATTAAAATTATTTTATCAATACTTTTTAAAAAGTAAAAGTTTTTATTATTAAATTCATTTATAAAACATATATATATATATTATATATACTTAAAATTTTATAAATTAAATTAATAAATTAAATATTTATTAACTTGAAAAAATAAAATAATAATTATCATAATTTGTACAAAATATTTTTAATTTTGAAGCTTTAAAAAATGTTAATATGATATATATATATATATATGATTCAAATTAACAGTAATTTTTATTAAAATATCATTCATATATGTTTGATTTTAATCATTCTATTAAAATAGTTATATTATATATTTATAATTTTATTAAACAAAATTCAAAATGTTAATAATGTTATAAAACTTTAATCTGATCAAAATTTATAATCTAATAATTATTACATTATATATATGTGTGTGGGTATATATCATATTTTCGAAAATATATAAAACCCATATAATCATTCACATAATAGATTAAATATTTGTTAGCATAAATTAAAATAGTGCACTTTTACAAAATAATGTCATTGAAATAATTTAAAATAATAATTTTCAATTTCATGTATAACCTCAATATAAAATTATAATTTTATAATAGTATTAGTTTTATATCATAATTTGATATAATTAAAATCTAGTATACATATCTATATATATATCATATTTTGAAAATCAAACAATAAATTATTTGTATTTATATATTAGTATAATTATTATTTAAAATATTCTATTAAATAATAATTTTATAAGGATAAATTATGTTTAATAAAAAAATTTATTTTAAATTATTATTTAAAAAAAGTGAGATAATATCTACTTTGAAAATTGTACTTATAATAAAACAATATTAATATTCAATTATTATTTTAAATAAAACCATATTAAAAATGTTTAAATTATAAATATATCCATTTAATAAAACACTAATAGTCACTTGATTTTAAACTCCAATGGTCATAAAATAAAATAACGGTCATATTTATTTCCAACAGTCAAGAAGAACCTTATAAATACATGTTTAGGGTATTTCAAACTCAAAACAAGTTGGTGAAGATGGTGCTCTACATCCCCCTAATGTTGAGTTCGGTCTCCATAGCTCTAGATATAATGTTATTCGTTGTGATAGTCTTGAAGGATTCTCAATATCTTCTTGGTTTATTTTTTATGTTTGAGGGTCTCCTGGTGATATTTATAGGCATCCTAGTAGGTATTCTAGGTTAGTAAGGTTCTTTTAGCCTTTTTTCAATGTAATCGTTTCAGTGTTTAATTGAATAAAACATGTCTTTCTTTTATTTTGAAATCATTGTTTAGATAACATGAAAATTAAATGAAGAAACACTATAAAATATTATTATTACACATGAAATAGGTTCGGGGTGTCATAATCATGTTCAAGATATGTATAAATTATTAGAGTTTGGTCCCAATATCCACCATGATGTGACTAAAACTAAGAGAACCCAACTAAAGATGGTGCTGCTACAGATTATTCACCAGGAGATCACTCATTCCAAGTTAGCGAAGGGGGACTCCCAAGGTTTTTTCAGCTAGATAGATCCCATTTTCCATGAGACATAACCTTTCCAGATCAAGGAAGTACCCCAACCTATGGATATTGAGCATCATATTGTGACTCCAGCTATCGTGGCTAGTGTTGAGACTGATCCTGGTACCACTCCAATGGTGGTCACTTCTATTGTACCTCCATCATCCCCACTAGTTCAGACTTCACGGGAGTAGGAGAAACCTATTGGGGATCCCAAAAGACATTTTGAGGAGTCTTTAGATAGCCTCCTCCCTATTTTGTGTCTCTCCCTTCATTTTTGTTGATTTTTTCTATGTACATTTTTATTCACTTGTATATATTCTTGTTTGAATATTACAATATAGCATAGCATTTTTTGTAACTGCACTCATTTTCTCACAATTTACTTGCATTATTTTGTTGGCACTCAAAATGATTTAAGTTCATCCTTGACCATTCATAACTAAAATCTTAGTAGCAGCATCAATACATTTCGAGGATATTTATTTCCATTTCTCCCTATTTTTTTTCATTATTTCAAATGTATCTCTCTCTCTCCTCTTGTATTACACATTGGGTACAATGTTTTTCATTACCCCTATTGTTTTTCATTATTTCCATTATTTTCAAATTTCACACTCTCTCCCCCTATTTTTTCATCATAATCATAAATAATGGGTACATGGGTGTACATCATAAGAATCACATGATCATTACAATTTTAAATTCATTTAAACATGATTGTTTATTTTATTTTTTTTATCTTAATTCTCAAAAACTTGCATTTGGGAGATTAATTGTTAGTATATGTTCCATGATTGATTATCCAATTCATTTTTTCAAATTCCTAAGAGGATTATTGACCAAATTTTTCCCATTTTTTTTATTTTAATTTCGTTTGAGATAATTGGGCATGTGAACCTACTATAACTTTCATTGAATATTTTAAAAAATATGAAAGTATAAGTGCACATTAACATGATTGAGATATTTTTATTGATTAACTCTTATATCCTTGATACCCACATTTACATTTGTATCATTATTTAAGCTCGTAAAATCCATGAATTACCTTGTTAGGGAAGAGTCAAATTACAAGATGAGTATATCCTTCTTACCCTTAATATTTGTGTTTTGCATGACAATCAGCAATTAAAGTGTGGGGGAGAGGTTTTCTATGGTGTAAGGTGATTTACTTCATCGAGGAGAACATGTGGGTGTTTTTATAGAATATTAGGAAGAAGGTTCATGATTTTTCCAACTGTGTAGTTTATCTTTTTCCTTTGAAAATAAAAATAATGAAAAATATGAATGAAAGAGTGAGAGAGTGAAATGAAAAATGGGTCATGTCTTGGTCAATTCAAAAATCACCCCTTTTCTCAACCTATGATCTTTTTATAACTATTCTAATTATTATCATAAGGAGGTCAAATATGGGTTAGGTGAGGAGTATGTGTTTTGTCCCCAATGAAACTTTAAAAAAATGAAATGAAAAAAACAGAAAAGTAGAGAAAAAATAGAGGGCTATTTTTCATTATATTCATTATCATATTCATGAGCCTTTACTTTGAGTTTGGGGGGCATTGATTGATTTCATTTCTTGGAGACTTTTATTGATCTTTTTTATTATCATGCATTGTGCTTAGAGTTTAATATCCTCTTTGATATTTATTGATTTTTCACATCACCTATCAACTAACCCTAAACCTCAAAGTGGTTTGATCCTAAATGTGAAGTCCTCGTGATTGATTATGATTATTGTTCATACGAGGTGGAGATTTGAGACCTTAATAAGTATATGGTTAGGATCTTGTACTTGAGGTCATAACTATAGAATAATTTACCTTGATTGATGAGGGGAAATCATTCCAATTAGGTAGATCATTAATGGAATTGATGTTAATGGGAGATTGAATGATGTGAGTGTAAAATAAGGAATTTATTGAATTAGGATTAGACATGAAACATGATTTGACACTTTTCAATTGAATGGGTTGTGTGTTCTTATGATATTCAGTTATGAATTAATTATTATGAGTATGATAATATTAATGTTCCCCTTATTGGAGTGAGAATTCTTGTTTCACTATGTTGAGGTTTTCTTGGGGATAAGCGAAGATTCATGTTTGGGGGTGTTTAATGAGTCTCGTTTTTTCATACCATTTGGCCGCCATTATAATACCTTTTTTGAATCAAAATTGGAATTATCTATGAGTTTTTCATTGATTTGTGTCCAAATTATAGGTGTGTAGTGTTTTCAGAGTTGTATCTAATGTTGGAGAAATGTGACTCAAAACACACCGCAGCCAATGCCTTATGGCATGGTCCCATAAATCCAAGAAGGTGTTAAAGGAAACCACAATGTGGTTGGGTGATTTAAACTGTAGAATTATTCTATATGACTATGGTACAACTTTCAAGAAAACCATGCACTATGATCTAGAACCTTACACCAAATTATATTTCAAGATTTAACAAAAATGAAATAAATGTGTCAGCCCAACCTGAGCACTGTGAGAGGTCAAGCTAGCCATTGTTGGGTAGTTTTCCAATCTATATCCATAAAATAGAGTTCGAGCAGTGAAGAGAACCATTGTAGGTCATCACTGGCCTATGAATATGAACCCAACATGGTTCGGCCCTGGATAGAGGAGAGAGCACCAATGTGATATGGCATAGGTGACTCATCGATATAGGGATGTGCCTAAGAGATTTATCAAGTGGCTAATAGAGAGGTTGTGTATTTATAAGATATAATATCTGAGCCAAAGTCTTATATGGGATTCAAGAATCAAATTCCACATCGCAACACATTCTATTGTACTATAAATATATACATAAGGATGAATTTCTAATTCTGTGAGCATCAGTTCGACAAGTTGTGCCGCAATACACACTCTCTGTCACAACTGCAAGAATGTGGAGATTCAGGGAATATTAGGAGAGTTGGGCCATGTCACAACCTACCTTACAATTTTGAGGTTCAAGATTGGGTAGAGACACCATATCCGGAGTACCTAGGATTTATGCTGCAGTGCACCCTTTGCAATACAACCCTCTTAAGGTTGGAAGTTATCTAGAGAGATTGGTTGAAACCCCAAGAGCCAAAGGTCATTATTTTCAGGGGTATAAAATTTGAAAAATTGATGTTTTGGGTTACACCATAGTCCGTGATATTTTATTGTGGTCATGGTCAACTTTCTACAAGAATCTGGGATTTTAAGTGGTACATAGCACAATCCTATGGGTTGCATCAGAATATTTACAGGCCTATTTAAATGAAAAGTTTCTTATTTTAGAGGGGATCCAAATTTTAGAAACACATTTGGAAAGGAGTGAGACCATAAACAAAATGTAACTTGTGGAGATGATTCCTCAGGGTGATTGGTGCACTCTATGTTGAATTTTATGTTTAATTATTTCTACTTGGGTTGATATTAATACTTTCATGCTAGTGAATTTTTCTTCTTTTCTTTCTATGCTTATGCTTTTTTTTGTTTCATGTGCACATTAATATTTTATCCCTTGAGTCCGCTATTTAAATCATGATGAACGATAAATTATTCATGTGTGATTAGTTGATTAGGGGATGGTAGATTAAAATTCAGAGGACTAATTTTTAATAAGAATGATTATTTTTTACTTGTGAATTTCTTGTAAAGGACCAATACCATGTTGAGTTTATTTCTAATTTATCCTACAGATAACTAGCGAGATTGATGGTTATTGGTGGATGAACCTAAACATGGTAGAGGAGAGTGGGAGAGTGAGATTTGACTTTACTCTTTATTTTTCCTTAAGATTGAATCCACCTAGGCTTATGAGATTACTTCGACCGAAGGAATAAAATAGAGTTAGGTAGTTTTAGTTGTCACCAACCAAGTGCACTAGTTTTCCTAAGAAGTCTTGTGTTTAGTAATCCATGTAAGTTCACAAGTTGAGTTTGTTATAACCCTTATAAATACATCCCATGAAACTAATCCAACATTTTTTTCATTATATGTTTCACCAACCTATAGTTTTCCTTTCTCTGTAGCCTTTGTTACTGTAGTAATTTTTTTACCTTGGGTGTTCCCTTAAATTTTCATTCATATTTTCCATAGAAATAACAATAGAAAATGGTTGGTTAGGATAGGTTTTGACCTGTTCCTAGTGGTTTGACCTCAGGACTTCACATTCATATGCTACACCTTTTTAGTTTTAGTGATTAGATAAATGTGCTTTTAATGATAAACTTTGACAATGGCCCTAGGATTTGATGATTCCTAGAGTCACATCAATCATACCTTACTCACATTCATTTCCAATGTGATGTGACTATGATTGATCCATTTCTAACATTGAACAAAGAAGGTGGAGTCAGGTGTCACGGTGGCCTAGTTAGCACATGAAAACTTGATGTGATATCTTATGTATTGATTATCCTTATTTGTTTATTTTTCAGTTCATATATACACTGCATATTATAAAATATATGAGAAACCTCATTGGTGGTTCCATAAAAAGTATTATGTTCACACCCTGCAAGAGAACCCCTATGTGCATGCATACCATTATATTGATTTTTTGGTAACAACCCATATGAGGAGTTTGGCTGGAGTGGTAGGATGAAGATGGGAGATAGTACCGAGGAGGGTATCAATTTTTTGAAGTTATGACCCTACCTATATTTTTTTATTTTGAATATACTATATTTGATTGGCCTAATGGGAGATCACTCTGATGTATGTATATATTCACAACATGGGTTCATTTTGTTACAACATTACTTATTATTGTATATTGTTGATGGTTTACCTTTAGCTATAATTTCTTTTTCTAACTTTGATGTTATATATTGATTCTATTATTTGTATAATATTATATGTTATGATACCATGATTATAGTCTTCCTATATTTGATATAGACTATCACTGATAGATGGAAATCTCTGGTCTGTGGGGAGGAGTGCATGAAGACATGTGGTACCACCAGCTCAGCCATGGTTCGGGCATGCCTAGGTCAAGGCGTTATAAAAATTTACAACTTTTCATATTTTTGGAGTTTTATAGATCATAAAAGAAATGTAATGAAATTTTAAAGAAGACTTAAATAAATTATTTTTATAATTCCCTATCATGTATATTAGTATTAGTTATCAAATATTCTAAAAAAATTATTCCAAGAATCAAATTAATGTAGTGATTTTTATGTTATATAGAAATATTTGTATCCTTATAGCATCATTATGGTTTTTAAAGGTGATGTTATTTATCTAAATCATATTCCTTAGGAGTGTCAAACTAGGTGTGCAATAAAGGCTCACTGCTTGTGCCTAGGGTGAAGATTAAATTAAAAACTAAACCAGTCCTTTTTGAGGTTAAAACCTCTAAGTACATATATTCCATAACCACAGTCACTTGTTTATATCTAAACAATAATTTATTTTCTTGGAAGATTACACTCACTTCACTTTACCAAGATTAATGTTTTAGAAAGTTTGAAAATAATATTATTTTTGAAAATAGATTTTTTAAGAGAATATAATATTTAAAACATTTGAAATAACTCAAGGTTTTCAAAGGAAAATATTAAGTATCACAATCATACCATACCTAACTCACCCTTAATAAAATCAAAATGATCAAGTGCAAGTGTCTTTGTAAATATATCAATCAATTAAATATTGGTGGTAATGGACTCAAGTAAGATATCACCTTTTTTGGAAGTGATCTCTCAAAAAGTGTTGTCTCAAATCAATGTTCTTAGTGAGAGAGTGTTGAAATATATTTCTAGAAATACTAATGGCATTAGTATTTTCACAATTAATAAGGTCATGATTGTAATTTATCCCATAATTTAAGAGTGTGTGTTTCAGCCAAATAATTTGGGCACAACAACTCCCAATGGCCATATATTCTACTTTGACCATAGAAAGAGAAAAATAATTCTACTTCATATTACTCTAGGAGATAAGGGATTTTCAAATTAGGTAACAAGACCCACTTGTACTTTTCCTATCTAGTTAAAATCCTCCAAAATCAGTATCAGAAAAACTAGTAAGTTTAAAAGAGGTGTTTTTTAGATAAAACAAACCAAGATTTTTATAACCATTTAAATATCTTAAAAATATTTTAATATATTTCAAATTTTATCCTTTATGATTTGATTTAAAATGATCACAAAGGTATACACTAAACATGATATATGGTTGGTTCATAGTAAGGTGAAGAAGGATCTCAATCATGCTTCTAAAAATCTTATTGTAAACCGGTTGACTGACTTCATCCAACATTAGATTACATTAAGTACTCATGGGTGTACTTATTTTCTAGATCTATGATAAAATTATTTAAAATCTCATTAGTTTATTTTCTTTGAATTAGAAAAATTACGTCTTTATATTAAGAAATTTTAAAACCATGAAAAAAATGTAGTTCTTCCATAAAACTCATTTCAAATTATTTTCTCATTAAATCTGAAAAATAATTACATATGGAATCTTTAGTAGAACCTAAAATAAAATCATTGAAATAAATTTGAATAAATAATAAATCATTTGAAATATATTTAAAAAAACTAAACTGAATTTTCCCACTTTAAAATCATTTTATAAAAGATATTTTTTTAACCATTCATACCAAGCCCGAGGGGATTGTTTTAAACTATAAAGATCACTGATTAACTTAAAAACATGATTTGGAAATTTTGAATCTTCAAATTTGGAGTTTATTCAACAAAAACCTTTTCTAAAATAAAACCATTCAAAAAATAATTTTAACATCCATTTGAAAAAGTTTAAAATTAAAATATGTGGGAAATTGTAATAAGATTCTAATGGATTCAAGACTAGAAATGGGGGGAAATTTCTCACCATAATCAATGGATTCTTATTGATTATATCCTTTGGTTATGAGTCTAATTATATTACGGGTGATGTTTCCCTTCTCATCTAATTTGTTTCTAAAAACTCATTTAGTACCAATAATGGGATGATCATTGGTTCTTTCAACAAGAGTCCAAACATTATTCCTCTAGAATTGGTTTAATTTATCTTTCATTATAAGTACCCAACTTTTGTAATTAATGAAATAATTAATATTAAGGGGTTCTAAGAGAAAAACAAAATCATGATGTTTGACCTCATTTAAAACTGACCTTCTTGTATGAGTACCAGCTTGCAAATCACTGATAACATTTTATAAGGGATGGTCTTTAGATTTTACCTATTCCTTAGGTAATGGACTAGAAGCTGGTCCTTACACAACTTAAATTTCTTTAGAATTTGGTGGATTATTTAAGTTCAAAAATATTAAGGAAGATTAAATTCATTTAAGAGGGTTCTAGCAATTCATGGAGAGATCGATTTCATCTCTCAAAAACCCCATTTTGTCATGGAGTCCTTTAAGAAGAAAAATAATGATTATTACCTTGTGAATTATAAATTTCATCAAAATATTTATTATCGAACTCTCCATTGTGATCACTCTAAGTGGATATGATCTTATAGTATTTTTCGTTTTTTACATTTTTGGAAATTTTAATAAAGACTTTCCAAGCCTTATTTTTATGACTGAAAATTATTTTTTATTTGAATTTCAAATCACTTTTAAAGGAAAGTTAGAAACCGCCAAGTCCATCATAACAACTGAATAAAAAAATATAGAGAATTCCCGAGAAAATATAGGTTCTGCCTCTCCCCAGAATCAACATCGTGTGAAGGCCCTCCACCAAAGAATGAGAACTCAGACATTATCATGCAAAGATGCATAGGCACGAAACTAATGACCAAGACATGCCCTCTCAATCCAAGTGCCACACAGAAGTGGTGACCTCATGCTCTGAACCCCATCTAAAGGAGAACCAGATAAATGCTGGAACGAAATGCCCAAAATCACATCGAGTCACACTGACTGATAAAATAAGTCCTCGTAATCAAACACTTAATAAACATGATTGGCTAAGCATTAGTTAGGAAATGATATAATAGAATCATTGAAATAAAGTTTAAATCTTCCAGAGTCCATATACCTAAACAACTTCCATTATATATCAGTTACCTGAGTGTGAGGCTCTTCTCTTATCAGGTCTTCTAAAGTAGAAGATAGCTTATTCTAGACCTGTATATATTCCTTGAACTTTAACAACCCCTTATTGAATCCCCAAACCAGAATCGTGTCCTATTTTTCAACCCAAGAATATTTATCCTCATTAAGGTCCACTTCAATACTTCGTCCCATCATCTTGGTTGCTTCCTCTTCAGAGGCATTGAGAAATAACACCTTCTTTGTTACCTCATCCCCCAAACTCAGCATCAAACCCTAGGATTCAGGTTTTCCAGGATGTTCTGGCTGACATAAGGCCTCGCTGGACATCCTATCATCCAATTTCTTTTTTGCTAACTGAGTCTTCAAAGGAGGTGGAAAGGAGGAGGATTCCTTCCTACCCTTCCTCCTCCTGTTACTCCTGCTACTCCTTGGGCTGGTTTCCCTAGAAGAAATACTCTTACCGCCTTCAATGGACTTCTCCACACAGTCCCCATTTGTAAATTCTGGTTCTTCATGGTCATTGTTTAGACCTTCCATAATGAGGCCATCAAAGTGGTTTCTCACCTGTATAGAGTACTGGATCCCTGAAAAAAAATTCCCTGACTTGGCAATAGAGTTTTGGTCATCCATGACTAGTGAAAACCCCTGAATTCCCTTGTGTATGGCCCCACTGTCCATGACCACCTCCACACAGGAATCATCACCTACCTCCTCAACCCTTGATTTAACCGCACTATTTAGAGGGACCACCACCATATCCAACCCCTGCCTTCCCTTCCTCAGGACACCTTGTCCTGAATTATCCACTTCCATTGTATCCTTCTCCACACAAACCCCCAATTGCACTGGAACATGATTACTCCCAGGCACCTTGATCCCCACATGAGTTGCAGCCTTCTATACCAAATCTTCCTCCCTCATAGTGTCCTTGAGCAGTAGATTATTGCTAGAGGGTGGCCTGTCCAAATCCTACCTCATCCTATTAAACAGATTACCAAATGTCGGATTAACATGATTTTCCAAGACTTTCTTCATTGGTGAACAAACTTGGGGTGTCCACCCCAGTTTAGCCTCCCTTGGACCATCTCACACCCTTGGAGTACTGACTAAAACTCCTTCTTGATAGTCAGTCAACCCAGGGAGCCTCGTCTCACCCTCAGGATGAGTCTAGGCTTCTCTTCCACCACTATAACCCATATTCAAGACGTTCCTCCAAGCATTCCTATGACAAAAATACTTTGAATGGCCCAGCTGCTTGCATTCAGAGTAGTAATTGGTCCAGGATTCATAAAGCACACGTTGTTTGCAACGGTATTCTTCGCCCACTGTGATCCAC
The DNA here is from genome assembly GCA_963277665.1 of Viscum album. Lineage (NCBI taxonomy): Eukaryota > Viridiplantae > Streptophyta > Magnoliopsida > Santalales > Viscaceae > Viscum > Viscum album. Next base: position 673,749,317 of record OY728134.1, on the reverse strand, counting down.
ACATAATCGAACAACACCCTCGACACATCCATTTCAAAACAGATTCTCATATTCACAGGGTGACAAATGTTCATTGTGCGGCTATCTGAACACATGTATCTGCCTATCAAAGTCTTTAACATACGAAGAATATAAGGATTTTTGAATGATGGAGGAAGGTTGGGGAGACTTACCCATATCGCCATTGAAGGAGGATCACGCTTCATATGCAAATCGAAGGACCATTGGAGAAGATAAAATCGGAAACCATTGAAGTTTTGAGGAGTGCTTGACCAGGATTTGATGAGATCAGCCTCTAAGGCAAAATGGACCATAATCTATCGATTATACAGAAGACCCATAGTCACCCTCTCTTGAAGACCCCAAGCATTGCAGATGTGCCTTTCAAACGATTCTACCGAGGGTTGTCGCTGATTAAACCTTGCAACCAGAGTTAGCCTCAGAAGTTCTGATGACTCCAAGAATTATGACGCCGATAATGAAAGGTTAGGGAAACCATCGAGCAAATCCTCAACTTTCAGGCCAAGTGAGATTTGAGGAAATGTCGACAGTGAATCAGGGTTTGAGAAAGGGATGAAGGGTGGATAAGCATCTTTGAAGTATGACAAAGGTCCCTCCCCCGTTAGTGAGGGAGGGACCAGGGCAGAATCCACCATCGTCACGAAGGAGAATCACTGCTAGGTTTTCTCCCGAGTGAGCAAGCCCTCCCCTAATTTTTATGAGACAATAATTAAACTCATGAAAATCATGTATAATAATCGATAATTACAGAAGTGTAATATTTTCCTCTTATACTTGAAACTTGGGTTGGTCCAAAAAGATCAAGATGAATAAGGTCAAGGGCCTTATAGGAGGATACTTCCTATTTATATTTTAAGGTAGTTTTTTTGTTTCTTACCAAGTTGTAAAGGTTCACAAACAATGTTATATTTGAAATGAAATTTGGATAAATCTCATACTAGATGATTTTAGTTGAATTTGAAAAGTGTTTGTGTGTGTGTGATACAATGACCAAGGCCCCTATATGAAATCCATGAATCACTATATTTTTCACTTAAACATTTAACTTTTTGTCTTGAAAGATATTTTAAATCAATAAAATAAACAATTTGAAAATGAGAAGTTGAAAATAAAAATTTTCCTCTAGAATAAAAAAAAATAAAAAAAATCATTTTCAAAAGATACTTTAAAACCATTATCACATAATTGACTAATAATTAGAGAATTATGTTTTAAACCTTTAACATTTAAAACATATTTAATAATAGAAAACTAGAAAAAAAAACAATAGTGCCTATATAGATGATCTTACTCCTTGATACATAACCAAAAGTGATGTGGCCTCCATCGATTGTTTTAGGATGATAGAACTCAGAGTAGCCACCACTCATGTGTCTCGATCACCCATTATCCAAGTAACATATAGCTCATTGGGTTTTTCTCATTAGAAACTTTTTCTATAGAATGATCAAGAGACTAAAGATTTTTCTACTAAAAATTTAGGTCCACTCATGTTAGCCAAAAGAGATTTTGGAATTTGTACTTGTTTAGAATATTATTATCCATAATAATTCCTAAACAAAGTATTAAAAGGGTGATGAATTGAATTTGGCCTTCCATAACAAGTGTTTTTACAATCACATTCATAAATAATATGTTCATATTTTCTATAATAATTGAAAAAATTATCTTATGATCACCCTTTTACAAAAGTGGTATTATTTTTTGATGTGCTAGATTGATTTTTAAAACCAAAACCAAAATGATTTTTAAATAACGTTGAGAACCAAGAATTTTATATAAATTTTTCTCACCATGGGTAAATTTAGTAAGATAATAATTGAGATCCTTAATAGTTGCTTCAAGTTTCTCAATGTTGGGTTGTTCTTTTAATTTCAATGATAAATCATTATTTTATTTAGAAAGTTGATTATTTTCAAAAACAACTTGATTATCTTGCTTTTTGATCTCTTTGAATTTTGTGGTAAGTTAACAAAATCCATTTGTTAATTCTTCACAATCTATTTTTCTTGAAGAGAAAGAAGAGGTGGAAGAATTAGAAGTGGTAAAAGTGGGAGAATTATCTTCATCACATACCTCAATTTCAGCCTTGAAAAATTTGGAACTTCCATTACTTAAGTCAGAAGATAAGAGGGAATAATCACTTACACTCAAAGTAGAAACTTTGAAGGATTTCATGTCTTTCTTTTCCATTTTGGGAAAGGGTAAATTATGCTTGATGTGTCCCTTTTTATTACAATGATAACAAGTTATGTCTGCTTCTTTCCATTGATTATCTTTTTTAGCATGCTCGAAATATCCATTTTTTCGTAAATTTGTTTAATTTCTTGGCTAGATATGCCATATTGGTTTCACTTTCAGAAGATTCTTCATCGAGTGCTTTAAAATAAATGTTCTCCTTCTCCTTTACTTATTTTGTTTCTTTTTAATCTTGTTTCTTCATGGTGATTTAATAGGTCATTAGAGAACTAATGAGTTCTTCAACCACCATGTTCTTGATATCTTTGACTTCTAGGATTGTCGTTACCTTGGGTGCCTATTACTTGGTAAGACCCAAAGTATTTAATTCAAAATGGTTTTTATTGTAATATTATCACCAAGATACATTCTTCCATTTCATATGTCATTAAAATAAGAAAAAAAATTCATAATATATTCATTTTAATGCATACTAAAACTTTTAAAATATTGTTTATACATATCAAGTCTAGTATCTTTCACTTTATTAGTGTATTTATGAGAAACTTCAAGTAATTTCAAGATTTCATGAGCATTTTTACATGTAAAAACATGATTAAATTAAATTTTATCTAAACCACAGTGATGATCATTCATGGATTTTCCATCAAGTCCAAAAACATCAATATCATCATGGTCTATTTTTCCATCGATTCTTTAGTAGGTGTGTCGCCATGCATAATAATTTTCCAAACAGGATATCCAATGCTTCCAAGAAAAGTATACATACATGTTTTCCAAAAACTATAGTCAATTCCATCAATGAAAGGGGAACAACTCATTGAGTGTCCTTCAGGAGCACCTTGGGTGTTAGTGGTTGAGGCCATTTTTAAAGATCATTCGTTGAAATCAATTAATATTTTTTAAAAAAATAAAATAAAAAACAAGGTCTCCTCTGATATCAATTATTGGTTGGAGTAAAATGAAAATAGTGGAGTGAAATCACTTTTAAAAAAATTAATGAAAAAATGGAAGCAGTGTAAAATTGAGGGATAAAATAAAATAATCAAAGTGCAATTGAATGATAATCATTTTGAAATTCAAACATAAAAGCATAGTGGGTTTTTTTGATAAAACGAGAGATTGGTTTTAATAGATCGAGTGATTGATTAATTAAATGATTGATTGATTAATTAAATAAAATTGAACAATAAATAAAAGATGCAAAAGATAAATAAGACACACAATTTGTTAAGGAAGTTTGAAAATAGCTCAATAAGAGCTCTTACGTCTCCCACCCTAATGGCTAGAGGATTTTTGAATATATATAAACCTTGATCTTAGTTGTATCCAAGAAACCTTAAAAGAACACAAAACCTTGGTTTTAGTAGTTACTAAGAATCCAAGAAAGAGATACCTTGATTTTAACAGTTTTCCAAGAACCCAAAGAGAAAGTCCTTGGTTTTGGCAATTTACCAAGAACCCAAAGAGAGAGACAAAGAGGGGTTTTCTTAGGCGTAGATCCTTTGAAGAAAAGTTCTCAATTCCTTAGGAAGATAGAGAAGATGAAATTTAAAGAATGAGAGGGAATGATTGGAGGTCAAATGATTAAAATAAGGAATTATAAAGAGATCTCAATATTAAGTACAAAAGTAGCTAATGCTCGTTGTCATTTTCTTTGGATTGATGTAGTCCACAATTGTTTGGTATCGTAGCTTGTCAAGCCTCCTATGAGTTATATTTTTATCCTCTAGGGGTCTAAGGGTCAAGTTGTAGGTTTAAATGGGTAAAGGGAGTCGTTGAAGACTATAATAAATGCATAATTTGACTTGCTAAATCAGCACCACCAACTAGATTCTTGTTGCCAACGACTAGCTATTAGGTATGTTGTAGGCTTCCTCACTAGTGTTGCCTCCACCGGGTAGCCACGTGCTACTATTGGATAGTTGGTGGGCTACCTGGAAGTCTCCTGATTCTATAAAATGCCACCAGTTGGCCAGTGAAATTCCACCAGGTAGCAGGTAGACTTCCGATAGCTATGGTGCTTATGTCAGTGCCTCTGACTGGCTAGTGTCACCCCACCAGGTAGTTGGTGGTAACAAACTTTGAAGGATTTTCCCTTGGTCTTCTTCATCCAATTTTAGGCCTTTGTTTGGTCCAATGCCAACCTATCTTAATGCTCAAAAATAAATACTCAAATACATTCAATTGAAAGTATGGGAGATAGAAGAGGTTGTGAGAGCTTCTCGCTTTACCCGTGATGGCGTTTAGGGCTTCTACATGGTGGCTTCAAATCTTGATTCTATGGCTGAAGTTTTTCTCACCTAAGGGTGATTCTATTCCTACAAATATGTTGTCTCTGGAATAGATAGTTAAAAAACCACTTGAATAGGGGTTGTGGTGGATGATGAGTTGGATAAGGGCACTACCGGTCGGTATTTATGTCTCTTTAAGGGATCTGCTGCTAGCGGGCTTCGTCACAAGGGTGATGTTGCCATTGTCAAAGCCAACCTGGATTCCATATTAGAACGTTTAGAATTTGGTAAGTACTCTATAATTGTGCAAATGATTCTACCTAGGGGCTTCAAGCCTTTGAGAATCGATGAATTTGTTGCTCAACTTTCAGGAATCTAGGGTTTCACATATTGGAAGTTTGTTTCTTTGGGTTGAGGTTTCTTCCATATCATCTTTCCTTCTAAAGACCTGAAGACAAGAACTTTGGGATTTGGATCAATTTCTCTCAAGCCAGGAGTTCTTCATATCAGAGAATGGGATCAGAATTTCAACCCTATAGAGGTTTGTAATTCATGTGCACAACTATGGGTTAAGATATATGGGCTAAATTGGATATTCTAGCATCTTAGAATATTATAGGATATTGTATTGACAATTAGGGTTCCAATAAATATGGGAAAGGAAACCGAGTTGGCTAGATATGGACACTTCGCTCGGTTCTTGGTGGAAATTGATTTGTGCTCTGCTTTAGTAGACATGGTGCTTCTTTCAAAAATGATGAATTTAACCTGTGTATAGAGTATGAAAACGTCCCTCAATTATGCTCAAACTGTAAGATCATTTGCCATGAAGTATCAAATTGTAATAGATCCCTTCTTTGTTCTTTTTTCCTCTACTAGAGGACATGATGAAAATATTTGTTTTAAAAAGAATAAGGGTTTGAAATCTGGATTTCATGGTAGTTTTGGAAATGTTGGACTCACTCAGCCTCAAGATGGTAGAATGAATAATTTGTAATTGATCAATCAGGATAGTTTAGTCGGGGTTGTGACTGTTAATCCTTGCTTTGATGATATTTTTATAGGACCCAAGTCTACACAGGTGGAGGGATCCCCCCAGCAAACAAAATATGCTTGGGTTACTGTTGAGGCATGCCATAAAACTGCCCTTGCTGGATTGAGATCAGTTGGAATTATTAGCAACATGCAGCCAAGAATCAGTGGATCAACAACTACTTCGTGAATAGATAATTGCTTTAAGAGCCCGTAAGGGCAAGCAAAAAATGAATGTTGAGGATCCTTCACGTTCAAAGCCTTTAAGTGGCACTCAAAAACAGAACATGTCTGAAAATACCTTGGCAAGAGATCCAACAAAGGTTTCTGACATCTTGACTCCAAAGCCAAGTACACTTGTTGCTCCTAATGTTGAGGAGGCTCTTAATTCTATTCCTACTGGTCGAAAAATTCTAGATGCACTGTGGATTTGTGATAAGGATGTTGATGGGTTTCCCATGATGGGTAGCTGTGAAAGTGCTCCAAGTAAGGATGGCGCGTCAAATTTTGATTCTCAAAGGGATCGTGATGCTTCTGGAATTCAGACTCTAGATCCTACTAGAACCCTTCCACATGAGGGTAGGGACTCAACTAATGGGGTTAGAAGCTGAGCCAACTGACACTGAGTAACAGCCTTCTGATGTGATTGACAGGCACCAAATCTCTGAAGGTCCTAAGGATGGGGTTACCAATTGCAGTGTGGAAGTTCCCAAGGCTAGTGGTCTAGACGGTAAGAAAGTGTCCTCTTTTTTAAGGGAAAAGTCTCAGTGGTCAAAGAGGGTTTCCAACTGGTCCCTTTTAAGAGGTCCAGACCATTTTCTTCTAAGCTTGGACATGCCTCTTTTTCTGACTATTCTAATGACATGGCCTTGGCACCTCTTGTGGTGCCTATTCAGATGGAGTCTCCATCAACCATCCACCCTTCAGGGTTGATTGAATATGTCTTGCCAAATTTATCAGGTGACCCTGTACCCAAAAATGTGTAGGCAATGGGAACTTCAAGAAAGGTACAAGTGTCAACTTCTAACCTCTTTAGAGTCCTTGACACGCTCAAAGAAGATAAAAATCAATCTCAGGAAAAAGGGTCAGGTGGTCTCCACGAAGATGTTGTCTCGATCCTCGAACATGATAGGGGATGATAATGCGCGGGAAGGAGTACAAATGGAGGTTCAATCATATGCTAAAAGGTTTGAATCAGATAGTATTGATATTGAAACCCTCTTGCAGCAAGCAAAAACATGAAGGAGTGGTCATCACCCCAGAGGTCGAGGTTGTGGGTGCAAACGAATTAGTTGGACTGTAATATGTGGTGAGGAGTGAATGATTGAAGCTAAGATCAGAGAAAATCTAAGTTTGGCTGCTTTTTTGATGAGGTCGGGACATGTTTGATCATCTCTCTCTTTCATTTTCTGTTTGTTGTCTTTTAATAAAGGGGTGTTTTCCTACCTTTTCAAAAAAAATGTTAGAACGTCAAAAGAGTGTTTATGACCATTAAAACAGTCTAAGAGAGTGGTATACATCACTTCTCTTGTGAGCATGCACTTTGATAAAGTGGTTGATAAACAAGGGTGCATAGAGTGTGTTGCGTTTGTAATTTTATTTGGTACATTGTTGTTATTTTGCTAAAGTCGCACCATGAGTTTCATAATCACTGCTTAAATACAGGCAAGCCAAATCTTTAACTTCGGCCTCATGTAAGATGGTGATATCATCTCATTCCCAACTTGTGTATGGAGGGTTTAAATAAGTAGTAAGAATATTTTTTCCACTTGAATATTATTTTTTATGTTCATCACTAACCAGGGTGGTTATGAAGTGTTCCTTGAACAATCATATAGGGATGGGACCTTTAAATTACATATATGTGACAAAACCCCATCATAGCACTTCCCATATGAGCACACTTGGATGGATAGGTTACAAAAGCGATGCGTGATTTGGATGTGAAGGCCCATTGACAAAAAAAATAATAATAATAATGACGGTATGAGTATATTGTGAGAAACACAAGCATCATCGACTCCATATGAAGAGATTAATCAAAAGATTTAAAAAAAAAGAATTAGTGGTTATTATAGCCCTTGGCCTTGGAAACAAATATTTGATAGAAAACTAAATGATGAACTAATTATTACATTTTGACGTATATTATTATGAAGACTGGGTTTTGATTGCTCTTACAGCATGATCATTCTGAATTGATTTATAAAAATACTTTTCATTTCAATTAATAATATTTAAGTAAATAAATTATAATAAAAAAAGACTAGTGCATTCCAAAAACCAAATAAGAATAGATGAAACCATTTACATTAATCAACAAGCATGTCATAAATTCTGGACAGGAAGCCCCTCATCATAGGAAATGACACCCTTAACCAACTCAAATTGATCATGAGGGTGCTGGGCAGCCCAAAGAAAGCAAGTATGACATCACCTACCCGAAGTCCAAGAGGTACATCGATTCCATGTCATATTTTCAGGGGATGAGCTTTAAGTAGTTGTTTCACGATGTCGATCCGTTGATCGTGGATTTGTTGTGGAGACTGCTTGTGTTTAATCCAGCACCTGAGACTATTGCATCTGTGTGATCGGAGCAAATCCATGGCCAACAGATTGTCATTAGGGAACGGCCACTCAAAAATCCTCCACTAAAAATATGGAACGGGCTCAATGTACCTTTGGAACTGGATCGGTGATGAACTCCATGTCTGCTTCCTTCGGGATGCCCACCACCCCCACGGTCAGTTTGAGCTAGTTGAGGGTGTGCCTTTCTAGGAAGAGAACTTCCTGCCCAGCATTTCGCAAGGATGCACCCAGCTGCCCACATGTCAATGAATTTGTCATAGTCACAGCAGCCAATGAGGAGCTCCAGAGCACAGTACTAGCAAGTGACCGCATATGCTGTCATGAATTCGCCCCTGCCCTTGCCTGTGTCCGAGCCAACCCAAAGTCACAAATTTAAGTTCACAGTCAGAATTCACAAGCATATTGCTTGGATTGAGGCCTCCGTAGAGCTCATTTACTACATGGAGATGCCTCAGCCCTTGAAGCAAGTGTATTCTATCACAGAGAAAAGTGGGTTTGAGTCAATCTTACGAATTTCGTAAAGATGAAATAATTAAACAGATTTTAAAATGGGCTTTTGCAATGGTGGGGGTGTTTATTTTCATACAGGCCAAGAATTTAAATTTCACCTGGCAGGATCAACAGTGCAGGTCTCAATAATGGTAGCAGCCATAGACTCAAACCTAAAGAAATCGATTGGAAACAGCATGAAAACAGGAATGCCGCTAGGCTATGAGAAAAAGAAATCCAGCAGAGCAAGCTTTAAAGATTGTAGCGGCAGGAATCTATTTGGAACTACTTTATAACATTAGGTCCCAATGAATGAATTGGAAGCAGCATAAATACGGGAAAGCCTAACTTTGATGTGAAAGAAAGAATCCAGTAGTGTAGGCTTGAAAAATGGTATCAGGAGGAGAATCAAACAGAGGGGAATCAAACAGGAATTAGCGGTCTGATATTTTAGTTTCATATTCAAAACAATCAATTTGAAGCAGCCTAAAAATGGCGGTCTTCAAAAATTCAACAGCGACGATTCATCAAACCTGGAAATCAGATCCATGATATATCATCAGATTCCAAACATCATCAAAATTACAGAAGGAATAAGTAGACAAAGCGCCGATTCATCAAACCTGGAACATTAAATGTTGGCAATGTTCGGCGGAGAGTGGCTGGGAAGACTTGAGAATGTTGTCCAGATCGGTATCCATGAGATCATAAACCAGATAAACATCCTTGAAGCTTTCCCTCTCACAAGGTACCATGACGTCCTTCAGAGGATGTTCTCGTGCTGAATCTGCCTTGGGATACCCCTTCAGGATTCTTTTGGTACTTAAATAGTTATCATACTAAGGTGCAACAGTGCTGCATCTCTCTCTCCTCAAACATCATTCGCCACACAGCGGCACAACGCTTCTTTGGGGGCCTGATGATTATCTTACGAGGCTGCAACACAGCCGTCGTCTCCATTCCCCGGAACAATAAATCCAAGTGGTTCTCTCTCTTTTATATACACTTGCAGATTCGAGCGAGTTACGGTTTGCAGATTCGGGCGAGCTACGAAAAATAGGAAACAAAGCAGTGATTGAAGTTGATCAGAAGAGGATGCAAAGATTAAACCTAGAGTCAAAGGGTAACGAAGGGGGTGGATACGAAAGAACGAACCCTTGCGACGCTAACTGATAATGAGAGTCCTTCCCCGATTCCCAGAGCTCAAGGATGCAGAAAATCCAAGAAATCAACGGAAATCAGCGGAGCGCACTGGTACGACATTGAAGGCACGAAGGATATAAGGTGTCCAACAGTCGCTGGAAGGCAATGGACGGAATGAAATCTTTTGGCATTTCTTTTCTTTTTTTTCAAACTGATTTTAAACTTTATGAATTAATCAGAAGGTTCACGAGGCAGGAAAGACTGATCCTAAAATTTATTGGAAAATAAAAGGATACACATCACCACATGACATTACAATGGATTAAAAAAAAAAAAAAACCGGAATACACATCACCGCATACATCCGTCTTAACCAAAGTCCGAACAAAAATCCGAGACCACAAAAACAAGTTATGATCAACCTGCAAAATTGGTCTCTTAGAAAGAGCATCATCAACCTGATTTGTTTCCCTATAAAGATTCATAACATCAAGGTAGATATGATCAACAAGTTAAAGGCAACCGACACCACTCTCCATGGAACATTCCTGGAGCGCGCTTTAAGATTATCCATTGTCATGCTTGAATCAGACTCCACCTATAAAGAGTGTCAACCATACTGGACATCATACCTGACCGCCTTAATCACATCCAACAACTCAGCCTCAATTGTGTAACCATTCCAAATGAAGTGATAAAAACAACCCTTAACGAGACCCCAATGAGTGTGGAAGACACCGCCACTGTAAGCTCCTGAGATTTTGTGAATTATTTTTTCTCGAATTAATTTAATCTTTTTGATATCTTTCATTGCACACAACACTTAAAATAGTTATTTTATATATATTAAAGTACTAATTTTTGTCTGTGTTATATGCAATGTCAAGTTAATCGTGCACTACACACAATATAATGGTTAGCTTCCTCCATACAGAATACCGAGGTAAGCTTACGTTTCATGCAGGACTGACTTTCCTCGATGACTTGCGTAACACGCAAGATCGAGTGTTACTGAATAATAAGATATTATATAATAATATATAACCTAGACATTAAATTAGATTTTATGAATATTATTAATTAACTTATGTAAATATATGGTTTTTAGAAAATATAAAATGAATTAATTAGTTACAAATTATTTAAAAACAAATATAAAAACCAATTGAATATAAAGGAAGTATTTTTATAGAATACTATTATTATGCCCACAAAGTTGTTTTAATCCTGTTAAATTAAATTAATTAAGATTATTAAGTAATTTTAATGTAATATATATGTTATATATCCAAGTAAACATTTTATAAGCATAAGATAAGAATAAAACCAATTTAACAGATAAAACTCAATATTCTTATTAAGGTCGTTTTACCGCTTTTTAATAGCAAACTCATTTTAAATCCATTTTTTGGAACTTTTATAGATTTAATATGTTAAAATTAACATCATATTTGAAAGTGAAACGTAAAAATTAGGTTAGGATAAATTTTTGGTATTTTTCTATATGGTTTCATTTTTTAAAGAATTGTTAAAAATACTGGATTTTAACTCAAAACTGTTTTTTAATCTAATCTATTTATAAGGTTAAATTATATTTTAAATTGGTGTCAAAGTTTAATTAGATAATATTTTAATCAATCAATCCAATGTAGGTCATTGGAATCGATTTCACTTTGAAATTGAATATAAAAACATAGCAAACTTTTGAACGTTTTTACTTTAAAAACCTGCATTGTCGACCCGACTACGAGATTAAATTTAAGTTAATTTATGTAAGAACCCGGTTTTTGTTGTGAACGACTTTGGAATATTCTTGATGATATTCCAGAGCAGCGCCGTAAGACGGCGTGCGATTCCGAGCCCCGGAGTGGCCGAAATTGAATTTTCAGTGCGTTCACACTGGAAACGCCAAATAAATGCGATAACTCCTAAACGGTGATCCGGATCAGAGATCCGAGTGTACGGATGGGTCCGGAATGAGGTTTTTACCCTAGGAACGACATAAAACTTATCAGCGCGGGATGTTTGGACCCCTCACTCGCTTTCGGAACGTTAAACGGATAAATTAATTAATTACTTTATTCGTTTAATGTTGAAACACAAGTATCTCTTAAACGGTGGCTCGGATTGGAAAACCGAGGGCACATTTGAGTTCGGAGCGTGCCTTTTACCCTAGGAGGGGTATAAGTTTTGCGGGCGCGAGCCGTCTGTGAAAAATGGCCCCAGGGGCGTTTTCGTAATTTGGCGTCTTCAGGCGCTAAGTTTAATAACTTTCGAACGGGGTCTCAGATTAAAATTCCGAGATCGCCGTTGTGCTCGGGAGATGGTGTTTACCCCAGGGGTAGCTTAATCTTGACCGCGCCAGAAGGTTTGGACGCGGGTGTTTTGGGGGTCGGGACTTTTAATTAAAGTGTTTATTTATTTAAACTCTCTCCTCCCCTTCCTCCCCATTGAACCCCCTGACGAAACCCCTCCCCTCTCCTCCTCCATCTCCGGCGATGCGACTCCGGCGAGGTGCGGTGATGCCGGCGGATCGACGCAAAGCTCCGGGCGAAGCCCAGCGAGGTAGGAGGTTTCGTTGCGTTTCCATTTCCGAACCGCCCTTTGAATTCAATTTTATAAGTCGATTTGATGTTTAATCTTCAAACAACGCCCGTAGATGCGTAGTACGTTTTCTGTTCTTCCCATCGCTTCTTTCGGATCGAAAATCCGAGTTCGGAGATGATCGCAAACACCCGCCGAAGTTTGCGCTTTTTGGGGTTTTGCGGCGGCAGCGCGGTGGTCCGGGGAGCTCCGGTGCGGCGGCAGCGGCAGCAGGCGCCGGGGGCAACGGCGAGCGGCAACGGGCGCTGGGGGTGTCCGCGGGCGCCTGCGGGTGTCGCGGCGTGAGGTGACGGACGCGCTTCAGGAGGAGGTCGGGGCTCAGGCGGAGCGCCTCGGTGAGGCGGCGGTCGCCAGGGAGCGGCGAACGCGGGGTCGCGGCGCGCGACCCCCCTGCGGCGACAAAGACCCGCGTTGCGCGGGTCTTCACTCGGCTGCCGCGATCGGCCCTCGTGGCCGGTCTGCGCGCAGACCGCGAGTCCGCGGCCGGCCCGCGCGACTAAGCCGCGGACCGGCCGGTCCAGGTCGGTCCAGCCCCAGGGGCCTTGCCCCCTCGATTTTCGGACACCCGTATTTTCCGCTACGGGTGTCCGTTTTCAGTGTCGTCTACGGCGGTGGAATCGTATCGACAAGGAGGACTTTTTGAGATGATTTTGGGAATTTTTAATTCCTGAAATGAGGGGCCTCGGTAGCGCGACACATACGTCGAGGGGATTGTCGTTTTTCCGGGGGAACTTGTTTTGGACGGCGCGGACGCGTCTGACGTCCGATTTAAGCGTCGTCAGTGGCGTTGGGACCCTGGCACCGAGACAGAGCTTTCCAGGGTGGTTTCAGGCGTGGAGGCCGAAGTTGAGGCGCGGGCCCCACGACCCATCTTTTGAGCTGCGTGCAGCGTTTCACGACTTTTTCATCGGACGTCCGTTCGGGGCATGCGAGCAGTCGTTTCTGGATATTTTTCCGAGGGGATTGCAATGGTGCAATCTTCCCGCTCTAATTCAGCACGAGGGTGCGGGGCCCACGAGGGCCTTTGGGCGTCGACATTGATTTTTCATCTTTATTACCGGGCGACCATTTTGGACAAATGAATAGTCCATTTTGTGTGCTTTTTCGAGAGTATCGCAACGGTGTGATCCATTCGTTGAGTTTCGGGACCAGGATGCGGGTCCCACGTGGCACCACTCGTGTGCGGTGCGCCAGAATGCATCTTTTTCTCCGGATATCCGTTGCACTCAAGTGAGTTGTGCTTTTGACGTGTTTTCTCGAGGGGATCGCAATGGTGTGATGCACATGACTGTTTTCGGGGCCGACGCTCGGGGTCACGGGACGCCGTTCGGGCGTGAGACAGTGTTGGTGACTTTTCCGTCGCATATCCGTTTCGGGCAAGTAAGTAGTCGATCTCGCGTGTTTTTCCGCGAGGATTACAACGATGCGATCCGTTTGGTTGTGCGGAGCCTTATACGCGATCTTATTAAATGTGGAAATGTGAAGGTGCCCCGGGGGCGGTTCTTCTACTGAGTTTGTAGCGGACCCTTGGCGTGTGATTGCGTGCACTCTCGTGTGAGTGAAGTAATGCCTGAATATATGTGGTGTGTCGTGCCCCAGTCGTTGAGGCAGCAAGTTGGAGATGTTACGTCACGCCTTCGCGTTGACGTTGGGTGCTGGGTGCACGATAGCCCTTGGGCTGAAAGTGAGGTATACTTTGGGAGTATATGGGAGCACTTGGAGGTACGTGTGGTTTGTACCTGAGACGTTCGTGTGCTTGGTTAGAGTTAACTTAGGGCCACACGTCGTGTGGGCCCCAGGTGCGTGTCGTGTTCTGCTTTGCGTACTTTGACCTCTCGTGACGTAGAGGGTCCATTTGTGCTCGTTTGTTTGACCAGCAGGGTGGAGTTTTTCCCCTGGCTCGGTGCTCGTTGGTTTGACCAGCAGGGTTGAGTGGTCTCCCCTTGGTTTCGTTCTCGATGGATCGGCCGGTAGTGGTGCTAGCGACACCCAGTGATGGAGCAGGCGCTGAGCCTCTTTGGGGTGAGTTGTTCTTGAGTTGGGTGGTTGCGCGATACCCACTCCGTGTTCGGTTGGTCAGTGTTGTACCCTCCAGTGGACATGGCCAGAGGAGTTCTGAGTCTTACCCTCCAACGGGGCTGGGCAGTGGGTTACTCATCGGCTTCTAGGGTCTATCCTCGAACATGATAGGGGATGATAATGCGCGGGAATGAGTACAAATGGAGGTTCAATCATATGCTAAAAGGTTTGAATCAAATAGTATTGATATTGAAACCCTCTTGCAGCAAGCAAAAACATGAAGGAGTGGTCATCACCCCAGAGGTCGAGGTTGTGGGTGCAAACGAATTAGTTGGACTGTAATATGTGGTGAGGAGTGAATGATTGAAGCTAAGATCAGAGAAAATCTAAGTTTGACTGCTTTTTTGATGAGGTCAGGACATGTTTGATCATCTCTCTCTTTCATTTTCTGTTTTTTGTCTTTTAATAAAGGGGTGTTTTCCTACCTTTTCAAAAAAAATGTTAGAACGTCAAAAGAGTGTTTATGACCATTAAAACAGTCTAAAAGAGTGGTATACATCACTTCTCTTGTGAGCATGCACTTTGATAAAGTGGTTGATAAACAAGGGTGCATAGAGTGTGTTGCGTTTGTAATTTTATTTGGTACATTGTTGTTATTTTGCTAAATAGTCGCACCATGAGTTTCATAATCACTGCTTAAATACAGGCAAGCCAAATCTTTAACTTGGGCCTCATGTAAGATGGTGATATCATCTCATTCCCAACTTGTGTATGGAGGGTTTAAATAAGTAGTTAGAATATTTTTTCCACCTGAATATTATTTTTTATGTTCATCACTAACCAGGGTGGTTATGAAGTGTTCCTTGAACAATCATATAGGGATGGGACCTTTAAATTACATATATGTGACAAAACCCCACCATAGCACTTCCCATATGAGCACACTTGGATGGATAGGTTGACGAAAGCGATGCGTGATTTGGATGTGAAGGCCCATTGACCAAAAAAAATAATAATTATAATGACGGTATGAGTATATTGTGAGAAACAGTATATTGTGAGAAACACAAGCATCATCGACTCCATATGAAGAGATTAATCAAAAGATTTTAAAAAAAAAAAGAATTAGTG
Source organism: Viscum album (assembly GCA_963277665.1). Lineage (NCBI taxonomy): Eukaryota > Viridiplantae > Streptophyta > Magnoliopsida > Santalales > Viscaceae > Viscum > Viscum album. The sequence continues at coordinate 673,733,856 of OY728134.1, read as the reverse complement.
GTTATTATAGCCCTTGGCCTTGGAAACAAATATTTGATAGAAAACTAAATGATTAACTAATTATTACATTTTGACGTATATTATTATGAAGACTGGGTTTTGATTGCTCTTACAGCATGATCATTCTGAATTGATTTATAACAATACCCATTTTCATTTCAATTAATAATATTCAAGTAAATAAATTATAATAAAAAAAGACTAGTGCATTCAAAAAACCAAATAAGAATAGATGAAACCATTTACATTAATCAACAAGCATGTCATAAATTCTGGACAGGAAGCCCCTCATCATAGGAAATGACACCCTTAACCAACTCAAATTGATCATGAGGGTGCTGGGTAGCCCAAAGAAAGCAAGTATGACATCACCTATCCGAAGTCCAAGAGGTACATCGATTCCATGCCATATTTTCAGGGGATGAGCTTTAATTAGTTGTTTCACGATGTCGATCCGTTGATCGTGGATTTGTTGTGGAGACTGCTTGTGTTTAATCCAGCACCTGAGACTATTGCATCTGTGTGATCGGAGCAAATCCATGGCCAACAGATTGTCATTAGGGAACGGCCACTCAAAAATCCTCCACTAAAAATATGGAACGGGCTCAACGTACCTTTGGAACTGGATCGGTGATGAACTCCATGTCTGCTTCCTTCGGGATGTCCACCACCCCCACGATCAGTTTGAGCTAGTTGAGGGTGTGCCTTTCTAGGAAGAGAACTTCCTGCCCAGCATTTCGCAAGGATGCACCCAGCTGCCCACATGTCAATGAATTTGTCATAGTTACAGCAGCCAATGAGGAGCTCCAGAGCACAGTACTAGCAAGTGACCGCATATGCTGTCATGAATTCGCCCCTGCCCTTGCCTGTGTCCGAGCCAACCCAAAGTCACAAATTTAAGTTCAGTCAGAATTCACAAGCATATTGCTTGGATTGAGGCCTCCGTGGAGCTCATTTACTACATGGAGATGCCTCAGCCCCTGAAGCAAGTGTATTCTATCACAGAGAAAAGTGGGTTTGAGTCAATCTTACGAATTTAGTAAAGATGAAATAATTAAACAGATTTTAAAATGGGCTTTTGCAATGGTGGGGGTGTTTATTTTCATACAGGCCAAGAATTTAAATTTCACCTGGCAGGATCAACAGTGCAGGTCTCAATAATGGTAGCAGCCATAGACTCAAACCTAAAGAAATCGATTGGAAACACCATGAAAACAGGAATGCCGCTAGGCTATGTGAAAAAGAAATCCAGCAGAGCAAGCTTTAAAGATTGTAGCGGCAGGAATCTATTTGGAACTACTTTATAACATTAGGTCCCAATGAATGAATTGGAGGCAGCATAAATACGGGAAAGCCTAACTTTGATGTGAAAGAAAGAATCCAGTAGTGTAGGCTTGAAAAATGGTAGCAGGAGGAGAATCAAACAGAGGGGAATCAAACAGGAATTAGCGGTCTGATATTTTAGTTTCATATTCAAAACAATCAATTTGAAGCAGCCTAAAAATGGCGGTCTTCAAAAATTCAGCAGCGACGATTCATCAAACCTGGAAATCAGATCCATGATATATCATCAGATTCCAAACATCATCAAAATTACAGAAGGAATAAGTAGACAAAGCGCCGATTCATCGAACCTGGAATATTAAATGTTGGCAATGTTCAGCGGAGAGTGGCTGGGAAGACTTGAGAATGTTGTCCAGATCGGTATCCATGAGATCATAAACCAGATAAACATCCTTGAAGCTTTCCCTCTCACAAGGTTCCATGACGTCCTTCAGAGGACGTTCTCGTGCTGAATCTGCCTTGGGATACCCCTTCAGGATTCTTTTGGTACTTAAATAGTTATCATACTAAGGTGCAACAGTGCTGCATCTCTCTCTCTCTCCTCAAACATCATTCGCCACACAGCGGCACAACGCTTCTTTGGGGGCCTGATGATTATCTTACGAGCCTGCAACACAGCCGTCGTCTCCATTCCCCGGAACAATAAATCCAAGTGGTTCTCTCTCTTTTATATACACTTGCAGATTCGAGCGAGTTACGGTTTGCAGATTCGGGCGAGCTACGAAAAATAGGAAACAAAGCAGTGATTGAAGTTGATCAGAAGAGGATGCAAAGATTAAACCTAGAGTCAAAGGGTAACGAAGGGGGTGGATACGAAAGAACGAACCCTTGCGACGCTAACTGATAATGAGAGTCCTTCCCGGATTCCCAGAGCTCAAGGATGCAGAAAATCCAAGAAATCAACGGAAATCAGCGGAGCGCACTGGTACGACATTGAAGGCACGAAGGATATAAGGTGTCCAACAGTCGCTGGAAGGCAATGGACGGAATGAAATCTTTTGGCATTTCTTTTCTTTTTTTTCAAACTGATTTAACTTTATGAATTAATCAGAAGGTTCACGAGGCAGGAAAGACTGATCCTAAAATTTATTGGAAAATTAAAGGATACACATCACCACATGACATTACAATGGATTTAAAAAAGAAAAAACCGGAATACACATCACCGCATACATCCGTCTTAACCAGAGTCCGAACAAAAATCCGAGACCACAAAAACAAGTTATGATCAACCTGCAAAATTGGTCTCTTAGAAAGAGCATCATCAACCTGATTTGTTTCCGTATAAAGATTCATAACATCAAGGTAGATATGATCAACAAGTTAAAGGCAACCAATCCAGGATGACACCACTCTCCATGGAACATTCCTGGAGCGTGCTTTAAGATTATCCACTGTCATGCTTGAATCAGAATCCACCTATAAAGAGTGTCAACTATAATGGACATCATACCTGACCGCCTTGATCACATCCAACAACTCAGCCACAATTGTGTAACCATTCCAAATGAAGTGATAAAAACAACCCTTAACGAGACCCCAATGAGTGTGGAAGACACCACCACTGTAACCTCCTGAGATTTTGTGAATTATTTTTTCTCGAATTAATTTAATCTTTTTGATATCTTTCATTGCACACAACACTTAAAAATAGTTATTTTATATATATTAAAGTACTAATTTTTGTCTGTGTTATATGCAATGTCAAGTTAATCGTGCACTACACATAATATAATGGTTAGCTTCCTCCATACAGAATACCGAGGTAAGCTTACGTTTCATGCAGGACTGACTTTCCTCGATGACTTGCGTAACACGCAAGACCGAGTGTTACTGAATAATAAGATATTATATAATAATATATAACCTAGACATTAAATTAGATTTTATGAATATTATTAATTAACTTATGTAAATATATGGTTTTTAGAAAATATAAAATGAATTAATTAGTTACAAATTATTTAAAAACAAATATAAAAACCAATTGAATATAAAGGAAGTATTTTTATAGAAGACTATTATTATGCCCACAAAGTTGTTTTAATCCTATTAAATTAAATTAATTAAGATTATTAAGTAATTTTAATGTAATATATATGTTATATATCCAAGTAAACATTTTATAAGCATAAGATAAGAATAAAACCAATTTAACAGATAAAACTCAATATTCTTATTAAGGTCGTTTTACCGCTTTTTAATAGCGAACTCATTTTAAATCCATTTTTTGGAACTTTTATAGATTTAATATGTTAAAATTAACTTCATATTTGAAAGTGAAACGTAAAAATTAGGTTAGGATAAATTTTTGGTATTTTTCTATATGGTTTCATTTTTTAAAGAATTGTTAAAAATACTGGATTTTAACTCAAAACTGTTTTTTAATCTAATCTATTTATAAGGTTAAATTATATTTTAAATTGGTGTCAAAGTTTAATTAGATAATATTTTAATCAATCAATCCAATGTAGGTCATTGGAATCGATTTCACTTTGAAATTGAATATAAAAACATAGCAAACTTTTGAACGTTTTTACTTTAAAAACCTGCATTGTCGACCCGACTACGAGATTAAATTTAAGTTAATTTATGTAAGAACCCGGTTTTTGTTGTGAAAGACTTTGGAATATTCTTGATGATATTCCAGAGCAGCGCCGTAAGACGGCGTGCGATTCCGAGCCCCGGAGTGGCCGAAATTGAATTTTCAGTGCGTTCACACTGGAAACGCCAAATAAATGCGATAACTCCTAAACGGTGATCCGGATCAGAGATCCGAGTGTACGGATGGGTCCGGAATGAGGTTTTTACCCTAGGAACGACATAAAACTTATCAGCGCGGGATGTTTGGACCCCTCACTCGCTTTCGGAACGTTAAACGGATAAATTAATTAATTACTTTATTCGTTTAATGTTGAAACACAAGTATCTCTTAAACGGTGGCTCGGATGGGAAAACCGAGGGCACATTTGAGTTCGGAGTGTGCCTTTTACCCTAGGAGGGGTATAAGTTTTGCGGGCGCGAGCCGTCTGTGAAAAATGGCCCCAGGGGCGTTTTCGTAATTTGGCGTCTTCAGGCGCTAAGTTTAATAACTTTCGAACGGGGTCTCAGATTAAAATTCCGAGATCGCCGTTGTGCTCGGGAGATGGTGTTTACCCCAGGGGTAGCTTAATCTTGACCGCGCCAGAAGGTTTGGACGCGGGTGTTTTGGGGATCGGGACTTTTAATTAAAGTGTTTATTTATTTAAACTCTCTCCTCCCCTTCCTCCCCATTGAACCCCCTGACGAAACCCCTCCCCTCTCCTCCTCCATCTCCGGCGATGCGACTCCGGCGAGGTGCGGTGATGCCGGCGGATCGACGCAAAGCTCCGGGCGAAGCCCAGCGAGGTAGGAGGTTTCGTTGCGTTTTCATTTCCGAACCGCCCTTTGAATTCAATTTTATAAGTCGATTTGATGTTTAATCTTCAAACAACGCCCGTAGATGCGTAGTACGTTTTCTGTTCTTCCCATCGCTTCTTTCGGATCGAAAATCCGAGTTCGGAGATGATCGCAAACACCCGCCGAAGTTTGCGCTTTTTGTGGTTTTGCGGCGGCAGCGCGGTGGTCCGGGGAGCTCCGGTGCGGCGGCAGCGGCAGCGGGCGCCGGGGGCAACGGCGAGCGGCAACGGGCGCTGGGGGTGTCCGCGGGCGCCTGCGGGTGTCGCGGCGTGAGGTGACGGACGCGCTTCAGGAGGAGGCCGGGGCTCAGGCGGAGCGCCTCGGTGAGGCGGCGGTCGCCAAGGAGCGGCGAACGCGGGGTCGCGGCGCGCGACCCCCCTGCGGCGACAAAGACCCGCGTTGCGCGGGTCTTCACTCGGCTGCCGCGATCGGCCCTCGTGGCCGGTCTGCGCGCAGACCGCGAGTCCGCGGCCGGCCCGCGCGACTAAGCCGCGGACCGGCCGGTCCAGGTCGGTCCAGCCCCAGGGGCCTTGCCCCCTCGATTTTCGGACACCCGTATTTTCCGCTACGGGTGTCCGTTTTCAGTGTCGTCTACGGCGGTGGAATCATATCGACAAGGAGGACTTTTTGAGATGATTTTGGGAATTTTTAATTCCTGAAATGAGGGGCCTCGGTAGCGCGACACATACGTCGAGGGGATTGTCGTTTTTCCGGGGGAACTTGTTTTGGACGGCGCGGACGCGTCCGACGTCCGATTTAAGCGTCGTCAGTGGCGTTGGGACCCTGGCACCGAGACAGAGCTTTCCAGGGTGGTTTCAGGCGTGGAGGCCGAAGTTGAGGCGCGGGCCCCACGACCCATCTTTTGAGCTGCGTGCAGCGTTTCACGACTTTTTCATCGGACGTCCGTTCGGGGCATGCGAGCAGTCGTTTCTGGATATTTTTCCGAGGGGATTGCAATGGTGCAATCTTCCCGCTCTAATTCAGCACGAGGGTGCGGGGCCCACGAGGGCCTTTGGGCGTCGACAGTGATTTTTCATCTTTATTACCGGGCGACCATTTTGGACAAATGAATAGTCCATTTTGTGTGCTTTTTCGAGAGGATCGCAATGGTGTGATCCATTCGTTGAGTTTCGGGACCAGGATGCGGGTCCCACGTGGCACCACTCGTGTGCGGTGCGCCAGAATGCATCTTTTTCTCCGGATATTCGTTGCACTCAAGTGAGTTGTGCTTTTGACGTGTTTTCTCGAGGGGATCGCAATGGTGTGATGCACATGACTGTTTTCGGGGCCGACGCTCGGGGTCACGGGACGCCGTTCGGGCGTGAGACAGTGTTGGTGACTTTTCCGTCGCATATCCGTTTCGGGCAAGTAAGTAGTCGATCTCGCGTGTTTTTCTGCGAGGATTACAACGGTGCGATCCGTTTGGTTGTGCGGAGCCTTATACGCGATCTTATTAAATGTGGAAATGTGAAGGTGCCCCGGAGGCGGTTCTTCTACTGAGTTTGTAGCGGACCCTTGGCGTGTGATTGTGTGCACTCCCGTGTGAGTGAAGTAATGCTTGAATATATGTGGTGTGTCGTGCCCCAGTCGTTGAGGCAGCAAGTTGGAGATGTTACGTCACGCCTTCGCGTTGACGTTGGGTGCTGGGTGCACGATAGCCCTTGGGCTGAAAGTGAGGTATACTTTGGGAGTATATGGGAGCACTTGGAGGTACGTGTGGTTTGTACCTGAGACGTTCGTGTGCTTGGTTAGAGTTAACTTAGGGTCACACGTCGTGTGGGCCCCAGGTGCGTGTCGTGTTCTGCTTGGCGTACTTTGACCTCTCGTGACGTAGAGGGTCCCTTTGTGCTCGTTTGTTTGACCAGCAGGGTGGAGTTTTTCCCCTGGCTCGGTGCTCGTTGGTTTGACCAGCAGGGTTGAGTGGTCTCCCCTTGGTTTCGTTCTCGATGGATCGGCCGGTAGTGGTGCTAGCGACACCCAGTGATGGAGCAGGCGCTGAGCCTCTTTGGGGTGAGTTGTTCTTGAGTTGGGTGGTTGCGCGATACCCACTCCGTGTTCGGTTGGCCAGTGTTGTACCCTCCAGTGGACATGGCCAGAGGAGTTCTGAGTCTTACCCTCCAACGGGGCTGGGCAGTGGGTTACTCATCGGCTTCTAGGGTCTATCCTCGAACATGATAGGGGATGATAATGCGCGGGAATGAGTACAAATGGAGGTTCAATCATATGCTAAAAGGTTTGAATCAAATAGTATTGATATTGAAACCCTCTTGCAGCAAGCAAAAACATGAAGGAGTGGTCATCACCCCAGAGGTCGAGGTTGTGGGTGCAAACGAATTAGTTGGACTGTAATATGTGGTGAGGAGTGAATGATTGAAGCTAAGATCAGAGAAAATCTAAGTTTGACTGCTTTTTTGATGAGGTTAGGACATGTTTGATCATATCTCTCTTTCATTTTCTGTTTTTTGTCTTTTAATAAAGGGGTGTTTTCCTACCTTTTCAAAAAAAATGTTAGAACGTCAAAAGAGTGTTTATGACCATTAAAACAGTCTAAAAGAGTGGTATACATCACTTCTCTTGTGAGCATGCACTTTGATAAAGTGGTTGATAAACAAGGGTGCATAGAGTGTGTTGCGTTTGTAATTTTATTTGGTACATTGTTGTTATTTTGCTAAATAGTCGCACCATGAGTTTCATAATCACTGCTTAAATACAGGCAAGCCAAATCTTTAACTTGGGCCTCATGTAAGATGGTGATATCATCTCATTCCCAACTTGTGTATGGAGGGTTTAAATAAGTAGTTAGAATATTTTTTCCACCTGAATATTATTTTTTATGTTCATCACTAACCAGGGTGGTTATGAAGTGTTCCTTGAACAATCATATAGGGATGGGACCTTTAAATTACATATATGTAACAAAACCCCACCATAGCACTTCCCATATGAGCACACTTGGATGGATAGGTTGACGAAAGCGATGCGTGATTTGGATGTGAAGGCCCATTGACCAAAAAAAATAATAATTATAATGACGGTATGAGTATATTGTGAGAAACAGTATATTGTGAGAAACACAAGCATCATCGACTCCATATGAAGAGATTAATCAAAAGATTTAAAAAAAAAAAAAGAATTAGTGGTTATTATAGCCCTTGGCCTTGGAAACAAATATTTGATAGAAAACTAAATGATTAACTAATTATTACATTTTGACGTATATTATTATGAAGACTGGGTTTTGATTGCTCTTACAGCATGATCATTCTGAATTGATTTATAACAATACCCATTTTCATTTCAATTAATAATATTCAAGTAAATAAATTATAATAAAAAAAGACTAGTGCATTCAAAAAACCAAATAAGAATAGATGAAACCATTTACATTAATCAACAAGCATGTCATAAATTCTGGACAGGAAGCCCCTCATCATAGGAAATGACACCCTTAACCAACTCAAATTGATCATGAGGGTGCTGGGTAGCCCAAAGAAAGCAAGTATGACATCACCTATCCGAAGTCCAAGAGGTACATCGATTCCATGCCATATTTTCAGGGGATGAGCTTTAATTAGTTGTTTCACGATGTCGATCCGTTGATCGTGGATTTGTTGTGGAGACTGCTTGTGTTTAATCCAGCACCTGAGACTATTGCATCTGTGTGATCAGAGCAAATCCATGCCCAACAGATTGTCATTAGGGAACGGCCACTCAAAAATCCTCCACTAAAAATATGGAACGGGCTCAACGTACCTTTGGAACTGGATCGGTGATGAACTCCATGTCTGCTTCCTTCGGGATGCCCACCACCCCCACGATCAGTTTGAGCTAGTTGAGGGTGTGCCTTTCTAGGAAGAGAACTTCCTGCCCAGCATTTCGCAAGGATGCACCCAGCTGCCCACATGTCAATGAATTTGTCATAGTTACAGCAGCCAATGAGGAGCTCCAGAGCACAGTACTAGCAAGTGACCGCATATGCTGTCATGAATTCGCCCCTGCCCTTGCCTGTGTCCGAGCCAACCCAAAGTCACAAATTTAAGTTCAGTCAGAATTCACAAGCATATTGCTTGGATTGAGGCCTCCGTGGAGCTCATTTACTACATGGAGATGCCTCAGCCCCTGAAGCAAGTGTATTCTATCACAGAGAAAAGTGGGTTTGAGTCAATCTTACGAATTTAGTAAAGATGAAATAATTAAACAGATTTTAAAATGGGCTTTTGCAATGGTGGGGGTGTTTATTTTCATACAGGCCAAGAATTTAAATTTCACCTGGCAGGATCAACAGTGCAGGTCTCAATAATGGTAGCAGCCATAGACTCAAACCTAAAGAAATCGATTGGAAACAACATGAAAACAGGAATGCCGCTAGGCTATGTGAAAAAGAAATCCAGCAGAGCAAGCTTTAAAGATTGTAGCGGCATGAATCTATTTGGAACTACTTTATAACATTAGGTCCCAATGAATGAATTGGAGGCAGCATAAATACGGGAAAGCCTAACTTTGATGTGAAAGAAAGAATCCAGTAGTGTAGGCTTGAAAAATGGTAGCAGGAGGAGAATCAAACAGAGGGGAATCAAACAGGAATTAGCGGTCTGATATTTTAGTTTCATATTCAAAACAATCAATTTGAAGCAGCCTAAAAATGGCGGTCTTCAAAAATTCAGCAGCGACGATTCATCAAACCTGGAAATCAGATCCATGATATATCATCAGATTCCAAACATCATCAAAATTACAGAAGGAATAAGTAGACAAAGCGCCGATTCATCGAACCTGGAACATTAAATGTTGGCAATGCTCAGCGGAGAGTGGCTGGGAAGACTTGAGAATGTTGTCCAGATCGGTATCCATAAGATCATAAACCAGATAAACATCCTTGAAGCTTTCCCTCTCACAAGGTTCCATGATGTCCTTCAGAGGACGTTCTCGTGCTGAATCTGCCTTGGGATACCCCTTCAGGATTCTTTTGGTACTTAAATAGTTATCATACTAAGGTGCAACAGTGCTGCATCTCTCTCTCTCTCCTCAAACATCATTCGCCACACAGCGGCACAACGCTTCTTTGGGGGCCTGATGATTATCTTACGAGCCTGCAACACAGCCGTCGTCTCCATTCCCCGGAACAATAAATCCAAGTGGTTCTCTCTCTTTTATATACACTTGCAGATTCGAGCGAGTTACGGTTTGCAGATTCGGGCGAGCTACGAAAAATAGGAAACAAAGCAGAGATTGAAGTTGATCAGAAGAGGATGCAAAGATTAAACCTAGAGTCAAAGGGTAACGAAGGGGGTGGATACAAAAGAACGAACCCTTGCGACGCTAACTGATAATGAGAGTCCTTCCCGGATTCTCAGAGCTCAAGGATGCAGAAAATCCAAGAAATCAACGGAAATCAGCGGAGCGCACTGGTACGACATTGAAGGCACGAAGGATATAAGGTGTCCAACAGTCGCTGGAAGGCAATGGACGGAATGAAATCTTTTGGCATTTCTTTTCTTTTTTTTCAAACTGATTTTAAACTTTATGAATTAATCAGAAGGTTCACGAGGCAGGAAAGACTGATCCTAAAATTTATTGGAAAATAAAAGGATACACATCACCACATGACATTACAATGGATTTAAAAAAGAAAAAACGGGAATACACATCACCGCTTACATCCGTCTTAACCAGAGTCCGAACAAAAATCCGAGACCACAAAAACAAGTTATGATCAACCTGCAAAATTGGTCTCTTAGAAAGAGCATCATCAACCTGATTTGTTTCCGTATAAAGATTCATAACATCAAGGTAGATATGATCAACAAGTTAAAGGCAACCAATCCAGGATGACACCACTCTCCATGGAACATTCCTGGAGCGTGCTTTAAGATTATCCACTGTCATGCTTGAATCAGAATCCACCTATAAAGAGTGTCAACTATAATGGAAATCATACCTGACCGCCTTGATCACATCCAACAACTCAGCCTCAATTGTGTAACCATTCCAAATGAAGTGATAAAAACAACCCTTAACGAGACCCCAATGAGCGTGGAAGACACCACCACTGTAACCTCCTGAGATTTTGTGAATTATTTTTTCTCGAATTAATTTAATCTTTTTGATATCTTTCATTGCACACAACACTTAAAAATAGTTATTTTATATATATTAAAGTACTAATTTTTGTCTGTGTTATATGCAATGTCAAGTTAATCGTGCACTACACATAATATAATGGTTAGCTTCCTCCATACAGAATACCGAGGTAAGCTTACGTTTCATGCAGGACTGACTTTCCTCGATGACTTGCGTAACACGCAAGACCGAGTGTTACTGAATAATAAGATATTATATAATAATATATAACCTAGACATTAAATTAGATTTTATGAATATTATTAATTAACTTATGTAAATATATGGTTTTTAGAAAATATAAAATGAATTAATTAGTTACAAATTATTTAAAAACAAATATAAAAACCAATTGAATATAAAGGAAGTATTTTTATAGAAGACTATTATTATGCCCACAAAGTTGTTTTAATTCTATTAAATTAAATTAATTAAGATTATTAAGTAATTTTAATGTAATATATATGTTATATATCCAAGTAAACATTTTATAAGCATAAGATAAGAATAAAACCAATTTAACAGATAAAACTCATTATTCTTATTAAGGTCGTTTTACCGCTTTTTAATAGCGAACTCATTTTAAATCCATTTTTTGGAACTTTTATAGATTTAATATGTTAAAATTAACTTCATATTTGAAAGTGAAACGTAAAAATTAGGTTAGGATAAATTTTTGGTATTTTTCTATATGGTTTCATTTTTTAAAGAATTGTTAAAAATACTGGATTTTAACTCAAAACTGTTTTTTAATCTAATCTATTTATAAGGTTAAATTATATTTTAAATTGGTTTCAAAGTTTAATTAGATAATATTTTAATCAATCAATCCAATGTAGGTCATTGGAATCGATTTCACTTTGAAATTGAATATAAAAACATAGCAAACTTTTGAACGTTTTTACTTTAAAAACCTGCATTGTCGACCCGACTACGAGATTAAATTTAAGTTAATTTATGTAAGAACCCGGTTTTTGCTGTGAAAGACTTTGGAATATTCTTGATGATATTCCAGAGCAGCGCCTTAAGACGGCGTGCGATTTCGAGCCCCGGAGTGGCCATAATTGAATTTTCAGTGCGTTCACAATGGAAACACCAAATAAATGCGATAAATCCTAAACGGTGATCCAGATCAGAGATCCAAGTGTACGGATGGGTCCGAAATGGGGTGTTTACCCTAGGAACGACATAAAACTTGTCGGCGTGGGATGTTTGGACCCCTCACTCGCTTTCAGAACGTTAAACAGATAAATTAATTAATTACTTTATTCGTTTAATGTTGAAACACAAGTATCTCTTAAATGGTGGTTCAGATTGGAAAACCGAGGGCACCGTTGAGTTCGGAGCATGCCGTTTACCCTAGGAGGGGTATAAGTTTTGCGGGCGTGGGCCGTCTGTGAAAAATGGCCCCAGGGGCGTTTTCGTAATTTGGCGGCTTCAGGCGCTAAATTTAATAACTTTAGAACGGGGTCTCGGATTAAAATTCCGAGACCGTAGTTGTGCTCGGGAGGTGGTTTTTACCCTAGGGGGAGCTTAATCTTGACCGCGCCAGAAGGTTTGGACGCGAGTGTTTTGGGGGTCGGGACTTTTAATTAAAGAGTTTATTTATTTAAACTCTCCCCTCCTCCCCTTCCTCCCCATTGAACCCCCTGACGAAACCCCTCCCCTCTCCTCCTCCATCTCCGGTGAGGCGACTCCGACGAGGTGCGGTGATGCCGGCAGATCGACGCGAAGCTCCGGGCGAAGCCCAACGAGTTAGGAGGTTTCGTTGCGTTTTCATTTCTGAACCACCCTTTGAATTCAATTTTATGCGTCGATTTGATGTTTAATCTTCGAAAAACACCCGTAGATGCGTAGTACGTTTTCTGTTCTTCCCATGGCTTCTTTCAGATCGAAAATCCGAGTTCGGAGATGATCGCAAACACCCGCCGAAGTTTGCGGTTTTTGGGGTTTTGCGGCGGCAGCGCGGTGGTCCGGGGAGCTCCGGTGCGGTGGCAGCGGCAGCGGGCGCTGGGGGCGAAGGCGAGCGGCAGCGGGCGCGGGGGGTGTTCGCGGGACCCTGCGGGTGTCACGGCGTGAGGCGACGGACGCGCTTCAGGAGGAGGCCGGGGCTCAGGCGGAGCGCCTCGGCGAGGCGGCGGTCGCCAGGGAGCGGCGAACGCGGGGTCGCGGCGTGCGACCCCCGTGCGGCGACAAAGACCCGTGCCGCGCGGGTCTTCACACGGCTTCCGCGACCGGCCCTCGTGGCCGGTCTGCGCGGCTAAGCCGCGGACCGGCCGGTCCAGGCCGGTCCAGCCCCAGGGGCCTTGCCCCCTCGATTTTCGGACAACCGTATTTTCCGCTACGGGTGTCCGTTTTGAGTGTCGTCTGTGGCGGTGGAACCGTATCGACGAGGAGGACTTTTTGAGATGGTTTGGGGAATTTTTAATTCCCAAAACGAGGGGCCTCGGTGGCGCGACACGTACGTCGAGGGGATTGTCGTTTTTCCGAGGGAACTTGTTTTGGACGGCGCAGACGCGTCTGACGTCCGATTTAAGCGCCGTCAGTGGCATTGGGACCCTGGCACCGAGGCGGAGCTTTCCAGGGTGGTTTCAGGCGTGGAGACCGAAGTTGAGGCGTGGGCCCCACGGCCCTTCTTTTGAGCTGCGTGCAGCGTTTCACGACTTTTTCATCGGACGTCCGTTCGGAGCATGCGAGCAGTCGTTTCTGGATGTTTTTCTGAGGGGATTGCAACGGTGCAATCTGCCCGCTCTAATTCGGCATGAGGGTGCGGGGACCACGAGGGTCGTTTGGGCGTCGACGGTGATTTTCCATCTTTATCACCGAGTGACCGTTTTGGACAAGTGAATAGTCCATCTTGTGTGCTTTTTCGAGAGGATCGCAACGGTGCGATCTGTTCGTTGAGTTTCGGGACCGGGATGCAGGTCCCACGTGGCACCGCTCGTGTGCGGTGCGCCGGAATGCATCTTTTTCTCCGGATATCCGTTGCACTCAAGCGCGTTGTGCTTTTGACATGTTTTCCCGAGGGGATCGCAATGGTGCGATGCGCACGACTGTATTCGGGGCTGAGACTCGGGGTCACGGGACGCCGTTCGGGTATGAGGCAGTGTTGGTGACTTTTCCATCGGATATCCGTTTGGGGCAAGTAAGTAGTCGATCTCGCGTGTTTTTTCGTGAGGATTACAACGATGCGATCCGTTTGGTTGTGCGGAGCCTTATACGTGATCTTATTAAATGTGGAAATGTGAAGGTGCCCCGGGGCGGTTCTTCTACTGAGTTTGTAGCGGACCCTTGGCATGTGATCGTGTACACTCCCGTGTGAGTGAAGTAATGCTTGAATAGATGTGGTGGGTCATGCCCCAGTCGTTGAGGCAACAAGTTGGAGATGTTATGTCACGCCTTCGCGTTGACGTTGGGTGTCGGGTGCACGATAGCCCTTGGGCTGAAAGTGAGGTATACTCTGGGAGTATACGGGAGCGCTTGGAGGTACGTGTGGTTTGTACTTGAGACGTTCGTGCGCTTGGTTGGAGTTAACTTAGGGCCACACGTCGTGTGGGCCCCAGGTGCGTGTCTTGCTCTGCTTTGCATACTTTGACCTCTCGTGACGTAGAGGGTCCCTCTGTGCTCGTTTGTTTGACCAGCAGGGTGGAGTTTTTCCCCTGGCTCGGTGCTCGTTGGTTTGACCAGCAGGGTTGAGTGGTCTCCCCCTGGTTTTGTTCTCAATGGATCGGCCGGTATCGGTGCTAGAGACACCCAATGATGGAGCAGGCGCTGAGCCTCTTTGGGGTGAGTTGTTCTGGAGTTGGGTGGTTGCGCGATACCCACTCCGTGTTCGGTTGGGCAGTGTTGTACCCTCCAGTGGAGATGGCCAGAGCAGTTCTGAGTCTTACCCTCCAGCGGGGCTGGGCAGTGGGTTACTCATCGGCTTCTAGGGTCTACCCTCCAGCAGAGACTGGGCAGTGGGTCACCCGAAGCTCTTAGGGTCTACCCTCCAGCAAGGCTAGGTAGTGGGTCGTCCGTCGTCTAGTTCCAGGTCTACCCTCCAGCAAGGCTGGGCAGTGGGCCGCCTGTCGACTTATTCTAGGTCTACCCTCCAGCGGGGCTGGGCAGTGGGTCGCTGGATGATGTATTATGGTTTACCCTCCAGTGGGGCTGGGCAGTGGGTCGCCGAATGATGTATTATGGTTTACCCTCCAGCGGGGCTGGGCAGTGGGTCTCTGGATGATGTATTATGGTTTACCCTCCAACGGGGCTGGGTAGTGGGTCGCCGGATGATGTATTATGGTTTACCCTCCAGCAGGGCTGGGCGGTGGGTCACCCGATATCATATTATGAATTACCCTCCAGCAGGGCTGGGCAGTGGGACACCCATTGACATTCCAGACTCAGTCTTTTCTTCTAGGCTAGTATGTGGCTTTCCTCCGTGATTACCGGAGCGGGACCCTTGGTTATACGGGTCAGTGTTGTGATGGCTTTGACTTTCCCTAGAACTCTCAAGTACGAGGGGCACTTTCCCCACCGAGACACGTTCTTGTGACGCGATCTAAAACTGTGTGGGCGAGTCAGTTCCACCCAAAGCGTATAGTGTCGAAGTGTGGTGATTGAGCCCCTTGGATTGCGGTTCGGGGCGGACATGCGGGATGCTGGGTATCGATGGAGTTTTCTTCTGGGACTGTTGGCTACTCTTTTCTTGGGCTGAGCTACGGGGTGGAGATCCCCTTACAACATTGTTTGGGCTTCTTGTTGAGCATAAGGATATGTATATACCTTGTTCCAGTACCCACTTCTTGGGTTTGGTTACTCTCCTTCTAGGAGAGGCGAAGACGCGCGGGGTATGCCACGTGCTTTCCGTGTCTAGCTTCTCGTGGTTGGACGAGTCTACTCTCCTACTATAGGTAGCGAAGACTCGACGGGAAGTTTATCTTCTCACTGTTTCTAGCTCCTTGTGTCTGGACGAGTTTACCTTCTTTCCTCTTATTGGGCTGAACTGGACTCTTCACTGTACTCTTTACTTCACTTTCGGTTGTACTCCTTTACTTTTCCATGTTCGCTCTTCTGCTCACCCTTCGGTACCTCCTTTGTTGCTCCCTCGAGCCTTCGGGGTATCCTACTGAGTATTCTTATACTCACCCCTACTTGGGCTTTGCCCGTACTTGGTGTGCCCTTGCAGACGACGGACAAGTGGAGCGTGACTTCAGTGGAGCATAGGATCTTGGGAGCTTGGACTGCGTGCGGTGGTCGTAGCCGGGTTCCAGGTGGGAGACTCGTCAGCTGTTTCTTTTATTTACCTATTGCCGGGTTGTGGCACCTTTTCTGGTTGGGCGCATGTTTTTCCCCTTTTTCCTTTTCAGCACTTGTACTGTTTAGAGGTCGATGCACATTTGTGGTTTATTTATAGCAGTTGCCCTTTTCTTTTCTTTTTACTCTACACTTTTGCATTGAGTGTGTTGCGTGTGTGTGTACAGGTACTTAGGCAAAGGTCTCCCCGAGTTATTGTGCCTTCAGCACTGGTCGCCAGCCCCTGGCCTATGGAGCTAGGCTTGGGGTAGTTGCGGCTCAAGCCCGGGTAGGGTCGGGTCGTGAAAAAGTGATATCAAAGGGAGGTTCGTTCCTTGGGTCATTGTGCGGACGTCCTTAAAAAAGAATTGGTTGGGATTTAGGGCAACAGTGTTAACATGTCTCGAGAGCGGCTCTCAGGACAGGGAGTCCAGTGATGGTGTGGCGGCCGACGTACCCGTTCACCAGGACCCTGATAACCCACTTGTCGACTCGGCATGCTGAGACACTTGTTGCAGGGAAATTTGTTTGTGCATCACATAGGACTGAGTCTTGACTTTCCTTCTTGAGTCAGCTCCCCATCGTTGTTGTTGTTGGTATATACATTATGCTCATCTGACCGCGACACTGCTTGAAAATATTCAGGATGTCTCGACGAAGACAGCCAGCCAAGATGCCAACTTTAGTGCGTGATGACGGCCCTGTGAACTACGAGGCCGCAATCTAGGACCCATCATGTGAGCCCTTTCTCTAGGTGGGCCGGTAGCAGCACCCCCACCTATTGAGCAGTAGATAGTTTCAACAGAGCAGGCTGAGCTTGAGCGCAGGTTGAGCGCGCTCTGTGAGTTCTAGCGGCAGAGACCGCTGAGGTTCAGTGGTGAGCCAGACCCTCAGGCAGTAGAGGCTTGGCTCGAGACAGTGGTTTGCCTTTTCAGGCTTGTGCAGATGCCAACAGATCAGAGAGTGGCTTTGGCAGCTACCCCTTTTTGTGGAGCAGCTTGGCGTTGGTGGAGTCTGGTGACTCAGTTTCTTGATGAGTCATCACTTTCGTGGGGCGACTTTCAGTTGTTGTTCTGTGAGGAGTTTTGCCCCTCCTGCTTACGCTCCTTTCGGATTCAGGAGCTCCTGCAGTTTTAGCAGGGAGGGATGACGGTGGCCGAGTACACGGCTAGTTTTGCAGACCGTGCACGCTTTTACCCGGACTTGGTCCGTGACGACAACAACCGAGCACAGAAGTTTGAGCAGGGTCTCCGCCGAGAGATTTGTGCTGTCATAGTACCCTTGGGAATTTCCGTATATACCGGGGGTGCTGGAGCAGGCGCTGGTGATAGAGGGCTTCCTGTCACATTTTAGAGTTGGTGGTGACAGTAGGCACGTCGGAGCCGAGACGTCTACCACAGCTAGTGGGCGTCGGCAAGTGGGACCTCGACGCAGGTGGCCTTTCCACTACCAGTTTTGGAGATGTGGTCGTATACCACTGTGGCAGAAAAGTGCGGGGCCTTAGCCGAGGGTGCCCTTCTGTGAGTGGGATCCGGGCCATGGTCGTACACCATAGTGGCGCCGGAGGGCACCAGGACAGCTTAGGGAGCGGCGGTGTTATGCTTGTGATGGAAGAGGTCACCTGGCACGGAACTACTCGACCAAGTATGCGGAGAGCTTCGGGCAGGCAACAGGTGCACCACCACGACAGAGGCAGCGCCATGATTGGAGTAGTACCCAGAGAGGTGGTACTAGCAGAGGGGCGGGAGGAGCTGGTAGTGGGGGAAAACTTTACGAGGTCTTCCCACCACCACTAGGTGGTCCACGACAGGATCCGGGAGCTGACAGTTGGGACCGAGGACAACCACGATCTTTGGATGTATACTATCCTACAGAGCATGAGGTGATAAGAGGTACACTCTACAGATCTTCTACTTTTTACAGTAGAATTGTTACTCTGTGTGTGGAATGATTTCCTCCCTGCTCCTTTCTTGTGGTGTTACCAGGGTGGCGCGGGGCATCGGTGTAACCTTGGGATGGTATGATAAAAGGGTGTGGGACCTTTTCCTTTAGTCGATGGTGTTGACTCCTTCGCTTCCGAGGGTGTAAGAGATCCTTGGATGTGAGACATTGACTGTGAAATCTTGTGTGACCAAATATCTTTGGGTGTTTCACCATATGGATATTATGAAGGAGGGAATCACCGGGCCTTGTTCCAGGTGCGGGCGGTGATTCCAGTCGCGACATGCAACGTAAGGGTTCGGTCGGGGAGGAGAGCTACCCCCGAGGTCCTTCGGACCGTTTGAGACCGTGCAGAGGGATGACGAGGTTCCCTACTGCCTTGCTCTAACCCCAAAGTCTGGAGTGCATGAACGACACCGGCAAGGGCAAACCTCACATGAACGGATCAATCCTTTGGTCTGTGTGTGGTGATGCAGAGCTCTGCGTGGGTTCTTCTGGGTATGGGAAAGCCAGGTGTGGGCTTAGTACCCTATATTGCTCCCTAGTTTTGCTTTTAGGGGATGAAAATCTTGAAGGAGGGAATGATTTAAGAACCCGGTTTTTGCTGTGAAAGACTTTGGAATATTCTTGATGATATTCCAGAGCAGCGCCTTCAGACGGTGTGTGATTCCGAGCCCCGGAGTGGCCGAAATTGAATTTTCAGTGCGTTCACACTGGAAACGCCAAATAAATGTGATAACTCCTAAAATGTGATCCAGATCAGAGATCCGAGTGTACGGATGGGTTCAGAATGGGGTTTTTACCCTAATAACGACATAAAACTTGTTGGCGCGGGATGTTTGGACCCCTCGCTCGCTTTCGGAACGTTAAACGGATAAATTAATTAATTACTTTATTCGTTTAATGTTGAAACGCAAGTATCTCTTAAATGGTGGCTCAGATTGGAAAACTGAGTGTACCGTTGAGTTCGGAGCATGCCATTTACCCTAGGAGGGGTATAAGTTTTGCGGGCGCAGGCCGTCTCTGAAAAATGGCCCCAGGGGCGTTTTCGTAATTTGGCGGCTTTAGGCGCTAAGTTTAATAACTTTCGAACGGAGTCTCGGATTAAAATTATGTACCGCCGTTGTGCTCGGGGGGTGGTGTTTACCCTAGGGGGAGCTTAATCTTGACCGCGCCAGAAGGTTTGGACGCGGGTGTTTTGGGGGTCAGGACTTTTAATTAAAGAGTTTATTTATTTAAACTCTCCCCTCCTCCCCTTCCTCCCCATTGAACCCCCTGACGAAACCCCTCCCCTATCCTCCTCCATCTCCATCGAGGTGACTCCGGTGAGGTGCGGTGATGCCGGCGGATCGACGCGAAGCTCCAGGCGAAGCCCAGCGAGGTAGGAGGTTTCGTTGCGTTTTCATTTCCGAACCGCCCTTTGAATTCAATTTTATGCATCGATTTGATGTTTAATCTTTGAACAATGCCCGTAGATGCGTAGTAAGTTTTCTGTTCTTCCCATGGCTTCTTTCGGATCGAAAATCCGAGTTCGGAGATGATCGCAAACACCCGCCGAAGTTTGCGGGTTTTGGGGTTTTGCGGCGGCAGCGCGGTGGTCTGGGGCGCTCCGGTGCGGCGGCAGCGGCAGCGGGCGCTGGGGGCGACGGCGAGCGGCAGCAGGCGTTGGGGGTGTCCGTGGGCGCCTGCGGGTGTCGCGGCGTGAGGCGGCGGTCGCCAGGGAGCGGTGACCGCGGGGTCGCGGCGCGCGACACCCGTGCGGCGACAAAGACCCGCGCCGCGTGGGTCTTCACGCGGCTGCCGTGACCGTTCCTCGTGGTCGGTCTGCGCGCGGACCGCAAGTCCGCGGCCGGTCCAACCCCAAGGGCCTTGCCCCCTCGATTTTCGGACACCCGTATTTTCCGCTTCGGGTGTCCGTTTTGAGTGTCGTCTGCGACGGTGGAATCGTATCGACGAGGAGGACTTTTTGAGATGGTTTCGGGAATTTTTAATTCCCGAAACGAGGGGCCTCGGTGGCGCGACACATACATCGAGGGGATTGTCGTTTTTCCGGGGGAACTTGTTTTGGACGGCGCGGACGCGTCCGACATCCGATTTAAGCACCGTCAGTGGCGTTGGGACCCTGGCACCGAGGCGGAGCTTTCCAGGGTGGTTTCAGGCATGGAGGCCGAAGTTGAGGCGCGGGCCCCACGACCCGTCTTTTGAGCTGCGTGCAGCGTTTCACGACTTTTTCATCGGACGTCCATTCGGGGCATGCGAGCAGTCGTTTCTGGATGTTTTTCTGAGGGGATTGAAACGGTGCAATCTGCCCGCTCTAATTCGGCACGAGGGTGCGGGTCCCATGAGGGCTGTTTGGGCGTCGATGGTGATTTTCCATCTTTATCACCGAGCGACCGTTTTGGACAAGTGAATAGTCCATCTTGTGTACTTTTTCAAGAGGATCGCAACGGTGTGATCCGTTCGTTGAGTTTCGGGACTCGGATGTGGGTCCCACGTGGCACCGCTCATGTGCGGTGCGCCGAAATGCATCTTTTTCTCCGGATATCCGTTACACTCAAGTGAGTTGTGCTTTTGACGTGTTTTCCCGAGGGGATCGCAATGGTGCGATGCACCCGACTTTTTTCGAGGCCGAGGCTCGGGGTCACGGGACGCTGTTCAGGTGTGAGGTAGTGTTGGTGACTTTTCCGTCGGATATCCGTTTGGGGCGAGTAAGTAGTCGATCTCATGTGCTTTTCCGCGAGGATTACAATGGTGCGATCCGTTTGGTTGTGCGGAGCCTTATACGCGATCTTATTAAATGTGGAAATGTGAAGGTGCCCCAAGGGCGGTTCTTCTACTGAGTTTGTAGCGGACCCTTGGCGTGTGATCGCGTGCACTCCTGTGTGAGTGAAGTAATTATTGAATAGATGTGGTGGGTCATGCCCCAGTTGTCGAGGCGGCAAGTTGGAGATGTTACGTCATGCCTTCACGTTGACGTTGGGTGCCGGGTGCACGATAGCCCTTGGGCTGAAAGTGAGGTATACTCTGGGAGTATACGGGAGCGCTTGGAGGTACGTGTGGTTTGTACCTGAGACGTTTGTGTGCTTGGTTGGAGTTAACTTAGGGCCACACGTCGTGTGGGTCCCAGGTGCGTGTCATGATCTGCTTTGCGTACTTCGACCTCTCGCAACGTAGAGGGTCCCTCTGTGCTCGTTTGTTTGACCAGCAGGGTGGAGTTTTTCCCCTGGCTCGGTGCTCGTTGGTTTGACCAGCAGGGTTGAGTGGTATCCCCCTGGTTTCGTTCTCGATGGATCGGCCGGTAGCGGTGCTAGCAACACCCAGTGATGGAGCAGGCGCTGAGCCTCTTTGGGGTGAGTTGTTCTGGAGTTGGGTGGTTGCGCGATACCCACTCCGTGTTCGGTTGGCCAGTGTTGTACCCTCCAGTGGAGATGTCCAGAGCAGTTCAGAGTCTTACCCTCCAGCGAGGCTGGGCAGTGGGTTACTCATCAGCTTCTAGGGTTTACCCTCTAGTAGAGACTAGGAAGTGGGTCACCCGACGCTTTTAGGGTCTACCCTCCAGCAGAGACTGGGCAGTGGGTCACCCGACGCTCTTAGGGTCTACCCTCCAGCAAGGCTGGGTAGTGGGTCGCCCGTCGTCTAGTTCCAGGTCTACCCTCCAGCAAGGCTGGGCAGTGGGTTGCCTGTCGACTTATTCCAGGTCTACTCTCCAGTGGGGCTGGGCAGTGGGTCGCCGGATTATGTATTATGGTTTACCCTCAAGCGGGGCTGGGCAGTGGGTCGCTAGATGATGTATTATGGTTTACCCTCCAGCGGGGCTGGGCAGTGGGTCGCCGAATGATGTATTATGGTTTACCCTTCAGGAGGGCTGGGCAGTGGGTCACCCAATATTATATTATGAATTACCCTCCAGCAGGACTGGGCAGTGGGACACCCGTTGACATTCCAGACTCAGTCTTTTCTTCTAGGCTAGTCTGTGGCTTTCCTCTGTGATTACCGGAGCGGGACCCTTGGTTATACGGGTCAGTGTTGTGATGACTTTGACTTTCCCTAGAACTCTCAAGTACGAGGGGCGCTTTCCCCACCGAGACGCTTTCTTGTGACGTGATCTAAAACCGTGCGGGCGAGTCAGTGTCGCCCAAAGCGGATAGTGTCAAAGTGTGGTGATTGAGCCCCTTGGATTTCGGTTCAGGGCGGACGTGCGGGATGCTGGGCATCGATAGAGTTTTTTTCTGGGACTGTTGGCTACTCTTTTCTTGGGCTGAGCTACGGGGGAGAGATCCCCTTACAACATTGTTTGGGCTTCTTGCTGAGCATAAGGATATGTATATACCTTGTTCTAGTACCCACTTCTTGGGTTTGGTTACTCTTCTTCCAGGAGAGGCGAAGACGCACAGGGTATGCCACGTGCTTTCCGTGTTTAGCTTCTTGTGGTTGGATGAGTCTACTCTCCTACTATAGGTAGCGAAGACTCAACGGGAAGTTCATCTTCTCACCGTTTCCAGCTCCTTGTGTCTGGACGAGTCTACCTTCTTTCCTCTTGTTGGGTTGAGCTGGACTCTTCACTGTACTCTTTACTTCACTTTCGGTTATACTCCTTTAATTTTCCCTATTCTCTCTTCTTCTCACCCTTCAGTACCTCCTTTGTTACTCCCTCGAGCCTTCGGGGTATCCTATAGAGTATTCTTATACTCACCTCTTCTTGGTATTTTCCCGCACTTGGTATGCCCTTGTAGATGACGGACAGGTGGAGCGTAGCTTCAGTGGAGCATAGGAGATTGGGAGCTTGGACCGCGTGCGGTGGTCGTAGCCGGGTTCCAGGTGGGAGACCCATCAACTGTTTCTTTTGTTTACCTGTTGCTGGGTTGTGGCACCTTTTCTGGTTGGGCGCGTGTTTTGCCCCTTTTTCCTTTTCAACACTTAACTTTTACTGTTTAGAGGTCGATGCACATTTGTGGTTTATTTATAGCAGTTTCCCTTTACTTTTCTTTTTTACTCTGCACTTTTGCATTGAGTGTGCTGCGTGTGTGTACAGGTACTTAGGCAAAGGCCTCCCCAAGTTATTTTTCCTTCGGCGCTGGTCGCCAGCCCCTGGCCTATGGAGGCGGGCTTGGGGTAGTTGCGGCTCGAGCCCAGGTAGGTTCGGGTCGTGACAATTTATTCCACTTATGTGTTTGAAATTGGGAAAAATGGATTTTATATTTGGAATCAACATAATTTATAACATCTAATAAGGTCAACTTAGTTTTTGATCAAAAATATTAGTGAAGTAATTAAAACTAATTACAATGATTAAGGTTAAATTATGCTTAATAAGCAACTAAACCATAACCTTAAAGACTAAAACAACCTATACACTTGTCCTAAAGCCATTGTATAGCCATATTTTGATCATATACTCCCTTGTATCTACTTTGGACCATTATTGAATCACTTTCAATAAAAAAATACGGGTGAGGTTTCTTTAAAATATTACAAGAGTGTCACGCCTCCTCCGTTATAAAAGGTATCCTCTCCTCCCACTTCCTTACACCTCTCAAGACACTTTAGCTTGACCAAAAATCTTCCCAAATAGATCCCCAACATCCCTCAATTCCTCCTTCAAGCCTCCTTTTGGCAGAAAACCTTCTAAGGAAACCCTTGGGTGCAAACCAAAAGGAGTTACCTAATTAAGAGGTAACACCCTCCCTCAAACTCATTTATTTTCTTTTCTTTCTCCACTACCTTAAATATTATTATTACATGCTTGTATAAAAACACTAGTATACTAAATATACTAGGATTTTGTTATGATAAGGGTTCGAACTTCACTTACACACACTTCCATCTAATGGGTAACGAATATACTATTTACGTGTATGATGGACTACCGCCTCACTAAACAATGATTGTTCATTTTCCTTTACCGCATCTCATGGTGGACATTATGATGGACACTCTATTTATATATGTTATATATAATATTTATTATGTCTTTAATATTCTATAATTCTTTTATAAACACACATCTTTATACTTTCCATTTTGTGTTAATACAATAATTTCATTTGAGAAAGTGTGGGCTACCGCCCCCTTAAAGCGATGTGATTCATTCATACCCCACATGAAATGTATTAAGGATGTATTTAGTGAATATATATGATATTTATGATATAATAAATCTTCTGTAACAATTATGTAGATATTTATATATAAATATTTATTTCTTTTACTTTCTTTCTTTCAACATGACAATTAAACGGAAATTTCGTTCATGCGTACATACGGTTTGCTGTCTCCATGAAAGGTGTATTCCATTTCATAATTCTA
This sequence comes from Viscum album, assembly GCA_963277665.1. Lineage (NCBI taxonomy): Eukaryota > Viridiplantae > Streptophyta > Magnoliopsida > Santalales > Viscaceae > Viscum > Viscum album. The sequence goes on along the minus strand of OY728134.1, from coordinate 673,709,430 downwards.
TATTATATGGATTATTATAATACAAATATACTAGATATACATGATATTTATATCTACGTTTAAATTCTGAAATCATTATATAAGTATAAGGACCAACGATATAACAAATCAAGACACATGTGAAGAACAAAGAAAATATTATCTGAAGTGAAACCTTAACATTTGATGGGTAACAAGTGGGTAATATAAGGTTATAATCAAACCATATAGGGTATAATATATAATAATATGGTTCTGTAAAATATTTATAATAAATTTATATTTAATATAAAGGTGGTTTGAATGAGTATGATGAGAGTCAAGACACAAGGTAAGAGAATTTCATCTCACTTTTTATTTCCGTGAGATACATGATTTATTCACCACCCATTACTTTTGTGTGGTGTGTATACTTCCAACGGATGTATTCTATGATTCTTATAATTAAATTTATGGGTATTTACATATCCATTCTATGATCTTTATTTCATGGGATTAATGTTTCAAAAGTTACCAAATCGGTAAAATAGTTTTGTCTCAAATTTCCTTCTTTGAGATACATGTTTTGTTTTGAACATATGTTCTTTAAAAAGGTATATATGATTCCAATTTACATGTATATAATGAATCTCATTATTTTCATGATACTTTATGCTTCATGTAATTTCATTTTCTTATATGAATAGTATGATCCCGAGTAACCAAGTGGTAAGATTTTATTGAAACAATCTCATCGCTTTTCGAGATTGTTAATGACTATGCTTAATTTGATGAAATATTATGATCCATCACTCAAGAAAACTCATGAGCTTCTTTATAATCTATTTATTAAAGATATATCTATGTATTAGTACAATTTTTCCACTCTTTGGTACTTTGGATAATTAAAAAAATGTTTTTAAGAAAATTCTGATTGTATTTATCTCTTTAGTCAGAAATCTATTTTATTTCAAAACCATGTATTAAAAAATGTTTTCAAATGATCTTTGAAGATAATTTTCAAGGAAAAAGGATTTTAATTTTTTTTTATGGTTTCAAAAGTTTTCTTTATATGTTTTCAAAGTTATTTTCAAATAAAAGGTTTTCAAAACATTTTCAATATTTCTTTATAAGTTTTCAAAGTGTTTTCAAAGAAAAATATTTTTAAAATGTTTTGAATCTTATTTTATAAGTTTTCAAGGGAAAAGGTTTTCAAGCTTCTTTTATAAGTTTTTAAGGAAAAAAGTTTTCAAAATGATTTCAAGTCTTTTTTATAAGTTTTCAATGTATTTTCTAAGAAAATGATTTTCAAATGGTTTTATGTATTTAAAAGACTTTTTCAAAGAAGAAAGAATATTTTCCTCATGAAATATTTTTAAAAGATCTTTCAAAATTATTTTCCATCTAAGATAACATCCATTGGTATTAATCATTACTTTATGGGGAAATTATTCAATGTTTCCATTCATATTCTTTATTGGAATGTATTATGTTTTGATGGCATTATGTTTATGAAACCCTTTTATCTTTCACGAATTATATACTTTTGAAACACACTTCTTTTCATAGGTTATGTTTATAATGAAATGATTATGACACCTATCTCTTTCCATAGGTTATGATATGGTTACATGTTTATAATAATGATTTCATTTCATGGGTTATGATATGATTAGTTATGATCTTATGGAACATGTATGTATGATTTCATTATGAGATGGGTGAGACCTATATCTCCCTCTAATGTATAAGGTAAAGATTTATATCTCATGAGATAGAATAAGATGGCATTGGGAGTGAACCTTGACTACTAAGATGACAATGAGAGTGAACCATGACTACCAAGATGATATGAGGAGTGAACTCATGCTACTAAGATGGTCATGGGAGTGAATCATGACTACCAATATGGTATGAGGAGTAAACCCGCACTACTAAGATGGTCTTGGTAGTGATACCTTGGAAACTATGGAAATCATATTATATTCTTATGCATTTTTCACAATTCCTGGTTTTATTCCTTTGTTATCCTTTCATGGATTATGTTCTTTATTTCCTTATGATTCATGTCTTATGAACTGCCAAGCCCTATGCCATGATTTATTTTTATGATTTTTTATATGCATGGTATGATCTTCCAATGTTTTTATCGTGTTCTCATACAACTATGCTCATGTTTACATTTAGATGTTTCCATTGTTTACCCTTACTGAGAATCTGATCTCATTACTTTTTATGTTTTCTTTCCCCTAGGTTATGAATATATATTTTATGTTTGATGTATCTTAGGAGGTTTCTAGTCAAGAAGAACCAAGTTGGGGATAATGTAGCTCACTTATATACTAGTGTTTATGTTTCCATGTTGCCAAAGGAACTAGACTAATATAGTCTTTAGGTATCTATTTGTGTAATGTTCTATGTATTCCGCAAAAGTGATATAATGTTAATTTATGTCAATATTGGGTCATTACAACCACAACTTGAGGGACCCATGAACCTAAATCCGCCCCATACACATTAAAATTCAAAAACACATGAATCAGAGGAATCCACCCGATAAACTTGGTCACCAAAGGTTTCTTGATCCTTCCATGAACACTAATAGATCTCAAGATAACCAGATCAGAAAAAACATTGTTCATTGTTCCAATATGAATTTTAGAGGCAACCATTATTTGCCTATGAATCACACCAATGAAATCATGAATAGAGGGAACCTGGTTATAAAACAAAATAGATTCCCTTTCCCTCCATATGTAAGAAATCACAGTATCTACAACAACAAGAATAAGAGCCTATATTTGCTCACTACAGCAAGCCTTATGGATGGAATTCATCAACACCCCAAATTATCCAAGATCCACCGAGTAGCCAAAAACATCCTAAATGTAGGCCTACAACATGCATGATAACCAAAAATGGACAAACAAGTGATCCAAGGTTTCTTCATCATTAAAACATAAGTGACATGCATAGGCAAGGCTGAACCCTGCTCACTGTAGAATCTTATGCAGTGGAAGTCGCTGCTTCCAAATTCTCCAAAGTAGCAGCAAATTTTTTGGAGATATATAAGTTCTCTTAAAACACACATCCATGATGTAATAATAGTTGAGGAAACACAATTCCACCTATAAAATTCTTTGGTGTTGAAATTACCATTCAAATTTGATGTCCAGATTAAAATGTCACGATCTAGTAAGCTGGTGCCTACAAAATTCTACACAATATGAGGTGATAACAATTCATAAGCATTGGAATTAGATTCTAGATTGGAAATAGAAACATATCTTAAGGATTGAGGAATGTAAAAATACTCATTAATTGGATTAAAATCCATGAAGTACTCCAACAGTTTAAACATGATTGCCTACAAACCATCCATTTTGAGTAGTGCATAATACCCTGATAAGTTTGCTTCATAGATGGACATACTGATGATGAGATATACATGGAGTAACCATTCAGTAGTTTTATAATAAATCTTCTGGGGAGAAATTCCAATGAATAGTCATTGGAAGTGAGAAGGCTCCAAGTGAACTTTTTGAGCAATGTTTCATTAAAGAGCCTAAGATCTTTAATTCCTAACCCTCCCATGTCCACTGGTTTAACACATTCCTTCCAGGAAACCATAACCAAACTATTTTTAGGAATTGAACCAATCCAGACAAAATTACAAATCGTAGTTTGTAACTCTTTGATTAGAGTTATTGGCCATCTATATAAAGAGAAATCATAGATAAACATAGAGGTTATCATAGAATTGACCAAGAGAATTATCCTAGCCTGGGACATGGTTTTCCCTTTCCATGTTTCCATTTGATTAATTATCTTAGAGTAAATGTTCTCTATATAACATATTCTGACCCTACCCCCAAAAGGGGAACCCTGAGATAAATAAAGGGAAGATACCCTCTCTTCACACTAAGGTCCCTAGCCACTCTATTTTTTTATAAACAACCACAAATTAACCAAACAAAAAAAAATGATTTAATCTAGCTGATAACTTGACCAACAACTTCTTCATAATTCCAAAAAATCACCTTAATGTAAGAGTTGGTAGTTCTGTCAGCTTACCCAATCAGAAGAATGTCATCAGTATAAAGGAGATGTGAGGATGCAAAAAGGTCTCTTCCCACCTTTATTTTCTTGTAGAGTCCATAATGGACAAGATCATTAAGACACAGACAAAAATAATCCTCATCCACAATAAAAAGAAGTCCAGAGAGTGGATCCCCTTGTCTTAATCCTATAGAACACTAAAAGAAACCTCTAGGGGATCTATTAACAAGAATAGAGAGTCTGAAACTCTGACCAAATTGATAAATTTAGGGGAAAACCCATGCATTATGAGGAAAAATAAAATAAAACTCCATTTAATTATGTCAAAATCCTTGGAGATATTAATTTTAAGAGCCATATTACCATGTTTCACCTTCCTCCTCATGATGTTAACACATTCTGATGCAGTGTAAATGCAATTCTGAACGTTCCTTCTAGGTTAATGAATTAATGGATGGTAGCAGAATCCATAATTGAAACAAAATATCTATCAACTGGGAAAATATTAAATTATGATTAATAATAATCATAGTGCATTAATTATTATCACAATAATTAATAATTATGCAATTATTAATAATAAATGATGATAAATAATAATTTATAATAAATATCAGTTAATATTCAATTATAATTTATAATAATAATTAATATATAATTAATAATAAATTATTTTCCTTATTAATAAATATTAACAATGTAGATTTTAATGATAATTAATAACTAATAATATATCAATAATTAATAATAATTAATGATGGTGTGATTATTAATGGTACATGATAATTAATAATTATTATAAGTTATAATTAAATATTGACGATGATGTGATTATTAATAATAAATGACGATCGATAATTATTATTAATTTATAATTATTATAAATTGTTACTAATTATCATTTATTATTAACATTATTGTTAATAATCATTATTAATTATTAATATTATTAATCATAATATTTTATTTTCATAATTCATATTTTTTATATTATTATTATTATTATTATTATTGTGGATTACACAGGTATTTGTGTTCCTAAATTTTTTTTCAATAGAAGATCTATATCAATAAATATTATTAATCATAATATTTTATATATTCATATTTATATTGTTTTGAAAATGATTTAAAATAAAAAAATTATAAATTCCAATATCTATATTAAAAACAAATATTCATTAATATAACTTAAAAACCTCAATAATAAGGATAAATAAAAATATAAAACAATAATAATAGTTAATAAAACTAAATTTATAATAATGAATAATAATAAGTATATGTATTTATATATCCATTATTTATATACTTATATATATATATACCTATTTATTTATTTATTTATATTTATATGTGTTATTTATTTATAGTGTAAATTTTTAGTGCATTTTTTAATCACAAAATATATTATTCACAATTACATGTAAACACATACATGCTATATATACTTATTTAGTTATTACGTTGTATATTTATATTAGAACATGCATGTGTGTTCTAATATAAATATACAACTTAATAACTAAATAAATGTTTTGGCACATACATAATAATTTTTAAATATATATGGGTATATAAAATCCATTATATATAATAAATGGTGTGCCTTTCTATGCATGTGTCTCCTTCAGAGTACTCATCACATACGAGTCTCCTCCTCCACAATTGATCCTTCATGTAGAACCTTTTCCTTTAGGTACTTTACCATTTTTTATGTAATTTGAGCTTATATAATGCCTAAGTTATGTTTTGGGAGGTTCATATAGGTTTTTGAAATGTTTTGGAAGTGTTTCTAGAGGTGCGTGGTTTGTGCATGGTTAGTAGAAACTATGCACCACCTTGAAAAAACTGTGCAACATGTTTTGAGAGTCACTGGGTAGGCACACAGTTGGCACACGATTTGGTCAAACCATGCGAGTGCTCAGAGGAAACCATTCAAAGACAAATAGAGGAAAATCACAGTTTGCACAAAATTTTCTAACCATGTGAGGTGTGGGATTAAGATTGTAGCACCACACAATTGGTGCACTATTTTCTAAACCATGGGCCCCAAACCATGCGGCTTATTGGATTTTCCAATAACACATGCGCAGTTGCAACATGGTTTGACAAACCATGCATCCTAACCACATGACTTGCATTAAATGACCTGAAATTTGTGGTTTTAATCCGAATTAGGACCCAAAACCCTCATTATTAACTTAATCTATTAGGATATCAAATTCCCTTTTCTACCAAGGATCCTTTGGAGATTCCTCTTGATCCAAGAAAATCATTTGTCAAATCAAAGTGTGTTGGAGATTTAGATTAATTGTTAAGTCATCGTCCTTTATATATATACTTTTCTCCTATCTCTTGTAATGATAGATCTAGTCCATTATGGATAGATCTATGTTCCATGATGGTAATCTTGATGAAATCTGATTGAATCAATTAAAGGAAATAAGATCCAAGGTCAAATCTAGAATATCTTACTGTTGTTCTTCGTTTTCACCATATATTGAGAGGTAGGTGACTTCTCTCTCATATTCATCATTCTAGAACTTGAAGGCTTAGTTTTGATTAAATTATTTTCTTGATTTTTTTTGAAAACTATGTGTGATTCTTGATGGAAATCCCATTTGGATATAACTTTATAAATGGTGGGAAATTGGATGGATTTTGGAAAACCCCTTTGTTTATAATTTTAAAATGATGGGTTTAAAATTATGGTATGGTTTTTATGTGTGCAATATTTTTAATGAAATATCTTAAAGAAAGAAATGGTTTTATGTGAAATGGTTTGGCATGGAATTTAACATACATGGTTGGTGTGAGTTCATTTCTTCCAATGTGACCCTGTAGAGGGGGAGTGTACCATTGGGGTATTGGGACGTGACCTAGAATGTGGGGCATCTACCATTGGGGTATTGTTTCCAATGGATGTGAGGTGCCCGATAATTGATTGCATGGGGTTGAGTTTTGTAAAATAATTTATGTCAGGTTTACTTCTTCCAAACGGTATCCAATGTGTTTTGTTCATGGAGCCAGAGACACCCAATGGATCTCATATCCATGACTACTCATGGAATAGCTTTCCAAAGGAAGACATTCATTAGGGAACTTGTCCAATGTTACTTAAGAACTCACGTTGGTTGAGAGGGTGGGAATTTGGGATCATCACACCCTTTTGGGGGGAGATATTGCCTATTCTAGGACTCTCTTATAGATTTACGATATGTTCATGAATCCTTTGTTCATTCCTTGGTATGTATATGCATATCACCTTGAATTAACGATCCATTATGAATAAGCATGGGTCTGGAATCATCCGTATGTGTCTGAAATTCTCCATTGATATAGATATTTGTATGTATCTGAGGTTTTCCATAAATGGCATCCTTTTATGGACGAATTAGATATTATTTATTCATTTATTAGGAGGATAGTGATTTAAGCCATGTGGTGAATCACTCTGGATTTTGTTGTCATCCAGGGAGATAGAAGCTATTTTGATGTCGGGATCAAACCCATATAATAGGATTCCTATGTATACTCACGAAATGAATTAGAGCACACATAGTTCGGTTCCACTTAACAAGGCACATCATCTTTTAAGGTTGTGTTCCAAGGACCCAACCATGCAGTTTAACATCATGCGGCAAGGAAAACCAGATGAAAGGTTCCTAGTCAAGAATGGTGTGCGACTTACATCTAGGTGATCCAAGGGACCCGGAAGAGATGTGTTCTCCATGGTGGATATGAACCTACTGGGTATGTGTCCCAGAGAACATTAGGGTGAATTTGGGTATTGGGTTTAGACCTGAGGGAGACTTCCTACGTATCCCAGTTAGTTAGGAATCAAATCCCACATAGTTTGGAAAGTTGGGGATTACACCTTATATATAAGGCCCCGGCCTTAAACCTTACTTAATATTGAATTAAATGAATAATTCACATTGAGGATATTTTCAGGTTTAGAGTTTTAGAGAATTAGGACATAACTATTACATCTCAAAAGATTACAAAGTAGAAACTTCTACTAATTTTTCATAAAATAAAAACTCTTAAAAAGAAACATGTCTAGTTCCATGTTTTAGGTAGCATGACTTTCCCTTGATCCCATCCTTGACCCTATTCCACGTTAAGTCCTGTGAAAAACATTTCAAAAACTTGGGATGAGCATAAAAAGCTCAGTAAGGGATACACAAAGAATGAAAACTGTTAGTTTTTCAAAACAACAAGTAAACCATGTATACTTTAACAAAGTAATACTTTTCACCTTTTCGAAGTAGTAAAAACTCTTCACTGAATAAAAGTTCATTACTTACCCTTCTATAACCAAAAGATTACCATAAAACCCATATAAAGATCACATAACATATAAAGGTAACTTGGGACATAAACATACTTAAGTGGAATAACCATAAGGTCGACTTCCACACATATCACTTAATAGAATAGCCATTTGGCCAACTTCCATACATACTTAATGGAATATCCATACGGCCGACTTCCATACCCAATGAATTGGAGGTTATAACGTAACCACCCGTCCTGGTATTCACGGAACCACCCGTCATATGGTTTATCACATAACCACCCGTAAAATGTCCAAGTACCATTATAAAATTATAACACATAAAACCAATATAAAGGAATGATAACATTTCAACATTTCAATCACAATATATGATTTAAATATATTGACATAATAGAATCATTTATCAAAACCATTTTCAATACCAAAATACATAAAATAGTATATGGTATTAATTTTATTTTAAAAACATTATGGCTTGTTGAGGAAGCCAAAGATCAGATAATACTCGCAGCGGCGGAAAAGGTCGTTGTCACCGCGTACGTTAAAAGAAACATTCCTTTTTGTCGTTTAGTAAAACGCTTCGTAGAAAAAGATTCCTTTTGTATAAAAGTAAAATTCAAAGGGGTTTATACACCGTATAAAATAAAGTTGTGTATAAAATGAAATATGCCTCAATGAAAGGAGATTAAGACGAAGTCCCTTACAAAGACGGTATCCCTGATTTAAGGATAAATCAATTACATAATTATGTGTGACAAACGGATACACCAAATATAAGTGGATATTAAGTGTAAAACAATCAGAGGTTATTCACACATATTCATAGAACTACATATTCAAGGAGTATAAGTTTATCCCAAAGAATCAAATTTGGGTTAAGAAGTTCCCTTGCAAAAATTTGACTTCCTAACGGCGTCACTACAAAATTCAGATTATGAGTTGATGAGAGATAAAAAGGGTATCTCATCACATGGACATAAAATTTAAATCAAAAAGGATATATAAGAAAATATCACAACATAATAGTATGTGAATTAAAAGACATAACAAAAGAAGTCTTTTAAAAAGAGGAGGGTGAAAGGTTCCCTTACCGACATGGGTATCTTTCAAGACATGCACCCCGTGAAAGAAGGACTATACAACATTGATATAAATACTCATAAATGAATGTATATTACACAATGAGTAAAATAATGGGAAGTACATACACCACTCAAAGGAAATTGTGGCAAATGTAGCATAAATCTCACGGGAATAAAAGTGAGATGAAAAATCCCTTACGAAAACTCGGCAGCCTAACGGCGCCACATAAAACTTACAAAAAAGGATTGATGAGATCAAATAGGGTATCTCATAATATTAACATAAAGTTTATAGAAATAGGAATATAAAATAACATCCCCTAACTTAACAAAGAGGAGATTAAAAGAAGTGACATAAAGAAGAGTACTTAAAAAGAAAGAGAGAGGTTAGATCTCTTACGAAAATTCGGCAGCCTAACGGCACCACTCAAAACTTCCAAAATGGATTGATGAGAGAGAATTGGGTCTCTCATCATATGAACATAAAAATTACAGTAATATTAATATAAAATAACATTCCAATAACAAGAAATATGATCTTTAAAAGGAATGACATAAAAGAGCGTACTTAAAAAGAAATAGAGGAGCAGGATCCCTTACCTCAAGTCCAACTTGTCTTGTTCGTTTCTTTATATTCCTGAATAATAAACTTTGGTCAATTAATAATTGCCTAAGTAACTCCTTTATATATTATTATTCAGTTCATATCACATATTATAATGTTATAATAATGTTAGTTCATATCAGACGTTTTTGTCGATGTTTGGTACATGAGTCAAAAATGAACTTGTTTGAAAAAAGATTGCCCATGTAGTTATAAGTAAATAATTTCTAGAATAGTATTAATGATTAAAATATCATATATATCCAGTAAATATTCATTTTATACTATTCCATATCATTTGGAGATAAAATATGAAAATCACCATTCATGGAGACGGTAGGCCGTACGTACGCATGAACGCTACTTTCATTTTTTGTCATATTAATGGAATTAAAACAAAATGAGAGATATATATATATATATATGTTATAATTCCAGAATGATATCCATAATTTAGATGTAATATATTACATATATATCCATTATATATATGTACTTATAATATTACATAACATTTTGAGATAAGAAATGAAATGTACCGTTCATGGAGACGGTAAGCCGTACGTACGCATGAATGCTACTTCCATTTCTATTTAATATTTAATGGAATTAAAACATAATGATACATAATAGTATTTTAATTCCAGTATGGTATCATATATAATATCATTAAATATATCCTTTATACGTACCACATATGGTATTAACGAATCAAATCACTTTGAGGGGGCGATAGTCCGCACTTCCTTAAATGAAGATATCGCGTATACCCATAATGGAAGCCATAAAGGTATGCCATAAATGAAAAATACAAAAGCTTAAGGAAAACATAAAAATATTATATTTCATATATAAATATAGTGACATATTAATGGACACCTTTGAAGGTGTTAAAATAATGTTGAACAATCATCATTTCGGGAGGCAGAAATTCACCATCCACGAAAACAGTATGTTCTTTAACCATTAGATGTAGGTGTGTGTAAGTGTAGCTCGAATAATTCTTATAAAAACATCCTAGTATATTGAATATAATTTATTTGTTATAAAATAAATTAATAAAAAGAGTTTAGGGGGTTGGAGGAGCAAAATAAAACAAAAGGACACAAGTGAAGACATTACCTTAAAATCGGGTAACTTCCTTTGATTTGAGCTCAAAGGCTTCATTGGAAAGGATTATGCCCAAAGTGAGGCTTCAAAGTGTTAGATAGGGATGTGGAGAGATGAAATGGGCAGAGTTTGGCCAAGACAAAGGCTTGAGAGGTGTGGGTAAGGAGGTATAGGTGGAGACCTTTTATAAGTGGACAGGAGGGGCACTCTTAGAAAGTAAGCAAAATGTTACTTTATTTTCAAAAGAGTTTCGGATTTTAAAGGTCCCACATTGATGTATTTCGAGGATAAGGTGATAAGGGTTCGAAATACACTCATCCAATAGGTTTTGGATATGTGTAGGTCTTAGATATTACATTATCTTTCCATTTTATTTAAATCGTTAAATAATGAGGTCATCGCTGTATCATCATGATGTCATAAATAATTTAATTTATTTAATGTCTAAAAATTATAAAAAAAATACTATGATGTATGAAATCTTTTTATATTTTCAATTAATATTTATAGTAAAAAATCTGACTTGTATAACCCCATGTAAAAATTGTTTTAGTAAAACATCTCATGTTTGTGTCATTTTTACTTTAACATTAAATAAAAAGGTATTTATGTCATTTTCCAAACAAAGTGGCTCCATGGGGTCCCCAAGTTGACCCATGGATTTTCTTGGTCGTCCATGACACATCCAATGAGGGTAGGACATGTGTCTAGGTCATTTCATTTTATTAAAACATTATTCTTACCTTAAACCACACTAATTACCTCTAATCGCGATTAAAAACTTAATAAGTTACTATTCACCAAAAAATTATTTTAATCCCATTGAACCACATTTTACTTCTTAATGACAACCATGTATGTCGGATTTTTGAAATTCAAAACACAAAGGTGGCAAAACTTCATTTAAACGGAAAATCAGTTTTTATAAGTACCACTTAGTGGTTTCACTATTCATCAAAAATTGAAGTTTTTCAGAAAATTACCAAAAATTCACCCTAAGCTATATTTGATATTCAGAATTCAAAAATGATGTATATTTTAAAAAATTAAAAACCTATAAGTTGCATTAATTAATTTAATAATTAATTCTCGCTGTCAAAAACAAATAGCGTGGTTTTATGAAACAAAATGTATTAAAAGATTGACACTAGTTTAAGTCCGATTTCAAAGTGAAATTAATTCCATCGACCACTATTGGATTAAATGGTAAAAATATATTCTAATTTCACTTTAAAACCAATTCAAAAGATAATATAATCATATAAATAAATTATATTAAAAAGAGGTTTTGAATTAAAATACAACATTTTTCACTATTCATTAAAAATTGAACTTTTTTCGAAAAAATACCAAAAATTTACACAAAGTAAATTTTGATGTCCCGATTCTAAAGAAGAATTTTATTTTGTCAAATATAACACATAAAATTGTCAAAAAGTGGATTTAAAAGAGGTTCGCCATCAAAAGGCGGTTAATCGACCTTTTAAAGAATATTAGAATGTTTATGCTTAAAATTGGATTCATTCGCATTTTTAATCCTCTAACATTTATTGTAAAAAGTAAAAATATTTGAAAAACATATATAATCATTTGGTAGTTAGTTCTGTTCATTCCCGCCATTACAACGACTAGGCGTTAACTACCACTTAAAATAATATTATTTTATTATTAGAGTGCAATGTAAGCTTCCCAAGAAACTCGTTGTTGCGTATTGGGTATGCCATCGAGCATAGAATCCCCTTTAAAGTAATATTAATATTTTATTCACAAATATGGATAAATATAAAGATGTCATATTCTTTATTTACCTGGGGTGTTACATCCTTCCCCCCTTTTGGGAATTGTGTCCTCGCAATTTTAAAATTGAGCTTGGAAACATCCTTGAAAGTCCCACATCAGAACAAGAGTCGGTAAAACAGTCACTTTAAAATAAAGGAAGATAAGTACAGAGGTCACCCGAGTTAACCCATACTAGGATTCCAAGTATGAAAATATGGACATGGAGGAAAAAAACAAAGGATCATGTTCTGATGGAGAGTGATAGAAAACATGTTTAGGAGAAAGTTAACCACAAGAAAATCAAAAACTTGTGATGGGTTAAACGGTATTCGATTCCCCAGTAGGAAAAGTTAATAGAAAACATTTTTGTTTTAAGTTACTTTTTATTGAAGAATTTATTCATAAGGAAACATAATCACTTATCATGTTGACTTTCAACTTTTATTAGATTCCTTACACAAACTCATATTTTCTCCAAAAGGCGAGTATTTAGGAAGACTTGTTCACATTAAGAGTACTATAATCAACTTCTAGAGAATCACCTAACCCAAAAAAGAGAACTATATACTTCCCATGTCTTTAGACTTTAACCAAAACCAAAACCAAAAAGGTTAGTACAAGATCAGATAATCCAGAAAAGGATAACCCCTTATAAAAAGAAAATCTATTCTTAATCTCCAAAATTTGTCCAACAAAACCCAAAGTTCAATGAGGACCATTCGATAATCAAATTGTCCATAAAATTCTTCAAAGTAAACCAAACTAATATGGAAAGCCAAATATTTGAAGTATTTAGTCACATAGTCTTCCAAGTTAAATCGTAACATTTATCTCCAAACAACATCAGTTGCTCTTAATGTCTCGTATTGAAAAGTAATTAACATAATCACATATTCTCCATGATAGGTTAATCATTTTCATAAATAATCCAAAATAAACTTACTCTTAATTCCTAAAATCATATAACTAAAAAGAATCAGTCAAACTAACCAGGGACTTCACGTATTCCAGTGGTAGGTGATAAATACCAGTCGCACTTTGGTTGTGGGTTCAATTCCCACAGCTTTGTCCGACGCGATGGGTAGTCACACGGTCTGCGTGTTGTCCTTTTTCAAAAACTATATAATTCTCAAATCATTCCCCAAAAAGAGATAAAATCATCAAAAATAACTATAACATAATTTAACCTCAATTTTATCTCATGCCTTTCACTTCCATCATAACATATAGTAACCCATAATTACCTCAAAAGTAAGGATCATATAAACTCTAATGGTTACCTTTATAATTATTACCTGAACTTCCACATTAATTGGTCATCTCGTACATGATGCATTAAAGATCATACCAAGGTTCAAGTGGTTGATCATGACTCCTAGATAGTTGGTTTAGAACAACCATGAGTTTCCTCATTGAATCTCCCATTTTATCTAGTCTCTTAATCAGAGAACCACCACAGTTTCCTTTAAACCTATTGTCACTTTGGTGCCTGCTAGATCCATCCATTCACTAAAAACAGAAATGTCAGTGTGAGTATATCAACAAAACCATCATGTACTAATGAGAGAGATAACCACTAATATATACTTACTCATTCACTTTATCTAAAACTAGGACTCTTTCTGAAATCCTATCCATTATGGTATTGTCACTTATGCTTGGAGAATACCCTAATCTCTAAAGTTATCTAAACCGACCTTTGATACCAACTATAAGGCCCCGACCTTAAACCTTACTTAATATTGAATTAAATGAATAATTCACATTGAGGATCTTTTCAGGTTTAGAGTTTTAGAGAATTAGGACATAACTATTACATCTCAAAAGATTACAAAGTAGAAACTTCTACTAAGTTTCCATAAAATAAAAACTCTTAAAAAGAAACATGTTTAGTTCCATGTTTTAGGTAGCATGACTTTCCCTTGATCCCATCCTTGACCCTATTCCACGTTAAGTCCTGTGAAAAACATTTCAAAAACTTGGGATGAGCATAAAAAGCTCAGTAAGGGATACACAAAGAATGAAAACTGTTAGTTTTTCAAAACAACAAGTAAACCATGTATACTTTAACAAAGTAATACTTTTCACCTTTTCGAAGTAGTAAAAACTCTTCACTGAATAAAAGTTCATTACTTACCCTTCTGTAACCAAAAGATTACCATAAAACCCATATAAAGATCACATAACATATAAAGGTAACTTGGGACATAAACATACTTAAGTGGAATAACCATAAGGTCGACTTCCACACATATCACTTAATGGAATAGCCATTCGGCCAACTTCCATACATACTTAATGGAATATCCATACGGACGACTTCCATACCCAATGCATTAGAGGTTATAACGTAACCACCCATCCTGGTATTCACGGCACCACCCGTCATATGGTTTATCACATAACCACCCGTAAAATGTCCAAGTACCATTATAAAATTATAACACATAAAACCAATATAAAGGAATGATAACATTTCCACATTTCAATCACAATATATCATTTAAATATATTGACATAATAGAATCATTTATCAAAACCATTTTCAATACCAAAATACATAAAAGAGTATATGGTATTAATTTTATTTTAAAAACATTACGGCTTGTCGAGGAATCCAAAGATCAAATAATACTCGTAGCGGCGGAAAAGGTCGTTGTCACCACGTACGTTAAAAGAAACATTCCTTTTTGTCATTTAGTAAAACGCTTCGTAGAAAAAGATTCCTTTTGTATAAAAGTAAAAGTCAAAGGGGTTTATACACCGTATAAAAGAAAGTTGTGTATAAAATGAAATATGTCTCAATGAAAGGAGATTGAGACGAAGTCCCTTACAAAGATGGTATCCCTGGTTTAAGGATAAATCAATTACATAATTATGTGTGACAAATGGATACACCAAATATAAGTGGATATTAAGTGTAAAATAATCAGAGGTTATTCACACATATTCATAGAACGACATATTCAAGGATTATAAGTTTATCCCAAAGAATCAAATTTGGGTTAAGAAGTTCCCTTGCAAAAATTTGACATCCTAACGACGTCACTACAAAATTCAGAAAATGAGTTGATGAGAGATAAAAAGGGTATCTCATCACATGGACATAAAATTTAAATAAAAAAGGATATATAAGAACATATCCCAACATAATAGTATGTGAATTAAAAGACATAACAAAAGAAGTCTTTTAAAAAGAGAAGGGTGAAAGGTTCCCTTACCGACATGGGTATCTTTCAAGACATGCACCCCGTGAAAGAAGGACAATACAATATTAATGTAAATACTCATAAATGAATGTATATTACACAATGAGTAAAATAATGGTCAGTACATACACCAATCAGAGGAAATTGTGGAAAATTTAGCATAAATCTCACAAGAATAAAAGTGAGATGAAAAATCTCTTACGAAAACTCGGCAGCCTAACGGCGCCACATAAAACATACAAAAAAGGATTGATGAGATCAAATAGGGTATCTCATAATATTAACATAAAGTTTATAGAAATATTAATATAAAATAACATCCCCCAACATAACAAAGAGGAGCTTAAAAGAAGTTACATAAAGGAGAGTACTTAAAAAGAAAGAGAGAGGTTAGATCTCTTACGAAAATTCGGCAGCCTAACGGCGCCACTCAAAACTTCCAAAATGGATTGATGAGAGAGAATTGGGTCTCTCATCATATGAAAATAAAAATTAAATTAATAGTAATATAAAATAACATTCCAATAACAAGAAAGATGATCTTTAAAAGGAATGACATAAAAGAGCGTACTTAAAAAGAAATAGAGGAGTAGGATCCCTTACCTCAAGTCCAACTTGTCTTGTTTGTTTCTTTATATTCCTGAATAATAAACTTTGGTCAATTAATAATTGCCTAATTACCTCCTTTAGAGATTATTATTCAGTTCATATCACATATTATAATTTTATAATAATTTTTTAATAATGTTAGTTCATATCAGACGTTTTTGCCGATGTTTGGTACATGAGTCAAAAATGAACTTGTTTGAAAAAAGATTGCCCATGTAGTTATAAGTAAAAAATTTACAGAATAGTATTAATGATTAAAATATCATATATATCCATTAAATATTCATTTTAAACTATTCCATATAATTTGGAGATAAAAAACGAAAAGCACCGTTCATGGAGACGGTAGGCCGTACGTACGTATGAACGCTACTTTCATTTTTTGTCATATTAATGGAATTAAAAAAAATGAGAGAGATATATATATGTTATAATTCCAGAATTATATCCATAATTTAGATGTAATATATTAAATATATATCCATTATATATATGTACTTATAATATTACATAACAATTTGAGATAAGAAATGAAATGTACTGTTCATGGAGACAGTAAGCCGTACGTATGCATGAACGCTACTTCCATTTCTATTTCATATTTAATGGAATTAAAACATAATGATACATAATAGTATTTTAATTACAGTATGGTATCATATATAATATCATTAAATATATCCTTTATACGTACCACATATGGTATTAACGAATCAAATCACTTTGAGGGGGCGGTAGTCCGCACTTCCTTAAATGAAGATATCGCGTATACCCATAATGGAAGCCATAAAGGTATGCCATAAATGAAAAATACAGAAGCTTAAGGAAAAAATAAACATATTATATTTCATATATAAATATAGTGACATCTTAATGTCCACCTTTGAAGGTGTTAAAAGAATGTTGAACAATCATCGTTTCGGGAGGCAGAAATTCGCTATCCACGGAAACAGTATGTTCTTTAACCATTAGATGTAGGTTTGTGTAAGTGTATCTCAAATCCTTATTATAACAACATCCTAGTATATTTAAGATACTGGATTTGTTACAAAATAAATGAATAAAAAGAGTTTAGGGTGTTGGAGAAGCAAAATAAAACAAAAGGACACAAGTGAAGACATTACCTTAAAATCGGGTAACTTCCTTTGATTTGAGATCAAAGGCTTCCTTGGAAAGGATTATGCCCAAAGTGAGGCTTCAAGGAGTTAGAGAGGTATGTGTAGAGATGAAATGGGTAGAGTTTGGCCGAGAAAAAGGCTTGAGAGGTGTGGGTAAGGAGGTAGAGGTGGGGGCCTTTTATAAGTGGACAGGAGGGGCACTCTTGGAAAGTAAGCAAAATGTTACTTTATTTTCAAAAGAGTTTCGGATTTTAAAGGTCCCACATTAATGTATTTCAAGGATAAGGTGATAAGGGTTCTAAATACACTCATTAAATAGGTTTTGGACATGTGTAGGTCTTAGATATTACATTATCTTTTCATTTTATTTAAATCGTTAAATAATGAGGTCATCGTTGCATCATCATGATGTCATAAATAATTTAATTTATTTAATTTCTAAAAATTATAAAAAAATACTATTATGTAGTAAATATTTTTATATTTCCAATTAATATTTATAGTAAAAAATCTGACTTTTATAACCCCATGTAAAAATTGTTTTAGTAAAACATCTCATGTTTGTGTCATTTTTACTTTAACATTAAATAAAAAGGTATTTATGTCATTTTCCAACCAAAGTGGCTCCATGGGGTCCCCAAGTTGACCCATGTATTGTCTTGGTCGGCCATGACACATCCAATGAGGTTAGGACATGTTTCTAGGTCATTTCATTTTATAAAAACATTATTCTTACCTTAAACTAAACTAATTACCTCTAATCGCGATTAAAAACTTAATAAGTTACTATTCACCAAAAAATTATTTTAATCCCATTGAACCAAATTTTACTTCTTAATGACAACCATGTATGTCAGATTATTGAAATTCAAAACACAAAGGTGGAAAATTTTCATTTAAACGGAAAATCAGTTTTTATAAGTACCACTTAGTGGTTTCACTATTCATCAAAAATTGATGTTTTTCAGAAAATTACCAAAAATTCACCCTAAGCTATATTTGATATTCCGAATTCAAAAATGATGTCTATTTTACAAAATTAAAAACATATAAGTTTCATTAATTAATTTAATAATTAATTCCCGCTGTCAAAACAAATAGCGTGTTTTTATGAAACAAAATGTATTAAAAGATTGACACTAGTTTAAGTCCGATTTCAAAGTGAAATTAATTCCATCGACCACTATTGGATTAAATGGTAAAAATATATTCTAATTTCACTTTAAAACCAATTCAAAAGATAATATAATCATATAAATAAATTAGATTAAAAAGAGGTTTTGAATTAAAATACAACATTTTTCACTATTCATTAAAAATTGAACTTTTTCGAAAAAATACCAAAAATTTACACAAAGTAAATTTTGATGTCCCAATTCTAAAGAAGAATTTTATTTTGTCAAATATAACACATAAAATTGTCAAAAAGTGGATTTAAAAGAGGTTCGCCATCAAAAGGTGGTTAATCGACCTTTTAAAGAATATTAGAATGTTTACGCTTAAAATTGGATTCATTCGCATTTTTAATCCTCTAACATTTATTGTAAAAAGTAAAAATATTTGACAAACATATATAATCATTTGGTAGTTAGTTATGTTCATTCTCGCCATTACAATGGCTAGGCGTTAACTACCATTTAAAATAATATTATTTTATTATTAGAGTGCAACGTAAGCTTCCCAAGAAACTTGTTGTTGCGTATTGGGTACGCCATCGATCATATCATCCCATTTAAAGTAATATTAATATTTTATTCACAAATATAGATAAATATAAAGATGTCATATTCTTTATTTACCTGGGGTGTTACATTATAGGAGGACCATACACTTTCTTCATTGGAAATATGGCCCTTTTAAGGTACCATGTTGGGGATTATACCATGTAGGAGGCCTATTGAGCATGATTGGGGCTTATACCATACAGAAGACCCATTTGAATTGGGACCGAGTGGATGTCATGAATTCCACTACCCTCTAAGCCCATGTGAGTCACACTTGGTGTGAGAAACAAGAGGAAGGAGTGAATATCCAAGTAGGACTTGTGGTTAGGAGGGAGTTTATTAGATGAATGGGCTTGGGAATTTTGGGTGTACCAGAATTGAAAGGAATTTCCTAGATGATTGGAGTTTGTTGGCTTATAACATACAATATGGGTTTCTCAGTTCGCAGTTTATTCACCGACTGAGATATTTACTAAACTGATCATTCACTGGTGACCATAGCATGGGAATTTCTTGGTCATCCCATCCATACCTATTCACTCATTCCATTCAATGATTGTATAATTTTTTTTCAATTTATTGCTCCAAGGATGAAAGTTCACCACAGTCATACTCATCCAACTCAATAGTCGTGAGGTAGGGTTCATACCGGGCTATTCTTGAAGTAGGTTAACATATCATGTGGGGTTTCAAAATTCATTCAAAAATATATCCTAAATTTAGGTTGGAAGGATTTTTCACCATGTTCCTGAGTGGATGGTTTTTTCCATCCCATGATGATTATATGGGTGTTTGAATTTGTACTTTAATGATGGCAGCCACATTGGCATAGGGACAACCTATCAACTTGGTTGTTCCCACCTTCACTCGTATTTATGAACTTTTCAGTCAAATATAGGAGGGAAGATCCCAACATCACCTTAGAAGGCCATTTCAATTCTTATATGGTTGGGTGGCAGAACACTGTTAATTCTATGAGTATCAAAATACCACAATAATTCCTCATTCCAACTTTTTCCCTGCCCTTCTAAATATTGATGTCATTAACCCAAAACCCCTGGGCATCGATGCCACTATCAAACTATTGAGAAATGTTTCCCACTTTACCTTCATCCCTTACCCCGCACCTTCAGGAATGGTGCTTGATAATGGTTAAGAGAATTCAGAGGAATGATCTTACATTATCTATCTGTGAGATGGAATTCTAGCTGTATGGGTAGACAAAGTAACCATCTGTGAATTTTATACTCCTTATATGTTTGCATGAAAATTTGGATGTATGCAATGGGTTTCCTCTTTTCCCCTTCCCTAAATCCAGGATTCGCGCCTAGTTATCCTGCACCATCTATGGCTGATGATTATGCATGAAGATTCTGGCATGAAAATTTATTTACCTTATGTGAAAGATCCCATCAATCTATCATGAGATTATGCCAGGATGTGAACAGAATATTATCCCGATGGGATATTGGGGAAGGCAATCTGAAAGGTGCATAAACCATTGGTCTCTCCCAACTCGGTGCCTGACACACCTTCCTCATCAGTTTCAAGGGGAGAACGCCTTGTGTTCTAATGCTATAAGCATCTTAGGGGAGCCTCATCCTATAGCTCCCCCTTACTAAAAGTGGTGCATATCAGATATTTTCAATTGGTGTTATCGTCATCCCTACAGATGTTATCCCTAGTGAAACAACTTTGGGAACTTCCCCAATTGGTGTCGGATCTATCATCCTAGTTCTCAAGACTGGACAAGAGGAAGAGATGGAATATTTTCCCACTTTGGAGACATTTTTAACACAAACATTCCTATTGTGGTTACAATTTTTAATGACATACCTGTGGTTGTGAGTGATCGAGATCAGGATCTGTGCATTGCTATCGAACACTAGGTTGTGCGAAGATGGTCCTAACACCAAACTAGTACTATCATTATGGAGAACCCCTAGTAGAAATGGATGACATGGAAGATAGCCTTCACCAACTTTTCCTTGGCTTAGGCTCAGGTGCATTTGATTACCGGCACCTGCATATCCTTATCCACCGAATCCTTATTGCTCGGGAAGACTTAGCTTCTTCTGAATGAAACCTTACTCAGTTTAATGCTTCCCATTGTCAAGAAGAAGCCTTATGGAATACCACTACTAACTTATACCACTTGGTTGCTGAAGAAGCAAGATCTTATGATCAAGTGGTCACACAAACTATGGAGCTACAAGAGTGTGAGGCTCATGTAGATAGGTTAAATGTGTAGTTATCATCAATAAATGAAATTTTTGAATCCATCAAGAATAAGGGTTGAGATCTCAGGGCTGTCATTAAATAGATGTGCCTGATAGATGACATAAAAGCTGTGAAAATAACCAGTTTGGAATGGACCCATGATAGCTTGCATCAGGTGGCAATAGATATGCTAATTAAATCAATCTGAGCTTCACTATATCCATTTAAGCTATTATGTTCCCTTTTTTGTATCATCAAAGAGAGACTCCAAGATGTGGATGCTACTCCATTCACATTTTGATGAAATAAAAACATGTTTTCTCTCCACTTCTTATCCTTTATCTTTTCCTACAACGCCAATCAATCGTAACTGGTCACATTTTAAAAGATAATTTCTATTGGATATCAATTGCAATTGCAATTTGGGATAACCAAATTGACATGATCATGTAATGCCAGAATTTTTTCCTCAGCTAAGGGAATTAGCGAGCATAGTTTTGACTATTTCTAGGGTTACATGAAAAACTCTACAACTTTTATGTATTTTATTTTATCACCTTAATTTTTTCCCAAGTCCACTATGGTACGGGCTTAGCGGGCATAACGTGACTTTTTCTTAGGCCACCCTTTGCGGGTTTTTTGACTTAATGAGTTTTTTGTATTTTTTTGATTGCTCGATTGTTGCCTAAACTATGAAAATAATAGGTATAGTGTGATGGTACTTAACTTTTACCTAGGGATCCCTTTGCAGGTTTTGCACCTGGAAAGTTTTCGGTCTCTTTTTATGGGATGTTTAAAGTCTTACAAGCTGGACTTGTGCAACTGATGTTTTTGGTTGAACAAATTTGACCATGAATTATGGGGTGAGGATCCCAATATGGTTTACTGGTCGAGAATGTACCATTATTATTCAAACATGAATGAGGGGTTTTTGGACCCTAATTTTAAGATTTTTGAATTCGAGACATGATATGGGTAATGTATGTGAAGAGTAACCATAATAATTATTTCCAACATGATGTTTTCAGGGTGTATGGAGGTAGGAAAAACCTCTCCTATGAATGAATTTTCCTTTGCTTGATAAGCCTGTTTTTGGTCGACTTATGAAGAGCCAACTAGGGCATACTGTGCATGGTCAAACAAAGGTATCCATAGGACAATGACCCTCCATTTTTGATGTCTACATAATTTATGAAAATTAATATTTCTCAATAACACTAAGGGTTTATTATCAAGGGAATGATGTATGAAAATGATAAGGGCATCTATATTGGCACTATCCATGAATGAGAAACCACTCCTACATGAATTTTTCTTGTGTAAAGGAGGGATAGAGCATAGTGTAGTTTAATATCATTCAACTAGGACATGAACTATGTAGTTTAACTTCTTATGGGAAGGATGTTCGAGGTTCAAGATTTAAGGTCACTTAGCTTTGATCGAGGGATAAGTGATTCACCCTTTTCACGTTAATCTATCCAAGAATATTCCATCATCTTCTGACATGAAGGGGAATGGATGTAAACTATAATCTGGGGGTTTTCAAACCAGAGGGGTGATATGTGATGAAAACATTATTGGGGCATATGGAGATATGAAAAGCCTATCCTCAGGATGAATTTTTATTTGGTTGGCAGAACTTTTTTTGGGAAAATTATGCAGATCCAATTGGGGAATATTTTTCATAGTCAAACAAAGGTGTCCCCAGGACACTGACCCTCCATTTCCAATAACCATAGAGGTTTATGAAGATTCAGAATTTCCCAGACACAGAGTTTGGTTTGTGATAGCAGAGTTCCTGAACATGAAAGGATCGTTTCATGTTGAAATTTATTGAGAATGGATAGAAATGTTTCCTTTTTATATGTCTGACCCATACATAGTAAGGATTATTTTTCATTATGGATGATCATGATATATAAGGTTTGGTCATCACTATGTATCTTGTCAAGATGAGAATCAATCCACACATAGTTCTGGAAAGGTTTCCCCACACATTGATCAAAATCTTATGTGGGGAAGGGGAATTTTACTTTGAATATGATCCCACAAATGGGGAGAGGGTCATATTGAGATCTCTTATATAGATCTAGCTCATGAATATGAGAGTAGAGGAATTTGTTTTTGTTGTGGCCAAATCGAGATATAAGATTCAGGAATTTATATATATCCCTCCAAAGTAAGAATCATGCCATATGTAGTTCTTATAGGGTTCCCCATGCAGGTCTGGACCGTGCATAGGGAAAGTAAATTTTTAAATTTTTATATAGCTGGACCCATGATTGGATGTTTAGGTGTCACTATATATCCTACGATGGAAGGAATCAATCCATACATATTTCTTGACATCATGTAGTTTAGTGTCATGCGACTAGGACATCATCCATGTAGTTTAACATCACACGATGAAGACTTCATAAGGTCTTGTAGTTTTAGGTCATACAACTAGGACCATATGTCATATAAATGATGAGTAATAGGGGGAAAATTGGGTCTGGGATGTTCTGACATTCCTCAAATGTGAGGGGAAAGAAAGTGTAAACAATTATTTTGGGATTCTCAGGTCAGGAGAAATGATATGGGGAAAAATTTCATCAGGGATTACAAAAATAAAAAAGGCCTCTCCTAAAGACGAATTTGCCTTTCGTTAACATGCCTTTTTTGTGGGTGACTTATGTAGAGCCAACTGGGGCATGTTATTCATAGTCAAAAAAAGGTTTCCTTAGGAAACTGAACCTCTATTTCCGATGATCAGGTGAAGATTATAAAGATATGAAATTTCTTAGGGCACAAAGTATGATGCATAAAAGGAGTATGTTTGGGTATGTAAGAAACATTCAGATCGTGATTATCTATGGAGTGTAAAATTTCCTACATATATTTGACTCATATGTATTGGGGTCATTTTTGTTTCCTGGATAGATCCCTAAATGAGGAACCCAAACTTGAGACACACTACATAGATCTTTGTTTATATATAGGATATGGGGATATTTTTCTTTTTTCTTTACCCCATAGCTGGGACAAGGACATGTGGGGCTAGAAATCACTACGTATTTCATCAAAATGAGAATCATGCTATGCATAATTCTTGAGGTACCATAATGTTTTATGTCGCGTGGTAAGGACATTATCTATGCAATTTAACAGCATGCAGTAAGGATGTATGTTCCCTGATGTGAAGAGTAAATATCTTGTGTGCCTTTTAAGGTCTTGCTACCAGGACCATGACAACCCTGATGTGGATTGATATGCCTTGATCAAATGGGGAATACCCTGCTGAAATTCCTAATCCCACATGAGCTATGTTCAGTGTGGGAAACAAGGGGCGAAAAAGGTTTTTTCCACCATATAATGGTGATAAAATGAAGGACATAGGAATTTTGAATTTGTGGTGACTGGATTTGGGTGTATAATTCAGGTGTCACTATGTATCTCATTTTAATGAGAATCAAGACACATGTAGTTCTAGAACCTTGTGTAGTTTAACGTCATGCGGCAAGGATAAAGGTGACTTGACATGTTAGAGGGGGAATGTTGCAACTGAACCCAAAATTTGAAATCAGGGTGTCATTATGTATCCTTTGATGATAGGAATCAATCCATGTGTAGTTCTATATGATAAATCTCCACAAAGGTATGATACATACATAGAGGGGGAATTTTTCCCATTGATCGTTTGATTGTTGTGGATGGACCTAGGATTGGAGATCCAGGTGTCACTATGTATCCTGTGTTTGTAAGAATCAAGTCATACGTAGTTCCAAGTGTGCTTCTCTACACAGATCTGACTCGTGTGAAGGGAGAGGGCGCTTTGATTAAAATAGACCTGTAAATAGGACATGCTTTGGAGTCCCCTACATTGATTAGTTTGTATGTAGAGGAGGGTACATTTCCTATATTTCGTGGCTAGGCCCATGACATGAGGTCTGGGTGTCACTACATATCCCCTAGATTGAGAATCAATCCACACGTAGTTCTTGATGAACCAAGCAGTTTAACATCTCGTGGTAAGGTTGGGGTTCACTCAATGTGAAAGAAGAATCATCGTTGCTAGGCCCATGATTAGAGATGTAGGTGTCATTATGTATCCTATAAGGGCATGAATCAAGTCACGCATAGTTATTGATGGAAAACTCTCTACACTAATACAAAACATGCCTTTAACAATGCTGATAAAGGGTACTCTTTATCAGTGCTTTATTTTTAGCATTGATAAAGGGATCCTTTATGAGAGATTTTTTAACATTGATAAAGGTCCCGAATGAAATGAAATAATTAAATAAATAAAAAATAAAAATGAGTTTATTAAAAAAAACAAAAAAATTTATTAATTAAATAATTATTGATAAAAATGAATAAACTGATTATACTATATAAAAATTATAAATACTAATAAATAATATATATTGAATATATAGATATATGTAAAATAAAAATCAAACAAATAAAAATTAAAAATAAGCAAATTAAAAAAAATATTAAACATTTTATTAATTAAATAATTATTGATAATATTAATAAATAGTATATATTAAATATATACAAATATATATATGAATGTATATAAATCTGATTTATATAATACAAAATATGTATTCTTTACATTAAATAGTCATATATTTAGTTATGGTTTATAATTAAAAATTAATATGAATTAAAAATACTAACTAATTTCATCGAGTAATGAACATAATTGAATATTGTTTGATTTTTTCATTTTAATATATATCAAATATGTGTTATATTTATTTCACATACATATACGTAATTAATGCATTTTTATATACAACGTACACACACAAATATTTACATAATTAATGAAATCTTATATAGAAACACATACACCTAATATTTATGTGATTTATTCAAATTTTAGTATTCATTTTAGAATTTCATTATAACATGATATATTTAACATATCATGTCTTTAATCGGTAAATTTTATTTATTTTTTTAAATTTTATTACAATTAGGTATTAATTAATTTTTAATATTTTTTATTTTTTGGGGAATTTAATCAATTTCTATTATTTACACACACACACACACACTATGTTTTAATATTTTTAATATGTATTCATCTTTATTTCAATATATATCCACATTTTTTTAATAACTTATATTTAATTAATAAAACTTAACCATTTTTTCAATATTGTTAAAGTGTACTCATTTTTAATTATTTAATTTCACTCATTTTTAACATGAACACACTTAAGATTAAATATTCATTAATAATGTTAAAAATATATTTGTAAATAAATATTTATAAATAAATATATTTATAAATGTATATTTACGATATTTATACATTTATATATTTATAATTATAAATAAATAAGTAATATATTTTTTAAATTATTTGTATAATTATAAATAATAATTGTATATATTTAAATAATTATAAAATTATAATAAATTTATTTAAATAACAAATCTATTTACTTTTTTTATATTTATATATATATAATTATATAAATATATATAATGATATAAATATATAGATATATAAATATTATTTTAAAAAAAATATTTATATAATTATAAATAAATAATTATAAAATTATAATAAATATATTTAAATAATGAATATATTTACTATATTTATATTTATATATAATTATTAAATATATATAATTATATAAATATATTTATAAAAAAAATTATTTATAATTATAATCATAAATCCTTTATCAGTGCTTATGTAATAAGTGATGATAAAAGTGTCAATCTATTTTAAGAACCCTAACCTGTCGTGAACTAGTTGCGATATCTGAAGCTTTCCGTAGAAGCTACCTGCTTCCGTCGCTCCTTGTTATTCAATCCAAGCTCGAATCAAGGATCCAAAAATTCCAAGGCTCGAATCCAAGTCTCGAATGATTCAAGGGTTGAACGAATCCAAGTCTTGAACGAATTCTAGGTTTTGTGATATCTCTACTTTCTCTTGGTTGATTCAAAGATTCAATCCAAGGTATGTTATTTTATCCTCCTCCTCAATCATTGATTACTTGTTTGGTGATATCTATTTGCATTTTTTATCATCATTCTTTCTTTTATTCATTACACAACTATTTCTTCTCACACTATAGCCTGATAAATGCTTCACCTTCCAAATTTATCTTGAATACGATATATATTGGTGACAATATAGGGAATGAATTAGTGACCACTGGACATGTGCAATGGGATTCTCTTCATTCATTCAGCATGATGGACGTGGATGCTAAGGCTTATTCAACTCAATTGAGGGGTGAATCCTACCATTGGACTTAGGAAATACTAGTCCTAATGCACATGTGATAGTAATGCACTAGTTCCTTACACGAGATAAATAGTCATAGGTGGTTAGGTGAATGATATTGATCATTTATATAGAGTGATAATTAATTTGGAACAACACGTTAAGAAAAAAATTAAACACATATATGGGAAATCCTCCAAGGATTGATCATTGTTTCTGATAATACTGTATTCATAATCTTATATTTTCATTATTGATGTTATTTTTTTTGCATCAATTTTTAAAATCACCAATATTTTTCATCTTTTCAATATATATATATAATACCATAAATATAATAATATGGAGGGAATAATGAGTGATCCAAAATAAAATATTTAAGGGAATGACCATGGCCATCAACTATGTTGTACTAATGACGAATATAAATATAATTTTTTACTACCCCATAATAGGTGTGTCATATACTCAACCCCATAATCTAACATAGAATGTTTTACCACATAATGAAACTCATTCTTAATAATTATTCTTAAAATTAAAATCCCCTTTAGAGCATCATATATATATATATATATGACTAAAACATAATACATATGATCCGAGTATAATTATAAATGGGTGAAATTAAATACTTATCATAATGATTTGATTTATACTTTGAGGGTCTATATATATCCTAGTGAATAAACTCCAAGGGTTGTTTTATTAAAATCTCTAATTTATTATTTAAATTATTAACAATCTCCCCATTCTAATTAGTAAAAAATATCTATCAATTTTATCTTATCATCATAAAAAAATCTCAACCCACCCTTTTTAAGTCAGTATTTAAATGTATCATTATCTAATATGAGAAATTTTTCACTATCAAAAATCAATTTCCTCTTTCAAAAACAATTACCATAAATTTTTACCAACCCCAAATTAGAATATGGTTCGACTAGTTTTCTATACCTTTTTAAAAATATATTCATCTTTTAAATGATAACCCACTCATTAATACTTCTTAAAAATCACTTCATTTCCTTCATCACACATCTAATAAAGACTATGTATGTTTTACTTCAATCCATCTAAAAAAAGATCTTTCTTTAACATTGCCTTTTATTTTCAACATATTTTAAATGAAAATAATTTATCTTAAGAGATCCACCATTTCTAAAATAATAAATACCCTTTTAACTTGTCAAAAATATTTAATTACTTCAATTTACCAGTCATGTGAGATGATAAACCAATATCTAATATGAAAGGATGTTTCTTTTGTAAATCCTTTAGTGTGACATCAATAATAAATTCCTCTTACATTCCATTATTTTTAATATAATACATTTATAATTATTTCTTCACATTAATATATGTTTTATAAAATCTTGACAATCCTTTATACGACCATTTAATTTGTCACATGTTCAATAGAGTTCATTCAATGGTTGAAATTCATCATCTAATTTTACTTCTGAAGAATCGTCTCACTTCAAAAATATTTTTGTAAGAGTGGGTCTTATCCCCTTTAACTTAAAGCCTTTATATCTTCTATAATTACTATTATTTATCTCATTATGACTAAAATTTTATACTATGTTCCCAAAATCTCCATAAAACCCATAATGGCCATGAAAATGAAATTTTATTATAAAGCCCACTCTTTGTCTTCTTGAAAATAATTCTTATTTTAAACCTATCTAGAAAGAAATTTTGAATCAATTTATCAAGTAAGAAGTTTGATATGTTTAAAAACTTTATCATTATTAATTATATTATTTCCCTAAAATTATTTTTTTCCATTCCTTATTGATTTTTAATTGAAATTGAAATTATAATTTTAGATGTTTTCAAATATTTGATATAACATTATTATTAAATGTAATAATTCCTTAGGTTGTTATATCACCTATTCCAAAAAATAGAATATAGGTTATCAAATTATATATATATTGGAATAATTATTAGAAATTATTTTTAGTTATTCATCATTTTAGGTCTACATGTATTGGTTCCACCCCTAGGAATATCTGATTACCATCCATGTATATAAAATAACTCTTTATTTATTAAATTGTTTTATCAATACATTTTTATATCTTCTAGTTGATATTATGAGAGTTTATTATTCTTGTTTATCATATTTGGGTTTCTTATTAATCCTTAATTGACTATATTATGTTTTTATTTCTTTAGGGGATTTAGGAAAGACTTAATGGATCATTTTAATAGAGGTGGGACTAGTCTTAATTATAGGATTTAAAGTATTAAAAATGGGATTTCTCCTATATATATAGAATTCATAGAGACCCTAGGGATTATTATATCATGACATGTCCCCACCAATACCCCTTAAATCATATACAAGAATGTGTATACCCCCAAAATATCACCTTAAATAGGCCACAAGTTAATTACTAGTGCCAATGGTGTAATTCTCACAAATGGGAGGTATTACCCCTTTTACATAACATAATGGAGTATAACTATCATCCTTATCAACTTTATCCCCAAAATAGTTATTATTGCAATTTGTTACTTGAGACTCATCCCCCATCCCTTTTATATTTCCTATACTACTCTCAGCAGTAGTCATCCATGGGATGAATATTTCTCAGAGTAGTACAATCAACATAACTGCATGTCCACAAGATACGAAGGATGATTTTAAAACAAAAAAATGCAATGATAACTATTTTGGAGATAAGATGACGAGGATGGTAGTTTTCTATATCTTTCACCTTTGGATGAATTCAGATGATAACACCTACCATATTAGAGTAATTATTTTATTAAATTCAATTACCCATTTTCTTCAAAACATACTGAAATTCTTTGAAATAATAAAATGTTGGGTCTCCCTTATTTTAATAATCTATAACTTTCACCTTTGATAATGAATATCTTATGTGCATTTATTTATTTATTTTACAAAATGAATATTTTATAAACCCAATAGGATGGATATAAATCGAAAATGGATGTACTCTAAGCATTTGACAAAAGATTATGAAGATGTAGTTAAAGAGTTCATCAAGTTTTCAATGTAGCATGCATACGACCCTTCTCAAATAATTTGTTCATGTTTACATTGTTTTTATTCAAGAAAAATTAGTCTAGAAGAGTTGTAAGAATATTTGATTTGTCACGGAATAGATCTGAGTTATAAATGTTGGACTAAACATAGGTCAAAACTAAACGTGCACACCAATTGGGATGATACTGTGGTTTATGGATCATTTGATATGAATACTAGTGTAAATGATGATGGATATCGCATGGAATAAATGACAATGGAAATTGAAGATGACCTTCTTGATTGTCCAAAGTTGTTTGAGAAGTTAAATATCTATGATAAGAGACCATTGTATATTGGTTATATTAAATACACAACATTTTTAGGTGTATTGAAGTTATATAATTTGAAAGATGGAAGCAGATGGAGTGACATCAGCTTTACAAAACTACTTGTTCTCCTAAATGATATGCTACCCAAAGAAAAAATGAAATACCATGTCAAACATATGATGCTAAATGAATACTATGTTCAATGGTCATGATCTCTAAAAAAATATATGCTCATACAAAATGATTTCATATTGTTTTGTAAGGACCACAACTCACTCATAAAATGACCTAAGTGTGGCACAAATCAATACAAGAAAAATGAATCAAGTCCTTCGATATTTGTATAGAAAATTCCTATCATTACATGATTTAGAAGACTATATGGATTTCAAGAAACTGTGATACAATTGACATGGCATGAAGATAAAATAATTAAATATGGGAAGCTACGTCATCTAGCAGATTCTACTCAGTTGAAGAAAATTGATTTTGAGTATCTTGGATTTGGGAATGAGATGAGAAAATTTTGTCTTAGATTATCTATAGATAGAATAAATCTTTTTTGTGTGTAGATTCACACTCACATTACATGGCCGATCATGTTGGTAAATTGCAACTTTCCACTATGGTTATGCATGAATCACAAATACATTATGTTGTCTCTAATTATATCTAGACTAAAGAAACCCAATAATGATATTGATGTTTATTTGGATCCATTGATCAAAGATATGAAATTGATGCGGGATACATGTGTTACAATGTATAATGCTCATAAAAGTGAAGAATTCACATTAATGGTCATGTTGTACAGAATGATAAATGACTTCCTCGCTTATGGAAATTTATCAGGCTATAAAATTAAAGTAATTTTGGGGTGTCCCATTTGTGAAGAATGCACACACTCAGTTCAGTTGAAACATTCCTCAAAGACTGTATTTTTAGGACATTAGAAATTTTTACCTTAATGACATAAATACTGATCCTAGATGACAAAATTAGATGGGAATATCAAACAAGGTACAACACCATCCCCACTAATGGGTGATCAACTGTTCGATAAAGTAAAAGATATTGACACTATTTTTGGTAAACCATTTTCATAAAACCTTATGAAATTAGGTTGAAAGAAGAGATAAATTTTCTTTGAATTACCATATTGGAATTGTTTGTATGTCAGTCATTTTATTGATGTCATGCATGTAGAAAAAAATGTATTTGATATTGTTATTGGTACATTACTAAGTGTTCTTGGAAAAATGAAATATGGAATCATGGCTTGGTTAAGAATGATTTACATGGGAATAAGGGAAGAGTTGTAATCGGTGAAGGGTAAATAGCATAATTTTCTACCTCTAACAGCTTACACTCTATCCAAATAAAAAAAATTACAATTTTACCTTTTCATTAATAATATAAAATTCCCAGAGGGGTATTCATCAGATATCAATAATGTCGCATCAATGAATAATTTGAATTTATAGGGACTAAAATCACATGAATGTCATGTTTTGATGCAAGATTTGATGTATGTTGCTTTCTATTTCATTCTGCCTCAAAATGTATGACATACATTAACCAGACACTGCTTATTTTTCAAAGACATGTGTGGTAAAGTTATAGACTAGATGGAGTTTCCAATCATAAATAAGGAGGTTTCAGTCATATTATGTGAATTGGATTTTTTTCTTACCACCATCATTCTTTGATATAATGGTCCACCTAATGGTTCACTTGTTTAGAGAGGTTTAACTATATGGTACTATCCATTACATATAGATGTACCTCATTGAACAATATATAAAGATTTTTAAAGGGTATGTCAAGAATTGAAGTCATTCATAAGATTTTATTGTAGAATGATATATTATTGGATAATCTATTGAATTTTTTATTGATTACCTATCAGATGTTGATAGTGTAACATCCCTAACCCGAGATCCACTAACCGATGCCCTAAGTCAGGTCACTACATGACCTCAAGTGCACCTACCCATAATCCAAAGGCTGTCGAATACCAGTGAGGCTCTAAAAGATCACATGGGGAGACTATACCCTCTTTATTATCATAATCCATATTAGATAAAAGAAAAATAAGGAAGCAATAAATAATAAAATAAAGTAATAAATGATAAACATGAGTTTCCAAACATTTCCCAAAAAATGGGTACAACCCACAACCAAACAATAAATATGCTATGCCATTTCATATATATTTCTAAGTGTAAAGAAAACCTAAAAATGAATACAAGCTAAAGAATCCCCAAAATGGGTCCTAATACCAAGTTTGAATCCCTCATCAATGCACATCCCATGACCAAGTCAACCCTCTAGTATAGGGACTTTACCCTTGTTCTGACCTATAACTAAGAAGTTTTCTCAGGTACCCAATGATAGCCTTAGCAGGGTGAGAGTATAACTCAGTAGGTTTCCACCAACGATGTCTACAAAATATCCAGTCTAAATAGATAGTGTATTCAAGTGATAAAAGAGTAACAAGATAAATAAAAGAAAAACCAGGTGCCATTAGTTAATAATGCTTACTTAAATCATTTATATAATTTAATCCATGGGTTAGGAAAATCATTTATCACATAATGACCTATGATGTTCAACCACTATACATAAGGGGATAAATCAAGCTCCCTATCTCACTAGGGGGGAATTTCACATACATTCACATCACACATACCTTATAGATTTGTTTTAGGTAGTTTCATCCAATGAAACTGTTATGGGCATAGAGCCTTAGTCTGACTCCCAAAATCATGCATTATAGGGGTGGGTTTTAGAGCCCCAGTCCAACCCAAACTATGGGTGTAGAACCTCACATCAATACCCCGAATACCACTAAGCCATGTGCACAATATTCTTTAACCATTTTCCATATAAACCATTCACAAACCATATTCAATCATTATATATAACATTCACAATTTATAGTTCATTCAATAATGTAATCATCTTCATGACTTAACCCATTTACACATTCTCATTTACATGCCTAAAATAATTTACTTATTTCCATCGCAACACTTAAGTCATTTAACACATTCACATTAATTCATTTAACTTATTCACAATATTAAAAACAACCCCTTATGCCATGCCAACTACTAGACCCAACTTCCCTGAGTTTCATTTCATACCTAAGCTACCACATTGAAACATTTATTTTGGGATCTATGTCATAATAATTTAATTGTACACTTAACTTCCAATTTCCATGTTTAAGAAATGGCACACCCCTTGGGAAGCCCTTAACTCGGCCAATCAACCTCAACGCATCCCACGAGGATCGTGGGGGGGGGGGGGGTTCAATTAAACATTTACCCATTCAATTTATCATTTCTACCAAGGATAACTAAGTGGAAAACACAAAAAAAAAACCAAATAACAACCACATACACTTAAAGAACCAACAAGACTATGAGATAAAACTTGTATACCACCTACCTCGATCCCTAAGACGAACACTTGCTTAACTCTAGCCTTTGATTCAAATTTGAACACCCTTCAAAGACCTAACCTAAGATCCATTGGAAAGAGGGTTTTGGGTATTTGTAAGAAGAAGAGAAACTATACAAACCCTAATATAAAAAAGAGAAGGAATAGGAGTGTTAGACTCACTCGGAGCTTCGATTCAAAACCAATGTCACTCCAAATGGATTATATATGAAGGAGATTGATCCTTGGGAAGTATTGGGAATTTTGGTTCATCACTAGGGAAGTAATAGGAAGAAATGATGGAAATCCTGAGTTAGAACATTTAAGGTCTAAGAGGGAAAACTAGAAAATTCCCACTTTCAAAGGGGTGCATGGTTTGGATGCACAGTTGGCCAAAACATGAACCAACCATGAACCACCCTCTCTCCAAGAGGGTATAGGCCACATGGTTACCTAGGGATCTTGCAAAGTTTGAAAAACTGTGTTCAGACCCCACAAAATGGATTTGTCCAAGCTCACATGGTCTGTCCTTCCCCTTTTTATAGTTTCTTTAAATCATGAACCCCTCCTCCAGGCATGCACGTTTAGAGTGCACAGTTACTACTAACCATGTGCCAACTGTGAAACATGCTCTGGATGGACACTTTTTCATTTATTACGTGTCCTGAACCCCCCCAAACACCCCTGAGATTCCTTATATGCTTGAAAAACATTCCTTTAACAAAAAATAAGTATACTTAAACCAAAATTCAAACAATAATGTACCTCAAAGGAAAATCTATGATTTTACAACCTCCTTGCCTTATAACAACTCATCCTCGAGCCACTCCTCCCAAGAATCACTGAACTCGGTAAATAGATTGAACCACTGGGCCCACATATCCGTCTCCTACTCCCAAGTCTCTTCCTAAACATTACCGTGTTTCCAAAAAAACTCTAACCAAAGGCACTATCTTTCCCTGTAATACTTTCTCACTATGATTAACAACATGAACTGGATGCTCTTCAAAGGATGCATCTACCTCAAGCTCAATGTCATGAACATCAATTAAATAAAATGGGCCAGGGTGATACTGTTGAAGTCATGACACATGAAAGACATTGTACATACCACTATACCAATGTGGAAGAGCCAATCATTATGTCACCGGTCTAATACTCTCCACTATCTCAAACGATCCCATGTACCTGGGTGCCAAATTTCCTTGTTTCCAAACCTGATAGTGACCCAATCTCAGTGACACTCAAAGAAACACATGATCACCCACCATAAACTCAAGAGGCCCACAATGCCAATACTCATAAGACTTATGCCTACTCTGATCCATAAACATGAATTTCCAAATCAACTGAACCTGTTATGATATATACTACATGAGACTTGGTCCCAAAATATTTGACTCTCCAGCCTCTATCCAACACAAAGGTGATCTACATAGTCTACCATAGAGCGCCTCACATGGTGCCATCTGAATCTTATCCTGGTAACTGTCATTATAGGTGAACTCAATAAGCACCAATTTCTTATCCCTTAATCCATCAAAGTCTAGGACACATTCCCTAAACATGTCATCTAGTACCTGAATAGTATTATCTAACTTCCCATACGTCTACGGGTGGAAATCTATACTGAAAAACACCAGCATACCAAGGGACATTTTCAACACTTACCAAAAGCATGAGGTAAACCTAAAATCATGATCTAAAATGATAATTCATGGAACCCCATGCAACCATACTATTTCCCAAATGTAAAACTAACCCAACTTATCAATGATGAATTTTTCTAAAATCGGTAAGAAATGTTCCACTATAGTTAAATAATCCACAACTACCTATATGACATCATTCTTTGGAGGTTTACTTGGAATACCCACCAAAAATACATCATAACATCATCCCATTTCCATTCTTGAATGAGAAATGGATGTACCAAACCACCCAGTCACTGATGCTTGACCTTCACCTACTAGTAGGTGTAGCATCATGCCATGAAACCTGCAACTTCCTTCTTCATCCCCGAACACTAATACTTCCCACATACATATAGGCATGAAAACACGACCAAGAACATAAACAATCTCATCGTCACTAAAATTCCAACCGGAAGGTGATCCCCACCTTCAAGACTTTAACTTAAAGAAAAATACTCTAGATATTAATACTAACTCTCCTTGATATAGATCAAAATCATGGAACCAACTACCAAGGATGTAAGGGTCGTCTGACCTTACCCATCTTGCACCTGCAGATGCATCTTATAAAACAACACCATCATCCTCTACTCAAAACTGGATTCCTGAGCCGCCTGATTTTGATTCTTTCGACTCAAAGAATTCGCGACACTGTTTCCATTTCCCCGTTATGTATACCATCTCAAAATAGAAAGAATACATGTGCTAAACCCATCTTCAATGCTGAAGATTAAAATCATGCTAAGAGAAGATGCAATTAATACTCTTATGATTAGAATACACAATAAATCTATCTCCCAACAAGTAATACCTCCAACACTTTAAGGCATAAACCACCATGGAAAATTCAAAATCATGTGTGGGGTAATTTTTTTCACGAGGCCTCAACTTTTGTAACCCATACACAATAACCTGATCATCCTGCATCAACACTACCCCAAGTCCAACACCGGATGCATCACAAAACATGGTATACTCCACTCCTTACCTGGCTTGGGTAGGATCAAAATTGGTGTATAAGTTAATGGCTTCTTTAACTCCTGGAAGGCATTATCACATGCCCCCGAACACTTGAACTTGGTTCACTTTTTGTTCAATCTTGAAAGTAGTGATGCAAAATGGGAAAAGTCTTTGATGAACCTTCGATAATAGACCACAAACCCAAAAGACTTCAGATGTCAAAAACATTCTTGGTATTCTACCAAGATAAAACACCTTTCACTTCATTTGAGTCCACTAACACACCTTCCTCAGAGATGATGTGACCCAAGAAATGCACCCTGTCAATCCAAAATGACACTTTGATAGATTGGGGTATAACCTATTCTCTCTTAGTGCACACAAGATGATGTCAAAATGTTTTGAATGATCATCATGAGTCTTAGAGTACACCAACATGTCAACCATAAAGATGACTGCAAAATGATCTAGATATGAGTGAAATATCTACCTCATTAGGGCTATAAACATTGCTGGCAAACGACATCACAAAAAACTCATATAAATCATACCTGATCTTGAAGGTAGTTCTTGGTATAACAAAAGGTATCACCCTCATCTGGTGATACCCTAATCTAAAATAAATCTTAGAGAACATGGAAGCACCCCTTAGCCAATTAAAAAGACCATCGATTCATTTAAGTGGATATCGGTTCTTAATGACCATCTAATTCAACTTCCTATAATCAACACACAAACATAAGTATCCATCATCCTTCTTGGAAAAAAACACTAGAGATCCCCAAGGTGATGTACTCAGGAAAATAAACCCCTTGTTATCTAGTTCCTCCAACTGAGTCTTAAGTTCCCAGATTTATGTCGGTTCTATTCTATACGACATAATATAAACTAGTTCTACTCCCAATAACAACTCTATTGTGAAATCAACCTCACTTTTAGGTGGAATAACTGATAAGTATTTAAGAGAAACATCCTAAAACTAACCCAACATAGGATTAAATACAAGTTTCTCTACTCCCCCATCATCAACCACAAGACAAGCCACTTGGGCTGTGAGTTTACCCAACTATTGACAAACTGGCCCTGCACAGCCTGCTCGAATATCCCATTCCCCATGGTGAACATATGCAATCACCTATGTAAACATAATCATTACCCCATTATGGTAACATTCAATATGGTCCTAGTATATCACGATCCAATACATACCCAAAATCATATCAAAACCCTACATCTATAGCACAAACA
This sequence comes from Viscum album, assembly GCA_963277665.1. Classification (NCBI taxonomy): domain Eukaryota; kingdom Viridiplantae; phylum Streptophyta; class Magnoliopsida; order Santalales; family Viscaceae; genus Viscum; species Viscum album. The sequence goes on along the minus strand of OY728134.1, from coordinate 673,670,723 downwards.
AGTCCCAAAGGAAAGAGTACCCACCAACCTTGAAGGAACACCCCTTACACTACCATATATCTTCTACCTGAACCCCCAATGATGTATCAATCAATATAAATATACACATATATTCCACTATTAGGTCCAACACACTCACAAACTGAGCAAATAAAAAATTGTGAAAGGCATATGTATCAAATAAAGCACTAGAAAGCATGGAAGCTATAAGAATCATACCTTGAACTATTGATAGTCCAGCCTCACCACCTCCTGGTGTAGGCTAAACTGCATGAAGATGACTTATCACTATAACCTAGGATCTAGTATGAGTTCATGGCTTCGCACTACCCTAAGGATAAGGATGCCTCTATCCTAGAGCATCATGTCCACTACCCCGACCAGTGCGGCTGGTAGAGATCCAATTGCCTACCGAGTATGGGGTAACTGACCCCTTGTCTACACTCTATATTGGAATTGGTCCTCCATTATCACCCAAATATTGTGGGTTCTTATATAACCTCTACACATTCCCCAACCTTCTGCATGCTCGACACTCAACTGGTAGTTGGGGACACTGACCTCACATGTGTCCTATCCTACCACATTGTTAGTATAAAACTCGATCAGTAACCTGAGAGGCTGATTCACTTTTTTGAAAACTCTATCTATCACCTCCCTAGTGGAAACTCTCAAAGCGGAACTTCCTACCATCAAAATCCACTCCACTTGATATCTTAACTAGAATCGCATGTCCACCACCTAAAGCCTCCTTGAGATTCCCTTATGAAATAAGGGCTTGATCTACAACCTTAGAAAACCTCTTTATGGGGAAGATATTCACTTGGTATTTGACCTCATGCCTAATACCATCCTAGAAACATATCATCGTAGCTACCTCATGCACTACAAGAATTGGAACGAAGCATTATAGGTTAGTGAAGTGGCCAATATAATCCATCATTATCATAGTCCTCTGAGTCAAAATAAAAAACTCTACTGCCTTCCCCTAACTCAAGGTCTCTATATATAAATATTCTAGAAAATTTTCTTGGAAACCCTTTCACAACATTCCCTCTGCCCACTTAGTCTGATCCAAGATGTCCCACCAGCACTTTTCCTACCCCCACAACATATAAGCCGCCAACTTGACTCTCTTATCAGGAGGAGTCTCTAAGTGATCTAATATCATTTGGATAGACTCTATCCAGAGCTCAGATACCTTAATTATACCCGCTCCAACAAAATTTGGAGGGTTTTGCAACTAAAACTCCCTGGTGATATCAAACATACTTGGAATGACCCACCCTGGGTCACATTCCACCATTTTCATAAAAGAAGAGAAGTTCTCATGGAAATACTCCTCTCCCCTATTACCCTAAATCAATGGGTTTTCTCACTCCACTTATAGAGGATCATTCTTAGTGACATCCTCTTATCTCCAAACTGAAACATGACATCATGGTGACATCATCTTACAATTCCAAACACACATGTCAGAACACATAACAAAAATTATCCACAGTTTCCCAAAATATGGCTCTCCACTAGCCATAAACAACCCATTATGCATACATTATCCCAATAGATTTCATCATACCTCTATATCTACCCTCATCTATCCCTACTGTGAGTTATAGTCAACATGGGGTAAAATAACTAACATAGTCACAAGTCTTTGATTGGACACCATTTTGAACCATTTTACCATCACAACATAAATCTTTCACACTTAGGTACCCTACCATCTTCACCAATTACCATAACCAAAATTTAACCCATTTACAACTTTACATTAAGCACTATTCTCTAACCATTATTTCACATTATTTCTATTTAACCATTTTCATAATCTTTATTTGACACCACTTATTTCAAATTTTCAATCAAATTAAAGTTCACTATATCCTTGATGTCCCATACACCCTCCCCTTGAGTGCCTACCATGATGAATGCCATTTATATCCCAATGTGCTTAAAATAATGCATTAATTCACAACCTCATACCATTTTATCCATGGAAAAAATATCATAAAATAGTTTCATCACACAACATGTGCATCACCCAATGGTGAAATATCATTCAACTATAACAACACACATCAAGAATAACAATCCCACCCTGGGCACTTGGGTCTTCCCCTGTACATGGGTTAGCTACTCCCAAGCACAAGATCATTTCCAAGACCCAACACATACCAATCTACCGTCTACCATCCCCAAATAGTATGAACAAAAAAAAATACCCACACTAATACCACTTTTTAATGAACCCAACTTGGGAGCCACTAACCAATGCCCCGAGTTGGGTCGCCAGATGACCTTAGGCGCGCCTCCCTATATGTCAAAGGTTTTTGACTAGTAGTGAGGGTCTAAAATATCATGTGGGGAGACTATAACATCTTTATAAGCATAAGAAACAACAAATAAAAGAAAAATAATTAAGTAATAAACAATAACATCAAGAAATAAATGATAAACATGCATTGCCAAACATTTCCCAAAATTGGGTACAAGACCACAACCAAACAATAAATATGAAATTCCATGTCATACAATTCTAATTTTATGGAAAACCCAAAAATGAATACAATATGAAGAATCCACAAAATGGGTCCCAATACCAAGTTTGGTTCCCTCATCCATGAAAAACCCATGCCCAATTCAAGCCTCTAGCATATGGCCCTTGCCCTTGTTCTGACTCGAAACCATGAATTCTACTCAGGTACCTAATGGTGTCCCAAGAAGAGTGTGAGTACAACTTAGTAGACCACCACCAACAGTGTCTACAAAATATCCAGTCTAAACAGATAGTGTATGCAAGTGATAAAAAATTAACGAGATAAAAAAAAGATAAACCAAATGACATTAGTTAACAATGATTACTTAAATCATTTACATCATTAAATCCATGGGTTAACCAGTTCATTTATCACACAATGGCCTATGATGGTCAACCACTATGCATAAGGGGATAAGTAAAGTTCCCTATATCACTAGGGGAAACATTTCACATAAATTCACATCACACTTACCTTGGAGCCTCAGTCTAGGTAGTTTCATCCAATGCAATTGTCAGGGGCATAGATCCTCAGTCCGAATCTCTAAATCATGCATTCTAGGAGTGGGGTTTAGAACCTCAGTCCAACCTAACCCATGGGTGTATAACCTTAAGTAAATACCCCACATATCACTAATCCATGTACACAAGCTTCTTTAACCATTTTCCATATAAACCATTCACAAACCATAGTCAATCATTATACATAACATTCATAATTTAAAGTTTGTTTAATAAAGTAGTCATCTTTATTCCTTAACCCATTTAAAAATTCTCAATTACATACCTTAACTCATTTAATTATTTCCATATCCACACTTAAGTCATTTAACACATTCAAATTAATTCATTTAACCCATTTCCAATATTCCAAACAACCCCTTATGTCATGAAAATAACTAGATAAAACTACCATGAGTTTCATTTCATACACATGCTAACATGTCGATACATTTACTATGGGCTCTATGTCATAACAATTTAATTCTACACTTAACTTAAAATTTCCATGTTCAAGAAGTGACACACCCCTTGGGTAGCCCTTAACCAGGCCAATAAACCTCAAATAATCCCACAGAAATCATGAGGGGTTTAATTAAACATTTTACCATTCAATTTATCATTTCTACCAAGGAAAACCAAGTGTGAAACACAACAACACAAAAGTAAAACCATATACATTTAAAAAACCAACAATACTGTGGGATAAAACTTATATACCACTTACCTTGATTCCAAAGGTGAATGCTTGCTTAACCCTAGCCTTTGATTTGGATATGAACACCATTCATATCCCCAACCTAAGATCCGTTGGAAAAAGAGGGTTTTAGGGCTTCATAAGAAAAAGGGAAATTATAAAAACCCTAATCTAAAAAAGAGAAGGAAGAGGAGTGTTAGACTCACCCAAAGCTTTGATGCACAACCAATAGTGTTTCAAATGGACTAGAAATGAAGGATATTGATCCTTGGTAAGCCTTGGACGTTTTGGTTTATCACTAGGGCTGTAGGAGGAAGAAATGAGGTAAATCCCAAGTTATAACATTTAAGTTCTAAGAGGGGAAAGTGGTAAATTAAAACTTTTAAATGGGTTCACAGTTTAGCTACATGGTTGGTCAAACAGTGCGCCAACAGTGCGCCACCCTCTATCCAAGAGGGCTAGGTTGCATAGTTACCTGGGGATCCTGCATAGTTTAAAAAACCATGCTCAGACCATGAAGAATGGATCTTTCCAATCCCACATGGTTTTTCCTACCCCCTTTCATGATTTCTTCAAACCATGTACCCCTCCTCTAGGCATGCACAATTAGGGTGCACGGTTACTACTAACCATGTGCCAACCATGAAACATGCACTGGATGAACACTTTTTCCTTTCTTTCTTGTCCTGAACCTCTGGAACACCCTTGAGATTCCTTATATTCTCTGTAAGCATTCCTTTAACCAAAATAAGGATACTTAAACCAAAATTCAAATAAGAACGTACCTCAAAGGAAAATATAGGATCTTATAACCTCTCTACCTTATAATGGATCATCCTCAAGATGCTCCTCCCAAGCATCACTAAGCTTCTATGGTAAATAGATTGGACCACCAGGCCCACATATCTGTATCTCTCTCCCAAGTATCTTCCTAAAAATTACCTTACTACAAAAAAACTCAAACCAAAGGCACTGTCTTTCCCCCGCAATACTTTCTCACTATGACCAACAATATGAATCATATGATCCTCAATGGATGCATCAGATTCAAGATAAACATCATCAGCATCAATTACTTGAGATGGTTTATGGTGATCCTATCGAAGCTGTGACACATGAAAAGAATCATGTATACCACTATACTATTGTGGAAGATCCAATTGGTATGCCATTGGTCCAATCCTATCCACTATCTCAAACGATCCCATGTACTAGGGTGGAAACTTTCCCTATTTCCAAACCCGATGGGTAACCAATATCAGTGTCACTAGAAGAAACACACGATCACCTACCATAAACTCAAGAAGCCTATAATGTTGATCCACATAAGACTTATTCTTACTCTGAGCCATAGCCATATGTTTTTGAATCAACTAAACCTATTCCAATGTCTCCTATGCGAGACTTAGTCCCAACATCTCTGACTCTCCAGCCTCTATCCAACACAATGGTGATCTACATGGTCTACCATAGAGTGCCTCATACGGTTCCATCTGAATCATCTCCTGGTAATTTTTTTATAGGTGAACTCAACATGCTCCAAGTACTTCTCCCATGATCCACCAAAGTGTAGGAAACATTACCTCAACAAGTCCCCTAATTCCTGAATATTATGTGCTGACAACCCATCCTTTTGTGGGTGAAAGTTCATACTAAAAAACACCTAGGTACCAAGCACCTTCTGCAACCCTTGCTAAAAGTGTGAAGTAAACCTCGAATTAGGTTTTGAAATGATAGTTTGTGGAACCCCATGCAATCATACTATTTATTAGATGTACAACTCACCCAATTGATCAATTATGAAGGTTTCTCAAATCAGTAAGAAATATTCCACCTTAGTCAACCGATCCACAACTACCATGATCACATCATTCTTCAGAGGTGTACTTGGAAGAACCACCACAAAATACATCATCACATCATCTCATTTCCATTCTGGAATGGGCACTAGCTATAAAAAAACACTTTTTCATCAATGCTCGACCTTCACCTATTGGAAGGTGTAGCATCGTACCATAAAACCTACAACTTTCTTCTTCATACCTAGAAACCAATACTGCCTACGAATATCACTATATATTTCGATCAAACCAGAATGCATTTACCACTTCGATGCATGAAACTTGCATATCAAATCTTCCTGCATACATGTAGGTATGACAATATGACCACAAACATAAATGATCTCATCGTTACCAAGAGTCCAACCGAAAGGATACTTTCCACCTTCAAGACTTTCCCTTAAATCCAAACACTCTAGATCCTCATACTACCTCTCCTTTATACATATCAAAATCATGGACCCAACTGCCAAGTATTCAAGGGTCATATGCCATTGACCATCTTGTACCTCCAGATGCATCTCAAAAAATAGCGTCATCATCCTCCACTTATAACTAGATTCCTGAGCCACCTAATTTTGAGTATTTTGACTCAAATAATATAAAACACTATTTCCCTCTCCCTGACGTGTGTAACATCTCAAAATCAAAGGACTACATGTACTAAACCCATCTTTACCGTCGAAGATTCAAATCACAATGAGAGAAGATGTACTTAAGGCTCTTATGATCAGTATACACAATAAAACTCTCTCCCAACAAGTAATTTCACCAACACCTTATGGCATAAACCACCACATCCAATTAAAGATCATGCATGGGGGTATTTTTTTTCTAGAGACCTCAACTTTCGTGACCCATATGCCACAACCCGATTATCCTACATCAACACTTCCCCAAGTCTAACACCGGATGCATCACCAAAAAAGGTATACTACTTACCCAGCTCAAGTAGGGTCAAAATTGGGGCAGAAGTTAGCCACTTCTTTAACTCCAGGAATGAAATCTCACATGCCCCAGACCACTCAAACTTGGCGTCCTTCATGGTCAAGACTGAAAGTGGTGCTTCCAAATGGGAAAAGTCTTTAATGAACCTTTTATAATAGCCTTACAAACCTAGAAAACTTCGGATGTTGAAAAAATTCTTAGGATGTTCCCAATATACAATGAATTGTACTTTATTCGGGTCCACCGACACACCTTCCCCAGATATAATGTGACCCAATAAATTCACCTTATCAATCAAGAAATGACACTTGGATAGATTAGCGCATAGACTATGTTCTCTTTGTGTATACCAGATGATTTCAAGATGTTTGGCATGATCATCATGAGTCTTAGAGTACACCAATAGGTTATACACAAATACAACTACAAACTAATCTAGATATGGGTGAAAGATTCAGCTCATTAGGTCCATAAACATAGCTAGTGCATTGGTCAACCCAAACGAAATCACCACAAACTCATATAAATTGTACCTTATCATGAAGGAAGTATATAGTATATCAGAAGGTCTCACCCTCAGCTGGTGATACCCTAATCTCAAATCAATCTTAGAGAACAAGGAAGCACACCCAACTAGCCAAAAATATCATCAATTCATGGAAGAGGATATCGATTCTTAACCATTATCTGATTCAACTTCCAATAATCAACACACAACTACAAGGATCCATCAACCTTATTGGAAAACTAGACCAAATATCCACAAGGTGAGGTACTCACATGAATAAACCCCTTGTTCTCTAGTTCCTACGAATGAGTTTTAAGTTCCTGGAGTTTTTCCAGTGTCATTCTATATGGTAGAATAGACAATAGTTCTACTCCCGGCAATAACTCTATCATGAACTAAACCTCCCTTTTGGGTGGAAGCCCCAAGAAATCATTAGGAAACACATCCTAAAACTGATCCACTACATGAGTAAATATGGGTTTCTCTACTCCCCCATCATCAAGAATAATATAAGAAACTTGGGCTATGAGTTTACCCAACTATTGACAGACTGGACCTGCATGGCCTCCTCGAAAGTCCGATTCCCCATGGTGAACATTTGCAATCCCCTCTAGAGACGTAAACATTACCCTATGACGGTAATAATCAATATGGTCTTGGTACATAACTATCCAATCCATGCCCAAAATCATATCAAAACATGACATCTCTAGCATAAAAAATTCCCAATGGAAATAGTACCCACCAACCTTGAGGGAACACCTCTTACACTACTGTATATCTTCTACCCGAACCCCAACGGTGTATCAATCAATATAACTCTACACATATATTCTACCACTTGGACCAAAACACTCACAAAATAAGCAGAGGTAAGAGAATTTGATCCACCTGTATCAAGTAAAGCACTAGAAAGCGTGGAAGCTACAAGAATCATACCTAGAAGTGTTGATGGTTCGACCTCGCTACCTCCCAGTGCAGGCTTAAATGCATGAAGATGACCTATACCTCTCCTCTGAGATCTGTTCTGAGTTCCTAGAACTACACTACCCTAAGGATAAGGATGCCCCTATCCTAGAGCACCACATCCACTACCTGAACTAGTTCGGCCGATAGAGCTCCAACTGCCTGTCTGGTATGGGGTAACCTACCCCTACCTATGCTCTATATTGGACTTGGTCCTCCATTATCACCCAATAGTCATAGGTTGATATAGAACCTCTACACATTCCATAACCTTCTGCACACTTGGCACTCAACTAGTGGCCTGGGAAAATGACCCTGCATGTGTCCTGGCCTACCACACTGATAAAAGAAAACTTGATAAATACACTAAGAGGCTAGTTCTATTTTATAAAAACTATATCTACCACCTCCCTGGTGGAAAATATAAAAGAATAACTTCCTACCATCCAAATACACACCATTAGATCACCCAACTAGAACCTTATGTCCCCCACCTGAAGCTTCCTTGAGACTCCCTTCTAAAACAAGGGTCTGATCCACCACATCAGCAAACCTCTTTAAGCAGAATATATTCACTTGGGATTTGATCTCATGTCTAATTCCATCCTGGAAACATATCTATGTATTTGTCTCATCCCCTTCCAACATTTGAATAAATCATTGTAGGTAAGTGAAGTGGCTAACATAATCCATCACTATCATAATCCTCTGAGTCAAACTCATAAACTCTATTTCCTTCCACTGCCTCAAGGTCTCCAGATAGAAATTTTACAGAAAATTTTCTTGGAAACCCTTCCATAAAATGCCCTATGCTTGCTCAGTATGAACTAAGATATCCCACCAGTACTTTTCCTATCCCCAAAACATATAAGCCACCAACATGAAACTCTTATCAGGAGGAGTCTCTAAGTGATCCAAGATCATCTGGATGGACTTTATCGAGAACTAGGATACCCTAGGTCCACCCTATCCAACAAAATTCAGAGAATGTTATAGTTGAAAGTCTTTGGTCAGCTCAAACATACCTAGCATAACCCACCCTAGGTCCCATTCCATCATTTGTATAAAACGAGAAAAGTTCTCATGAAACTACTCCTCTCCCGTATTACCCTAAAACACCGGTTTTTCTTGCTTCACTTCTGGATGAGTATTCTTAATAGCATCCTATTTTCATCCAATTGGCACAAAATTTCATGGTGGAATCTTCCTACAATTCCAAACACACACCTCAAAACACATAACACAAAGTATCCACAATTTCACAAAATAAGGCTCCCCACTATCCATAAACAACCCATTATGCATACATTATCCCAACAGATATTATAAAACCTCTATCAATACCCTCATACATCCCTACTTTGATTCATGGTCAACATGGGGTAAACCAACAAACACAGTCAAAAGTCTTTGATTAGACACCCTTTTGAACCATTTTACCTTTACAATATAAATATTTCTCACTTAGACCCCACCATCTTCACCAATTACCACAACAAATTTTAACCCATTTATAAATTTTCATTAAGCACTATTTTATAACAATTATTTCACATTATTTACATTCACCCATTTTCATCATCTTTATTTGACACCACTTTTTTCAAATTTTAAAGAAAATTAAAGTTCACTCTATCCTTGATGTCCCACACACCCTCCTGGTGTGTGTCTACCATGATGAATGTCATATATATCCCTAGGTTCCTAAAATGATGCATGAATTCACACATTCATACCATTTATTCCATAATAAATTTATCATAAAATAGTTTCATCACACAACAAGTGCATCACCCAATGGTGAAATATCATCCAACTATAACAACACACATCAAGAACAACAATCCCACTTTTGTTACTTGGATTTCCACCCATACATGGGTTAGCTAATCCCAAGAAAGAGCTCAATACCAAGACCCAAAACAACATAATATCTCATATACCATCCCTAAATAGTAAGACCACAGAAAATAATTGCTCTGATACTACTTTGTAATGTCCCCAACCTAGGAGACACTAACCGGTTCCCCGATTCAGGTCACCACATGAGCTCAAGAGCTTATCCCCATACACCCGAGGTTTCCACCTAGTAGAAAGGGTCTAAAATATCATGTGGGGAGACTATGACCTTTTTATCAGTATAAGACACAAAAAATAAAAGTGAAATAAGGAAGAAATAAACAATAACATCAAGAAATAAATGATAAACATGCATTTCCAAACATTTCCCAAAGCTGGGTACATGCCCACAACCAAACAATAAATATTATATTCCATGTCATACAGTTACAAGTATAAGGAAAACCCAAAAATGAATACAATATAAAGAATACTGAAAATAGGTACTGATACCAAGTTCAGTTCCCTCATCCATGCACATCCCATGCCCAAGTCAACCCTCTAGCATAGGTCCCTTTCCCTTATTCTAACAGGTAACCATGAAGTCTACTCAGATACCCAATGGCGGCCTAAGCAGGGTGTGGGTACAAGTCCATAGGCCACCACCAATGATGTCTATAAAATATCCAGTCTAAACAGATAGTGTATTCAAGTTCTAAAAGAGTAACAAGATAAAAAAAAGACAAACAAGGTTCCATTAGTAAACAATGCTTACTTAAATCATTTACATAATTTAATCCATGGGTTAGGAAATTCATTTATCACACAATATCCTATAACAATCAACCACTATGCATAATAGGATAAGTCAAGTTCCCTATCTCACTAGGGGAAACATTTCACATACATTCACATCACACTAACCTTGGATCCTCTGTCAAGGTATTTTCATCCAATGCAATCGTTATGGGAATAGATACTCAGTCCAACTCCCTAACCCGTGCATTCTAGGGGTGGCGTTTAGAGCCTCAGTCCAACTTGACCCATATGAATAGAACCTCAAGTCAATACCCCACATACCACTAATCCATGATTATAATATTCTTTAACCATTTTCCATATAAACCATTCAAAAATCACAGTCAATCATTATACATACCATTCAGAATTTATAGTTTGTTCAATAAAGTAATCATCTTCATGCCTTAAACCATTTACACATTCTCATTTACATGACTTAACTCATTTACTTATTTCCATCACCACACTTAAGTCATTTAACACATTTACATTAATTCATTTAACCCATTTACAATATTTCAAACAACCCCTTATGCCATGCCAACAACTAGAAACAACTACCATGAGTTTTATTTCATACCCAAGCTAACACTTCAACACATTTACTATGGTCTATATATCGTAATAATTTAATTATACACTTAACTTCCAATTTTAATGTTCAAGAAGTGGCACACCCCTAGGGTAGCCCTTAACATGGCCAATCAACCTCAATGAATCCCATGGGGATCATGAGAGTTTAAATTAAACATTTTCCCATTCAATTTATCATTTTTACCAAGGAAAACCAAGTGGGAAACACAACAACACCAAATCACAACCACATACACTTAAATAACCAACAAGACTATGGGATAAAACTTGTAGACCACCTAACATGATCCCGAAGGCGAAATATCACTTAAACCTAGCCTTTGATTAGAATTTGAACACCCTTAAAATCTCCAACCTAAGATCCATTGGAAAAATAGGATTTTAGGGCTTCAAAATAAGAAGAGAAACTATACAAACCCTAATCCAAAAAAAGATAAGGAAGAGGAGTGTTAGACTTAGAAGGAGCTTAAATTTGAAACCAAAAGTTCTCTAGATAGACTTGAAATTAAGGAGATTTATCCTTGGGAATCCTTGGTCGTTTTGGTACATCAAAATGGTTGTAGGAGTAAGAAATGAGTTAAATCCCAAGTTAGAACATTTAATATCCAAGAGACAAAAGCGGTAAATTACCACTTTTAAAGGGTTACATGATTTGGATGTATGATCGGACAAACCATGTGCCAACCATGATCCACCCTATATCAAAGATTTGGTTAGGCTGTATAGTTACATAGGGATCCTACATGATTTGACAAACTATGCTCAGATAGTGCGGAATGGATCTGTCCAAGACTGCACATTTTATCTAAATTATTTATATAGTTAAATTATATTTTAATTTAGTTTTAAAGTTTAACTAGTTCAATTATACATCAATTTATCCAATTTAGGTCATTGGAACAAATTTTATATTGAAATTTTATATAAAAATATCCTAAACTTATAAACATTTTGCAAAAAAAAAACCATTGTCGTAACATGTCTACGAGATTAATTTTAAATTAATTTCTACCACTTCTGTGATTAGAATTTTGAAAAATGAATTCCATATTTTTAATCATAAAAATTTATAATGTATAATAAGTTAAAATTAATTTTTTACCAAAAATATTAGTGAAAGTGATTAAAATTAATTACAGTGATTAAGAGAAAAATTATTTTAACAAAGGAATAAACCTTAAAGTTAAGGATTAAAACAACATAGAAACTTATCCAAAATCTATTGGATGTTAATATTTAAACCCTATACTCCATTTTATCTAAATTGGACCATTATTAGAGCTAATTGAAATAGTAAAAACGTGTGTGGAATTCCCTTTCCAAAAATTTATAAGAATGTCACTCCTCCTCCACTATAAAAAGGAACTCACCCCTCCCACTTATTAAAATCTATAGATCCATTTTTATCACCCAAACACTACTAAAATAATCTAAAAACATCCATCCATCCATCCTATAATCCTAACTTTGTAAAAAAAATCCATCCAAGGAATCCCTTTGGTGAAAACCAAAAGGAGTTACCCAAATAATATGTAATGTCCTTCCTCAAGCTCCTTTATTTTGTTTTCATTCTCCACCACCTCAATTATTCTTATTAAATGATTATATAATAACCTCAGTATCTTTAATATACTTAATTTTTTTTTATTATAAGGGTTCTAACTACGCTTACACACACTTTCATCTAATGGGTAACAAACTTATTGTTCTTGTGTATGGTGAACTACCACCCCCACAAAACGATGTTGTTCGTTTTTCCATTACCACCTCTCATAGTTAGGAATTATGATGGAAAATCTATTTTATATGATGTTTAAAATGAATTTACTCTTATATAATTATTATATAAAACATACCTTTATTCTTTTTTTTAAATATGATAACTTCGTTTGTGGAAGTGTGGACTACCGCCTCCTTAAAACGACGTGATTCGTTCACACTTTACATGGAATGTATTAAGGATGATTTTAGTAAATTTATATGATATATATGAAAAAAATAATTCTAATGGAATGGTATTACATATATATATACATATATATATATTTCATTTAATTTCTTTCTTTCAAATATGACAATAAAATGAAAATAGCGTTCATGCATATGTATGGCCTACCGTCTCCATGAACGGTGTATTTCATTTAATATTTGTATATTTTATAGATTAATATAAATAATTATATAATAAAAATTTATTATATTTATATCATGGTTTAAATTTTGGAGATCATGATATAAGTATGATGACAAAAAATATAACAAATCAAAAACAAGAGAAAAACAAAGCGATTATTACCCAAAATGTAACATTAACATGGATTTGTTAATAAACATGTAATATAAAGTCATAATAAAATAATATATGGTATTAGATATAAAAATATGGTTCTTTGGTATATTTATAATAAACTTATATTTATTAAATAGGACTTTTGAATGAATAAGAAGAGAGTCAAGACTTAAGGTAAGGGGATTTCTCGTCTCACTTTTATTTCTGTGAGGCTTATGCCTTATTCACCACTCATTTATTTTGTGTGGTGTATATACTAAACATGAATTTATTCTATGATTATTATGTTTAAATTTATGTGTATTTACATATCCATTTTATGATCTCTATTTCATGGGGTTTTATGATTCAAAATTTACCAAATCGGTAAGGTAGTTTTGTCTCAATTTGACTTCTTTGAGACACATGTTTTGTTATGCACCTATATTCTTTTATGAGGTGTATATAATGAAATTTGAAATGTTATATCTAAAATCTAATTATTTTAAGGATATTTTATACTTCATGTAATTCTATACTCTTACACGAGGAGTATGATTCAAATTTACCAAGTGGTAAGAGTTTATTGAAACAATCACATCATTTATTGGGATTGTTTATGATTATGCTTCCATTGATGACATATTATGATCCATATATCAATAAAACTCATAAATTTTATTATACTCTAGTAATTTTTGATTTATTCATGTATTAGTACCATTTTTTTACTCTTTGGTACTTAATTTAATTAATAAAATGTTTTTATAAAAATCTGACATCATTTCTCTTTTCAATCGGAAATCTGTTTTATTCAAACACCATGTTTTCAAAAATGTTTTCAAAAATATTTTTAAAATGATATTTTAAGCTCATTTTCAAGTAAAAAGGATTTAAAAAATGTTTTATGGTTTTCAAATATTCCTTTAATAGTTTTCAAAACTATTTACAAATAAAAAGGTTTTCAAAAATGTTTTATGCTTTAAAAATCAATTTTCAAAGAAGAAATGATATTTTCCTCAAGAAATGTTTTTAATGGATCTTTAAAAATTATTTTACATATAAGATGAAATCCATTTATGTTACTCATTAATTTCTAGGGAAATGATCCAAAGGTTTCATTAATATTATTTCTCTGAATTGTTTAAGTTTTGATGGCATGATGTTTATGAAACTTGTTTCTCTTTCACGGGTTATATGCTTATGAAACTCGCTTATTTTCATGGGTTATGATTTGATGAAATTATTATTAAACCTATATCCTTTTCCATAGGTTATGATATGATTACATGTTTATGATGCAAATTTCATTTCATGGGTTATGATATGGCTGTTTATGATCTTGTGGAACATGTATGTATGATTTCATTATGAGATGGGTGGGACCTATATCTCTCTCTAATGAATTGGGTAATGATTTATATCTCATGAGATAATGATGGTATTCAAGTTTATGGTCTTAATACACTATTGAAGATGGAGAAACCCAATCCACTATGTAAAATGGGGAAACCTGTTCCACTATAGGAAGATGGAGAAACTCGATCCCTTACAAGGAAAGGAATGCAACTAGGGATGGTGGTGTGTCCTACCCATTAGATGCAGTCCCCATGAAGTGCCCTAAGAAGTTTTTGGAAATGCACCTTGACTTATATGGAATGATATTACATGTTTATGCATCTCCACAATTCCATATCTTATTCCTATGTTATGATTTCATGGATCATTCTCTTGATTCCCTTATGATTTATGTCTTATGAATTGCCAATCTTTATGACATGATTTACGATTATGATATTTAATATTCAAGGTATTATCTTATAATATTATGATCATGTTCTCATACCCTTATTCTCATGTTTATTCTTTCATTTATCCCTTTTTTACCCTTACTAAGAATCTGAGCTCACCTCTTTTTTATGTTTACTTCCCCAGGTTGTGAAGATATGTATTAAGTATGATGTGTCTAAGAAGGGTTCTAGTCATGAAAAAACTAGTGGGAGATAATGTAGCTCACTTATGTACCAGTGTTCATGTTTCCATATTTCCAAAGGCACCAGCCTAATACAGTCTTTGGGAATCTGTTTGTGTAATGTATTAAGTATTCTACAAAAGTGATGTAATGTTAATGTATAAAAAGAGAGGGTATCTATACTCATATTGGTCGAAAATCCTCCAGACCCATAGCTCTCTTTCAACTTATTCCTTTTCACTTGAGGAACTAGCATATAGTGGAGAGAAGATATATCCCGCTCAAACATTGAGTGATTCAGCGCTGCCCATGGATACACCACAGAGGTGGGATGCTTATGTTTGTCACCACTACTATAGATCGCACAAAATTCAGTGCTAGCTAAAAGCATTGATAAAGTGGGTGTCATTATCAGTGCTAAAAAAGATGATAAATTCTACCTTTATTGGCAATAAAAAAGTGCGGATAAAGGATGTTTTTATCCGCACTTTTAATTTAGTGATGATAAGGGTGACTTTTATCAATGTTTTTTAGCGATGATAAATTCACTCTTTATCATTTATTTTTTTAGCACTGATAAATACACCATTTATCAACATTTTTTTAGCACTGCTAAAATGAATATTTTATAAAAAACATGTCATTAAAATTAGATATTAATATATAAATATATTTATATTGATATAAATATAATATATTTTATTAAATATGATTTATAAAAAACTGAATATGCATTTACAATTTATATATAAGATATTTAGTGAAAATGGCTTATAAAATAATTAAAAAATAATATTAATTAACAATTTTCTAATTATTATCAAGTAACAATCATTTAATAACAATTTGATGACATAAAAAATCAATAAATTAATTAATGAAGCCTCAAAAAGAGATCTACTATATATCAAATCAAATCCTACAGAGAGATCTACATTGTGTTGATCTAGGGGGCCAGATCACTGTTTTTTTTAGGACAAAAAAGTTCGAAAGTCCTACAAAACCAAGTTTTTAGTTGGGATGCCCTAATTTTTTTAATATTTGATGAGATTTAACCTTCATTTAAGAAGGTATTCTTATCTATTTTTTGTTGGAGATTGTATTTATTCCAAAGGATTACATTCATATAGATATCATGGTTTTTAAATTTTATCATTTTTCATATTATAGTTTTATTTATAATTAAATATATATACATATTTTCTTACATTTACATATAATAAATCAATTGTATAAATAAATATTTAAACATATTTACATAATAATGTATTTTTAAATAAATAAACCATACGGAAATAAATATTCATTATTTATTTTATTTAAAATAAAAAATTATTCATATATTTACCTTATAAAAATGAATTAATATACCAAGAAGATTGGGGACAAGATCCTTTATTAAAAAAGAAAACAAAAAGTGAAACCCCTTTTAAATTAGGTTGACGGAAAACCCAATACAAACCCCAAGACCCATAGACACAAATCCTAGAATTCAATAGCCCAAGAGCCCACCGGTAAAAAACCAAAACAAGAAACAAAAATAGTTCGAAGGTCCCATGATTTGAGATTGAGATGAAGGCTCAAAATCCCAAAATCCATGGAAACCCAAAAAGGAGGATCCTCCCTGATCCACTACCTCATAGGAAAAACCCTAAGAGATCCCATCCACGCACCCAAACAGCACCAATGCCCCTTGACCACCAGAACCACCACTACCAAAGACCGACGGTCTAAGATTAGCATCGCACATTCGCAGTCACCCATCACCGAAGGTGACCAAGCAAGAACCGAACTAACACAAGCTCTACTATGCCAATGATCACTACCCATGCCCACATAATACATCCTTGACTGCCTACTAAACCGATGGAGATCTCCAATGAACAAAGACCCCCCATGACCAGCAGATCCACCCATCACCGGAGGTCCTTCACCATCCTAAACCTGACCACTGACACCACTGACCAGATCAGAATAGGGTAGACTAGAATCAGCCACCAAAGACAACAAGAACTAGATCTAAGCCTAATGGGGGCCCTGATGATCTCCATCTAGATCCATCCAAAGGTATATTTATTAAAAGAAAGATGATACAACCCGCAAGCAAGATCTGTCGCCTGAGGAGGAAGAGCTACCACTCCGCCATCATCGTCACTACACCTGCATCCCATCACTGCCTGAAGCCAGACCCAACATGAAAGGAAAACATCTTGGGCTAAACCAGCGAGATAGTCAGTCACCATAATGATGGCAGAGTCACTTGATCAAAAGAGCCACCGAAGACGACGCTGAGAGAGAAACCCGGCCAAGACCTCCCGAGGGAGAGCTCCCAGTCATTAATATATTTATATATAGCTATATAAGTAATATATATATATATATATGTGTGTGTGTGTGTGTGTGTATTTATAAAAAAATATATATATTTATGTGTATATTCTAAAATATATAAATAAATACATATATGTAAATATTTGTGCATGTATGTGCGAAATATAAATGTGTATGTGTGTGTAAATATGTGTGTATGTGTGTGTAAATATTGTGTAAATACATTATATATAAATTTATTTTTATAAATATATCATTATCAATAAATATGATATATAAAATATTTAAAATAAATATTTATAAATGCATTATAAAAAAATTATATCAAAAAATACAATTATATGTAATTATATATAAATATATATGTAAATAAATAGACATATAAATATATATGTAATATATAAAATTTATATCTATATATACAATATATAGTCCTATTTTAAAATTTTATTTAAAAATAATTATATAAATTAGATGGAAATAATTATTATCCATTTTATTTAAAGAAATTTCTAACCATTTTTTAACATTATAAAAATATATTAATATATATATATACTTATACAAATGTATATATAATGTTTATATATACATATATGTGTGTGTATTAATAAATAGATATATATTTCTATTTATATTCTAATATATATAAATGAGTATTAATATATAATATATTTAAATAAATATGTGTGTGTGTGTGTTTTTAGGACCACCTCCCTCCAAAGGTACCCCTACTAGGACAACAATGAAGGAAGAGAGATAATGACCCCCCGAGCCTTGCCTCCAGTAGGCCCCAGGTTAGCGATTAACACTGAGGGTATAAAAATACGACAAATGGGTGACATTACCCTCTATAATATTTGTATTATCATGAGATAGTATATCAACAATCAATCAAATCCATGACATGTTATAAAAGAAAATAACCAAATACCATCCCATAATGCATGAATAATGTAAACATATATAGGAATATCTAAAGTAAATATCCAAAAGAAAAGATAAAACAACAACACATCAACTATCCCAAAGTTTTGAGCTAGTAATGTCCAGTATGGTCCATGTAGTCCTCCTAGAATCCTGAAAACAATTTTATAGACATTGGGTGAGCATAAAAATATAATTAGTAGGAAACCCAAAGTCTCTCGTGAACATGTGAAAGAATCATACTAATGCACCAATGAGCAAACAATAGATCCAACATCACATAAACAGGTAAACTAACCAGTCCCAACCTAACCAGGGGTCACTCACCAAATAACGCGTCCAAGTATAATAACATAATATGAATCATATCGATGAAAGGTACCCTTCACTGCTTTCCCACTGATTTTCCACTCTCACACCCCAACGTCGTGCATCCTAGAACTCCCACCTCTTCCATATAACATCACGTCGCATCACATCACATCTAGCCCAAAGACACCTAGGCCATCACATCACATCACATATCACCTAAAGATACCTAGGTCATCACATTATATCACATCTCTCCGAAGACTCCTAGTCCATCACATCACATCAAATCTCATAACTAGAGTAGTAGGGTATCATGAACATGAATGAAATCAACCCCGTGTTCTCCTCCTACCATGCATGAACCCCACCATAAGACATCTCATCACATATTATCTCATCACATCTCTCTCGAAGATTCCTAGGCCATCACATCACTTCTGGACAATACACTTTTGACTTATGGCCATCACAACCCATGCATATCAACTTCACTTGGAAGATGGTGTAGGGAAGAGTAGACAACCATACATCCATCCACACCACATGGATGTTGGAAAAAATACCCCCAAAACATTTGGTTGTTGGCATAGGGTGCTCGATATGGGTGGGGTGAATATAGAAATCATAAGGAAATACAATGTATATAATATCATAACACACAATACCAACCTATAGGTTTAAAACATGGCACTAACCAACTCATAACATTACCAACAATCCTCACCACACCTCCACTTTCGTTACCACCACTAAATGAACGACACCATGAAACAAGGTATAAGACACAATCCACTTTTCATCTTCTTTATCAATTTTAGATAATTTCTAGATTTCACATTACTAAAAAATTTCAATTAAGACAACCAATTCATTTCATTATTCACATCCCATTCATTTCAATGTTTCAACTCATTACTTCACATTTAAAATTATCCATTTAAACCACACATCCCACTTTAATTTATTCATTATACAATTCTATCACATTAAGCAAACCATCCCATTCCATTTCAATTTAAACACTATCATTTAATTCCAATACTACCCGGTTATCTAGAACAACACAACACTACACAAAAAACAACTCATCATCCTTGGAAAGACAACCGACTCTGCATCACCACCATTTCATAGCCACATACACTACCTCCTTACCACAACCACATCACAACCATTCCTACCTCATCTACTACATAACACAACCACAACTCGTCACATAACCACCCCACATCACAAATGCACATCATCACCCCACAACAGGACCACACCACAACACATCATCCCCACACACCACAACCACACTTTACACATTCACACACCACAACACTTTTCACATCATCACGTAACATTTTTCAAGTTTATCAAGGGGTCATTAATTACTTATACTTCTTTATTTTAGGGGGATTTTCACACAATCCATATATCCAGGTGAAACCAAATTAATTAGCTGAGTATAAGTGATTAACCATTTATTCAAGGTGGTGTCACAACAACCACACATTAAGGGATTCACAACACATATAAATTCATTGCAAACAAAGGCTTCCAATAACCATGATTTTCAATAGTACAAACAACATGGATAATCTCAATATCTCAATATCAAAAGCTATAAAAATATGAAAATAATTCCCTTCCCCTTAAATTTGAATTAACCATTTCACTATATTTATTAAGCTGGTGAAAACCATATTCTCATAGATAAACAAGAGTAAAACTCCTCATGCATGATACACAAAGTGAGAAATTAGGGATCCCCTACCTCAAACAAAGCTGTCTGATTCACCGCACAAGGTTGAAGTAAGAGGAAGGTTGACACCAATCTCTACAATGAAGATGAACACCTTACCATCCTATAACACAACAAACACATCATTACCTTACCCAAACACCATAAAAAAATGGTTTCCTGATAGTATCCCATCCCATATGAAGAAACAGGGAGAAACTAGAAGAAAACAAGGAGGGGGATTACCAAAAACCACCAAAGATCAATCCTAAATGGATGGGGTTGAAAGACACTGATTAAGGGATAAAAGTTCTTCTTAAGAAACACTTAGGTCTCCCAAGAAACAAGAGAAACACTGGAGAAGTAATCAGGTCTGAGGGACTCTGAGAATTTATACCCAGTCTGAAAAACACAGGACCATAGCGTAGCCACCCAGATGATGCTACAACCTATCTAAAAACTGAAGGGACTATAACACAGGACCCCTCACCATGCTACAACCCTGTTGTTAATTCCATCCTTTAATATCCATGCCACAAATCCTATAAAATGACAGGAAAACCAGAGCACAACCAAAGGCACTAAGCTAACCCCCCCATTAACTAGAAAGGGATACACCGTATCCCCTACACCATGGTACAAAGGTGACTAAATGGTGGAATCACTGAAAATCGACACCCGAAAATCCACACTGCAGCCAGGGTCTCCACGTTGTAGCCATCACCTATTGGGAGGGTCCATGCAGCAGCCAAGGCTCTACGACGTAGCTACCCCCAAAATGGAAGTAGCTCTAAACTTTGCCATGAACTCCCCCTATGCCGCAACCATATATCCACACCATAGTGGCCATCTTTGCACCATAACCCCTTTCTCTATGCCACAACATTTCCAAAAATGGAAGTGGCACCCCTTTCCTTCCAAACACCTACAAACACCCTAAAACCTCCTCTAGGTGCCTCCAAAAACCAAGACACACGAAGGAAAATACTTCCAAAGTATAGAACCTTACATTAGATACCTCTCAAACTATTCTCTCCCTTAAGATCAACCCAAAAATAAATGAGGGAGGAGGTTTAAACAACCATCTCTCAAGATACATCTCAAGGATCTCATTACAACCCAAACACAACCACACCACCAACCAAACAAAAACACCCACTATATATCCCAAACAACCACACCATCACACCACTTCACCATCCACCCCACTAGGCACAATCCTCTTCCATTACACATAACCATATGCACAACCACCTCAACCTCTACACATCCCAAATCAATTATCACCACAACCATCACACAGTGCGAACCCAAACACACAATTTAAGGAATTTCATCTCTCAAGTCAAGATATTATCCACTTTGGGAAGCACCAACTCACCCACATAGTTTTAATCATGTCAAAGTATAATGTGTCGTGGTTAGGGATCAGGTTTTCCCTTCTTCATATGCTTGAATCCTTAATTACATGCTACATCAAGAAAGAGGCTCATCACATAAAACATTCATATTTCAAACATTACATCATCAAGTAAAAAAGTAAAAGAAAAAACTCAAAAAAACTCTGGGTACTGGGTATGTATATGCATCTCACACTTCCAATTACTCTCCTATAGGCCACCATGCCCCTACAACACATGAACCAAAGGTATGGTTCATCCTCATAACATATTCTCCTAACGATCATATATCTCCAATGGTCTCTACACGAACATCCCTACATCCTCGATATCCAAATATCCTCAATCAATGACATGGGATTAATCATGAAGATACCAACGAAGATGAGATACATGGAAGATGTTGTGGATATGATCTAGTTATGGTGGAAGTGCCAACCGATAGCCACTTCACCAACATGCACCAACACCTAAAAAGGCCCAAAAAAACTGGGGTGAGAACTTACTCCCCCTACCAAACCTCTCCCACCCAAGCTGAGGGGAGACCTTCAAGAACACGTGGTATCTTACCTTAAACTCCAAGGGCCTCATCCTATGATAAAAATAAGCTTTATACTAGTCCTGTGTTGCTTTCATCCTCTCATGAAGAAGCAGAACCTTATCTGGAATTCTCTGCACCATATAGGGACTAAGAACTGATGATTCTCTAACCTCAGTTTAACATAACAGAGAACATAAATGACTCTCATACAAAGCCTCAAATGGGTTCATGCCAATGGAAGAGTGGTATTTTTTGTTGTAAGAGAACTTAACTAATAGAAAGTGATTTTACAAGACCCACTAAAGTCTAAGACGTACGCCCACAACATATCCTCCAGTATCTATATAGTTTTCTTTGTTTTCCCATCCTTATGAGATTGGAAAGAAGTGCTGAGGTGCAAATGAGTGTCAAGAGAATGTTAAAATCCCCTCTAGATTCATAAGGTAAAATGAGAATCCTAATCTAAGATAATGGACCGTGAGACTCCATGCAACCACATTATCCCATCCACATATCTCCTCGCCAAAACATCCATGGTGCCTGACTCCTTGATTTCTAGGAAGTGGGATGATTATGTCAAAAAATCTATGATTACCCAGATAATATCACAACCTACTTGAGTTTAGGGTAACCCTGTGATGAAATACATTGATATGTCATCCCATTTCCACTTGAGAACATCCAAAGGAGGCAAAAAACCACCATAAACATGATGATCAACCTTTACCTATTGGAAAACTAAACACCGATCCACAAACTCCACCACCACCCGCTTTATCCTAGGCCATAAAAATTACATCCTCAAGATACAATACATTTTGGACACTCTCAGGTGTAATATGAAATGTGATCTATAAAACTCATGAAGGACTCACTCGTGCATCGCTACCGAAAAAAATATCCACCGCTGAAACAACATCTGGTTATGACCATCCTCCAACTATCCCTTTAGAGCATCACCATGGATAACATGATCATGCATCACCTCTACCTCCAAGCCTCCCCACTGAGACTCTTCCACCTGCTACATTAGAGAAGACTACACCATCATCTGAAATAAGTAACCTCCACTATCAACCACCCTTACATCCAAGTGAAGGGATTTAAACTCCTCCATTGCTTTCCAAGCATCTCTGGACTCCTGAACAACATACTTCAATGACTTCCTGCTCAAAGAATTGACCATAATATTCCCTTTACCTGAGGTGTAGGAGATCTCATAGTCATAGTCATGGAGAAACTCTATCCAACTCCACTGTATAGATTCAGGTCACAATAAGAAAAGATATACATCAAGCTATTATGATCGATGAAGACCAAAAAATTTATCCCCAATAAGGTAATTCCAACATAACTTCATCACAGACACAAATGCTGCTAGATCCAGATCATGGGTGGCATAGTTACACTCATGGGAACATAACTTCCTAGACCCATAAGAGATCATTGCTTTTTTCTATATCAAGAAACATCCCAAGCCCATAAAGGAAGCATCACAAAACACCTCAAATATCACCCCTTCCTCTGAAAACTGGAGCACCAAAGAATTGTTCAACTTTCCCTTCAGGTAGACAAATGATGTCGAACCCTGGTCTATCCAGACAAAATCTTGATCTTTCCTGGTCAGAGCCATCAACGGGGTTACAATCCATGAGAAATTGGGCACAAACCTCCAATAATAGCCTATAGGACCCAGGAATCTATGAACCTCCACCAAAATCTTGGGTACTTCCCAAGAAACAAATACATCTACCTTTGATGGGTCCATGAATACACCCTAATGAGACACCACATGACCAAGGAAATGAACCTCCTATGTCTAAAAATTAAACTTGGACAACTTTCTATAGAGCTAGTGGCATCAAAGAACCTACAAAATAGCTCATGGAACAAGATATCATACTCCTCTAACATACTCCTATAACTTACTCCTCTAACATACTCCTCTAAATTTGAGCTAATGGCTCAATATACTCCTCTAACTTTGAGTTGAAGAAGATATCATCGATGAATACGACAACAAAATGGTCCAGGAACTCATGGAACATAGAGTTCATAAGCCCCATGAACATGGCTAGTGCATTTGTGACACTGAACAATATGACTACAAACTTGAAGTACCCATACCTACACCTGAAGGAAGTATTTGAGATATCCTCATCATTCACCCTCAACTGGTGATATCCTGCCCATAGATCGATATTAGAAAACCAACTAGATCCCCTAAAATAGTTGAAAAGATCATAGATCCTCAAAAGGGGGTAACGATTCTTGATCATCACCTGATTTAACCTACAGTAGTCTATATACAACCCCAAACTACCATCCACCATCTTGGTGAATAGCACCAGAGCACCCCACGATGACACATTGGTTTAGATAAAACATTTTGGCATCAGACCATCTATCTGAATCCACAACTCCTATAACTCAGAAGGTTCTATATGATATGGATCCATAAATATCAGAGAAGCAATGGGTTGGAAGTTTATCTCAAAATCAATATCACATTGAGGGGGTAATGTCATAAGCTCCTTGGAAAAAACATCAAAAAACTAACCAACAACCATGGGAACCTCCATTATCCCAGATTCCTCCGATTTCATAAACAACTCAACCATCAAATAAAGAAGGGGATCCATACATCTTCTACCCAACTGAAAACTCTACTCACCAAAAAAACTACACTGACCATCCACATCTAAAAACATGACTCTCCTCCAGAAGTAGTCGATAATAGTATGAATATAATACAACCAGTTGATGAAAAGAATGACATCATACGACTGCATCTATAGCAAGAGAAGATCCCATGTGACTGATGTGGCCTCATCATCAGTCCACTCCCCCGACACAAATCAAACAAGTTATTCTGGCCTCCAACTAGAGTAGTCAACACCAAGGGAAAGAGAAGACTCTCTATGTCTAATATTAGAGAACATACTAGAGCGGGTACAAAAAAGGAGTGTGAATCTCCTAAATCAAACAAATCACAAAGGGTAGATGATAAAATAATCATACCTCTAATGATATCTAACCCCACCGGTTATTTCGCCTACAATATATTCAACTAAAAATTCCTAGATAATATGCATATCTACTGATTACCACCTCCATGGACACTCTTGGGACAAGGTCCCTAAACATGATAAAAATACTAATGTTGGCCTCTACCTATATCATCCCCTCTCACAAGGGAATAAGCCTAATTCCCATGATGCTAAAACGACCGCATTGGAAACTACTACTGAGGCTGGAACCAAACTTGACCACTTTTACCACACTAATACCAAAGAACCACTGGGCACTGATCTTGATGATGGCCATGAACCCATAGAAAAAACACACTAGACCCAAGCCCCTAGGAAAAGCATAGAAACCACTAGCCCTAGAAGGCTAAAAGGGAAGCTTCTAAAGGTCGACTCCCTACTAATCGAAAAAATGAAGGCCTTGGTGCCTGAGACCTACCATTGACAACTTTTATTCTTGAAAAACCCTATGAGTTCCCATCTCATCATAAATATCCTCGTGAGTGCATATGCTCGATCACCTCATCCTTCTTCTGAACCTCTAGATATCTCAACAATGTAAATGGAGTAACTGCGTACTGACGAAGTGCATACTTGATACATCTCGCTTGGGACTCATTAGGAAAAAGATATATGGAAAAACACAGAAATTACTTGAACTTGATTCCTAGCTCCCTCATAGAAATACTCCCCTACTGAATAGAGAGCAGATACCACCTCTTCATTGCTTTCATGGTAGATGAAAGG
Source organism: Viscum album (assembly GCA_963277665.1). Taxonomy (NCBI): domain Eukaryota; kingdom Viridiplantae; phylum Streptophyta; class Magnoliopsida; order Santalales; family Viscaceae; genus Viscum; species Viscum album. Next base: position 673,644,232 of record OY728134.1, on the reverse strand, counting down.
AACTCTTCCTAGAACATTTTATAAAATTCGACCCACGACACATCTTCCCCCTTCTACTCACCCAGATACAATGTCCACCACTGACACATAGCTCCCCACATCTGATTGACTACCAAAAGGACCCAATAATCCACCAGACCCCAAATAAAACTGAAAATGATCTCAAGCTCCTCCAACTAGCTCTCTATCTTGAGATCGAAAATTATACCCTTGTGCTTCTCCAAAGACTACCACTGAAAGGTATGTAATGTTTTCTACCACATATCACCCTCCTGAATTGAATCAATTCTATGGTGATCAACTGAGTCAACTTGTTGAACCTCCACTGCCTAAACCACACATGGGCGATGTCCAGGAGCCATAACTGAAAAGAAAACAATGATTTTCCTAAGCCCAAGTAGTATGAAATTCTATTAAGATTCATTTAATTCATTTTAATTATTTTTAACTTCACCAAAACAACCTAATCAAAACAATAACAAAATTAAATCATGATGCATGTATCTCTCCTAGGTCTCTACCCTGCAAGTGGTGGTCATTCGGTAGGCTCATAGTCATTACATCAGATCATTGGGGGGGGGGTGGCTAAAATACCATGTCCAAGATGGTCTTACCTGGACCATGTCATGCACAAATATCAACTGACATCATTGCCTCACTAACCCATGCAATCCTCACTATTCCTAACTCTGAACTCCACCCTATATATCAACCATCTCATATGACACCACTATTTCATGAAACCTTCCCTCCAAATGTACCCTCCTAGGTCGACAATAAGGGAAGAGAGATAATGAATCCTGAGTCTTGCCACCAGTAGGCTCCGATTTGGCACCTAATGCCATGGGTATAAAAATCTCACAAATGGGAGGTATTACCCCCAATAATATATGTAGGATCGGGAGATATGATATCAATAATCAATAAAATCTATGATATAATATAAAAGAAAATAGCCAAAGACCATCCCATAATGCATGAATAATTTAAACAGATACAAGAATCTCTAAAGTAAATACCCAAAAGAAAAGCTAAGGCAACAACACAGTAATTGTCCCAAAGTTTGGAGATAGTAATGTTCATCAAGGTCCATTTAGTGCTCATATAAACTTAAAAACAATTTTATATTTGTGGGTGAGTATAAAAATATACTCAGTAGGAAACCACAAGTCTTTCATGCACATGTGAAAGAAACATACTAATGCACCAATGAGAAAACAACAGAACCAACAACACCTAAATAGGTCAACTAACTAGTCCCAAACTCACAAAGGATCACTCACCAAATAATGAATCCAAGTATAATAACATAATATGAAGCATATCAATGAAAGGTACCCCACAACACTTTCTCATTGATTTTACACTCTCACACCCCAACGTCATGCTTCCTGACGCTCCCACATCTTCTGTATAACATCACATCACATCACATCTCACCCGAAGACACATGGGTCATTACATCACATCACATTTCTCCCGAAGACACCTGGGTCATCACATCACATCACATCTCACTGAAGACACATGGACCATCACATCACATAATTAGGGTATTAGGGTATCATGAACATGAAGGACACCAACCTTATGCCATCCTCCTACCATGTATGACCCCCACCACAAGCCATCACATCACATCTCATTTTAGTACATATCACCTGAAGACACGTGGGTCATCACATCACATCACATCACATCTAGACATTTCAATTTTGACTTATGTCCATCATAGATCATGCATATCAAATTCTCCTGGAAGAGGGAGTGGATAAGAGCGGGTATCCAGTCACGCATTCTCACCACCAAGATGTTGGGAAAAACATCCCCAAAACATCTCATTTTCAACACAATGTGTTCGACATAGGTTGGGTGCGTATAGAAATCATAAGGAAATATAATGTATATAATATCATACCACACAATCCCAATCTAGGGTTCACAACAAGGCACTAAACAACTCATAACATTACCATAAATCCTCACCGCACCGCCACTTTTACTAGCACCACTAAATGCATGACACCGCGCAACAAGTTATAATCCATAGGCCACTTTTCATCTTCTTTCTCAATTTTATCCAATTTTCAAATTTCACATTACCAACCAATTTCAATTAAGACATCCAATTCATTCTATTATTCTCATCCCATTCATTTCATTATTTCAACTTGTTACTTCAGATTTAACATTATCCATTTAAACTAGGCATCCCACTTTAATTCATTCATTAGCCAATTATATCCCATTAACCAAACCAAACCAAGCCATGCCATTTCAATTTCAATATTATCATTTTATTCCAATACTACTCAGGCATCTAACACAACACAACACCACACAAAAAACAACCCATCATCCTCGTAAATCCAATCGGCCCCGCATCACCACCATTCCATATCCACATCCACTTCCTCCTTACCACAACCACATCACAACCATTCTCATGTCATCCACCACATAACACAACCATAACTCATCACATAACCACCCCACATTACAAATGCACATCACCGCCCCACAACACAAACAGAACACAACACATCAGCCCCACACACCACAACCATGCTTCACACATTCACATACCACAACACTTTCACATTATCATATAACATTTCCCAAATTTATCAAGGGGTTGTTCATTACTTCCACTTCTTTATTTTAGGGGCATTCTCACACAATCCATATATCCAGGTGCAACCAAAATAATTATCCAAGTATAATTGATTAACCATTTATTCAAGGTGGTTTCACAACAATCACACATCAAGGGCTTCACAACACATATCAATTCAGCACAAGTAAAGTCTCCCAACAACCATGATTTTTAGTGGTACAACAAGCATGGATAATCTCAATATCACAATATCAAAAGCTGTAAAAACATGTAAATCATTAACTTTCCCTTCGATTTCAATTAACCATTTCATTATCTTTATTAGGTCATTGAAACCCATATTACCATAGATAAATGAGAGTAAAACCCCTCCTGCGTGATATACAAAGTGAGAAATGAGGGATCCCCTACCTCAAATAGAGCTTTCTGATTTTCTATGCAAGGTTAAACCAAGAGGAAGGTCGCCACCGATCATCACAAATGAAGAAGAAAACCTTAACAGCCTAGAACACAACAATCACATCATTCCCTTACCCAAACACCATAAAAACAACTGTTTCCCATAAAAACCCCTCTCAGATGAAGAAACAGGGAGAAACTATAAGAAAACAAGGACGAGACTTACCAAAAACTACCATGGATTGATCCTCAATGGTCGAGGTTGAAATCCATTGATTATGTACTGAAAGTGCTCCTTAGGACACACTTGGGTCACCCAAGAAATGAGAGAAACACTAGAAAATTAATCAGGTCTAAGGGACTCTAAGAATTCATACTCAGTCTAAAAAACACTGGACCACAATTCAGCCACCCAGATCATGTTGTAGCATGTCTAAAAACTAAAGGGATAATGGTGAAAGACCCCTCACCATGCCGCAACCCTACTGGTCAGACTATCCTTTGATATCCATAGCTATATCCATGCCACATATCCTATAAAAGGTGAGGAATACCATACCACAACTAGAGGCACTACACCACAGACCCCCATCAACCAGAAAGGTTTATGCCACAACCCTTGCTCCATGATGCAACGGTGCCTAAAAAGGCAGAACCACTGAAAACCGACACTTGAGACTCCATGCCCCAATCGGGGTATCCATGCCATATCCATCACCTACTAGAGAGGGGTTATTTCGTAGCAAAGGCTCCGTGGTACAACTAACCCCAGAATAACAATAGCTCCAAACTCTTCCCCAAGCCCCCCCACACCGCAGCTGAAGGCCTACATCGCAACAACCAACTTTGCATCGCAACCCCTTGCTCCACACCACAACCTTTCCAAAAATGATAGTGGAACCCCCTTTCCTTTTAAACACCTCCAAACACCCTAGAACCTCCTCCAGGCGCCTCCAACACCCAAAACACACAAAGGAAAGGGCTTCCAAGGTTTGGGACCTTATATATATCACACACACACAAACATATATTTTATAAATTCATTTAAAAATAATATATATGTGAATAAAAAAGATGTAAAAATATATAATAAAATAAGCTTGGGGTAGTGGTGAAGGGGTTCTAATTGCACAAGGGAGGTCTCAAGATCAAGTCTAGACATGCGCGTGAGTGAACATGTAGCTAGTCTGTGAAAAAACATTGACAAATGAGCATTGTGAGTGCTGAAAAAAGGGGGTGTGTGAGAGTGGGAGCGGGGGTTCATGGGGGTGGGGGTGGGGGTTGGAGGAGGGTGGGATTTTCAAAAAATAATATTTCTTTTTTCAAAATTTATCAATGCTAAAAAAATCCCTCATAAAATACACCATTATCAGTGCTAAAACAAAAGCAGTGATAAAAGACAACCTTTATTGACACTTTTGTTTGAGCACTGATAAAATTAGCTTTTATGAGTGTTTTTTTTCAATGCTAATAAAGGTCACGAATTTTAACGGTGCTTAGAATTTTAGTGCTGATAAAATATATTTCTAGAGCTTTTAAAAGAATGATCTATAGTAGTGCACTTTAGTCATCTCTCTCAAACACATCCAAAGGAGATCGAGATTGATGTAGTGGCTATTCGGTATAAGGTACGCTAGATTTATAATGTTCTCCATTTCTGTATTTATCACAAGTTTCATATTATCTTGCATGGAGACCCTTGGATTTAGGGTTTTAAATCATTTTTGCAAGTTCTAATAATTGTTATTAGACTCTTACAAAACCTTTCAGTGGTATCAGAGTGAACCATGATTTAAATTTATGAAATCATGCGTTGAAATGAAGAAGAATCATAAAAATAGAGCATCATTTATCAGGTTTTTCGAAAATCTAGAAAATAGTTTTACCTTCACATAGTGAGGCTATGTAAAGGTAATGAAGGCCTTACCATTACGCAACTAAGATGTATAAGGGTAACTAAGGTATTATCCTTACACAAAGTGGTCTGTATAAGGGTAACCGGGTTGTTTACCCTTACGTGATGCAATCTGCATAAGGGTCCTCAAAGATTTACCTTTATGTAGAAGCGTTATTCATAAGAGTCATCCCAACATACCCTTATACAAACAATTTGTGTAAGGGTCATTTGCAGCAAGGTTTCTCTGAGTTGGGTAAAGGTAAGATGGTCTTACCTTTACACAGTGATTTTAGAATACTGTGTAAAGGTATATTGATACCTACCCTTATGATAAGCGTTCACGTAGAGGGAATATCCTCAACACCCTTACGCAACACAGTTTATTTGAGCTACGTAAAAGTAATTAGTAACTTACCTTTATGCAAGAACTTACAGTTGGTGCTACGTAAGGGTATTACCCTTCCACAAAGAGTCTGCGTAAAGGTTGAGGATGGTTACACTTACGTAGATTGTTTGCATAATGGTAAAGGGAGGACACCCTTACACATGAATGGGTTCCTATGTAAGGGTAAACAGAGAAATTGTTAAAAATTATTTTTAACATATAAAACGATTTTAACGGTTTATAAAATGTTTATAAATCATTATAATAGGTATTTGGGGATATTTTAATTTTTAAAAGATTTATAAATTAATTAATTGTAATTTTTTATAATTAATTAAATTCTTATGAAACATTTTATCTCCAAATATTAAATATTACTATTTAAAATACATTTTAATAAATTATATGACAATTAATATGATATAAAAATAAAAATGTTTATTTAGAAATCATAAGAAAATAATTTATAAAGGATTATAAATTATAAAATAAGACCACAATATAAAATGTTTATATTTAAATGATGAATTGTTCATAATTAATTATTTTGAATTGTTCAAAATAAAAGGGGCCTTATTTGGATGTTATTTAAGCTACATCAAAAGTGTCGATTGATATGATCAAGGTCTAAATAATAAATAAGTATATAATATTTTGATTATGTAAAATGTTTACATACCAGAAAGTAGATTATAAATAGTTTATAATTCATAAAATATTATATATTTAAAATTAAAATGTCATATAATGATAAACATTAAAGTGTTCATATTGGAATGAATATAAAGGGTTTATATTCAAAACTATGCAACATCTATAATGTTAAAGATGAAATTATAAAAGGGTTTATAGTTTGCTTTTATTTATGAATTTGTACATTAATTTTTATCTCAAGTTTAAATATTAGAATTGTTCATTTATTTAAAATTTATTCCCTGCTTTATTCATATTTAGTAAAAAATTTAAGAAATGTGAAGGTTGTGTGTGCTTTAGTTTAAAATGTTAACCTACTCTTAGGACAGAGCCTTGCATTGTATGCTTGGATAGAAGTTATGAACTTGAATTTAGTTATTGATTATATTTTGTACATATTAGGTGTAAATGAATTTGATTCTCTCTTGAGTAAAGTATCCCTAGGTAGAGGGACTTCAGGTCAGACTACCAACCTACCTAAAGGCTTATGTTTTGTCTAGGTTGGTGAATAAGGTTGGCTATCTATCACTTTGGGCTTACTCGTGAGGATAACTCTATGCCTTTACATGTAGTGTTCATGTACCTTTTGCATGTGATGCTTCAGAATATGTATGAATATGTTTGACTTCTAATTTTGGGTAAGTAGCACAAACTTGTGGGTTGTGTAAAGAGTTACACATTAATATGGTTTGAACATATTGATTTGGTGGAGGGAATGAGATTCCAAACTAAATTACTAGAAGCAAGCATACATAAAATGAATAACATGAGATAATATGGTGAGATGAAAATTCCCTTCAAATACTAAGTCTAAGATTCATTCCGAAGTAACACTTATTAAGACCTTGATCATCCAACCAGGTAGGTCGTGTCAAAGATGGGTGCCCCTGTATTATCTTACATAAGACAAGAAATGATATGTGACATTGGAAAATCCTTGGGTAGGTCAATCCAAAGATGGGTGCCCCTAAATTTTTCTTTGTTAGCTTGTTCTTGGCGCTTGTTTTGGGTTACACTAGCCGGGAGACCCACTTTCGGGCCACTAGTTTGGGCATATGGGTCTCAAGGCCTTCGGGCCACCAAAAGCCCTCAGGCCACAAGGCCTTTGGGTCACTAAAGGCCTTCGGGCCATAAGGGCCTTCGGACCACCATAGGTCTTCGGGCCACCAGGCCTCTGAACCACAAATGGACTAGAAGCAGCCCAAGCTGATCACACAGGAGCAGACCCCAGATGAAGATTCAAAGTTGTAGCACCCACCAGAGCAGAGCTAACAGAATTAGAAGGACGAGAGGGTATGCCAATTTTCATCGGTATTAGGCACCGTGTAGCTCTCCATGAGGCAATACCATCTGATCAGCCATGTGAGGTGGGAAGATAGACACCTTCAATGATGCAAGTACTGGGGAGGAGCAGTTCTTATGTTTTCAGGTTTTGGGCATTCGAGTTGTGTATTAGGCATTGTGTTTTGGGCCTTCGGGTCATGTAATGGGCCTTGTGCCACCGGGCCTACGAGTCCTGTAAGGGTTCCCCCTCAACCCATAAAAGGAGGATTATCCAAAAATAAATAAAAATATCAAAGGTCTTCGGGCTGGGTTGACCACTAGTTGGGAGACCCTAATAGGATTAGGTTACTAGAGGAATAAAGTTGAGTTTATCCATATGATGGATTGGACAAAGGGTTGTCCACTCAACTTTTCAAGATTCATATATGATATGATTGAAATGATGTCCTACCTAAATAACTAAGTGGTGAGAAAAATGCCAAAGATGGCTTAGTGCTTAATGAAATGTGGATCTTGATCTACTAATATATTATGCACAAAATGGGTCATCATTTTAGTGAGAGCCCATTTAATAAAAGTCCTTATTAAATGGTTAATAATAAATGATACTCATTTGATAAAAACTTATGTTGTAGATAAATATTATCATCATTATCATCAAGCTAAACTTTGTGATCAATCCTTACAAGGAGATGCTCAATGTAAGTTACTCTATAGACTGACAACTTAAGAAAAGTTCTTAAATAAGGTTGGTGATTTAAAAAAAGTTATTAATGAAAACTCTACATGTCAAAACAATTCACTCCTCATTAAACAAGTGTTGTAGTTGTTCAATAACTGAATCTAGATGCTTATGAAAATATAGAGTGACTCATTCAAGGTTTCAAAGGCACAAAATCCCCACTTTATGAAATCCACCTTTTAAACCATACCCAAAAGAAAGGCTCAGTAAATAACCAAAAGAAGCATCAATTAGATAAATGAATAAGTAAGGACAGTCGAATGCAGAAGATAAACAATCAAGCACATCATAATGGATTAATGATAAATGAGAAGTAAAGAGGAACCGAGGTATAAGTAAACAGTGGGAAATGAAGAATATGTAATCATGAGAAATTCACAAACATCCCATGGGGTGACCCTAGATGTACTCGGGTTAGAGCCATCACCTGGACTATCGATGTATTCCAAAGTCAATAACCAACTGGCTACTCTAAAATAGCCTTACCAATGACACTCCCCTATGGCCTCTGATACCATATCAGATCTAGTTCATCTAATCAAGACTAGAAAGTAGTCATCTCACTAAGATGACTATGATCCCCATGATGATAGTAATGGGAGGTGAGGTAGACTTTTCATACAACACATCAATCAAGATTCAACATAATCCTGCACATGAGCATCAGCCCACTTGGTGAGGACTCCTTAAGTGCATCCACGAGACATGAGATCAAATCCAGGCGGAGGCTAATTTCCAGGGGTACTGTAGCAGGTACTGTAGCAGGTACTGTGCAGAGCTGTAGCAGGTACTGTAGCGGGAACTGTAGCAGGCACTGTTTGACATTGTAGCAGTCGGGAATATTCCTCCGTTTGGGCCTTCGGGCCACCGATTTGGTCCCCAAGTCCTTTAAGGCCTTCGGGCCACCCAGGCCTTCGAGTCAGTAAGGCTTTCGGGCCACCTCAAGGCCTTCGGGCCACCTTAAGTGCAGATGCAAACCAGACAACCTACAAGGAACAAACTTCAAAGGAGGAGGAGCAAGGAGCTTTCACCATAGCAGAAGCTAAACGGATTGCAAGAATGAGAGGGTATGACACCTGCCATCGGGACAAGCCTGTGCATACATGAGAAAGCCTAGCCGAACAACCATGTGAAGGTGAAGAGTTAATTTCACGATGAAGATGCTGGGGAGAAGCAGTTCCAAGTAGTTAGTCTGGGTTGTATGTAACGTTTGAAGCCTACGGGCATTGAATTTCTCTAAGGCCTACGGGCCATGTAATACTTACGCCTATAAGGCTTGTAAGGGTTCCACCTCACCCTTTGAAAGGTGGATTATCAAAAATCAATAAAAAATGAAGGCCTTCGGGCCATTGGAGGAGGAGATTCAACATAATCCAAACATATATGCTCAACTCACCTCCCCACACCCATCCATGCGAAACCCTTATTTAAAAGTAAGCAATTTTATCTCAACATAACCAAGAGAGAGGGCTTACATAGAGGAGTACACCTTTTATGAAAAATTATTTCAAAGTACCAACCCAGCCTTAGAATTTGAAACTAGTAATAATTTTCCAAGAGAAACTTCCTTTAAATGTTGTTCAAAAACCAAATTTATTTTCAAACTCTTTATACATGGTTCCAAAGTGGATTCAAGACCATTCTTTATAAATACACCTTTAAATTCTCTTTAGAAATCATTTAGGAAACCAAGGAAGAATTTGAGAACGCGTGCTTTAATGAAGGAATCCTATGAAATTCTATTTGTATATGAAGTACCCAATAAATGATGGTGATGATATATCCTAGATGGTGGAACCATCATAAGTAGGAACATCATAGATGCGAGATCTACTACTGGAAGATGTAAGGCTCATGTCACCGGAAGTAAGGAGGAAAATATGGAAGTAAATGTTACTGATGGTTGTAGAGACATTCACTAATATTATCGAAAGAAATATATATACATCTGATGATTGTTGAACTCTTCCTAAAAGAGAAAGATGGAGTGTTGAATGTTGAAGAAACACTATCTACAACAAGAAATCAGAATGAATGTTCATTGGGAGATTGTAAAGAGCCCATTGAAGGGTGAAACTGATAGATGGAGAGATTGAAGATATAATTAGAGAGATTGAAGATCCCAGTTAAAGATGGCTGAAATAAGTTGACCATAAGTTACACCATGTACTTCTGGAGAAAGAATAGTTTCATAGATGCTGTGTCGTAGTGAATCTAGAAGAAGAATGCATCAGAAGTTTAGTTGATAAAGCACCAGAAGATGATGAGATGGATAAAAAGAATGAAGGATGGTCGATTGGGAGTTAGAGGACCGATCATGAGTTGAAGCACTGAAATTTGAGATATCCAGAAGAATATTTTTGATTTCATCAGAATTTGTTTTGTAAGTTAACCCGAAAAGAGATTTGATGAGTTTTCAAACAATGGGCCACAAGAATCTCAGTACAAAGATCGATCAGAAGATCGTTCCTGAGTAAAGACCAAATAAAGAATCATCAGAAGTTCAGATATCTGAAAGGAGGAACTAGAGACTGAAGTAAGAATTTGAGAAAGTCCACATATACAGAAAAGGTAATAAGTATCGGATTCTGGAGGTTGATTTGATCGAAATATATAATGATCAAAATATGAGCTAATAGGAAGCTAATAGGAAGAGGAATCTACAAACAGAATTTCATGTGCAATATGAAGGTGTAATGGATGGAGACCACTGGAAGCACATGAATCATGTTGGAGGTTATTTGAAGTACTAAAGGCTACATAATATTGAGATAAGTTGAAGCAAATATGAAACAGGAAGGAGTTATGCGTGAATTCCATAGAAGTACATTCATCAAAATAGGCCAAGATGTTTGAGTTGTGGAAGAACCAGGAGGATCAGGTTTATTCTCGGAGAAGAACATTCACCGGAAGATGGAATATGATCTTCAAATTTATGAGAAGTCGCAACAATTATATGAACGTTCAAAATTCAATATTCATACAGGAAAGTTCGGGATTCTATCCAAGTTTTGCGTAAGAATTGAAGACTGTTGACGTTGAGTTTTGCAGGATCTTTGAGGGAGTCAAATCCCAATATCTCTAGAAGATATTTAAGGTGGTCAATTCAAGAGTTAAGAATGAGGGAATTTGAAATTGAAGCCTGTGCGTTCACTACATTTATCAGAGGAATATTGTCTAACAAAGGGGGAACATTATTCAAGTGAGTATAGAGCTGAAGAGAAAGTATTGAGAGAGCTGCTGACATTACTGAGCTGAAGAGAAAGTATTGAGAGAGCTGCTTACATTACTGAGCAGTGCAGTGAAGGTGAAGGGCAAAGGCTACTACAGGGAGGGCGTTTATTTTGTTCTTGATGTTGTCCGAAAGGAAGCAGAAAACTGCGATTGATTGCAAGGTATTGTGGATTTACTCTTCCTGTGTCTGTCTCTTATGAGAGATGCCTGTAATAATCCAAACATCACTTGTTTTGATAATTTGTAGGGTTTCAAGTTTTTCACTCTTTGGGTGGTGGGACTGGTTCGGATGAACTCGTATAAGATCGTTGAGCCCTGCAATGCAACTCTCTCGGTTCATCAACTCTCTCTCATCGTCCGCCACCATGAGCGGTGTCATCTGCTACCTCCACTTCCTCGGGCAGCTGAACACCGATCTTCGGAAGCTCGCCGTGAATCTCATCCCCTTCCCTCGCCCGCTCACCTCTCGCATCTAATGCGCATTCTCAACCAGCTGATGAACCAGAGAGTTGCATCGTAGGGTTCAACGACGTTACCTTGGGAGACGGAAACACGGATAAGGTGAGCATCAATCGATCTGGATCCTCATGCCCGAACCAATCCCACCACGCGAAGAGTGACAAACTTGAAATCTTACAAATTATCAAAACAGGTTATGTTTGTATCATTACAGGAATCTATCATAAGAGACAGAGAGATGAAATCCACAATACAATCAATCCCACTTTTCTGATTCCTTCCGAACAACATCGAGAACATAATTCCCACTTTTCTGATTCCTTCCTGACAACATCGAGAACATAATCGATCAGCTCGGCGCCCTACGTGTAGGGGCCCTTGGCCCAATTAAGACCACACGGCAATTAGGGTCTTGGATGGAATGACCACAGGAGTGAATTCTCTTACATCGTAGGGTCCTATAGTGTCAAGAAAATAGAATTTTGGTCATGATGGAATATGAGACACCGCCACGTCATAGTGTATAGGCCACACGCCAAGACCTGGAACATTAAAAAAATGAAACCAACCAATCTAAGGCCACCCTTGTGACTTTTTCCATGATCTCCACCAGGTAAATCATCTTTGCTTCCACTCCGGTGATGATATACACAATGTTAGGTGAGTGAAACTTTAGAAAAATCCCCTTCACATTAACAATACATTGGAATTGGGAGTCATGTGGGATATAGGGATGGAGATCAATGTTAGGGAGTCATTGGGATCTATACATTTGTAAAATATTGTCACAGTATAGGAGGTGTACTATCCTAAATTCTTGCTTGAATTTTAGTGACATTGGAGGTAGGTGTTGAATTCATTAACTTCTTGATGGTGTGAAAATAATGGAAGTTAACGCTAGGAAAATTTGAGGTCAGTCTTGGGATTTATAGTGCTAACTTTGTGACCACCCCAGAGTAATGCTTCTTTCAAGTTGGGATCATTTTCAAGATATATGGAAATTCTTGGAGGTTGATCGCAATTTCCACCACGATGCTAAAACTAAGAGAACCCAATTAAAGACGGTTCTCTTGCGGATTATTCACCAGGCAATCACTCATTCCAAGTTAGCCAAGGGGGGCTCCCAAGGCTTTGTCAGCTAGCTTGATCCCATTTTTCATGAAACATAACCTTTCCAGATCAGGAAAGTACCTCGGCCTGTGGATATTGAGCATCAGATTGTGCCCCCGTCTACCGTGGCTGGTGCTGAGACTGATCCAGGTACCACTCCAATTGCGGTCACTTCTATTGCACCTCCACCATCCCCACCAGTTCAAACTTCACATGAGTAGGAGCAACCTAGTGGGGAGCCCACAAGACATGTGGAGGAGTCTTTGGATACCCTCCTCCCTATTTTGTGTCTCCCCCTGCATTTTTGTTGATTTTTTCTATGTACATGTCACGACCCCCTCCCACCAAAGATGCCCCTCCTGAATTGGCAGTGGTGAAAGGGAGATAATGACCCCTGAGTCCCGCCTCCAGTAGGCCCCGGGGTAACGACTAGCACCAAGGGTATGGGTTTTTCACAAATATGGGAGACATTACACTTTTTATTATTTAAGATTGAGAAATAGGACAAGTCAACCACAAAAAGGACAAGTGTATAAAAATAAACCCAAACCAATCCCACATGCATGTTTAAATAGTTCCGAAACAAGATACAAGTACAAGAAAGCTCAAAAGTACAATACCAAAAGAAACAAGAGTACAACAACTGCAACAACTCCAACTGTCCCGACTAGTAGGGCCCCGCACGACCCTGGTAGTCCTCCTGGAAACCTGAAAGTAAACGTTGGGTGAGCATACAAGTATACTTAGTAAAAAACCTAAAGCTCTTGTGCACAAGTGGGGAGACATCCTAATGTCTCGTGAGAACAACAGAAGAAACCTAGCAAGAAATTATATCCACCCAACCTCACCAGCCACACTCACCAAAAACACAATCACAACAGGTAGTAGTATATAAGAACAAGAGTATTGGGTACCCCACACCATTTCTCATTAGTTAGCTACTCTTCCTAACGGCGAACGTCATGACACTACCACACTCTTCCCGCTCGCACACACCTGGGCCTCAAGAACCACACATCCCGCCCGCACACACCTGGGCCTCACAACCACGTATCCCGCCCGCACACACCTGAGCCTCACAACCACGTATCCCGCCCGCACACACATGGGCCTCACAACCACGTATACCGCCCGCACACACCTGGGCCTCACAACCACGTAGCCCGCTCGCACACACTTGGGCCTCACAACCACGTATCCCGCCCCCGCACACTTGGGCCTCTTCCCGAAGATTCTTGGGAACAATAATAGTAATAGAACTCTCACCCGAAGACAACTGGGTCTCATCCCGAAGATTCTTGGGAAAACAAACCTGCCCGAAGAGTCTTGGGCCAAAACCACCCCAATCGAAACCTACCCGAAGAGTCTTGGGTGTAAGGTCGCCTCAAGCCATCATAGCCTAGGGAAGAAGGAGCAGGAAGGAGCTAGTAACTAAGGGGAAAACACCCTCTCCCATGAAATGGGAGTGTTCGACACCAAGTTCTCAACATGGGTGGAGTGTGATAAAATGCAAAAGATACAGATATATATATGTATACTAAACACACAACCCAACCTATGACTTCTAAACAGAGAAACTGAGCACGTGCCTCTGCACTGCTACTACGAAGCATGCATACAACAAACAACCCCAACCCCATTTAGGTTTTCACATTTCAGAAGAATTTGTTTATTTAGTTTCTTAACTACTGGGCAAACAACCGCAACCAACCATATCAATCATTTGTAAAGTATACCCCTGTCATCCACAAATCAAGTTAGGAAAACACAAGCAATACAACCAAGTCCCTCTTATTAACCAACCAACCCCATTGATTATTATTTCTGTTCCATTACCAAGCCCCACCATTCATTAAATCTTCCACATTTTATTTACTATTCACAACCCATAGTTCGTTCATATTCAAGTCCATCCCTACAGCCCCGCTGCCAACCACTATAACCACAACCAAGCCAACCGCAGCCCTGCTGCTCACCCGATCCATAACAACCCACAAAACACCCCATCACATGCCATGTATCCAAGCCAACACCCACATGTTCATTATTCCAATTTGTTCAACCGGGGTGATCACACAAGGGTTCCAGATTTTAAATCAGCCAACTTTACGTGATTAACCAAATTCCACATTCAACAAAGTTCCATCCGCAAAAAACGGTCTAAAAAGATAGGGCAACATTTAATTGTGCAAACAAAGGCCCCCAACGACCGTGATTTTCAGTAGTCATGAGCCTATTCAATTCACAACATAATATCACAGGATATCAAGATAAACATAACAACTTTCCCATCCTCGTTCTTTAACCAGTTATTATCTTCATTTAATGGTTCAACCGATTCTCATGAAAACAAGAGGATACCCACCCCACATGATGCACAATTTAGAGAGATGGAGGTAAGATCCCTACCTCAACAGGTTCTAATCACAAATCTCCCCCGGATCAACTTTAGAAGACATTCGTCGGCGTCCGTCACTTCTGTCAAATCCCGGCAAAAACTCCTTGGGTGGAAGTTGGAAAGGAAAGGCCAAGTAAAGACAATGGATCCAAGCTCAGAAGTTCCGCCTCGTTGTTACGATCCTGTGGCCACTGACAGATCGTAAATTGGATCTCGGACGAAGAAGTTATGGAAGAAAAAGAGCCTTCGAGTCTCTTGGGAGAGCTCTGCTCAGAGGAATGGGGAGGAGAGGGGTGAGTTGAAAAGGAGGAGGGGACCCCTCCTTTTATAGGCGAGAAAAACAAAATTACACGGCGTGTACTTTATGGTACATGGATTGTACTCGGCCATTTCACACGGTCACCACGAAACTTCCAACATGGCCTTCAACGCGGCACGCGAACGTTGACTGGTCAACACACGGTTTGAAGGTAACGCATACGCGGGGAGGGACTACACGGCATGTAGTATTGGCTACACGGCGTGTACTCATTTATTTCTCACGGTAAGGACACGGCTCCAACACAGCACACGGCCGTTGACTGGTCAACACACGGTTTAAAGGTAACGCATACGCAGGGAGGGACTACACGACGTGTAGTATGGGGTACACGACATGCACCCATTTATTTCACACGGCAAATACACGACCTTCAACACGGGGTATACCCGGCGATGGGGTACACGGCGTGTACTCACACTACACGACGTGTAGTTTCAAAATTCTGAAAAAGTGTGGGAAAAGTCCATTTTACCCTCCAAAACACTTCATGACCCTCTTTTTGACAAAGGAATGGGACAGAGAGGTCCGTGCCATTACATCAGATACCTTTTAAAACATTATCATCCCCGAGAATTCAAAATCCAACCTAGAGGAATCCAATAAGATACCTCTTAGGTCCCTCGTTATAACAGGAACCCATTCAACAACCCTAATCACATGTGTTGGGAATTCCTTCTCCTATGTCGAGATATTATCCGCTTTAGGCGGCACTGACTCGCCTGCACGGGTTTAATCACATCCTCATTAATGAGTCTTGATTAAGAATTGGGTCTTCCCACTTTCATACATTAGGATTTTTCAACTTGCACTACCCCCAACACCACACAACCAAGGCACTGCCCGAACATGGGGTTTGGGGAAATTACTTCTCCAAGTTGAGATATTATCCGATTTAGGCGGCACTGACTATCCCGCACGGGTTCAATTGCATCCGCATTAATGCGTCTCGATTAAGGATCAGGTTTTTCCTTTTTTCCCACACATCCGAACATGTTACACACTTCCAGAGAACAAGGAAACAAAAGGTCTCATAACCGACAAGCCAAGCATTCCATATATCAAAGGTAAAAAGTATAACATCAAAACAAAGCTCAGAAGAACAAATAAACACAAGTCAAAAAAACTCCGGGTACTGAGCGTGCATCTGAGCCTCTCGCTCCCAAGTGCTCTCCTCGAGGCCGTCATGCCTCCACAACACACGAACTAAGGGAATGGTTCGTCCACGGAGCACCTTCTCTTTAAGATCCTCAATTCTGACTGGTCATTCCTCGAAGGTCCCATCGCCTCCCATATCTAACTCTCCCCAGTCGATAACATGAGAGTCGTCATGTAAGTATCGACGTAGCTGGGAGATGTGGAAGACGTCATGAACATTCTCCAACTGAGGTGGCAGGGCTAGATGATATGCCACCTCGTCGACTCTCCTCAGCACCTCAAAAGGTCCAATGAACCTAGGTGAGAGCTTTCTCCCTTTCCCAAACCTCCGCTGCCCCCGTCGAGGGGAAACCTTCAAGAACACATGGTCTCCAACCTCGAACTCCAAAGGCCTCCTCCGACGATCAGCATAAGACTTCTGTCAGTCCTGAGCCGCTTTCATCCTCTCACGTACAAGATGGACTTTCTCTGTGGTGCTCTGAACTACCTCTGGCCCAAGAGAACCTGTCTCACCAACCTCTACCCAGCAAATGGGTGAACGACATGGTCTTCCATACAAATCCTCAAATGGTGCCATGCCAATATTAGAGTGGAAGATGTTGTTGTAGGAAAAATCTACTAAAGGCAAGTGTCGTACCCATGACCCTCCGAAATCTAGAACTCATGCTCGCAGTATGTCCTCCAACGTCTAGATAGTCCGCTCTATCTGCCCATCAGTCTGGGGGTGGAAAGCAGTGCTAAGGCGTATCTGGGTGCCAAAAGCATGCTGTAACCCCCTCCAGACTCGTGAGGTAAACCGATTATCCCGGTCTGAGATGATAGTCTTCATAATTCCATGAAAACACACCAACTCGTCTACGTACCTCTGTGCTAAGGTACTCATCGGGCCCAACTCCTTAACTGCTAATAAGTGAGCCGATTTCGTCAGACGATCCACCACCACCCAGATAGCATCATAACCTCCCTGAGCTCTGGGTAGTCCTGTGACGAAGTCCATCGAGATGTCATACCACTTCCACTCAGGGCCATCTAAAGGATGCAACAAACCACTGGGAACATGGTGTTCAACCTTCACTTGCTGAAACACTAGGCATTTAGCCACAAACTCCGCCATTGCCCGTTTCACCCTGGGCCACCAAAACTGTTCCCTCAGGCCTCGATACATTTTTGAAACTCCTGGATGTACCACCAAGGCTGATCTATGGAACTCACACAGAACTCCCTCACACATCACCTTCAGAACAAACAACCTTCCATGGAAAAGCATCCGATGTCGGCTATCCTATGACCATCCTTCTGGAGCGTTTCCCTGATCGATACAATCCCGCATTACTTCCGCCTTAGAGTCCCCCCACTGAGACTCTTCCACCTACTGCAACAAGGAGGACTGTACCGTCATCTGAAACAAACAGCCTCTAACACCTTCTACCCTTTCATCCAAGTGCAAGGCGGCCAACTCTCCCATCGCTTTCCAAGCATCAGTGGATTCCTGAACCACTTCCTTATCTGACTTCCTGCTCAGGACATCAGCCACAATGTTGCACTTACCTTAAGTGTAAGAGATATCGAAGTCATAGTCTTGTAGGAACTCGACCCATCTCCGCTGCCGCAAGTTCAAGTCACGTTGGGAGAAGATATAACGTAAGATCTTGTGATCTGAGAAGACCACAAAGCGCTCCCCAAAGAGGTAATGTTGCCACAACTTCAGTGCGAACACTACTGCTGCAAGCTCCAGGTCATGGGTGGCATAATTACGCTCGTGAGGGCGCAACTGCCTAGACCCATAACAGATCACACCCTTCTTCTGCATTAGTACGCACCCCAAACCAAGGCCATAAGCATAAAAAAACACCTCATACAACAACCCTTCCTCTAGAAACCTGAGTACTGGAGCACTGACCAAATTCTCTTTCAGGTAGTCGAAAGCTTTCTGGCACTGCTCGCTCCATAGGAAGACCTGGTTCTTCCTAGTCAAAGCTGTCAATGGAGCAGCAAATCGAGAGAAGTTCGAAACGAACCTCCGATAGTAACCTGCTAACCCCAGGAAACTACAAACTTCTGCCACACTCTTGGGTTCTGCCCAAGAAAAAACTGCCTCGACCTTCGACGGGTCCACTGACACTCCATGCTGAGACACTACGTGACCAAGGAAGTGTACTTCTTGTGTCAAGAACTTACACTTCGACAATTTCCCATAAAGTTGGTGGTGTCGAAGGAATTCCAAGACTGCCCTGAGATGCTCAACGTGTTCCTCCTCTGATCTTGAGTAGATCAGGATGTCATCGATAAACATAATGACGAACAGGTCCAGAAACTCTCAGAAGACAAAGTTCATATGTCTCATGAACACAGCCGGTGCATTCGTAACTCCAAACGACATCACTATAAACTCGAAGTGCCCATACCTGCACCTGAAATCCATCTTAGAGATTTCACTATCCTTCACCCTCAGTTGATGATATCCAGATCGTAGATCAATCTTAGAAAACCAACCTACTCCCCTCAGCTGGTCGAAGAGATCATCTATCCTTGGAAGGGGGTAACGGTTCTTGACCATTACCTGATTCAACCTTCGGTAGTCTATGCATAACCTGAGACCACCATCTGCCTTCTTCATGAACAAAACTGGAGCACCCCATGGTAGTACGCTGGGTCGAACAAAACCCTTCTCCATCAGATTGTCAATCTGAATCCGCAACTCTGAAGGTGCCATCCGATAAGGGGCCATCGAAATTGGACGGGCACCGAGCTGTAAGTATATCCCGAAATCAACGTCACGTCGGGGGGGGGGGGGGGGGGGGTAGAGTCACAACCTCCTCAGAAAAAAAAATCGAGGAACTCCCCAACAACCTCCGGGACATCCATCATTTCTACATCAGATGGAACCACTGATAACCTGCCTAACAAATAAAGGAGAGGCTCCACACGCCAGCTTACCACCTGATAGCTCCTCTCACCAACAAAATCTATATGATTCCCGTCCACGTCGGAGAACATGACTCTTCTCCGGAAGCAGTCGATAACGACACTAACAAAAAAAACCAGTCGATGCCTAGGATGACATCGTATGGATGTATCTGTAACAGAAGAAGGTCCCCACTAGATCGATGTGGTCCCAACGTCAGCCCACATCCCCAGCAAACATAAGATACACTGGTCTAGCCTTCAACTGGTGTACTCAGCACCAGTGGTACGGAAATTCTCTCTAAGTCTAGTCCCAAAGCATGGGCTAGACCATGTGCAACAAAGGAGTATGAAGCTCCTGAATCGAACAAAGAAGAAATGAGAGTGATGAACAAACAAATCGTACCTCGCACCACCTCTGGTCCCGCTGGAGCTGCCAGCTCTGCTGCGTGCAACTGTCCATGCCCATCTCCTCTACCTCTCTGATGTCGTCCACCTCCCCGACCATGCCCTGGTCGAGGTACCTGAGGATCACCCTGAGGTCGGCCTCCTCCTGCAAAGTCTGCCCTCGGGGGAGCATGGTCCTGCTGCTGCTGGAAGGGCCTCACTGACAACTGGTGCTGCTGAGGTGGGCGCTGAACCTTCCCACCTCCACCGTACTGAGCTCGAGTCGGGCACCGACTCTGAACGTGCCCGAAACCTCCACAAGAAAAACACTTCGATCCTGGGCTTGTGAAAAAGGGACGAGGCCCCGAAGATCTAAACTGGAACTGCTGGGGCCTGCTCCCCACTGTCCTGAACCTGGAAGGTCCCGTCACAGGAGAACTTCTATTGACTACCTTCCCCTTTGATGACCCTTGCTGGATCCCCTCACGTTGTGCACCTCCCTGTGAGTGCATCTTCTCTACAACCTCGACCTTCTTCTGTACTTCCAAGTACGTCAGAAGGGTGAAGGGGGTGACGACATACTAGAGCAAAGGACGAAGTGCCTCCTCCAATCGTCTCACCCGGGACTCCTCATCCGGAAAGAGATCCGAAGAAAAGCGCAGGAGATCCTTGAACTTGATCCCCAACTCTCGTACTGACATACTCCCTTGCTGAAGGGAGAGAAACTCCTGCTGATTCTCCGCCTTGATCATGGAAGAAAGGAATTCCTCTCGGAATTCTTTCTCAAAGTCATCCCATGAAATCTCTTCCTCTATCCTCTCTCCGAGGTAGAGCGTCCACCACTGTCGCGCCGCACCACTCAGCTAACTGACTACTAGGGGAACCCAGTACTCCCTCGGATCACAGATCAAGGTAAAAGTGATCCCTAGATCCTCAAGCCACCCCTCTGTCTCCGTATCCAAAGTACTACCCTCGTACTTCTTGAGGGTTTTCCGCTAGAAATAACGGAGAGTCTTCTGCCACTGGCTATCTTCCTCCTCTCGGTCAATCCTCAACTGATCGACCACCTGAATCTGCTGGGCCTCGGTCGTATGAGTCACCCGGGGACGATGTCCAGGTGTCGTAGCTGTACGGTAAACAAAGATCGCCTAAGCCCAAGTAGCAAGGAATTTCTCAAGGTTTTATTTTATCATTTTATTCAATTTCTTTCCCAGAACACCCAAATCAAGTAAAACACAATCATGATGATTCATGTACCTTCCCTAGGGTCTCTACCCTGCAATCAATGTAGTTTCAATTGGTCGTTTAGTAGGCTCAGAGTCCTTGCATCAGATCACGGGGGGCCATAAAATCCCATGTCCTAGCCGGTCTTCCCTGGCCTATGTCACGCACCAAGATTAACCAACACTGTTTCCCTACCATCCCATGCAATCCTCACTATGACTAACTCCAGACTCCATCCTATCTCTCAACCATCACCTCTGATACCATTCTGTCATGACCCCCTCTCACCAAAGATGCCCCTCCTGAGGTGGAAATAGTGAAAGGGAGATAATGACCCCCGAGTCCCGCCTCCAGTAGGTCCTGGGGTGGCGACTAGAACCAAGGGTATGAGTTTTTCACAAATACGGGAGGCATTACCCTTTTTATTATTTAAGATCGAGAAATAGGACAAGTCAACCACCAAAAAGGACAAGTGTATAGAAATAAATCCAAACCAATCCCACATGCATGTTTAAATAGTTTTGAAACAAGGTATAAGTACCAGAAATCTCAAAAGTACAATACCAAAAGAAACAAGAGTACAAAAACTACAACAACTCCAACTGTCCCGACTAGTAGGGTCCCGCACGACCCTAGTAGTCCTCCTGGAAACCTGAAATTAAATGTAGGGTGAGAATATAAGTATACTCAGTAGGGAAACCTAAAGCTCTCGTGCACAAGTGGGGATACATCCTAATGTCCCATGAGAACAACAGAAGAAACCTAGCAAGGAATTCTATCCACCCAACCTCACCAGCCATACTCACCAAAAACACAATCACAACAGGTAGTAGTATATAAGAACAAGAGTATTGGGTTCCCCACACCATTTCCCATTAGTTAGCTGCTCTTCCTAACGCCGAACGTCCTGATGCTACCACACTCTTCCCACCTGCACACACCTGGGCCTCAAGAACCACACATCCAGCCCGCACACACCTGGGCCTCACAACCACGTATCCCGCCCACAAACACCTGGTCCTCACAACCACGTATCCCGCCCGCACACACTTGGGCCTCACAACCACGTATCCCGCCCGCACACACCTGGGCCTCACAACCACGTATCCCACCCGCACACACCTGGGCCTCACAACCACGTATCCCGCCCACACACACCTGGGCCTCAAAACCACGTATCTCTCCCACACACACCTGGGTCTCATCCCAAAGATTCTTGGGAACAATAATAGTAATAGAACTCTCACCCAAAGACACCTGGTCCTCATCCCGAAGATTCTTGGGAAAACAAACCCGACCGAAGAGTCTTGGGCCAAAACCACCCCAATCAAAACCTAACCGAAGTGTCTTGGGTGTAAGGTCGCCTCAAGCCATCACAGCCTAGGGAAGAAGGAGCAGGAAGGAGCTAGTAACTAAGGGGAAAACACCCTCTCCCATGAAATGGGAGTGTTTGGCACTAAGTGCTCAACAGGGGTGGGGTGCGATAAAACACAAAAGATACAAATACATATATGTATACAACACACAGCCCAACCAATGGATTCTAAACAGTGAAACTAAGCACGTTCCTCAGCACTGCTACTATGAAGCATGCATATAACAAAAAACCCCAACCCCATTTAGGTTTTCACGTTTCAGCAGAATTTGTTTATTTAGTTCCTTAACTACTGGGAAAACAACCGCAACCAACCATATCAATCGTTTGTAAAGTATATCCCTGCCATCCCCAAATCAAGTTAGGAAAACACAAGAAATACAACCAAGTCCCTCTTATTAACCAACCAATCCCATTTATTATTATTTTTGTTCCATTACCAAGCCCCACCATTCATTAACTCTTCCACATTTTATTTACTATTCACAACCCATAGTTCGTTCATATTCAATCCCATACCTACAGCCCCGCTGCCAACCACTATAACCACAACCAAGCCAACCGCAGCCCCGTTGCTCACCTGATCCACAACAACCCACAAAAAACCCCATCACATGCCACGTATCCAAGCCAACACCCACATGTTCATTATTCCATTTTTTCCAATCGGGGTGATCACACAAGGTTTCCAAATTTTAAATCAGCCAACTTTACGTGATTAACCAAATTCCACATTCAACAAAGTTCCATTCACAAAAACGGTCTAAAAAGATAGGGAAACATTTAATTGTGCAAGAAAAGTCCCCCAACGTACGTGATTTTCAGTAGGCATGAGCCTATTCAATTCACAACATAATATCACAGGATATCAAGATAAACATAACAACTTTCCCATCCCCATTCTTTAACCAGTTATTATCTTCGTTTAATGGTTCAACCAGTTCTCATGAAAACAAGAGGATACCCACCCCTCATGATGAAAAATTTAGAGAGACGAAGGTAAGATCCCTACCTCAATAGGTTCTGATCACAACGCTCCCTTGGATCAACTTTAGAAGACGTCCGTCGACGTCCGTCACTTCTGTCAAATCCCGAAAAAATCTCCTCAGGTGGAAGTTGGAAAGGAAAGGCTTAAGGAAAGACAATGGATCTAAGCTTAGAAGTTCCGCCTCGTCTTTACGATTCCATGGCCGCTGACGGATCGTAAATCGGAGCTCAAACGAAGAAGTTATGGAAGAAAAAGAGCCTTCGAGTCTCTTGGGAGAGCTCTGCTCAGAGGAATGGGGAGGAGAGGGGTGAGTTGAAAAGGAGGAGGGGACCCTTCCTTTTATAGGCGAGAAAAACAAAAGTACACGGCGTGTAATTTATGGTACACTCCGTGTACTCATCCATTTCACACGGTCACCACGCGGCTTCCAACACAGCCTTCAATGCGGCACGCGGCCGTTGACTGGTCAACACACGGTTTGAAGGTAACACATACACGGGGAGGGACTACATGGCCTGTAGTATTGGCTACATGGAGTGTACTCATTTATTTCTCATGGTAAGGACACAACTCCAACACGACACATATCCGTTGACTGGTCAACACACAGTTTGAAGGTAACACATACGCGGCGAGGGACTACACGACGTGTAGTATGGGGTACACGGCGTGTACCCATTTATTTCACACGACAAGGATACGACCTTCAACACGGGGTATAGCCGGATATGGGGTACATGGTGTGTACTCACACTACACGGCGTGTAGTTTCAAAATTCTGAAAAGTGTGGGAAAAGTCTATTTTACCCTCCAGAACACTTCATGACCCTCTTTTTGACAAAGGAATGGGCCGGAGAGGTCTCGGCCATTACAGTACATTTTGATTCACTTTTATATCTTCTTGGTTGACAATTACAATATAACATGGAATTTTTTGGAACTGCACTCATTTTCTCACAATTTCCTTGCATTATTTTGTTGGAACTCACAATGATTTAAGTGCATCCTTGAACATTCGTAGCTAAAAGCTTAGCAGCAGCATCCAAGCTTTTCAAAGAGATTTATTTCCATTACCCCTATTATTTTTAATTATTTAAAATGTCTCTCTCTCTCCCCCTATTGTATTACACATTGGGTACAACGTGCCGTTTAAGTGTGGGGGAGGCCATGCTAGCCCAATTTTGATTTTTTCACTTGAGTGACCTATGGGAGATAGTTAACTAAGAGAAACTATTTGGCATGTGGGTTCATTTGTTTCATCACAATAATAAATAATGGGGATATGGGAGGAAATCATAAGAATCACATGATCATTCCAATTTTAAAGTCATTTGAACATGATAGTTGATTTGAATTTTTTTATCTTAATTCTTAGAAACTTGCATCTGGGATATATGACAACCCTGCTCTTTATTTCCTACTTAAACATGATTTATTACATAAAATTCACTTGATAAAACATATAATATCGAGATGTCTAGTGTATTTGGGGCTTAGTATCATTACATAATAACTTAAAACATGAAATACGAAATCTTTATTGAAAACTTCCTTTGCATGACCACTACATTTCTTTGTTCTTTGCATTGCATGGGATAACCTGAGGACATGTATAAGAAAAGGGTGAGCTATAAAGCCCAGTAAGAGAATAAACATGGAATAACATGAGGAATAAAATACATGTTATACAATAGGAATATCAATAGAGAACAATAGAAACATAAACATAAAGTCATTATAAAGCATGATAATCATAACATGGAAATGTAGCAACAACACTTAACATGGAATTTAGCATGAGCCAAGTATCATTGCACATGGAGCATGAGTAAACTCTCATTGCACATGAATCACGAGTAAAACCTCATTTCACCTGAAATATCATGAGTCAACACTCATTGCACATGACGTATCATGATACTATACTTTACCTAATGCATTAGAGCACTATCAGGGTGCACCCATCTCAAACATTTCATTTCTCACATAAGTGTGCCACATGGATCATATAACATGAAATCAATCAACATCATAAGTTATTACACTATTAATTAATTTGGAATAAATAAATTAAAGTACCATTCAATATGTATATGCGCATAAAGGTGAATACCCTTGATAGAAACATGGGTATGGTATTCACTACACAATGATCTTGGATTGGAAAAATGCAGTGCAATTTCGACAACATAACAACGTGACATAAGGATTCATGAAAATGGTTGATGAGAGAGAAATGAGTGTCTCATAATATGTACATGAAATGGACAGTAATGGGGTCATATAGATACATGTCCCAACAAACTTAATGGAATTTAGATGCATAATACAAAATAATTACTTGGATGTAAAAGAGGAGAGAGAAATCCCTCACAGAATTTCGGCATGGTAACAGGTGTACATGGGAGGCATTAATGAGAGATAAAGGGGTCTCCCATCATCCAAAAATAAATAGGGCAGTATGGGGGAGGTGAAAAATCATACCCCAATATTTTTAATTTAAAACAAAAGGGCATAACAACTTAAAGAAAATTGGACAAAAATGAGAAAGGAAGAAATCCCTTACTTGGAAGTGTGATCCCAAAGGCTTGGGAGGGTCTTGAGAGAGAATTATTGGGAGCTTTAGGCACCTTGGGAGGATTATATAGGGATAAGGGTAGATGTTGGAAAAACTATAAAGGCTTTGAGTAAGGAGGAAGTGGGAGTTTGTGTGGGTTTATATAGGAAAAGAGAGGGAATTCTTTATTATTTAGGTTTGGGTCACCACACATTAAACTAATCAATACCACAAACCATCCCATGGTTTTTGCCCATGGTTTTTGCCAAAGGGAAGTGGAAAACAATATTTTATAAGTCCAATGTCCGAAAATCTTAAAATAATAGGGTTTCTTATGTGAAGGTGAGTCACACTCTCAAGGAAAACAATTTAAAAGACAAAATGTTTTATAAGCCTTGAAGGGTCCACCAAAGATTTGTAAAATAAATAAAACAAACCCAAAATCATATTATTTTAATGTTAAAACATATATTGACCGAACATAATGTTTATAGTATTTTATAGCATCACTATTGGGTCATTATGATGTCATAAAACACATTATATATTTAAACAGTATTTAATTTTTACCAAAAAATTCGACTGTCTCAGAAAATTATGAAAAATTCACCATTGGATAATTTCTACGTTCTGATTCTAAAAAAATATTCATTTTATCTAAATAATTTTCTATATATTTGAATTTATACTTTTAAAATAAGAACTGACATTTATCAAAAATTCATGGATTTTGACAAAAACAACTTTCAAACCTTAATAAAAATTACAATTGCATTCATAAAATTATATGATCATTTATATTTAATAAAAATGAATTTAATAATAATAATAATAATTTATTAAAATATTATTTAATTCAAAAATCCATTGATTCATCAAAATATATTTCTTAGTTGAATATTAACTAAAAATACTATTTTCACTTTTAAAACTATTTATAAAGTAAAAAAAAAATAAAATGAATGCACATTATATATAAAAAAATAATGTACATAGTCATAGTGCTAGAGTCTTTTTACATAACCCCTTATAACACCCACATAATACCGAAGGGTAAGGTGTGCGATGGTGACAGACTCTTGGGGTGGCTCAGATAACATCGCTCGGGTGGTAATCTCTATTAACTTACACTTCTCCCATAATCAGTTCCACTAAATATTAACATGTTCAAGATCATCTTGGGCTTGGTCAAGAGATAATCCCAATGATTCCACCTCCTTTCTGAGCTTTGATAAATGAGATTCATATGGGGAAAGTCTACTAGATGAGGCTATCGCTTCCTTTGTCTGAGTAAATTGGATTTGTTAAAGTCCTATATTTATACTAATCATGTGATCACTGTTAAATGACTATATTAGTAATGATCACAATTATTAATAATATTTTAAAATCCAAAAAAATAAAACCAATGATGTTCACATTTTATATAACAATAATAATACATTTAATTAGATCAAGAGGAATTTTCATTAATGAAAGTTTGGGTTGTTACAATCTTCCCCCCTTAGAAATTTCACCCTCGAAATTTCCTTTTCCCACACTAAAATAGATGTGGGTAACTTTTCTTCATCACTTCCTCCGATTCCCATGTTTCTTCTTCAAACTTGTGGTTTCTCCACAATACCTTGACGAGGGACATTATCTTATTTCATAGAACTTTTTCTTTACGATCTATGATATTCACTAGTTTCTCCTCATAAGAAAGATAATCCTATTACTGTACTACCTCTGAATAGAGTATATGTGAAGGGTTTGGTATGTACTTCCTTAAGAGGGATACATGAAAGACATCATGTACTTTGGCCATGGTAGGTGGAAGTGCTAGTCAATAGGCCACAACCCTGTCACGATCAAGAATCTCAAAGGGGCTGATGTACCTAGGACTTACTTTCCCTTTCTTTCCAAACCTCATGACCTTATTCCACAGAGATATGCATAGAAATACCATGTATCCAACTTTAAACTCAAGGTCTCATTGATGGTTGTCTTCATAACTCTTCTGTCGACTCTGGGATGCCTTGATATACTACTAAATAGTTTTCACCTTCTCCACCATTTCTTCAACCATTTCTGGTCCTAATAGCTTACGCTCACTGACTTCATCTCAACATGCCGGTGTTCTGAACCTCTTCCCATATAGGGCTTCATAAGGTTCCATTCAGATGCTTGAGTGGAAACTATTATTATAGGAGAATTCAACTAGTGGAAGATGTTGGTCCCACCCTCCTTTGAAGTCCATGGAACATGATATTAACATATCCTCTAGTGTTTGAATAGTTCGCTTAGATTGGCCATCCGTTTGAGGATGATAGGACGTACTGAAGTTCAGTTCATTATACAGAGCATGTTGAAGACTCTTTCAAAACTTAGAGATGAATCTTGGATCTCAATCAGATACAATAGATAGTGGTACTCTATGCAGCCTTACCAATTTCCTGATATATATCCATGATAGTTGATCCAATGAGAAATCATCCTGAATTGCAATGAAGTGTGCAGACTTTGTAAGAAGATCCAAAAGAACTCAGATTGCATTGTTGCCTTTGGATGCCTTCAGAAGTCTGATGAAAAAGTCCATGGTGATGTTCTCCCATTTCCATGCTGGTATGGGTAACAGTTGCAATACCCCCTTAGACTTTTTTCTCTCAACCTTCACTTGCTGACACAACAGACACTTTGATGTAAATTCATTGATCTCTTTCTTCATATTATCCCACCAATAATTCTCTCGGAGGTCTCGATACATATTTTTGTTTCCTGGGTGAATAGAGAAATTTTAACTATGTGCATCATCTAAAAGTTCCTTCTTTAGCTCCAAACTTGATGGAACACAGTATTTTCCCAAATGTCACAATTCATGATTCATTAACATTGAACTCCAAGGATTTCCCTTTTCTGATAGCTTCCACTTTCTTCTGAATTCCCACATCATCCTTTTGATCATCCTTTAACCTTTCCAAAAGAGACGGTTGAGCAATCATTTGTGAAAGGATTGACGATGTTCCCTTCTTTATGATTCCCATGTCTATATTCATCAAATCTAAGAAGATCGGATCATTCTAAATTCTCATCAATGATAGAATCACTGGGTCCTTTCTACTTAGAACATCCTATACCTTGTTCGCTTTCCCAGGGTTGTAATTAATTGAGCAATCATAGTCTTTGATCAGTTCTAACCATCTTCGTTGGCGCATGCTCAACTCTTTTTATGTGAATATATATTTTAGGCTTTTGTGGTCCTTATATATTTCACACTTCTCCCCAAAGAGATAATGCCGCCAAATTTTTAAGGTGAAGATCACCGCAGTCAACTCCAGATCATGTGTTGGATAATTCGGCTCGTGAACTTTCAATTACCTTAAATCATAGGCAATGACTTTGTCATTTTTCATCAACACACAACCCATTCCCTTCTTCAAAGCATCACTGCATACCACAAAAAGTTCTCCACTTGTGTGTAAAGTGAGTACGGGCATAGTGATAATACTCCTTTTCAACCCCTTGAAGCTTTCTTCGCATTCATCACTCAAAGAAAACTTTACTCCCTTTCGAGTTAGCTTGGTAAGAGGGTTGGACAATCATGATAAATTTCTCAAAAATTGTTGATAATATCCAGCTAATCCCAAGAAGCTACAGATATCCATTACCGATGTTTGCCTCAACCATCCCTCCATTGCAATTGTCTTGGAGGGATCCATAGATATCCCATTTCCTGTCATGATATGGCCCAAGAATGAGACCTCCTTCAACCAGAAATCACACTTGCTATACTTTTCATAGAGCTTTTCCTTTCGCAAGGTCTCTAGTACAGTTCTTAGATGCTTCTCATGATCCTCCTTGGATTTGGAGTATATGAGAATATCATCTATAAAGACTACCAAAAATATTTCTAGGTAATCTCTAAATACTCTATTCATCAAGTCTATGAAGATTTTTGGAGCATTAGTGAGTCCGAAAGGCATTACTATGAATTCATAGTACCCGTATCTTGTATGAAAAACAGTCTTGGGGATATCATCCTTTTTCACCCTTACTTGATAAAATCCCAACCGAAAATCTAACTTTGAGAAGTATTGTGCTCCACGCAGCTGATTGAACAAGTCATCAATTCATGAGAGATGATACTTGTTTTTTATCATGATTTTGATAAGCTCATGATAATCGATGTAAAGGCACATTGACCCATCCTTCTTCTTGATAAAGAGAACTGGTGCACCCCATAGTGAAGCACTTGGGCATATAAACCCTTTATCTAGATTCTCCTATAGTTATTTATTCAAATCCTCAAGCTCCACAACATCCATTATATACAGAGTCTTTGATATTGGAAACTCCCCAGGTATAAGGTCAATTGAGAATTCAACATCTCTTCTAGGAGGAAGACCAGACAATTCCTCAAGAAACACTTCAGTGAATTCCCTCACAATAGGCATGTCTTCAAGGATGGTTGCCTCCTTAGACTCAATCACCTAAGCCAGATACGCGTGCTCATAGGGAAGTAATATCCACGCATGAGATTATGGAGCTAAATAAGATTTATCTTCCTCCTTTCACTTGTATAGAATCGGGGGTCAATTCTCCACATGGAGAGTGATTTCCCTCTCACAATAATTTATGTTGGATCTATATAGGGAAAGCCAATACATGTCAAAAATTTCATCAAATTCCACCAGAGGGAGTATGATGAGGTTCTTCAGGAAGTTCAATCCACCGATTATGATAGGGGGGAGCTATATTCATGGGATGAAATGGTTGTCCCATTTTACGTACTCACCAACATATTTACTTCCATGATTTGTTGTGGTGTTGGGATTGTTCTACTAAACATTCATGATATAAAAGAATGCGTAGAACCTGAATCAAAATGTACGTTCACTATTCTTGAATGAATAACTAGTGTACCTGTCATCACTTCATTGTCAGGGTTCACTTCGGCAGTCTTGAGGGAAAAATATCACCCTTGCTGCCTTGGAGGTTGTTGGTTGGCTCTGAAAACCCTTGGCTTAGGCACTGATTTTCAAGATGCCTTGGTTCTTTACAGTTGAAGCAATGAACAACACATTGAGATTAAAATGAAGCATTACTCTGCTCTGTCTCATCCATGAGTTTTTCTTATCAGCAGTTAATGGCTAGGTGCCCTTCTCTTCCACACCTAAATCATTTCCTCATCCCCTTCAGGAAATTTCTAGAGTGCTTCTTTTCACACCTTTGGAAAGTGGGGTGTTATATATTCTTAGCACCATTGGATTTATTCATCGGACCGCCAGCATTGAATTCCACCTTACGCTTCTTATCCCCATGATACCTCTGAGATTCTTCGATCTTCATTTTAACCTTGAGGGCACATTGGAAAATTTCCTCATAGTTGTCAAAGTCACGGATCGCCAGCGCTTTTTGCAGGCTAGGTTTCATCCCACCAAAGAAGTGGTCAACCTTTCATTCGGGGGTAATAACAAAGACAGAGGCGTATCGTGCAAGCCTTTTGAAGTTTTCCTCGTACGCTCTGACAGATTCATCATCTTTTTGCTTGAGGTCAAGTAAGTCCCTTTCTATATTAAGCTGGAGGGTGCACGAAAAATATTTATCAAAAAACATATTCTATAAATCCTTCCATTCCAACACCTTGATCTCCTCCTTAGTATTTGTATTTTTGATCAACATCCACCATTGATCAGCTTCACCCTCCATATGATAAGAAACCAGAAGAACCTTCTCTTGTTCAGAACATTGAAGGATGGAGAAGATCTTTTCAATGGAGTTGATCCATTGTTGGGTGATTGAGGGATCATATGATCCACTAAAAGTATGAGACCTTTGTCTCATGAATCTCTCGATAGCAACTTGTTCTTTCTTAGGGAGGGTTGAAAGTTCCTTTTGACCCATGTTTCTATTCCAATATTGAGTTAACTAAGAGAGAAGCGTGACAAAGTTTGCGATTCCTATTCCCATCGGATTGGGCATCTCATTAACATAGTCATCACATTGATCTTCACATCAGTTGTTAACTCAAGTCCTCCTATTACTGGCCATTGGCTGGAATAAAAGGAAAGTTAGGGGTAACACATAAAGGGTAATCCAAGTAAAAAACTGATGAATTATAAATAACTTTTATTTCCTTTACTTATAAATACATAGGATTAAATCTATGCTATTCATGATCTACTTTCTAACATATATTCTTAGGGGAATTTTTTAATTCCCTTAATAAGGGTTCATATTAAGATTTTGAATTTACCAAAGCATATCTCCTAGGAGTGTCGTAACCAAGAGTGAAGCAAGACCCATTGTCATATATCAGGATACCCTAGGTCAAGCCTGAAACTCCTTGTCAGGGTTTTCACCCCTAGGTACATATGTGCCAGAGCTGCCTCTACCTGCTCATATCCAGATATGGATGTATTAGCTTGATAAACCACTTAATCAATACCCACCAAAACTTAGGGATGTTTTTATTATACTCAGTCTTGTCTCTAAGGCTTTACTAGGGTTTTCTAATCCTAATCCCAAAAATAACTAAACCTATCCTCTGATACCAACTATGACAACCCTGCTCTTTATTTCATACTTAAACATGATTTATTACATAAACTTCACTTTATATAACATATAAGATCGATAGGTTTAGTGTATTTGGGGATTAGGATCATTACATAACAACTTAAAACATGAAATACAACATCTTTATTGAAAAATTCATTTATATGACAACTACATTCCCTCTTACTTAGCATTGCATGGGATAACCTGAGGACATGCATAAGAAAAGGGTGAGATATAAATCCCAGTAAGGGAATAAACATGGAATAAAATGAGGGATAAAATACATGTTAGACAATAGGAATATCAATGGATCACAAGAGAAACATGAAAATAAAGGCATGATAAAACATGATAATCATAACATGGAAATGTGGCAACAACACTTAACATGGAATTTAGCATGATCTAAGGCTCATTGCACATAGAGGATGAGTAAACCCTCATTGAAGATGAAGCACGAGTAAACCCTTATTGCACTTGAAATAACATGAGTCAACACTCATTTCACATGACGTATCATGATACTATACTTTACCCAATGCATTAGAGCACTATCAGGGTGCACCCTTCTTAAACATTTCATTTCTTGCATAAGTGTGCCACATGAATCATATAACATGGAATCAATCAACATCATAAGTTATTACACTATTAAGTAATGTGGAATAAATACATTAAATTACCATCTAATATGTATATGTGCATAAATGTGAATACCCTTGATAGAGATATGGGTATGGTATTCACTACACAATGATCTTGGCTTGGAAAAATGCAGTGCAATTTCGACAACATAACGGTGTGACATAAGGATTCATGAAAATGGTTGATGAGAGAGAAATGGGTGTCTCATAATATGTACATGAAATGGACAGTAATGGGGTCATATAGATACATGTTCCAACAAAATTAATGGAATTTAGATGCATAATGAAAAAGAATTACCTGGATGTAAAAGAGGAGAGAGAAATCCCTCATAGAATTTTGGCATGGTAATGGGTGTACATGGGAGGCATTAATGAGAGAGAAAGGGGTATCCCATAATCCAAAAATAAAGAGATTAGTATGGGGGATGTGAAAAATCATACCCCAACATTTGTAATTGAAAACAAAAGGGCATAACAAATTAAAGAAAATTGGACAAAAATGAGAAAGGAAGAAATCCCTTACTTGGAAGTGTGATCCCAAAGGCTTGGGAGGGGCTTGAGAGAGGCTTCTTGGGTGCTTGAGACACCTTGGGAGGGTTTTAGAGAGAGGAGGGAAGAGGTTGGATCAACTCCCAAGGCTTTGAGTGAAGAGGAAGTGGGAGATTGGGTGGGTTTATGTCACAAACCAACCCGGTTCGACCCTGAACCGGTCACCCAAGCCGGTCCGCGACATGGCCCGAGAGGCGTTCCCAATCCTCCTGGGTTGGAGACAAGCGCCAGGGCATAAATAGAGGTTGTGGGAATGATTTCATCCAATAAAAATAAATAAAGTAGCAGAAAAATTACAGAGAAACAGAGAATAAATAAACCAAATAAAATGACTAAACAGGAACAAAAGAGAATTTATAACTAACCAAACTCGACGTCTGAACTAACTCCGTGTGACCTCATGGGTCACTCTCTGAATCAAAAATAGAGTGTCACCCAAGGCGATCTCACACAAGCTGGATCCTGCACAAACACTAAAAATAGAAGAGAACTATCGGTATGAGTATTAAAACTCAGTAGGCTAGCCCGATACCTATTCCCATTGCACTACCTTTAAAATTAAGAAGCATCAATTCTAAGTTTGAACTAAAATATATTAAAATATGAATTTATACAATTTTTACTTAAGAAAAAGTAAAATCCATTTCCCTTAATCATTTGAAAAACTATATTCTTACTTTAGGTGTTACCATGCTACTTTAAGGGGAAAGAGATGATTTAATTTGAAACTCACACTAAAAAGATCAAAACACATCTGCTTTTAAAAAGAAAACATTTTTCATAGGAGTTAGGAAACTGAAACATCACTTTCCACAAAAAACACCACTCAAGAGCACCAAAGCAATTGTATAGCAAGGACAATGTAAATAGGCAAGCAGGTATCTCAACAACAGTTCAAACAACTAAAAGCCACTATACATAGACGAACTCGAGAGATTGAGAATAATCCAGACGACACAAATACGTACGACCCCATATACAATAGCATTCCACATATGATGAAATCTAATGCTCCAAAACACTCGGCCATCCATTCTCAGGCAGGCCGAGGGAAAATCCCATAATAATAAACCCAAACATATCCGCCTACTATGGGCCACTGGTCAGTACTGTAACCTACCAGTGCAGTACTCGTCTCAGACAATTCTCTAAATATGTCAGGTTCATATGTCACAAGTATATATAAAAAAAGTGAGTCAATAGATGTTGTCAAGAATAAAATAACAATCTATACTTATAAAAATAATTCACATTTCCAAGGAAGATGTAAACACATCATTTATCACACCTAAACATTGATAAAACTCTTTTTAATATATTTAGGCTACACACTCAAGACCCAACCATTTTTAATAAAATTCCAAAACATGCTAAAACACAATACACACTTTTGTAAAATCCAAACCACTTGGAAAACCACAAAAAGTACCGAGAACATTGTTCCACAAACTGCTGATACATTTATAAACTCCAACAATTCATTTTACATCACACTTTACTCCGAAAATCCAAACGGGCATTTTATAAAGAATACAAGACATGCATTATTGAATAAAACAATTTCAATTTAACACCCAATGGATTATGAACCCCAATATGCATGCCATACTTTTATTTAAATTGTTGAACCTTGTTTTTAACTTTACAAACCATGTGTGTAAACATCTGGTATTCACAACTCGACACACCGCACAACCCATTCATCAAAAGAAAACTATTTTTGAAATGGAATGCACCCCAGAAATACCCTCTTTTAAAAATCGCACTACCAAAATAATTTAATAATGTTGAGCAATTTATAAAACACAAATCCAAAGGGACAATAAGGTTCCACATAAACACACCCAATTTTGTACAAAATAAGACTTTAAAATTAATTGCACAATAAATTCATAACAAACAAGACTACCAACGTAGACCACATACCAAGCGACTAACCAGCAGGTTGCACAAACAATATTTAACATGTACACTAAGTGCGAAAAACATAGAATTAAAATTTCTTAAATTAAAAATGGAAAGTGCAATGGGATTTCTACCTTGGATACGTGGTGCGACGATAACAATACATGTTTGCAACCACGCAATAAGGTCCAACATGCTTCAAAATAAACATCAAGGGATTGAACACATACCAAAAATAAAAACCCAACTAGAGTATTCAGAACCAAGTGGTGGGGAGAAAATCTCACCTCAAAACTGAAGCGCGATGACAATGAAAAACCCAAGACCGCTTTGCAAGGGTTTTAACACATCCTAAACCTACCAAAATA
The DNA here is from genome assembly GCA_963277665.1 of Viscum album. Taxonomy (NCBI): domain Eukaryota; kingdom Viridiplantae; phylum Streptophyta; class Magnoliopsida; order Santalales; family Viscaceae; genus Viscum; species Viscum album. Next base: position 673,608,093 of record OY728134.1, on the reverse strand, counting down.
ACCACTAACAATTAAACCTCCAAATTAACTAAAATAACACAATGAAAGAATATTATTATACCAAAGGGAAGGGCTGGTCAGGCGAAGAGGTTGAGGCACACCAAACACGAAGTCCGAGGGGGTTGCACACTAGCCGAAAGTTGGCCCGTCGCTGATGGGTTGCTCGAGCGCAGCAAAGGGAGGGACCTGGGGTTGGAGTAGGGTGTCAGGGCACTGCGAGGGGTGCGCTGGCTAGGGTGGATGAGGGCCGAGGAGGTGTGATGGGCGGAAATATAGGGAAAGGCCAAGGTGAGGGGGACGCCACGTCCGTGAAGGGGCTGCTGAACGGGAGTCGGAGGGGGAGGCCGACGGGGGTTCACGATGGGGGCTACTGAACGGGAGCCAGAGGGGGAAGTTGGCGGGGGTTTGCGATGAGGGCTATTGGACGGGAGTTGGAGGGGGAAGCCGGAGGGGGTCCGTGATGGGGGTTGTTGGACGGGAGCCAAAGGGGGAAGCCGGAGGGGGTCCGCGACGGGGGCTGCTGGACGGGAGCCGGAGGGGGAAGCTGGTGGGATGGGGTTGCTGCAAAAGAGGGGGGCCGATAGTGATGTTATGGGGAGAGATACTTGGGGCTGGTGCGCACAACACATAGGGAAGGGGCGTGCCACCAGGGGAAAAGGGGGGTAGCGGGTATTGCCTGGGGGGTAGCTTGCTAGGGTTTACAAAAAAAACACCATAAAAAAGCTAATTAAAATATAAACAATAATATTAATAATAATAATAAGAGTAATAATAATAATAAAAAGGAATAATAATTATTATTATATGGATAATAATAATGGTAATAAAAATATTAATAATCATAATAATTAGAATAACAATATGATTAAAATTCTAAGTTTTTTTTCACCCAAACTAAATATATATAATAAAGTTCTTAATAACAAGTAACATTTGTTTTAATTAAAAACTTATTCATTTTAATAATAATAATAAAAAAATTAACAACAATAAAATTTTTAAATGACACCGTTAACTAACATTTATTAAACCACTATAATTCTTCGAAGAAAGAGAAAGTCCACGCAGTTTCCTAAGCGAAGCCGCCCGGCATCACGCTCCACCTGCGCATCCAATGACGTCGAATCCAAAATGTGCACATTTTATCAAAACTCAAAAACTTTGTCCGGGAATCGCCTCAGACTGCAACAAAAGGATTTAAAGGCTGAAAAATAATAATTAAAATACAATAGTCTCATTGGTCAGGGTGTGACAATTCTCACCACCATAATGCTTTCCGTCCCCGGAAAGCCCCGACATTATACAGATGATCGATCAACACATAAAGATTCCACATAAACACGATCCAACCTCTTATCTCAAGGAAATTCCATCGAACACCTACGAGACTCAACTTCATTTCCTGAAATAAATCACCGACAAAGGGGAGGTCTGAATGGACTCCCCACCATAAGAACTCAACTAACCTCTGATAACGAATTAATAGAAAACTCAAAGAGACGGTGGGTCTCCCCACCATAAAGAACCAACCTACCAACGTCTAAACGGAAATCCAACTTAGACCTTCACCAGACCTTACTCAAACTAGAAAGAGAACATCAATAACATTTACACCACTCACTCTCATCTGAATGAGATAAGATATTAATAGAAAACTGCGTACGAACCAAAAAACCTAACCCCATGGGTGGGGAGGGAGGGCCCAAGGACTGGATCAATAAAACTACGACAGACAACTACGCACGAATCACCACTTCGAGATGGACACAAACCAAAACCGTAACCGATTCACATCGGTGGTCCATGCAAGGCCACTAATCAGCGACTGACATCCAAAAAGACACAATTACTAACATTGCGTAAGGGATAAGTCCATCGCACTCTTTGAAATAAGAGGAGAATGACAATGACAAAGAAACCACAACAGACGCTAAAACTGTCTCACCGCAATGATAGAGGCATAACCTTAACTAGAATCCTTAAAATTCTCCCAGGGTTCCTGACTATGCGCTGGCTTCACTGTGAGGCCTCTTGGCTAGAGCTATGATGGATGAAGCGTCTCCTGCCTTACAGTCAGGTTCTGATAATCCCAATAAGAAACATACATCTTTTGATTTTATAAAAAAGGAAAAAATTTTAAAATAAAAATTATACTGGCATTGAAAACCGGAGTTCATCAAAGACCCACAACATCCCATACATGCCATAACCCAAAACACCATTAGTACAACTGCAAAGATAAAAGATCCCTTACACTGAAAGGAAACTTACACCAGAAACTTTGAAAAAAAACCTGGCAGCACATCATTTCTGAGAACTTCCTCCGTTATGCTTTCTAGCAACGCCCCGACAGAATCACCGCAAGTGACCCAGGTGTCCACAGGCCTAGCAGGGATTCAGAGCACTTGTACACGATGGATTTTTGTGACCCAGCTTTCCACACTGATAACACACAAGGATCACTTGCTCTGAGGAGGTTGATAAAAGATCCCGGGGCCTTTTGATTCCATGAACTACTCCATCCACTTTAAATTTCTTAATCATGTCCTTTTTAGAATCTTCACCACTGCTCATAGGGATTGAAGGAGGGAGAACTACTTCGAGCACTCCTGCCATCACGACTTCGACATGAAAAGCATGTCTCACCTCATCGACAAAAGAAGTTTAGTTAGACTTTGATACCTTCAACTGTAGATCAGGGCAGAGGACCACCTCGAAGTGTCGAGCCTTCATGGGGTCATTTGGGGCATACCCTGAATCATAAGGGAATAGCTCCACAAAGCGCTGGAAATATTCCAACATGAATCTATTGCCCTACTGCAGACAACACATCTCCATTACCTTTCTCACCCTTTCTTCCTCAGAGAAATACTGATGAATGAAACAGGCCTTGAAAAACTCCCAAGTAAGCTCTTGACGGGGCTTGTTCTGAGACACTCACTTCCACCACATCCACGGCGAACCTTCAATCATGAAGGTCACAAACTTGACCTTCAACGACTTGGGAAACTCAACAAGGTTAAAGTCCCTTTCAATCTTCTGCATCCACTCCTATGCTATGGAAGTTTCTCCTTGACCATAAAAGAGAGGTGGATCTAGCTTCTGAAAATCAAGCATAAAATCCTTAAGTTGATCAACCGTACTATGATCACCCATCGAAACGTCGAGGGAATAACCGCTAGACAAGAAGAGTCAAGAACCAAATCAGGACCAACTCAATAAATAAAAATCCTTAAAAATAAACACTACATATATGATAAGATCTAAATACAAGAGAATGATTCATCATAAAATTAAAACATTTATTTTGAAAACATCTTTAATTTAAAACAATATTGGGGGTTTAAACCCCTACCATTTATATTCTTTAGAGTCTCCCTCACATGCATGTATTCGTGCCACCTCGGGCATCCATCCACCATACCAAAAATCCATCCACATTTCCAACATACCACTATGCATGTGAGCACCCATAGGAATACCAAGGCCAAAACAAATCAACTTCATTTTCCAAAAACAAATCATTCATACCACTTATTTTAAAACAATCCACAAATTAAACATGTCATTTCAAAAAACTATTTTTTTTCAAAACCCATTTTTTTTTCAAATTAGAACCACTCTCAGAAGTCACAGGAGACCCAAAACATCTCAAACAGGGAACTAGTATCGGTGGGAGACTTGACCATATGGTTGGTGGCCATATGTCAATCACGTCACCTACATGGAGAGTCTTTTTAGACCATGCACCTAGCTCCACATGGATTTCTAGGCCGTGTGGCTTAGGAGGACTATTAGACCAACTCCCTTTTTTGTGTACTAATAACATAATGTTCCATAAAAAACCAAAGAAACTAATTAAACTGGACTTCCCATGGAAACCCGAGCATCAGAACGAGCAAGAGTTCACGACGCTCTTCCCGCTCCTACCCCTTGAGTCCTGACAATCCTACTCTATCTACCTTGAATTCCCAAATAACAAAGGGTGCTCTGAAAAGCGAGGTCCACTAAGGGATAACCTTGATCTGATACCATTTTGTCACGAACTAACATGGGTCGACCCTGAACTGGTCACCCGAGCCGATCCGTGGCATGGTCCGAGAGGTGTTCCCGATCCTCCCGGGTTGGCGACAAGTGCCAGGGAATCAACAGAGGTTGTGGGAACAATTTCACCCAATACAAATAAATAAAGAGGTAGAAAAATTACAGAGCAGCACAGAATAAAAAAATAAAATAAAATGACTAAACAGGAACAAAATAAAATTTAAAACTAACCAAACTCGACATCCAAACTAACTCCGTGTGACCCCGCGGGTCACTCTTAGACTCAACAATAAAGCCTCGCCCAAGGCAAGTACACCCAAGCTAAAGCCTGCACAAACAATAAAAACAGAAGAGAACTATAGGTGTGAGTATTAAAACTCAGTAGGCTAGCCCGATACCTATTCCCAATGCACTACCTTTAAAATTAAGAAGCATTAATTCTAAGTTTGAACTACAATATATTAAAATATGAATTTCTACAATTTTTACTTAAAAACAAAGTACAAGCCATTACCCTTAATCATTTGAAAAACTAGATTCTAACTTTAGGTGTTACCATGCTACTTTAAGGGGAAATAGGTGATTTAATTTGAAACTCACACTAAAAAGTTCAAAACACATCTGCTTTAAAAGGAAAACATTTTTCATAGGATTTAGGAAACCAAAACATCACTTTCCACAAAAAGAACCTCTCAAGAGCACCAAAGAAATTGTATAGCAAGGGAAATGTAAATAGGTAAGAAAGTATCTCAACAACATTTAAAACAGATAAAAGCCACTAGACATAGAAAAACCTGATAGATCGAGAATAATCCAGATGACACTAATACCTACGACCACATCTACAGTAGCATGCCACATACGATGAAATCTAATGCTCCAAAATGATCGACCATACTTTCTAAGGAAGGACAAGGTAAAATCCCATAGCAATAAACCCAAACATATTTGCCTACTATGGGACACTGGTTAGTACCATAGCCTACCAATTCAGTACTCGTCTCAGACAATTCTCTCAATATGTCAGGTTCGTATATCGCAAGTATATATACAAAAAAGTGAGTCAACATATGTCATCGAGCATCAAATCACAATATATACTTACAAAAATAATTCACATTTCCAAGGAATATGTAAAAACATCCTTTATCACACCTAAACATTGATAAAACTCTTTTTAATATATTTAGGCTACACACTCAAGACCCGACCATTTTTAATAAAATGTCAAAACATGCCAAAACACAATACACACTTTTGTAAAAGCCAAACCACTTGGAAAACCACAAAAATTACCGAGAACATTGTTCCGAACGTCGTTGATACATTTATAAACTCCAACAATTCATTTTACATCACAATTTACTCCAAAAAGCCAAACAAGTATTTTATAAAGAAAACATGGCATGCATTGTTGAATAAAACAATTTCAATTTAACACCCAATGGATTATGAACCCCAATATGCATGCCATAATTTTATTTAAATTGTTGAACCTTGTTTTTAACTTTACAAACCATGTGTGTAAACATCTGGTATTCACAACTCGACACACCACACAACCCATTCATCAAAAGAAAACTATTTTTTAAATGGAACGCACCCCAGAAATACCCTCTTTTAAAATTATCACTACCAAAATAATTTAATAATGTTGAGAAATTTATAAAACACAAATCCAGAGGCACAACAAGGTTCCATATAAACACACCCAATTTTGCACAAAATACTACTTTAAAATTAATTTCACAATAAATTCATAACAAACAAGACTCCCAACGTAGACCACATACCAAGCGACTAACCAACAGGTTGCACAAAAAATATTTAACATGTACACTAAGTGAGAAAAACATAGAATTAAAGTTTCTTAAATTAAAAATGGAAGGTGCAATGGGATTCCTACCCCGAATACACGACGCGATGAAAACAACGCATGTTCGTAACCACGCGGTATGGTCCAATGTGCTGTAAAATAAACATCATGGGATTGAAAACATACCAAAAATAAAAACCCAACTAGAGTATGCAGAACCAAGCGGCGGGGAGAAACTCTCACCTCAAAACTAAAGCACGACGAAAACGAAAAACCTGAGACCGCTTCACGAGGGTTTTAAAACATCCTAAGCCTACCAAAATAACCACTAACAATTAAACCTCCAAACTAACTAAAATAAAACAATGAAAGAATATGATTATACCAAAGGGAAGGGATGGTCGGGCGGAGAGGTTGCGGCACACCAAACACAAAGTCTGAGGGGGTTGTAGACTAACCGGAAGTTGGCCCGACGTTGATGGGTTGCTCGAGCGCACCAAAGGGAGGGACCTGGGGTTGGAGCAGGGTGTCGGGGCACTGTGAGGGACACGCTGGCTAGGGTGATTGAGGGATGAGGAGGTGTGATGGGCGTAACTACAAGGAAAGGTTGAGGTGAGGGGGATGACTCGTCCGTGACGGGGCTGCTGAACAAGAACCGGAGGGGGAGGCCAGTGGGGGTCCGCGACAGGGGCTACTGAATGGGAGCCGGATGGGGAATCCGGAGGGGGAAGCCGACGGGGGTCCACGGCGGGGGCTACTGGACGGGAGCCAGAGGGGGAAGCCAGTGGTATGGGGTTACTGAAAAGGAGGGGGGCTGAGAGCGATGCTATTGGGAGAGCCTCTTGGGGCTGTTGCACACAACACACAGGGAAGGGGTGCGCCACCAGGGGAAAAGGGGGGTAGCAGGTATTTCCTGGGGGGGTAGCTTGCTAGGGTTTACAAAAAAACACACCATAAAAAAAGCTAACTAAAATATAAACAACAAAAACAACAATATTAATAATAAGAGTAATAATAATAATAAAAAGGAATAATAATAATTATTATAAGGATAATAATAATGGTAAAAAAAATAATAATAATCCTAATAATTAGAATAACAATATGATTAAAATTCTAAGTTTTTTTTCACCCAAACTAAATATATATAATAAAGTTCTTAATAACAAGTAACATTTGTTTTAATTAAAAACTTATTAATTTTAATAATAATAATAAAAATAATGACAATAAAAATTTTAAATGACACCATTAACTAACATTAATTAAACCACTATAATTCTTCAAAGAAAGAGAAAGGCCATGCAGTTGCCTATCTGAAGCCACATGACATCGCGCTCCACCTGTGCATCCAACGACGTCGAACCCAAAACGTGCACTTCTTATCAAAACACAAAAACTTTGTCCGGGACTCACCTCAGACCGCAAAGGAAGTATTTAAAGGCCAAAAATAATAATAATTAAAATAAAATAGTCTCATAGGTCAGGGTGTGAAAGTTTATATAGAAAAAGAGAGGGAATTCTTTATTATTTAGGTTTGGGTCACCACACAGTAAACTAATCAATACCACAAACCATCACATGTTTTTTGCCTATGGTTTTTTCCAAAGGGGAGTGGAAAATAATATTTTATAAGCCCAATGGCCGAAAATCTTAAAATAATAGGGTTTCTTATGTGGAGGTGAGTTACACTCTCAAGGAAAATAATTTAAAAAGACAAAATGTTTTATAAGCCTTGAAGGGTCGACCAAAGCTTTGTAAAATAAATAAAACAAACCCAAAAATCACATTATTTTAATGTTAAAACATATATTTGAATAATATAATGTGTATATTATTTTATTACATCACTATTGGGTTATTATGATGTCATAAAACACATTATATATCTAAACGGTATTTAATTTTTACCAAAAAATTCGACTGTCTCAGAAAATTATGAAAAAATAACAATTGGATAATTTAGACATCCTGACTCCAAAAATAATATTCATTTTATCTAAATAATTTTCTAAATATGTGAATTTTTAATTTTAAAATAAAAACTGACATTTATAAAAAATTCAGGGTTTTGACAAAAATAGCTTTCAAACCTTAATACAAATTACAATTGCATTCATAAAATTATATGATCATTTATATTTATTAAAAATTAATTTAATAATAATAATAATATTTTATTAAAATATTATTTAATTCAAGAAACCATTAATTCATCAAAATAGATTTCTTAGTTGAATATTAACTAAAAATACTATTTGCGCTTTAAAAACTATTTACAAAGTAACAATAAAAAAATGAATTCACATTATATTTAAAAAAAAAATGTACATAGTCATAGTTCTAGGGTCTTGTCACATAACCCCTTATAACACCCACATAAGACCGAAGGGTAAGGTGTGCGATGGTGACAGACTATTGGGGTGACTCAGATAACATCGCTTGGGTGGTAATCTCTATTAACTTCCACTTCTCCCATAGTTGGTTCCACTCAAGCTTAACATGTTCAAGATCAACTTGGGATTGGTCAAGAGAAAATCCCAATGATGCCACCTCCTTTACGAGCTCTGAAAAATGGGCTTCGTATGGGGAAAGTCTACTGGATGAGGCCATCACTTCCTTTGTCTGAGTAAATTGGATTAGTTAAAGACCTATATTTATACTAATCATGTGATCACTATTCAATGGATATATTAACAACAATAACAATTATTAACAGTATTTGAAAATCTAGAAACATAAAACCAATGATGTTCACATTTTATATAACCATAATAAAACATTTAATTAGATCAAGAGGAATTTTCATTAATGAATGTTTGGATCGTTATAGGATATTAATTGTTAGTATATGTTCCATGATTGATTATCCAATTCATATGTTCACATTCCTAAGAGGATTATTGACCAAAAAATTTCTATTATTTTTATTTGAATTTTTTTGTGAGATACTTGGACATGTGAACCTACTATAACTTTCATTGAATATATTCAAAATTATGAAATTACAAGTGCACATTAACATGATTGAGACATTTTTATTGATGAGATCTTATATCCTTAATACCCATATTTACATTTTTATCCTTCTTTAAGTTCGTAAAATCCATGAATGGCCTTGTTAGGGAAGAGCCACATTACAAGCTGGTTATATCCTTATTACCCTTACTCTTTTTGTTTTAAATGATAATAAATAATTAAAGTGTGGGGGAGAGGTTTTACATGGTGGAAGTAGATTTACTTCATTGAGGAAAACATGTGGGGTGTTTTCATGGAATATTGGGAATAAGGTTCATGATTTTTCCAACTGTGTAGTTCATTTTTTCCCTTTGAAAAGGAAAATAACAAAAAATATGAATGAAAGAGAGAGAGAGAGAGAGAGATGAAAAACAGGTAAGGTCTTGTTCAAGTCAAAAAATCACCCCTTTGGTCAACCTATGATTTTTTATAACTATTCTAATTAGTGTTGTAAGAAGATCAAATATGGGTTTGGTGAGGAGTGTGTGGTTTTTCCCCAATGAAACTTTCAAAAAGTGAAATGAAAAAACCCCCAGAAAAATAGAGAAAAAATAGAGGGATATTTTTCATTATATTTGTTATCATATTTGTGAGCCTTTACTTTGAGTTTGGAGGGTGTTAAGTTATTTCATTTCTTGGAGACTTTTATTGATCTTGTTTATTATCATGCATTGTGATTAGAGTTTAATCTCCTCTTTGATCTTTATTGTTTTTTCACATCACTTACCAACCAACCCTAAACCTCAAAGTGGTTTCATCCTGAATGTGAAGTCCCCATGATTGATTATAATTTTTGTTCATATAGGCTGGATATTTGAGATCCTTTATAAGTATATTGTTAGGAGCATGTACTTGAGGTATGATAATAACTATAGAATAATTGTGCCTTGGGTAAAGAGGGGAAATCATTCTGATTAGGTATATCATTAATGACATTGGTGTTAATGGGGGATTGAATGATGTGAGTGGAAAATAATAAATTTCTTGAATTAGGATTAGACATGAAGCATGATTTGACACTTTTCAATTGAATGGGTTGTGTTTTCTTATGATCATTATTTATGACAAAATTATTATGAGTATGTTAATATTAATTTTCTCCTTGTTGGAGTGTGAATTTTTGTTTCACTATGTTGAGTTTTTCTTAGGGATAAGCGAAGATTCAAGTTTGGGGGTTTTTGACAAGTCTCATTTCCGCATACTATTTGGCCACCATTATAGTACCCACAACCACAAAATAGGGTTTTAGCACTAAAAAAGGCCTTTATCAATGCTAAAAAAATGTTGATAATTGAGGCTCTATTAAAAGGGGGTCCCTTTTATCAATGCTAAAAAAGTGCTGATAAAGACCCCTTTTATTAGTGCTAAAAAAGCGCTAATAAAACGGTCCTTTATCAGTGATTTTTTTAGCACCAATAAAAGTTAAAAAAAATTAAAAAAATATTGAAATCGAAGACCCAACCTTTTAACAGTGCTTGATCCTCCATTTTACTAGCACTAGGAAGCCCCTCTCACACCCCTACCACCCACTTTAATAGCACTAGCCCCCTACACCCGCCCACACACCCTGCCTCTACTTGGATTCAAACTCAAGACCTCTCCCTTACGCGCCTACACATTTACCACTCGATCATCTTGTTTTATTCTCTATTTAATGATATATATATATAGTTATATTTATTCGTATATTAATATAGAGATATATTAATATATATAGTTATATTAATATATATATATATCTTTATTTGTATATTAATATATATTTATATCTATTTATTTATACATATATTTAGTTATATTTTTTTATCCATATATTTATTTGTATATTAATATATATTTATAAGATTAGTTTTAAATACATTTATAAAATATTTTTGTGTGTGTGTGTTTATAAATAAATAAATAAATAAATACATACATACATATATACAACATGCATACACATGTATATATATTATATATATGTGTATCTGTAAGTATAATTATATATATTTGTATATATATTTACATATATTATATATTCATATGTATATTCATATGTTAGAATATATAGATAATATATATCAGTTTGTTAATACCAACACACACTAATATATATAGACACACACACACACACACACACACACACTATATAGGTATATAAATATTCATATATTTGTATTTTAAATGAAATGGATATTATAATTCTTATATATTGAGAAATATAATTTATATGTAAAATGTTTAATTATTTATTTATAAAATTAATTTTTTATGCGTGAATATATATAAAAATATGTATATATTATTATATATTTGATTATAAATAACAGTACATTATGAAAAATGATAAAGTTTTAAATCTATAATATCAATATGAATGTAATCCCTAGGAATAAATTCAGTTCCCACCTAAAAAGGGCAAAAATATCCCCCCTAAAACGAGGCTGAAATTCCATCGAATGTTAAAAAAATTTGGTATCCTGGCTAAAAACTCAGATTTAGAGGCCTTCTGGGCCTTTTTTGGTCTCAAAAAATGTGACATGAAGTTTATTTGTGTCGTTAGTGTGTAGAGCTCGTCACATAATTAGATTTTATATGTGGTAGAGCTCAAATAGACTCCCAGATCAAAATTTATGGTCGTTTGATGTTTGAATTACGTTTTCAACTTATTTTAGATCTTTTATTAATGTTTTGAATTTTTGTGTCTTCAAATCATTATTAAATGATTATTACTCTATGATAATTAGAAAATTATTAATTAATAATATTTTTTTAAAATATTTTATAAGTTATTTTCACTAAATTTATTATATATTAAGTTTAAATGTCTATTTATACTTATTTAAAATATATTTAAAAAATATATATTATATTTATATCAATATAAATATATAAATATATTTATATATTAATATATTTTTTTTAATGATTTTTTTGAAATATAACCTTTATCAGTGCTAATAAAAAAAGTGCTGATAAAGACCGCCTTTATCAGCACTACTAAAAAAAGCACTGATAAAGGGGGCCCCTTTAACAACGCTAAAAAAATGTTGATAAAGGTACCCCCTTTATCAGAGCTTTTTTTAGAACAGTTAAAGGGTGGCACTACGAAAACCCATTTTTTGTAGTGACCTTTTGTGAATAAAATTGGAAAGTATCCATGAGTTTTTCATTTCTTTGTGTCCAAATTACAAGTGTGTAGTGTTTTCAAAGCTGTCTCAGATTTTGGAGAAATGCAACTCAAAACACGCCACAGCCAATGCCTTGTAGCATGGTCCTATGAATCCAGGAATATGTTGAAGGAAACCACAATGTGACTGGGAGATTTACACTATAGAATTAGTCTATATAACTATGGTAGAAAAATTCAAGAGAACCATGCACCGTGATCTGGATCCTCACACCACATAATATTTCAAAACCTAGAAAAAATGAAATAAATATGTCAGCCCAACTTGAGCACCGTGAGAGATCAAGCTAGCCGTTATTGGTTAGCCGGCCAATCCATAGCCATTACATAGAGGTTGACCAGTAAAGAGGACCATCATAGGTTAGCACTATCCTATGAGAATGCACTCAACACGGGTCAACCCTGGGTGGAAGAGAGAGCACCAATGGGAGGTGACATAGGTGACTCGCTGACATAGTGAGGTGATTAAGAGATTTATCAAGCGGATGATGGAGATGTTGTGTTTTTATAATATATCCTATCCAATCCAAATTCTTATGTGGGATGCAAGAATCAGATTCCACATTACAACACAGTTTGTTGTGTTGTAAGGATGTGCATAAGGATGAATTTCTAATTATGTGGGCATCGGTTCCAGAAGCTATGTCGCAACACACTCTCTCTATCACAACTGCAAGAATGTGGAGATTTATGTACTCTTAGGAGAGTAAGGCCATGTCTCATACCACCTTACAACATTGAGGGTTGAGATTGGGTAGAGACACCATAACTAGAGTTCCTAGGATTTATGTCATCGTGCACCCTTTTCACTATAACCCTCTTGGGGTTGGAAGTTATTTAGAGAGATTAGTTGAAAACATAAGAGAAAAAGGTCATTATTTTCAATGGTATTAAATTTAAAAAATATATACTTTTGGGTTACACCTTAGTCTATGATATTGTATCATGGTCATGGTCAATAATCTACAGGAATCTAGGATTTTAATTGGTACACACTGTAATCCTATAGGTTGCATCAGAATAGTTACTGGCCAATTTAAATGAAAAGTTGATGATTTTAGAGGAGATATGAATTTTAGAAATACACTTGTAGAGGAGGGAGACCTGAAACAAAAGGTCACTTGGAGAGAAGATTCCCCAAGGTGATTGGTTAACTCTATGTTGACTTTGATGTTTAATTCTTGCTACTTGGGTTGATATTAATACTTGAATGATAGTGAGTTTTCTTCTTTTCTTTATATTATTGTTCTTTTTTTTTGTTTCATGTGTTCATGAATCTTCCATCCCTTGAGTCCAATATTTCACTCATGATGAATGATCAATTAGTCATGTGTGATTAGTTGATTAGGGGATGATATATTAGAAGTCATATGACTAATTTTTAATAATACTGACTATTTTTACTTGTGAATTTCTTGTGAAGGACCAATACCATGTTGAGTTTATTTCTAAATTATACTATAAATAACTAGAGAGAGTGATGGTGATTAGTGGATGAACTACAACATGGTAGAGGAGAGTGGGAGAGTGAGAGATGAATTTACTCTATATTTTTCAGTAATATTGAATCCACCTAGGCTTATGAGATTACTTCGACCAAAGGAATCGAATAGACTTAGGTTGTTCTAGTTGTCACCAACCAGGTGCACTAGTTTATCCTAAGAATTATTGCAGTTAGTCATAATTGTAAGTTCATATGTTTAATTGGTTATAAAACTTAGAAATATATCCTCTAAAACTAATCCACCATGTTTTTTTCATTATAATTTTCATCAACCTGTAGTTTTCGTTTCTTGGTAGCCTTTGTTACTACATTCCATTTTTTGCCTTGGGTGTTCCATTTATGTTTCATTCATCTTTTTCATAGAAATAACAATATATAATGGTTTTTTTGGATTGGTTTTGACATGTTCTTATTGGTTTGACCTCAGGACTCCACATTCCTATACCACGCCTTTGTAGTTTTAGTGATTAGTGAACTGTGATTTTAATTCTAAACTTTGACAACACCCTTGGGAGTTGAAGATTCTTGAGAGAACATCAATCACAACTTACTCACATGCATTTCCTATACGATGTGACTACGAATGATTCATTTCCAACATTGACCAAAGTAGATGGAGTTAGGTGTCGTGGTGGCCTAGTTAGCACATGAAAACTTGATGTGATAGATTATGTGTTGATTATCCTTATTTGTTTATTTTTCAATGCATATATACATTTAATATTATGAAATATATGAGGAACCTCTTTGGTGGTTCTATATAAAGTATTATGTTCACACATTGCAAGAGGGCCCCAGTGTACACACATACCCTTATATTAAATTTTAGGTAACAATCCACATGGAGAGTTTGGCTAGAGTGGTAGGATGAAGATGGGAGATAGTACCGAGGAGGGTATCGATTTTTTAAAGTTATAAACCTACCTATATTTTTGTCTTTTGAATATACTATATTTGATCAGCCTAATGGAAGATAACTCTGATTTATGTATGTATGCACAACATGGGTTCATTTTGTTACAACATTACTTTTGATTGTATATTGTTGACGGTTGAACTTTAGCCGTAATTTATTTTTCTAACTTTGATGTTATATATTGATTTAATTATTTTTCTAATATTGTATGTTGTGATACATAAATTATAGTCTTCCCATATTGGATATAGACTCTCACTGCTATTCGGAAACCACTAGCATATGGGGAGGTGTGCCTGAAGACATGTGGTACCACCAACTTAGCCACATTTCGGACATGCCTAGGTCAGGGTGTTATAAAAATTTACATCTTTTCATATGGTTGTAGTTTTATATATCATAAAATAAATGTACCCACATTTTAAATAATCCTTAAATAAATTATTTTTGTAATGACCTGTCATGTATATTAGTATTAGTTAGCAAAGATGCTAATTTTTTTCCCTAAGAATCAAACAAATGTTGTGATTTTGTATGTTATATAGAAAAATTTGTATCCTTATAGCATCAAATCCTAATAGTATAGGCATGTGACATCATAGTTTGAGAAAAACTTAGGGGATCATACTCAAGTTTGTACAGTGTCGATGGGAACAAGTGTCATGGGGATGAAGGTGTAAAAAATAGACCATGTTTTTAGATCATCCTAATAATATATTTGAGATTTTTAGGTATATTTAAAATGGGTAGGTTTTTATATAAGTACACAAAATTATATTGTGAAGTGACTTGATCATAGTTATGTTTTTTTTCTGTGTATGTCATGTATCCCTTGGATTGTCCAAGTGGGATTTAATATTGTCTTATTGGTGTGTTTTTCATATTTACTTGTGAGTTTGGTTGTATTTTCATTATTGCATCCTTATTTTTATGAGTCTCAATGATCATGCATGTTTTTACTGTGATGTCAGCCTTGGTTTCAATTCTTTTTTATATATTGTAATTATTATTATTATCACCACTAGCACCATTATTATTATTCTATAGATTCATTCAATAGATCCACTATGAAATTCATAAGCTTGTCATGTAAACAAAACAAGTCAAATATTTATCTCAGGCCTAGTGTGTGATAAATGAATCTTCTCATGCACAAATTGAGTGTGTGGGGCCGATAAAAATAGTGTTAGGGTGTTTTTTTCAATTGAATGCAATTTTTTCTATTTTTTTCTAGCCTAGGGTGCTCAAGAAGTATCTCATGAGTTGTAAACTAGAATTTATAGGGGTGAGACCCTGAGATTAGTGAGACATGGAGAGGTTATATCATAATGATTCTTGTTTTTCAGAGTAAGATAGTGAGAGGGGGTGAATTTCCTTTTAAAAATTTAAATCAAAAATAAATTAATATTCAAGTGAGTAATAAAATAAAATAATCAAAATAATTGAAATAGAATGATAAGAATTTTGAAATTAAAAGAAATTGGTTCATCTTTTCATATTTTTTTGGATTTAGTTGTTTGAGAGGGTATGGTGATAGCCATAATATTGGTATTGTACTTTGACATAAGACACTTTCTTACTAAATAGACTTATAACGGTGGAAAGCTTCATCATGATCAAATGCTGGGGAGCGGTAGCTCCGTGTTGTCTGTTTTTTTTAATATTTTTGTCCTTCAGGTGTGATTTATCCTATACCTATTAAGTCTGTTTTGGTTTCTCCCTTCATCCCTTAAAAATGAGATTTATCATATAATAAAAAAATTTGAAGGCCTTTGGGCCATTGGATGGATGGATGGAGAAACTAATTTTAAGAGATTAAGTGATTGATTAATCAATTAAATGAATGTGAATAATAAATAAAAGACGTGAAAAGTAAATAAGGTGCACAATTTTTTAAGTAATTATGGAAATATCTAAATAAGATCCCTTAAATATCACACCTCAATGGTTTGAGGATTTGTGAATATATATACACCTAAAATTTAGCGGCAGATAAGAAATCCAAAAAGAACTCAAACCCTTGCTTTTAGCAGTTAATGAGAAATTCAGAAAGAGTGATCTTTGTTTTAGCATTTTTAAAGAACCCAAAGAGAAATTCCTTGGTTTTGGTGGTTTACTAAGAACCTTAATAGAGAGAAAAACAGATATTTTTTTCTATAAAAAAACCTTAAATAAAATATAAAATTAATTCTCTTCTCGGTGTAGCCTATTCACCTACGGGTGTACCATGCCTTGGGGCTTGAATGATAAACACACCCCAGAAAGGTAAAACTGGATTCCCCACACTACCCTACACTTTCAATGAGGTAAATCTCATGATGTGAAATTACCTCAGCTGAAACCTATAACTAGTGGGAATCGAACACCGGACATGACGACCACATCCCTCAACCCTAACCACCAGGCCACCCCGTGGGGGAGAAAAATAAATATTTTCTTAGGCATAAATACTTTGAATAAAATACATAAATTATCTAGTAATATATATAATATTTAATTTAGAGAATGTGAGGTAGAAAGATTAGATATAAATGAATTAGAATAAATAATTACAAAGAGATCTCAAGAGGAAGCACAAAAGTAGTTGATGCTCATTATTGTCTTCTTTGGATTGGTGTAGTTCACAATTGTTCAGTGTCATAGCTTTAAAAGAATCCTATGGGTTGTATTTATAGACTCTAAGGGCCCAATGGTCTCTCTAGATGTGTTAATGGGTCAAGGGAGTCATTGAATACTACAATAAGTGCACATTTTATTTTCTAAATTAGCATCATCGGCTAGTCGCCTAATGCCACCAACTAGCCGATAGGCATGATATAGGATTCCTTGCTATTGTTGCCTCTACTAGGTAGTTGTTGTCTACCACTGGGTAGTCTAAGAGATACCTGGAAGTCTTATACTTATTTCCAATGCCACAGGCTGGAAAGTTACACCCCACTGGGTCGCTAGTGGTGACTAAATTTATAAGATTCCCCCTTAGTCTTCTTTAACCAATTGTAGGAATTCGTTTGGTCCAATGTCAATATATCATCACACATAGACATAAATATTTAAATACACTATATTGAAAATTTTAGAGCACAAAAAGGGAGTTTATGATCATTAAAACAATCTAAGAGAGTGATGATCATAAACACTTGTAATAAACCAAAGATCATTTCAAAAGGAATTTAAATATTTCATAATGTAATTCAAAGTTATGATAAAAAAATTCAACAAGATATTAAAAAATAACAAGATTTTAAAAGTTTTAAACACATTACAAGTTCAAATAAATTTTTATTTAAAAGTTATTTTAAAAAAATAAATAAAATTTTAAAACAAAAAAGTTTCTAAAAAGTCTCATTTTCCCCTCCAAATTTAAAAGCGATTAAAACAATTAATTTATCCCCCTTTGTGATTATCAGAAAATCAAAAAAACATGGTTATATAAAAATAAAAAATAAAAATAAATTACTTTAATCATCATTAAGTATCCTTCGAGAGAAGAAAAAATAGAATTTTTTAAAAGTAAATATATTTTTGAAAATTAAAATCTTTCAAATTTTACAAAATAGAAAAATTTAAAAAAAAATTAAGTTTAAAATTGAAATAAATCGTTGAATTATAAGATTTTATAAAAACAAGATCAATATTGAAATAAAACTTTGAAGTATAAAAATTTATAAAAATAAGCTCAAGATTGAAATAAAACATTGAAGTATATAATTTTATAAAAATAAGCTCAAAATTGAAAATGGTTCTCTTCTAGGAACACTTCAGTATTAATAAGATAAGTTCCCCATAAATTGATCTATTAAAAAAATAAGGACTCATAAAACAATAAAATTAAAGAGATAAAAGAAAAACAAAAGAAATCTTAAGATCAAGAATTTTTTTCCAATCCATCATTATGGTTTTTAAAGCTTGTGTTAATTATCCAAAGAATATTCCCTAGGAGTGTAAAACTAGGTGTGCAGTAAAGGACCAATACTTATGCCCATGATGAAGATTAAATTAAAAACTCAACCATACCTTTTTTAGGTTAAAACTTATAAGTGAATATTTTCCTTAACCACATTCACTAGTTTGTATCTAGACAATAATTCATTTTTTAGGAAGATTACACTCACTTCACTTTACCGAGATTAATGTTTTAGAAAGTTTGAAAATATTATTATTTTTGAAAAGAAATTTTTAAATATATTAAAATATTTAAAATAATTGAAACAATTTGAGTTTTCCAAAGTAAAATAATAAGCGTCACAATAATAATATACCTAACTCACCCTTAAAAAATCAAAATGACCAATTTCAAGTGGCTTTGTAAAGATATCAATCAATTAAAGATTGGTGCTAATGAACTCAAGTAAGATATCACCTTTTTGAAAGTTATCTCTCAAAAAGTGGTGTCTCAAATCAATGTTCTTAGTGAGAGAGTTTTGAATTATATTTCCTGAAATACTAATAGCACTAGTATTGCCACAATTAATAAGGACACTATTTCAATTTAACCTATAATTTAAGAGTATGTGTTTTATCCAAATAATTTGGGTGCAAAAACTCCCAACGGACATATATTATACTTATTCCATTGAAATAGAAACAAAATTATTATTTAAAGTACTCCAATAGACAAGAGATTTTCTAATTAGGTAACAAGTCCAACTTATCCTTTTTCTATCTAGTTGGAATCCTCCAAAATCAGTATCAGAAAAAACTAGTTAGTTCAAAAGAGGTGTTTTTTAGATAAAACAAACAAAGATATTTATAACCTTTTAAATATATTTTTTTTAAGATCTTTAAAATGTGATTCGTTATTATTTGATTGAAAATGATCAAAAAGTTATACACTAAACATGACATACGGTTGGGTCACAGTACGGTAAACAAGGCTCTTAATCATACCTATGAAAATCCTATTTCCAACTAGTTTACTAGCTTCATTAAACATTAGGTTACAAGAAGTACTCATGGGTGTAATTATTTCCTTAATATATAATAAATTTTTTTAAAAGTTCATTAGTGTATTTTATTTGAATTTTAAAAATTACATCTTTATTTTGAGAAATTTGAAAACCATGAAACAATTTAGTTTTTCCATAAAACTCATTTCAAATTATTTTATCATTAAAAAAAAAATAATAAAAAAGATATTATTTAGTAGAACATAAAATAATATCATTGACATAAATTTTAAAAATTAATAAATCATTTGGAATAGATATAAAATAATACTGAATCAGATTTTCCCATTTTAAAATCTTTTTTTGAAAGAAATTTTGTTAACCGTTCATACCATGACTGAGGGGATTGTTTTAAACTATAAAGATAATTGGTTAAATTAAAAACATGATTTATAAATTTGTAATATTTAAAATGGATTTTTATTAAACAAAAACCTTTTCTGAAATAAAATTATTCAAAAAACACTTTCAACATCCTTCTAAAAAATTTTAAAATTAAAATGAGTGGTGAATGCCAGTAATATTCTAATGGATTCAATCCTAGCGAAAGGGGAAAATTTCTCAACATAATCAATGGATTCTTATTGATACAAAATTTGGCTATGAGTTTAGATATATTATGGGTGATGTTTACTTTCTCATGTAATTTATTTCTAAAAACTCATTTAGTACTAATAATGGGATGATCATTGGTTCTTTCAGCAAGAGTCAAAACATTGTTCCTTTGGAATTGGTTTAATTCCTCTTACATTACAAGTACTTGAATTTTATCATTAATTAAATCATCAATATTTAGGGGTTATAGGTTCAAAACAGAATCATGATGTACAACCTCATCTAAAATTGACCTTTTTTTATGAGTACCAGCTTGAAAATCACCGATAACATTTTATAAGGGATGGTCTTTAGATTTTAACAATGCCTTGGGTAACATACTAGAAGGTGGTCCTTACAAAAATTAGATTTCTTTAGAAGTTGGTGGATTATTAAAGGTAAAATTTTCTAGGTCAACCTAAAGGTCATCAATTTGGTAATGAGGTTTAGGAAAATTCTCATCAAATTTTACATGAATTTTTTCTTATATGCATTGGTTCTTTTATTAAAATCTTGGTATATTTGCATGAGTTAGAGTACAAAAGAAAAATACCTTCATCAGATTTGGGGTAAAATTTTCCTTGGTGGTATTTAGTGTTAATAATATAGTATTTACATCCAAAATCTTTAAAAAATCCAAATTTAGGAATTTTGTTTTTCCAAAGTTTATAGGGGGATTTTTAAGGAAGGGTATTATGAGAACCCGATTCTGGGTATAACGAGCGGCATTAACCGCATCAACCCAAAAATATTAAAGAAGATTAAATTAATTTAAGAGGGTTCTATAAACTCATGGAGATATTTATTTAATCTCTCAAAACCCCCATTTTTTCAAGGATTCCTTAGATAAGAAAAAGAATTATTTATACCTTGTGAATTATAAAGTTCATCAAAATATTTATTATAAAACTCTCCATTATGATCACTATGAATGAATATGATCTTATAGTCTTTTTAATTTTTGAAATTTTTGGAATATTTAATAAAAAATTTACAATACACATTTTTACGAAACAGGTAAACTCATGAAAATATTGTTTAATAATTGATAATTATAAAATTTTAAGATTTACCACTTATACATGCAACTTGGGTTGGTCCAAAAAGATCAATATGAATAAGGACAAGGTCCTCATAGGAGGATAATTATAATTTAGATTTTAAGGTAGTTTTGTGTTTCTTACTAAGTTGGAAAGGTTAAAAAACAATGTTATTTTTGAAATTCAATTTGGATAAATATCATACTAGATGATTTCGACTGACTTTGAAAAGTGTGTGTGTTTGTGTGCTATAATGAACAAGACCCCTATAAAAAATACATGACTCACTATCTTGTGCACTTAAACATTTAACTTTTTGAATTTAAGGACATTTTAAATCAATAACATAAACAATTTGAAAATGAGAAGCTGAAAATAAAACATTTTCCTCTATAATAAATAACATTACAAAAATCATTTTCAAAAGAGACTTTAAAACTGTTATCACATAATTGATTAATACTTTGAAAATTTTGTTTTAAACCTTTAACATATAAAACATATTTAATAATAGAAAACTTTGAAAAAACCAATAGTACCTATACATATGATCTTACTCCTTGAGACATCACCAAAAGTGATGTGGCCTCCATTGATCATTTTAGGATGATAGAACTTAGAGTAGTCACCACACATGTTTCTCGAGCACCTATTATCCAAGTAACATATATCTCATTGGGTTTTTTAGCATGAAAAAATATTTATATAGAATAATCAGAAGACTAGATATTTTTCTACAAAAAATTTGGGTCCACTCGTGTTCTCTAAAAGAGATTTTGGAATCCATACTTTTTCAGCACATGATTTCCATAAGAATTCCTAAACAAAGTATTAAAAGAAATATTAATTGAATTTGGCCTACCGTAACAAGAATTTTTACAATCACATTCATAAATAAGATGTTTTTATTTTCTATAATAATTGAAAAAATTATCTTATGAGCACCCTTTTACAAAAGAGGTATTATTTTTTGATGTGCTAGCTTTATTTTTTAAAACCAAAACCAAAAATATTTTTTATATAATGTTGAGAACCAATAATTTTATTTATATTTTTCTCACTTTGGGTAAATTTATTAAGGTAATTATTAAGATCCTTAATAATTTATTCAAATTTCTCAATGTTTGGTTGTTCTTTTAATTTCAATTATAAATAATTATTTTCTTTAGAAAGTTGATTCTTTAAAAAAAAACTTGATTATCTTGATTTTTGAGCTCTTTGAATTTTGTGGTAAGTTCACAAAATCCATTAATTAATTTTTCACAATATATTTTAATTTAAGAAAAATAAAATGTGGAATAATTAGAAGTGGTAGAAGTGGGATAATTATCTTCATCACATACCACAATTTCGGCCATGAAAAATTTGTAACTTCCGTTACTTAAGTCAAAAGATAAGAGGGAATCATCACTTACACTCCAAGTAGAAACTTTGAAGAAATTATTGTATTTATTTTCCTTTTTGAGCAAGGGTAAATCTTTATTTATGTCTCCCTTTTTATTGCAAGGATAACAAGTTACATTGGATTCTTTCTGTTGATTCTCTTTTTTAACATGTTGGAAATATCCATTTTTATTCAGAAATTTGTTTAATTTCTTAGTTAGATGTTCCATCTTGGTTTCACTTTTGGAAGATTAATCATTGAGTGATTTAAAATAAATTTTCTTCTTTTCCTTCACTTCTTTTTTTTCTTTTTCAACTTGTTGCTTCATGGTGATTTCATAGGTCATGAGAGAAAACATGAGTTCTTCAACCACCATGTTCTTAATACCTTTTACTTCTTGGATTTTCATTACTTTGGGTTCCCAATTACTTGGTAAGTACCAAAGTATTTACTTCAAAAGGGATTTTGTAGTAACATTATCACCAAGAGACTTTATTCCATTTCATATGTCAGTAAAATGACCAAACATTTTCATAATAGATTCATTTGAATGCATACTAAAACTTTCAAAATCTTGTATATACATATGAAGTCTAGTATATTTCACTTTATTAGTGTCTTTATGAGTAAATTCAAGTAATTTCAAGATTTCATGAGTATTTTTACATGTAAAAACATGATTAAATTCAATTTTATCTAAACCACAATGAAGAGCATTCATGAATTTGTCTTCAAGTTCAAAAACATCAATATCATAAGGGTCTATTTTTCCTTTGATTATTTAGTAGGTGTGTATCCATGAATAATAATTTTTAAAATAAGAAATTCAATGCTTCTAAGAAAATTATACATAAATTTTTTCTAAAAACTATAGCCAATTACATCAAAGAAAGGGGAATGACTCATTGAGTGTCCTTTGGGATCACCTTTTGTGTTAGTGGTTGATGCCATTTTTTAAATATCATTCATTGAAATCGATTAATATTTTTAAAAAATAAAATAAAAAAAGGTCACCTCTGATATAAATTTTTTGATAGAGTAAAATGAAAAGAGTAGGGTGAATTGAATTTAAAAAAATTAATGAAAAAATGGAAGCGATATACAATTGAGGGATAAAATAAAATAATCAAAGTGCAATTAAATGATAAGCATTTTGAAATTAAAATGTAAAAGCATAGAGGAAAAAAAAGTTGATAAAGCGAGAGATTGATTTTTAATGATTGAGTGATTGATGAATTAAATGATTTATTGATTAATTAAATGAAATTGAACAATAAATAAAAGATGAAAAAAATAAATAATAGACAATTTGTTAAGGAAGTTTGAAAATAGATCAATAAGAGCTCTTACGTCTCCCACCTCAATGGATTGAGGATTTATGAATATATATAAAACTTGATTTTAGTAGTAGTCGATAAACCTGAAAATAACTCAAACTCTTGGTTTTAAAAGTTACTAAGAAACCCAGAAAGAGCGACCTTAGTTTTAACAGTTTTCCAAGAACCCAAAGAGAAAGTCCTTAGTTTCAGAAAATTACTAAGAACTCGAAGAGAGAGAGAAAGTGAGATTTTCTTAGGTGAAGATCCTTTGAAGAAAAGTTCTCAATTCCTTAGTAAGATATAGAAGATGAAATTTAAATAATGTGAGAGAATGATTGGAGGTAAAAGGATTAAAATAATGAATTATAAAGAGATCTCAATAATAAGCACAAAAGTAGCCAATACTCATTTTAATTTTATTTGGATTGATATAGTTCACAATTTTTTGGTATCATAGCTTTTAAACCCTCTTATGAGTTATATTTATAGCCTCTATGGGTCCAAGGGTCAAGATGGAGGTGTAAATGGGTCAAGGGATTCATTGAAGACCTTATTAAATGTGTAATTTAACTTGCTAAATCAGCACCACTAACTATATTCCTGTTGCCACTAACTAGCGAGTAGGTATGTTGTAGGCTTCCTCGTTGGTTCTACTTCTACTGGGTAGCCACATGATACTACCAAATAGTTGGTGAGCTTCCTAGAAGTCTCTATTTTCGGTCAAATTCCACCAGCTGGTGAGTGACATTCCACCAATTAGTAGGTGAACTTTCAATTTCTATGGTGCTTATGTTAGTTCCACCGACTGGCCAGTGTCACCCCACTGGGTATTTGGTGGTGAAATAAATTGAAATATTATCCCTTGGTATTATTAATCCAATTTTAGGACTTCATATGGTCTTATTCCAACCTATCTTAATGCTCAAACATTAGTATTTAAATACATTCAATTGAAAGTGTGGGAGATGGAAGGGGTTGAGAGAGCTTCTCGCTCTACCCGTGATGGCGTTTAGGGATTATACATGGAGGATTATAATCTCAATTCTCTATATGAAGTTTTTCTCACCCAAGGGATATTTTATTCCTACAAAGATGATGACTTTGGAATAGATAATTAGAAAATTTCTCAAAGAGGGGTTGCGATGGATGCTAAGTTAGATGATGGAACTTCCAATCGATCTTATATCTATTTAAGGGATATTATACTAGAGGGATTGATTGTAAGGGCAATGTTTCATTTTTCAAATCCCACATAGATTCCATCTCAGAAAATTTAGAAACTGGTAAGTACTCTATAATTGCGTTACTGATTCTTCCTAGGTGCTTAAATCCTTTAAGAATCGATGAATTGGTTGCTCGGATTTCAGGCATCTGGGGTTTCAAAAACTGGAAGTACGTTTCTTTGGTCCAAGGTTTCTT
Organism: Viscum album; assembly: GCA_963277665.1. Taxonomy (NCBI): domain Eukaryota; kingdom Viridiplantae; phylum Streptophyta; class Magnoliopsida; order Santalales; family Viscaceae; genus Viscum; species Viscum album. Next base: position 673,582,921 of record OY728134.1, on the reverse strand, counting down.
CCACATCCTATTTCCCTCTGAATATATAAAGACAAGTTCTTGGGGATTTGGATCAATTTCTCTCAAGATAGGAGTTCTTCATATCTAAGAATGGGACCAGAATTTCAACCATATGGAGGTTTGTAATTCATGTGTTCAACTATGGGTTAAGGTATATGGGATGAATTGGATATTATTAATTCATAGAATATTATACAATATTGCATCGAAAATTTAGGTTTTGATAAAGATGGAAAGAGAAAATATGTTGGCTAGATATAGAAACTTCGCTCGGTTCTTCGTGGAAATTGATTTGTTCTCTACTTTAGTATATGGGGAGCTTCTTTCAACTGATGATGATGAATTTAACCTATATATAGAGTATGAAAATGCCCCTCAATTATGCCCAGACTGTAAAATAATTTTCCATGAAGGTTTAAATTGTAAGAGATCACTTCTCTATTCTTTTATATCTATAGGATAACATGATGAAAATATTTGTTTTAAAAAGAATAAGGGTTTGAAATATGGATTTCATAGTAGTTCTAGAAATTTTGGACTCGCTCAGCCTCAAGATGGAAGAATAAATAATATGTAATTTCCTGATATGGATAGTTTAGCTGGGGTTATGACTCTCAATCCTTAATTTTCTAATGTTTTTATTGGAACCAATTCTATATATGTGGATAGATCCCCTCAATAGATAGAATATGCTCGATCTTCTGTTGAGACATGCAATAGGGATGCCCCTACTAGATTGAGACTAGTTGGACTTTATGAGAAACATGGAACCAAGTCATAGGCCGAGGTTGTTGAAGAGGGGTAAAATATAGATGTTTATTCTTCTGATGAGGTGGTCACACAAGAATTAGCTAATCAATAGGTACTTTATGAACATCTAATTACTTCAAGATCCCATAAGGGAAAGAAAAAAATGAATGTTGAGGATCATTCACGTTCAAATACTAAAAGTGGAGCTCAAAATAAGAACATGTCTTAAAATACCTTGTTAGGAGATCCAATAAAGGTTTATGACATCTTGACTTTGAATATAGGTACACCTGTTGCTTATAATGTTGAGGAGGCTCTTGTTTCTATTTATACTAGTCTAAAAAGTTTAGATTCACTATGGATTCATGATTAGGATGTTGATGGGATACCCATGATTGGTGGCCGTGAAAGTGCACCAAGTAAGAATGGATTATAAAATTTTGATTCTCAAAGGGATCATGATGCTTCTATAATTAATACTCTAGATCCCACTAAATCCCTTCCAGGGTAGGGTAGAGACTTAACAAGCAAGGGGTTATAAGCTAAGACAACTGACACTGATTTGTAGCCCTCTGACATAGTTAGAAGGAACATGATCTCTTAAGGTCCTAAGGATAGGGTTACTAATTGTAGTGTGGAAGTTCCCAGGGATAGTGGTCCATATGGTAAGAAAGTGTGATCTTCCAAGGGAAAAGTCTCATTGGACAAAGAGGGTTTCTAATCGGTCCCTTTTAGGAGGTCCAAACCATTTTCTAATAACCCTAGAAATGCCTCTTTTTTTTATGAATATTCTAATGACATAGCCTTGACACCTTTTGTGATGCCTATTCAGACAAAGTCTCCATTAACCATCCACCCTTCAGGGATGATTGACTATGTATTTCCAAATTTATCAGGTGACCCTAGACCCAAAAATGTGTAGGGAATGGGAAGTCCAAGCAAGGTATATGTGTAAACTTATAACCTCTTTGGATTACTTTTCATTCTCAAAGAAGATAAAAAATAAATCTCAGAAAAAAGAGGGCCATGTGGTTTCTATGAAGATGTTTTTTTGATCCCTAAATATGATAGGGGATGATAATGCACATGAAGAAGGAGTATTGACAGAGGTTAAATCAAATGATAAAATATTTGAATCAGATAGTAGTGACATTAAATCCTTGAAATAAGTGAAAACATGTAGGAGATTTTGTTACCCAGAGGTCGAAGACTTGGGAACATGAAAATTAGTTGGACTACAATATGAAATGTAGAGTGAATGATTAGAGCTAAGATCAGAGAAAATCTAGGCCTTTGACTGCTTTTTGATTAGGTCGGGACATGTCTGACCCCTTATCTCTCTTTAATTATATGTTTTGTGTATTTTAATAATGGTTCTTTGTACCAAAATTTTCAAAAATATATATTAGAACATAAAAATAGTTTTTATGAGCCTTAAAACAATCTAAGAGAGTGGTATACATTACTTATCTTATGAGCATGCACTTTAATAAAGTGGTTGATAAACAAGGGCGCATAGAGTGTTTTTCATTTGTAGTTTTATTTGGTATATTATTTTTATTTTTCTAAAGAGTCTCACCATGAGTTCCATAATCCCTACTTAAATATAGGCAATCCAAATCTTTAAAATGGACCTCATGTGAGATAATGATATCACCTCATTCCCAACTTGAGTATGGAGGGTTTAAACAAGTAGAGAGAATATTTTTTCCACTTGAATATTATTTTTTATGTTCATCACTAACCAGGGTGGTTAAAAATTGTTACTTAAGAAATCATATAGGGATGACACCTTTAAATTCTATATATGTGACAAAACCCCATCATATCACTTCCCATATGAGAACACTTGGATGGATAGGTTGATGAAAGTGATGCGTGATTTGGATATGAAGGCAGATCCCATTGATAAAAAAATTATGAAAATATGAGGATATTGTGAGAAACACAAGCATCATTGAATCAAATAAAAAGTTTTTTTAAAAAATAATTATTGGTTGTTATAGACCTTCTCCTTGGAAACAAATATTTGATATAAAACTAAATGATGAACTAATTATTACATTTTGACTCATATTATTATGAGAACTATGTTTTAATTTATATTAAAACATGATAATTTTGAATTGATTTATAATAATTCCTATTTGTATTTCAATTAATAATAATAAATTAAATAAACTATAATAAAAAAGACTTGTGCATTCCACAAACTGAATAAGAATAGTTGAAACCATTTACATTAATCAACAAGCATGTCATAAATTTTGGGCAGGAAGCCCCTAATCCTAGGAAATGACACCCTAAAGTAACTCACACATATCACGGGGGTGCTGGGCATCCCCAATGAAGAAATCATGAGTTCATCACCGATCCAAAGTCCCAGAGGTGTATTGATTCCATGCCATATTTTTAGGAAATGATCTTTTAGCAGTTGTTTCATGATGTCGATCTATTGGTTATGGATTTTTTGGGGATCCATCTTGTGTTTAATCCAAAACCCATTCTTATAGCATCTATGTGATCTGAGAAGATCCATGGACAATGTATTTTCATCAGGGATCCACTAAAAATATGGAACAAGCTCGATGTACCTTCAGAATTTCAGATCAGTGATGAACTTCATGTCTTCTTGATTCAAGATACCCACCACCCCATGGTCAGTTTAAGCCAGTTGAGTGTGTAGATTTTTGGGAAGATGGATTTCTTCCCATAATTTTAGTAAGGATGCACCCTATTTCCCACATGTAAATGGGTTTTCATAGTCACAACATCCAATGAGGAGCTCCAGAGCACAGTACTAGCAAGTGACCACATATGCAGTCAGGATTTTTCCTATCCTTATTGGTGTCTGAGCCAACCCAAATTCATAGATTTAAGTTCACAGTCAGAATTTATAAGCATATTTCAAGGTATATGTTTCAACTTCTAACCTCTGTGATATTTTAGTTTCTTATTAAAAAAAATAAATTGGAAGCAGCATAAAAATGATGGTCATCAAAAATTTAATAGTATCGATTCATCAAACCTGGAAATCAGGTCCATTATATATCATCAGAATCCAAATAGTATAATAATTATAGAAGGAATAAGTAGATAAATCACTGATTCATCAAACCTGGAACATTAAATATTGGAAATTTTCAGCAGAGAGTGGTTGGGAAGACTTAAGAATGTTGTCTAGATTGGTATTCATGAGATCATAAACTAGATAAAAATCCTTGAATATTTACCTCTCATAGGGTACTGCGACATCCTTTAGAGGATGTTCTCATTCTAAATCTATCATGAAAAGGGTACTCCTTCAGGATTCTTTTGGGACTTAAATAGTTATCATACTAAGGTGCAATAGTGACACCTTTCTCTCTCTCTTTAAAAATCATTCACCACATATAGGCACAACTCTTCTTTGGGGTATTAATGATTATCTTATGAGGATGAAACACAATCATCATCTCCAATCCCTATCATAATAAATCCAAGTGGTTCTCTCTCTGTTATATATAAACATACATATTCGAGTAAGTTATGGTTTGCAGATTTGAGCGAACTATGGAAAATAAAAAATTAATCAGTGACTGAAGTTGATTTGAATAGGATATAAAGATTAAAATTAGAGTCAAAGGGTAATGAAGTAGGTGAATATGAATGAAATAACCCTTGTGATGCTAACTGATAATGAGAGTCCTCTTCTAAAACCTAGAGCTTAAGGATACATAAAATTTCAAGAAAACAATGAAAATCAGTGGAGCATACTGGTATGGAATTGAATGAGAAAAGGATATAAGGTTTAAAAGGCTCTATATAAGGGAGTGGATGGAATAAAATATTTGGAAATTATTATTTTTTTAAACTGATTTTAAAATTAATGAATTAATCAAAAGTTTCAATAGGTAGACAAGCCTACTCTTAAAATTTATTAGAAAATAAAAAGAGAAAGAATGACATTACAAGGGAGCACTTTGGAGTTTTTTTTCATCTAAGGAGACTAAGATTGTTTGGATGTTAGGATCAAACCCATATAATGGGATTCCTATATATCCTCACAAAAGGAATCAGAACCCATGTAGTTCAGTGCCACTTAACATGGCACATCACATTTTAAGGTCATGTGACAAATACCTAACCATGAAATTTAATGTCATATGACAAGGATGTCTAGATGAAAGGTGTATGATCAAGGATAGTGTGGGAATTACGCTGAGGTGACCCAAGGGACCTGGAAGAGATGTGGTCTCCTGGGTGGATATGATCTTACTAGGGATAAGGCCCAGATGACATTAGAGTGAATTTGAGAATTGGGTTTGAACCTCAGGGAAGCTTCCTACATATCCTAGTTAATTGGGAATCAAAGACCACGTAGTTCAAAAAGTTGGTTCTTACACCTTCTATGTGGCCCATTCACTTGCTTCATTGAGAATATGGACCTTTGAAGGTATTGAGTCGAGGATTATACCATATAGGAGGCATATTGAGCTTGATTGGGGATTATACCATATAGGAGGCCCATTTGAATCAGGATCATGTGAATGTCATGATCACCACTAACCTCTATGCCCATGTGAGCCACGTTCAGTGTGAGAAACAAGAGGAAGTGGTGGATCTAAATATTGCATGATCCACTATGTCTGCTGGTGGGAGAGATGCTATATCCCAAAGGGAGAGGGAGAGGGATTTGAGTGTGGCTAACTCCTCTTTTATTTTGGTATATAGGATAGTCACATATGGTGATCAATCCAGATCCATTCTGGGATGGAAAAGAGGAGTAAGAATTCTTCCTCATGCAATAAAGTCTAGAGGATTAATCTAATAGGGGTTTCCTTCTAGTCCCTAGGGAAGAGAGGAATGTACGACACTGGAACTCATTGAAGGGAAAAGTCAGTGGTTCCCCCCAATCCCTAGAATGGGGAGGTAAACGTTAGCACCTCCAAGGTTGGGAACCTCATCACCACGATAATGTAGAATCAAAAACATTTTGAGGGCCCCCATTGTTGAGGATGTTACACACGTGACTCCACTTACCATGGGTGTATAGACTTGAAAAGGACACAATGATGTGCCCGATGATATGATCATACATGTCAGGTGGATTTGGAAGAAGACTTGGCCTGATTCTATTGAATTGGTTCATGGAGATGCCAATATGGAGCCTGATGATATGATGGATGGGAGTGATTGGATCTAGAGTTCATAACACCCTAAGAGGCCCCATTCTACATAGCATTCTCTTATGAGAGATGGGGTTCCCTCTGCGTAGCATGTTTCTACATGCATGGGGGTATCATCTCTGTAGTATGGTGCTATGAAGAACTGGATTTAGACCGCATAACATGTTGCTATGTAGGGATAGGTTCCACCCTCATAGTGTGTTTCTATATGGGGTTGAGTTCCTTCTGTGTAGTAGTTTTCTATGAGGGGTAGAGTTCCTCCCATGTAGCACTTTTCTACATGGGGCAAGGTTCCATCCACATAGAGTTTTTCTATGCAGGGTGATGGACCACAAAGGGGTCATCCATTTATTCCCCATGGAATGGTTCTTGAAAAGGGTTTTAAGTTTGAAGATGGATGAATGATTTATTATATCCTACTTAATGATATGCAGTGGATTTTTACCTACTGGGAATATAAAGCTCCATGTTTCAGCTCTCATCCGGGATCTCCTCATGCGATCTCCATTTTTACGTCCTCATCTCTTCGTTCCCCTCAGGGTTATTTTATAGAGGAATAGAGGGATCATATACTATAATTTTTGATCATCCATAGTGGGATGTGGGGATTCTTTTGCAGGGGACCAAGGAGGACACCCTAGCCCACGAATGTCTTAGTATGTAGGGACCTATCATTCTTGGGGATGTAAATCATAGTCTGATACCACAAACAACTTGGTTTTGTTTGTGAGTTCTAGTGGTACCACCTAATCCTACAAACCATTTCATTCATGGGGATGATCGTTTATAGGGAAGAAATCACCTTCTTCCCCCATAAACAAATGTGATTTCATTCATGGATTCCAACGGTCTATCTCACCCCGTGAACTATTTCGTTTGCAGGGATGATCATTAACATAAGCAGAAATCACTGTTTGGACCCATAAATGAATGCAATTTCATTTTTCAACCTCAATAGTGTTGTCTCATCCCACGAACTATTTCATTCAAGGGGCGCTTTGTGAAGTAGTGGAATTCCATGCTGAGAGGCGGCCCACAAAGTGGTTTGTACTTCGTGGGATCAATCCGTACTTCATGAATTCATCCACTTTGAACATTCAATTTCAAAATCTTATTTGGATATATTATTTTCCTTTTAAAAGTTTCTGTAACTTTCTTATTCTCATATGTGGAATTTTTAGGACCCAAAAAATGTACCCCATCAGAATGGGTTCTGATTGATATGAGGAGGGGGCTATTTTGATGTAGAAACAGTCCTGTTTTGAACTATTTTGTGGTATGCAAGTGGACTCTCAAGAGGGTGACACACCTATAAATAGGGGGCTCGTATCATTTTGTCCTTTACAGGATTTCTTAGAGAATCGAGTGTTCTGTAAAATCTTTAATCTCCTTTACTTCTGTGTAGCATTTTCTTTGTAGAAAAATTTTATATGAACAAAACTTTGACACCTATAAATGCATAATGAATTGATCATCCCACGTATTAAATGCCTCACTGGCCAATGATTTATGGGTATATGCTTTTTAGACTGATGGTTCACGGGCCGGTGGTTCACATGCCTACACTGGGCATGTGAACTGGCATACAATATACATTCTCTTACATCCTTATCTAACGAATCTCATATATTTTTGATGATATTTTGTAAGAACAAAATGGATCTAGATTCCTCCTCAACAACCATTATTAGGATATGAATTTACATGGATGATAATATTTAATATAATTTTTGATATCACATTATCCCTGAGGAGGGTATTATGAAGAACCTCCTTTAACTAGAGCTTCTGACCTACCCATTGCCCAACTAACTGCCACTTTATAAATTTAGACTTCAAGATGATGATCCCCTTTTACCAGTTGAATAGAATTTCCCATTTTCTTGGTTTTATATATCTCAAGATCATGCCCAAGTGAACATATCTTCTACATGGAAAATCATTTCCTTATCTGTTCGGGAGAAAGTCTTTGTTCTGAATGGTTTTATGTGGCATCAAAGCAATCAACATCGTCATGAAATATTTTTCAATATTAAATTTGATATTATCCATCCATTTTCAACCTCTTGTGAGGTGATCCAAATGGAGGTTGGTACTCCAAGTGGGACTTTCATTCAGGAGGGAGTTTCTCAGATGAATGGGCTTGGGCATTCTAGGTGCACTATAATTATAAGGAATTTCCTAGATGACTAGAGGTTATTGAAATATATCAATTAGAATGGGTTTCTCAGTTTTTGGTTTATTCATTGACCGAGATACTGCCTGAACTAATCAGTCGCTGGTGTTTGAGGATGAATACTTTCCACCTCTCAAATGGTGAAGTCATGGTCATATTATGGTATCTCTACCAATTAGGTGGAATCCCCATTCTTAGTAATATGTTTGACGAGTTTCTTCCTACAACCAGTACCTGGGAAAACACTAAGAAAGTGTCTCCATTGGCAAGGGACCTACTGACTGCAGTAGATGAATTTCTTGGTCAACCCCTCCATACCATCTCACTCATTCCATTAAATTATTGGATAAATTTGTCTTTGAAATTTATCACTCCAAGGCTGAAATTTTTCCATAGCAGGAATCATCTAACTAAATAGTCATGATACAGGGTTCATACCTAGATATTCTTGAACCAGGTCAACAACCACATGGGGTTTCAAAATTCATCGAGACATATCTCCTAAATTCAGGTTTTTGGGATTTTACCATGTTTTTTAGTGGGTGGATTTTCTCATCTCATGATGCTTATATAAGTGTTTGAATCTTTACTTTAATGATAGAATTCATATTGGCGAAGGGATAACCTATCAACTTGGTTGTTCCCACCCTTGCTCATATTTATGAACTATTAGGTCAAATATAGAAGGGAAGATCCCCAAATCACCATAGAAGGCCATTTCAATTCTTATATGGTTGGGTGGTGGAACACTATTGATGTTAGGAGTATCAATACAACAAAATAATTACTCATTCCAACTTTTTCCCTACCCTGCTCAATATTGCTGCCATTCATCCAAAACCCCTGGGCATCGATGGCGTTGTCAAACTATTAAGTAATTTTTACCACTTTACCTTCATCTCTTACCCTACACCTTTATGAATGGTGGTTGATAATGGTGAAGGGACTTCGGGGGAATGCTATTACATTATCTCTCCATGAGATGGAATTCTGGCTGCATGGGTAGACAAAGTAACAATATACAAATTTTATACACCTTATAGGTTTTCATTAAAATTTGTATGTATGAAATGGGTTGCCTCTTTTCCCATTCCCTACATTTGGGAGTCAAAACCAGTTATCCTTCTCCAACTATGGATGAGGATGATGTGTGAAGATTCTTGCATGAAAATATCTTTACCTTGTGCAAAAACTCCCATCAATCTATCATGGGATTATGCCAGGATGTGGATGGAATACTATATCGATGGAATATCAGGGAATGAAATCCTAAAGATACATAAACTAATGGCCTCTCCCAACTCAATGACTGATACACCTTCCTCATCAGTTTCAAGGGGAGAACACCTTGCATCAGGATGCTCTAACCATCTTAGGGGAGCCTTATCCTCTATCTCCCCCCTTACTGAAAGAGGTGTAGATCCAATATTTTCAACTCGCATAGCCGACATCCCTAAATATGTCGGTCCCAATGGAACAACATTGGGAATTTCACCAATTGGTGTCAGGCCTATCATCTTGGTTCTTGAGACTGGATATGAGGTAGAGATAGCATATTTTCCCACTTTGGAGGCATTTTTTGACACAAACATTTCTGTTGTGGTTGCAATTCTGGATGACATACCTATGGCAGTGAGTGATCAGGATCAAGATCCCTACATTTCTATCATCATCATTTCAATTTTTATTAAATAAAGGAATACAAACCAACCCCTCAACCCCACAAACCCTCAGGGAAAGGGGCCTAAGGAGGTCTAAAATGGTGAAGGCCAAGGGAATCCCCACTGATAAAGTTTACCCCTTTGGGTTTGAGAGTATGGATATTCCCTGCATTGCTATCAAACACTAGGTTGTGAAAAGATGGGTATGGCACCAAATTTGTACCATCATTATAGCGACCCCTAGTGGAAATGGCTGATAGGGTGGATAGACTTCACCAACTTTTCCTTGTCTTAGGATCAGGTGTGTTTGATCACCGACAATGGCTTATCCTTGTCCACCATATCCTTATTTATAGAGAAGACATAACTTATTTTGAATGTGACCTTACTCAGTTTAATGTTTCCCATTGTCAAGTATAATCCTTAAGAGATACTACTGCTGAGCTACACCATTTGGTTATTGAAGAAGAAAGATCTTGTGATAAAGTGGTCACATAGAATGTGGAGCTATAGGAGTGCGTGTCTCGTGTAGCTAGGTTAAAGGTGTATCTATAATCAATTAATGCAAGTTTTGAATCCATCAAGAAGAAGGTCTAAGATCTTAAGGTCATCATTAAACATATGTGCCCAATAGATTACACTGAAGTTAGGAAAAGATCCATTTTATAATAGACCCATGATTTCTTGCATCAAGCAATAGTCAATCTATTAACTAAAGTGATCTGAGATTCACTATAACCATTTCAGTTGTTATGTACCCTTTTTTTAGTAGTTTCAAGGAGAGACTCCGGGATGTAGATGCACCTCCATTCTCATTTGATGAAATAAAAACGTTTTTCCCTCCAATTTTTATCCTTTATCTTTTCCTGCAATGCCAATCAATCATAAATGGTCATATTTTAAAAGATAATTTCTATTGTATATCAATTTAGATTACAATTAAGGATAACCAAATTGACATGATCATGTAATGACCTAATTTTTTTCTGAGTTGAGGGAATCAGTGAGTGTAGTTTCAACTATTTCTAGGGTTACATAAAAAACTCTACAATTTTTATGTATTTTTTGTTATCACACCAATTTTTTCCTAAGTCTACTATGGTTTGAGATTAGTGGGCATAACATAGATTTTTCTTAGGCCACCCTTAGTTGGTTTTCAACCTAACATGTTTTGTAACTATTTTTTATTGCTATGTTATTTCCTAAACCATGAAAAACATAAGTCTAGAAAGTCGATACTCAACTTTTACCCATGGTTTCCTTTGTGGGTTTTCCACGTGGAAAGTTTTAGGTCTTTTTTCACGGGAAATATGGAATAATGCAATCAATGCATTAGGTAAAATAGCTTTGACCATGAATTATAGGGTGAGGATCCCAATAGGGCTTACTAGCCAAGAATATCCAATTATTCTTTATAAATGAATGAGGAGTTTTTGGACCCTAATTTTGTGATTTCTAAATCCAAGACATGATATGGGAAAAGTACACGAGGAGTAACTATAAGAAATATTTCCAACATGATGTTGTTGGGGGCGTATGGTGGTAGGAAAATCCTCTCCTTGGAATGCATTTTCCTTTTGTTGAAAGACCTTTTTTTGTTCGACTCATGCAGAGCCAACTAGGGAATATTGTGCATTGTCAAACAAAGGTGTCCTCAAGACACTGAACCTCCATTTATGATAGGTGGGTAATTTATGAAAATTCATATTTCTCAAGACCACTAAGGGTGGCTTGTCAAGGGAATGATGTCTGAAAATGATGAGGACTTCTGTATCAGAACTATCCATGAATGAGAAACCACTCCTACATGAATTTGGATTATGTAAAGGAGGGATGGAGTATAGTGTAGTTTAATTTCGTGAAACCGGGACATGAACCATGAAGTTTAACATCTTATGAGAAATCTGTTCTAGGTTCATATTTAAGGTCACCTAGCTTTGAAAAAGGGATGAATGATTCACCCTTTTCACGGTTTTCTATCCAAGAATATTCCATCATCTTCAGGAATGAAGGGGAAAGGTTGTAAACTATAATATGAGGGTTTCTGAACCTGAGGGGTGATATGGGATGAAAACATCATTGGGGCATACAGAGATAGGAAAATCCACTCATGGGGATGAATTTTACATTGGTTGACAAGCCTTTTTTTTGGGTAACGTATGCAGATCCAATTGGGGAATATTTTTCATAGTTAAACAAAGGTGTCCCCAGGACACTGAACCTCCACTTACGATGGCTAGGGAGGTTTATGAAGATACATACTTTCTGAGACATAGATTTTGGTTTGTGAAAGGAGAGTTCTAGAACATGAAAGGAGCATTTCATGTCAAAATTTCTTGAGAATGGGTAGAAATGTTTCCTTTACATAGGTCTGAACCATAAATAGGAAGGATTTTGTTTCATTATGGTTGGGACTGAGATATAAGGTTCATGAATTATTATGAATCTCATAAAAATGATAATCAAGCTGTATGTAGTTATTGGAAGGTTTCCCCACATGTTGATCAAACTATTATGCATGGAAGGAGAATTTCCTTTGAATATGATCCCATGAAAGGGGTGAGGATCATATTGGGATCTCCTATGAAGATATAACTAATGAATATGAGAGTGGGGTATTTTTTTTCATTGTGTCTGGACTAGGATACAAGATCCAGGTGTTGCTACATATCTTGCCAAAGTGAGAATCAGTACAGACATGGTTCTTATAGGGTTCCCCATGAAGGTCTGGTCCACGCAAAGGGAAATGTAATTTTTAACTTTTGTTATGGATAGACCCAGGATTGGATGTTTGGGTTTCACTACATACCCTGCAGTGGTAGGAATCAAGTTACATGTAGTTCTTGACATCATAAAGTTTAGTGTCACACAATTAGGAAATCATACATGTAGTTTAACATCATGTAGTGATGATATCATAAGGTCTTGTAGTTTTAGGTCATAAGGTTAGGACCATATGTCATAGAAACAATGAGTAACAGGAGGCTCATTAGGTTTGGGATGTTTTGACATGCCTCAAATGTGAGGGGAAAGAAAGTGTAAACCATGATTATAGGTATTCTTGGGTCAGGATGTTGAGTCAATAAGGTTTTCCTTATGACTTTTCCATTCCTTCTTGTTTTGAAAATCACAAACACCTTATCTTAAGGAAAATCGCTTTTGTAAGGAAAAATGATTTCTTAAGGAAAATTGCTTTTATAAGGAAAAATGATTTCTTAAGGAAAAACGCTTTTATAAGAAAAATTTATCCTTATCATATTTTCATTAATATTTTTCTTAAGTATGAAATTCGGATTCACTTTCTCGGAATCATAAAAACTTTGATATAAAAGTATTCTGTTTTTAGGATTCGGTTCTGGACAAGAACTATAAGGAAGTTTCATTCCGAATTCCGGATATGAATTCTGACTTAGTTCTATTCCAGATTCAGGATACGAATTCTGAAGAAGAATTCTCATTACGAATTCTAATGAAGAAATCTCATTCCGAATTCTCATTACGAATTCTGATAAAGAATTCTCATTACGAATTCTGATGACGATTTCTCATTACGAATTCTGATGATGAATTCTCATTACGAACTCTGATGATGAATTCTCATTACTAATTCTGATGATGAATTCTCATTACGATTTCTGATGAAGAATTCCTATTCCGAATTCTCATTCCGAATTCACCTATTAAACAGAATCTGATTATCATTGTTTTATACACTCTGAATTTATTCACTCCGAACTTTCACTCCGAAATTTCTATTCCGAACTTTTATGTTAGAGTTTAAAACGATGTCGTACTTTCTGTTACACTTGTTTTGTTATAAAACGATGTCGTCCATTTTGTTATAAACTAACCGTTGTCTAAGTGACACGTGTACAGGTCCCTCCGAACTTTAAGGGAAATATGACCGTTGGAGAAGGAGCCGACCTTACCTATAAATAGGAGCTCATTTGAAAGAGCTTGCAGCTGATGAATAGCTGATGGTTGATGCATATGCTGATTGCTGAAAAAGTGCTTACATGCTGTTGAAGTGATTTCTAGAGAGAGAGTCTCTTATTAACTCTCAAAGGTTCGTGCGACTCCGAATGTTGGTGATTACATTCGAGGGCTTCTGGGGATAGGAAGACAGAGGTGCCGACTACCTTAAAGATCGAGGGCTTTCTTGCTGAGAAAGACAGAGGTTGCCGACTACCTTAAAGATCGAGGGCTTTCTTGCTGAGAAAGACAGAGGTTGCCAACTACCTTAAAGTTGAGGGCTTGCAGGGATAGCAAGACAGAGACACCGATCTTTGTATCGAGGGCTTACCCTGGTGTGGGTAAGACAGACTTGCTTGAAAGTATAAATCAAGGGACCTTTATCCAAGGTTGTTGGATACCCTTCTCTTTGGGTTAAAAGACTATTATCTTGTTACTAGTAGTTTTACTACTTGTTGTTATTCCGCTGCAATTTGTATCTTAAGGAAAGTATAACTTTCTTATACTTCCTTACTTACTCTGATTAGTTTAGATTCTATACGCTTTAAGGTAGAATCTCATATTGTAACTTTGTTAAGTTTCAATTTCCGGAACCATATTTCCGGAACCTACTTTTGGAATCTCTTTCCAAGTTTAGTTCGGTGTTAGAGGTGTTGTGAATCTACTTAGTTTAACTTTGTTAAACTTAGTCCTTTCCTTTTCTTAAGGAAACTTTAGTTGTTCATAACTAACTTTAAAGGTTCCAAAGGAATTTTTAAAGTATACAATTCACCCCCCCTCTTGTATATTGAGCATCTCATATTATATTTCGATCCTACAATTGGTATCAAAGGTTGGAAACCTCTTACTCTATACCATTCTTACATTTGGTATCAGAGCCAAGGTTACTGAAATACTTGTACTCACATACAAGCTTTTCTTGCTCACTTTTTATTCCGAACTTTGTCATTCTGATTTATCCATTCCGAACTTTTCTCATTCCGAACTTTTTGATTACGAATCTTTTGCTACTAACTAGTTTGTGTGAAAAGTTATTTTCAGTATGACAGGAATGAATGTTGGATCTATTGACAATTTTAATCCTACAAGACCACCTATCTTTGATGGTAATGATTATGAATACTGGAGAGATCGTATGAAGACTTTTGTTATCAATACTGGAGTAGATAACTTTGTGATGCTTACTGGAGATTATAAAATTCCTGACAAGGAAGTCAGAACCTTTACTAACCAGGAAAAGCAAGAATATCAACTCAACTATAAGGTACGCAATACTTTATTATGTTCAATGACTAGAAATATATATAGCCAAATTTCTTCTTGTGAAGCAGCTAACTGTATATGGAAGAAGTTAGAGGTTACACACTTTGGGACTTCTAAGGTGATTGAGACTAGGAGAGCTATGCTTAGAGCTGAATATCATGGCTTCAATTTTCCTTATGGAGAACCTATCTGTAAAGTTCAACAAAGATTTATGACTATCGTCAACAGTCTACAATCTATGGGAGAAAAAGGTTTAGATGATGAAGCTCTTGTGGACAAGATTATTGATATTATGCCCAATGAGTGGGAATCCAAGAGAACAGCTATAGATGAGAACAGGAAGGTCACTCAAATTACTCTTGATGAATTATTTGGAACTCTTCTACAACATGAGACCAGAATGAAGAGAGATGCTGACAACATTAAGAAGAAGAATGGAAATGGTACTGTTGCTTTTACTACAACTTCAAATCAGATGAAAGCTAAGACTCCTGAGAGAGTAACCAGATCCAAGTCTAAGAAAGTCATTTTCAAATTCGAATCTAGTGAAAGTGAAGTTTCAGAAAATGAATTAGCCAATCTTGCTCGAAGGATGAACATGATAGCTGGGCAAAGAAACTTTCAATCCAAGTATAAGAAGAAGGACAGGAAAGATAAGAAAGATGGAGAAGTTACTTGTTATGAATGTAAAAGAGCTGGACATATTAGACCAGATTGCCCTATGCTCAGAAAGAAAGAAAGGAAGGAAAGACATTCAGAAAAGAACAGGAAGAAGTATTACAAAGCCAAAGCTAAGAAAGTTTTGAAAGCTAATGACACCTGGAGTGCCAGTGGTGGTGACTCTTCAGATGAATCTTCTGAATATGAATCTTCAGGACAGAAAAATCATGGTCTTATAGCCAGATTACCCATTGAAAATCATTGTCTTATGGCTAAGGTACGAAATGCTGAATCATTAACCAATGTTTCTTTAAATTCTAATGATAGTAAGTATTATAACTCTTCTAATGAAGAATCATCTTCTGATGAGGAAAATACTTTACCTACTTATGAAGAAGTCTCTAGGTTTGCTGAACTTCTTGAGATTGAGAATTCCAAACTCAACAAGAAACTTGATAAGGCAAATTCTAGGAATTCTATTCTTACTAAAGAGATATCAGATCTTTCTAAAGATCTTGATAAGAAAAATGCTGATTTTGAAAGTATTTCAAAAAATCTTGAGGAAGTATGTTCTGAGAAGAACAAACTTGCTAAAGAATTAGAAAAAGTAATTTCTAAGAAAAATGTTTTCGAGCCTAACTCTAGTTCAAAAACTAATGTTTTTAAGGATAAAAACTTGGTTGTAAAACTCAAGTCCGAAATTTTTTCCTTAAAGAAGTGTTTATCAAACTTTACCCATGGTAAGGAAAATTTTGATAAGATGTATTCTCAAATACGACCTTTAAGAAATAAATCCGGATTTGGTTATACCCAAGCAAAACCTGTTTTCAGCAACAATTATTTTGTTCCTCAAAGTGCCCCATTTTGTACTAAGTGTCAATGTGGTGGTCACTGGGCAAGAAATTGTTCCTTAAACAAAACCCAATCCTTAGGTTTTCATAAAGCTTACTTTTCTAAGAAAATGTGGATACCAAAAATTTTATTGTCTGGAAATCTCAGATCCAAACAAGTTTGGATTCCGAAAGTCTAACTTTGTTCTTAATTTCAGGAAAATAAAGAAAGTTCCAGCAACAATATTTGGTACATGGATAGTGGATGTTCCCGGCATATGACTGGTAACAAAAGCTTTTTTGAAAAGATTATCAAAACGAAAGGAGATATTATTCTTCAGTTTATCGGAACGCAAGATCAACTTGCTGATATTTTCACAAAATCTTTACCTTCTGATAGATTTGAATATATTAAACAGAAGTTAGGAATGATAACCGTAAGGTAATCTTCCCCAATTAACTTTCTGTTGAAAAATCTCCTTACAGTAATAAACTCCTTTTCATAGGGGGAGTACATTTGATTGTTTATTTATCAAAGTTTTTCAAAATTTGTTTTCAAACTTTTCGGAACGAAAATTTCCGGAATGGAATTTCCGGAACAACAATTTTCCAGAAAGGATATTTTCGCACAGAATACTTCTAGAATGGAAGTATTCGTATTGAAAATTTCCGGAATGGAAAACTTTCGTACTGGTATTTTCATAACGGAACCTTCGTACTGAGTCTTTCGTATTGACTTTTTCGTATTTACTTTTTCGTATTGACTTTTTCGTATTAAAGTTTTCGTATTTAGTTTTTCGTATTGAATTTTTCGTAGTCGTCTTTATATTACCCATTACGAATAACCTTCCTAAGCTAATCCGAAAGGTATGATTTCCTTACTGAAGTTTTCGTAATCATATTTTACTTGCTGGCAATTTCTTATAGTTTGTTTTTGGTTTTTGGATTTCTTAATTCTTTACTTTAATAAAACCTCAAAAAGATCGGATTCAAGCTTTCAACCGTTAGATCTGATCTCAGATCATTCTAAACCGTTAGATCAACCGAGGAAGTTGAACCGTCATCCCATTGCCTATATAAAGGGGATCCTATTTTCTCGTCCCACATCGATTTCAAGCTTTTGCGTGCTGAAGCTCTGTCTCTCCGATTTAAGGCCGTTCCGAACTACAGTTTTCCAGTTCCGAACTTCAGTCTTCTCAGTTCCGAACTTCTCAGAGACTTCAGATACGAATGTCTGCAGAGTTAGCTTCTCAAGAGATGTCTTCAACCAAGCCCATTTCTCAGTGGTTAGTCTACAGAGAGCGGTTAGTTCATCCGAATTTCTTCAGCAACTATGATTCTATTATTTCGAAGAATATCAAGTTGAATGGCTGGGAGGATGTTGCGATATCAAAAACCGGCAACCAAGATGAAGTCTACTCTGACTTGCTTGTCGAGTTTTATGAGACAGTTGCTTTCTTCGTGGAAGATAATAGAGAGAAGTTTTCCTTCAAATCGTATGGCAAGACATATAAGCTATCTTACACCAAGGCTGCAAGCTTGGTAGGGCTGTGTTATGAAGGGGAAGCTGAGTTTATCTCGCACGTTCTGCCAGACTCCTTGGGTAGTTTCAACAAGGATAAAGCCTTAGAAATTCTCGGATTAGATGATGATAAGGCTCCGAAAATTGCAACCCTATCTACAAATTTCCGGATTCTGGAGTTATGGGTGCAAGGGATTATTGTACCGAGAAAAGGAGACAAGGACAGCTTGAAGAAGAGTGAGATATACATCTTGGATTTTCTGATAAATCTAAGAAAGTTCAACCTGATGAAGCATATTCTTCTCAACATTGATAATTTGAAGAAGGGGAATCTGAGAGCTCAGATAGTGATGTACCCGGCAATATTGTCGAAGCTGATAGTTCGGTGCCTAGAATCCTTCAAGGTTGCTTGTAGTTCTAAGCCGAAAGTTTGCAAGATCATGTTGCTCAGTGATGCAACTCTTAAAAGGATGAATATAGCTTTTAACAAGGAGTCAGGGAAATTCATTGATCTACCGCCTCAAGCAGAAGTGACTCCGAAAGTGGCTGATCCGGAATCATCAAAGCCGGTAAGGAAGAGGAAACAGAAAGAAGTGGTAGGTGAAGCTGAGGAACCCAAGTCTAAGGAAGTCCATTCCGCACCTCCTAAGCCTAAGAAGAAGAAGACATATACTGATGAGGTTGCAACGAAGTGGAGAGCTGACAAGGAAAAGAGGAAGGAAGGAGATCCGCAGTTCGGATTGGATCCTGCAGAGGCTAAGGCTCTGAAAGAAAAGGCTGCTGATGAGCTTGAGAAGCAAGCTAAGGAAAAGAAGCTGAAGAAGAAGTTGTCAGAAGCTGAGGCTGTGCAAGCTTTGTTGAAGTTTAATGAAATGGTTTCAGCAACCATTCCCGTTCCGAGATCTTTTTCTCTGGAATCTCTACCAGAGACTCCAGGAAGAAATCTTGTAACTCCGGAAAAGGCTGTTGCTACTGAGGAAGTAGAGCAAGTGGAAGAGGTTGAAGAAGCGGCTGAAGGAAGTGGTGAGACAGGAGATGTGCTCAAACAAGTAGATGAATATAAGGGAACTCCTTCGGATCACCTCTCGCTCCGAACATCTGAAGCTCAATCTTCAAAGCTTGCTACTCCTGCAATGGAAGAAGAAAAGGGAGAAGAAGAAGTTACTTGTCAAGAACATATTTTACTTGATGCTGCTCAAATGGGAAACATGGAAGCCAATGTTCAAGAAGTTGCTGATGAGGAAGATAAAATTGTTCAAGTCTCTGATAGTGAGAACAGATCTCCGGAACAGGTTTCAATTCCGGAAAAACAAAAGGGAAAGCAAATTCTTGCTGATACCCCGAGTTCAGAAAAAAGTTTGAGGAAGGAAGCTGGTAGCTCTTCTAAGAGGAAGTTGGAGCTTATTGAGGAAGAAAATTCTCCTAGCAAGATTTCTGATTCGGAGTCATCATCATTGGGGCACGATTTTGTTGTTCAGTCCTTGAAGAAGTTGGTGGGAACCATTCCGACCTTCTCCAGTATAGACTCTAGATGCCAGATGCTTCAACATACGATGAATCATAAAACCGACTCCGTATCCATGGTTATGGATAAATGTGTTGAGATAGAAGCCCAGTTCAAAAATTTCTTTATTGGTTACGAAGCACATAAAAGATCTTGCAAGAGGATGACTAGCTGGTCGAAGAAGAATGTGGAAGAGATGAGGTTGCTGGATGAGTTTCAGGAGAATGTTAAGGATGCATTTCAAACCGAGGACAAGAAGTTTCATGAGATGACTGCATCATTCGATGAGAAATTGGCAGAGGAAAAGAACATTCGGAGTCAGGAAGTAAGAGATCTGAATGGAAAGCTCAACTCTGTTAATCAAAGTTGGAAATTTGAAAGGGATCATCGGATCAATTTTCTAGAAAGGATAAAGTCTCAGGAAGAGAAAATGGAAGCTCAGGAAGAAAAGTTGAAGGCTCAGGAAGAAATAATTGAAGCTCAGTCAGCAAGAATAGTTGCCTTAGAAAAGCAAGCAGAGGAGGATCACAAAGACCTCAAGAAGATCAAGACAATTCTCAAGGGGCTCATGTCGAAGGAGAAAGATCCGAAATGACCAATCCGATCTTTTTGTTGTAATCTGTTTTTGTTGCTGACATTTCAAATATAATGAAAATTGTGCTTGTTGTTTCTATTGCTGTCGTTACTAATCTTTTCAGGTACTTTGTTATTTTTTTTCCATTCCCTCCAATTCTTTTTGAAAATCACAAAGGGGGAGAAGGAAAAGATCCTTAAGAAAAAGAGGAAATCTAATAAGTGCTTATCAAAGGGGGAGAAAGAAAAATACCCAAGGAGATAGAACTCTAATAAGAGTTTGTTTAAGGGGGAGTTTTTCTTAAAGAAACATCACTCCGGAAATATGAATACGATCCTTAGAGATTCAAAGCCTAAGGGGGAGTTAGTCGTATTCATCTATATTCTTAAACCAAGGGAGATAAGCTTTAATATGTTTCTTTCTTCTTAGAATAGCTTTTTCGTAAGGATGTTTGTGCTTTCCAAAAAGGGGGAGATTGTTGAGTCAATAAGGTTTTCCTTATGACTTTTCCATTCCTTCTTGTTTTGAAAATCACAAACACCTTATCTTAAGGAAAATCGCTTTTGTAAGGAAAAATGCTTTCTTAAGGAAAATTGCTTTTATAAGGAAAAATGCTTTCTTAAGGAAAAACGCTTTTATAAGAAAAAATTATCCTTATCATATTTTCATTAATATTTTTCTTAAGTATGAAATTCGGATTCACTTTCTCGGAATCATAAAAACTTTGATATAAAAGTATTCTGTTTTTAGGATTCGGTTCTGGACAAGAACTATAAGGAAGTTTCATTCCGAATTCCGGATATGAATTCTGACTTAGTTCTATTCCAGATTCAGGATACGAATTCTGAAGAAGAATTATCATTACGAATTCTAATGAAGAAATCTCATTCCGAATTCTCATTACGAATTCTGATAAAGAATTCTCATTACGAATTCTGATGACGATTTCTCATTACGAATTCTGATGATGAATTCTCATTACGAACTCTGATGATGAATTCTCATTACTAATTCTGATGATGAATTCTCATTACGATTTCTGATGACGAATTCCTATTCCGAATTCTCATTCCAAATTCACCTATTAAACAGAATCTGATTATCATTGTTTTATACACTCTGAATTTATTCACTCCGAACTTTCACTCCTAAATTTCTATTCCGAACTTTTATGTTAGAGTTTAAAACGATGTCGTACTTTCTGTTACACTTGTTTTGTTATAAAACGATGTCGTCCATTTTGTTATAAACTAACCGTTGTCTAAGTGACACGTGTACAGGTCCCTCCGAACTTTAAGGGAAATATGACCGTTGGAGAAGGAGCCGACCTTACCTATAAATAGGAGCTCATTTGAAAGAGCTCGCAGCTGATGAATAGCTGATGGTTGATGCATATGCTGATTGCTGAAAAAGTGCTTACATGCTGTTGAAGTGATTTCTAGAGAGAGAGTCTCTTATTAACTCTCAAAGCTTCGTGCGACTCCGAATGTTGGTGATTACATTCGAGGGCTTCCGGGGATAGGAAGACAGAGGTGCCGACTACCTTAAAGATCGAGGGCTTTCTTGCTGAGAAAGACAGAGGTTGCCGACTACCTTAAAGATCGAGGGCTTTCTTGCTGAGAAAGACAGAGGTTGCCAACTACCTTAAAGTTGAGGGCTTGCGGGGATAGCAAGACAGAGACACCGATCTTTGTATCGAGGGCTTACCCTGGTGTGGGTAAGACAAACTTGCTTGAAAGTATAAATCAAGGGACCTTTATCCAAGGTTGTTGGATACCCTTCTCTTTGGGTTAAAAGACTATTATCTTGTTACTAGTAGTTTTACTACTTGTTGTTATTCCGCTGCAATTTGTATCTTAAGGAAAGTATAACTTTCTTATACTTCCTTACTTACTCTGATTAGTTTAGATTCTATACGCTTTAAGGTAGAATCTCATATTGTAACTTTGTTAAGTTTCAATTTCCGGAACCATATTTCCGGAACCTACTTTTGGAATCTCTTTCCAAGTTTAGTTCGGTGTTAGAGGTGTTGTGAATCTACTTAGTTTAACTTTGTTAAACTTAGTTCTTTCCTTTTCTTAAGGAAACTTTAGTTGTTCATAACTAACTTTAAAGGTTCCAAAGGAATTTTTAAAGTATACAATTCACCCCCCCCTCTTGTATATTGAGCATCTCATATTATATTTCGATCCTACACAGGAGAAATGATATGGAGAAAAATTCCATCTGGGCTTACAAAAATAGAAGAGGCCTCTCTTGAAGACAAATTTTCATTTGGTTGATATGCCTTTTTATGGGAGACTTATGTAGATCCAACTTGAGCATGTTAGGCATAGTCAAACAGAGGTGTCCTCAGGACACTAACCCTCCATTTTCTATGGCTAGGTGAAGATTATGAAGATCCAAAATCACCCAGTGCACAAAGTATGATGAATATAAGGAACGTGTCTGGGTAAATAAGAAAAATTTAGACCATGATTATCAATGGATTATGAAATTATCTACATAGATCTGACTCATATGTAGGGGGGTCATTTTTTCCTTGACAGATCCCGGAATCAGGAACCCAAACTTGAGATCTTCTACATATATCTTTCTTTGTATGCAAAAGATGGGGATTTTTTTATATTTTATTTACTCAAAATATGGGACTAGGATACGGGGCCTAGGAATCACTACGTATCTCATCAAAATGAGAATCATGCCACTTATATTTCTTAAGATACCATACAGTTTTATGTCGTGTGGCAAGGACATTCATCATGTAGTTTAACATCATGTGGTAAGGATGTAGGTTCCCTGATATGAAGAGGAAATATATTCTATACCTTTTAAGGTATTACTATTAAAACCATGGAAACCCTAATGTGGATTGATATTCCTTGATCATGTGGAGAATCCCCTGCCAAAATTCAAAATCCCAAATGAGATATGCTCGGTGTGGGAAAAAGGGGTGGAAAAGGTTTGTTCCGTGATACAGAGGTGATAAAATGAAGGATATGGGCATTTTGAATTTGTGGTGGGTGAAACAGGGTATAGAATCCAAGAGTAACTATGTATCTCATTATAGTGAGAATCAAGATAAACATAATTTTATAACCCCATGCATTTTACTGGCATGCAGTAAGGATGAAAGTGACTCGATGTGTTAGAGGGGGAATGTTGTAGCTATACCTGAAATTAGAAATACAACATCACTACGTATCCTATGATGATAGGAATTAATACATGTATAGTTCTAGATGGGAACTCTTCACACAGTTATGATTCGTATACAAAGGGGGAAATTTTCCCCATTAATTGTTTGATTATTGGGGCTAGACTAGGGATTGGAGATCCATGTGTCACTTCATATCCCGTGTGGGAAGGAATCAAGCCACACGTAGTTTTAAATGGGCTTCCCTGTATAGATCTGACTCATGTGTAGCAAGAAGGAGCTTTGATTGAAATGGACCTGTAAATAGGATGTGATTTGGAGTCCCTTGCATTGATTAGTTTATATGCAGGGGAGCGTACATTTCCTATGTTTTACAGATGGGCCCAGGACATGAGGTCTAGGCATCACTACTTATCTCATAGAATGAGAATCAAGCCACACATAGTTCTTGATGAACCATGAAGTTTAACATATTGTGGTAAGGATGGGGTTCACTCGATGTGAAAGAAGTATCATCGTGGCCCGGCTCATGATTAGTGATCTAGGCATCACTATATATCCGTTAAGGGAAGGAATCAAGCCACATGTAGTTCTTAATAAAAATATCCATACACTACTACAAAACATGCCTTTAACGTCTCTGATAAAGGGTACCCTTTATCAGCACTTTATTTTTAGCACTGATAAAGTGATCCTTTAAGAGCATTTTTTTAGCGCTGATAAAGGTACTAAATAAAATGAAATAATGAAAAAAAATAAAAAATAAAAATGAGTTTATTAAAAAAATATTATTTTTTAATTAAATAATTATTAATAAAAATGAATAAATTGATTATACTATATATAAATTATAAATACTATTAAATAGTATATATTAAATATATAGATATATGTAAAGTGAAAATTAAACAAATAAAAATTAAAAATAATTAAATTAAGAAAAATATTTAACATGTTATCAATTAAATAATTATTGATAATATTAATAAATAATATATAATAAATAAATATATATATATATGAAGGTATATAAATATTATTTATATAATTCAAAATATTTATGCTTTACATTAAATATTCATATATTTAGTGATGATTTAAAATTAAAAAATTAATATGAATTAAAAATAATGACTAATTGCATCGAGTAATGGACATAATTTAATGTCATTTGATTTTTTATTTTAATATATATCAAATTCATTTTATATTGATTTCACAAACATATACGTGATTAATGAATTTTTATATACAACACACACACACAAATATTTATATAATTAATGAAATCTTATATAGAAACACACACACTTAATATTTATGTAATTTATTCAAATTTTAGTATTGATTTTCGAAATTAATTATAACATGATAAATTTAATATATCATGTATTTAATCGGTAAATTTTATTTATTTATTTTTAATTTTATTACAATTAGGTATTAATTCATTTTTAATATTTTTTATTTTTTATTTTTTATTTTTTTTAGAATTTAATCAATTTCTACTATCTATTTATTTATATATTTATATTTACTATGTTTTAATATTTTCAATATGTATTTATCTTTATTTTAATATATATCCACATTTTTTAAATAATTTATATTTAATTAATAAAACTTATCAATTTTTCAATATTGCTAAAGTGTACTCATTTTTAATTATTTAATTCCACTTATTTTTTACACGAACACACTTAAGACTAAATATTCATTAATAATGTTAAAAATATATTTGTAAATAAATAAATGTAAATAAATATATTTATAGATATTTATTTACTATATTTATACATTTATATATTATAATTATAAATAAATAAATATTATTTTTTAAAAAAGTATTTATATAATTATAAATAAGAATTATATATATTTTAATAATTATAAAATTTTAATAAATCTATTTAAATAATGAATTTATTTAATATATTTATATTTATATTTATTTATTATTTATATACATATATATAATGATATAAATAAATAAATAAATAAATAAATATATATATATAATTTTTTAAAAGTATTTATATAATTATAAATAAATAATTATATATTAAAATAATTATAAAACTATAATAAATATATTTAAATAATGAATATATTTACTATATTTATATTTATATATATTTATTATATATATAATTATATAAATATATTTACAAAAAAATTTATTTATAATTATAATTATAAATCCTTTATCAGCGCTTAAGTAATAAGCGCTAATAAAATGAATCTTTATCAGTGCTTTTTTGGAAGCGCTGATAAAATTGTCTCAATCTATTTTAAGAACCCTAACCTATCATGAACTAGTTATGACATCCAAATCTTTCTGTAGAAGCCACCTGTTTCCAATGCTCCTCCTCATTGAATCTAAGCTCGAATCAAGGCTCCAACAATTCTTAGGCTCGAATCCAAGACTTGAACGATTCAAGGGTCGAATGAATCCAACGCTCGAAAAAATTCTAGGTTTGGTGATATCTCTACTTTCTCTTGGACGATTCAAAGATTTAATCCAAGGTTTGTTATTTTCTCCTCCTCCCCACTCATTGATTACTTATTTGGTGATATCTATTTGCATTTTTTTGTCATTATTCTTTCTTTTATTCATTACACAACTATTTCTTCTCACACTATAGTTTGATAAATGCTTCCCCTTACAAATTTATCTTGATTACGATATATATTGGTGATAATATAGGGAATAAATTAGTGACCACTGGACATGTACAATGGGGTTATCTTCATTCATTCAGCCCAATGGATGTGGAAGCCAAGGGTTATTCTACTCAATTAAGGGATACCTCCTACCATTGGACTTAGGAAATACTAGTCCTAATGAACATGTGATAATAATATGGTAGTTCCTTACATGAGATAAATAGTCATAGGAAGTTAGGTGAATGATATTGATCATTTCTATATAGTGTTAGTTAAGTTGGTACAACACATTAAGAAAAAAATATACACATATATGGGAAATCTCCCAAGTATTGATCATTATTTCTGATAATATTGTATTCATAATCTTACATTTTCATTATTTTTGTCATTTTGTTTGCATAAATTTTCAAAATATTTAATATTTATCATCTTTTAAATATATATATAAAATACCATAAATATAATAATGTGGTAGGAATAGTGAGTGATCCAAAATAAAATATTTAAGGGAATGACCATGGCCATCAACTGTGTTGTACTAATGAGGAATATAAATATTATTTTTTACCACTCCATAACAGGTGTGTCATATACTCAACCCCATAATATATTATAGTCTTCTTTACTATATAATGAAACTCATTCTTAATACTTCTTCTTAAAATTATAATCCCCTTCAGAGCATTATATATATATATATATATATATATGACTAAAACATAATACATATGATCTGATATAATTATAAATGGGTGAAATGAAATACTTATCACAATGCATTGATTTATATTTGAGGGTCCATATATATCATAGTGAATAAACTCCAAGGGTTGTTTCATTTAAATCTCTAATTCATTATTTTATTTATTAACAATCTCCCCATTCTAACTAGTAAAAAATATCTATCAATTTTATCATGTCATCATAAAAAATATCAACCCACCCTTTTTAAGTCAGTATTTAAATGTCTCGTTATCTAATATGATCAATTTTTCAATACCAAAAATCAATTTCATCTTTCAAACACAATTAACATAAATTTTTACTAATCACAAATTAGAATATGGTTCGACTTGTTTTTTATACCTTTGTAAAATTATATCCATATTTGAAATGATAACCCAATCATTAATACTACTTAAAAATCACTTCATTTCCTTCATCACACGTCTAATTAACACTATGTGTATTTTACATTAATCCATCTAAAAATTGATAACTCTTTAACATTTCCTTTTATTTCCAACATCTTTTAAATACCAAAAATTTGTCTTTAAGAGATCCACCATTTCTAAAATAATAAGTACCCTTTGAACTTGTCAAAAATATTTAATTACTTAAATTTACCTATGACGTGATATGAACAACCAATATCTAATATGAAGGATGTTTATTTTGTAAATCCTTTAGTGTGACATAA
This sequence comes from Viscum album, assembly GCA_963277665.1. NCBI lineage: Eukaryota > Viridiplantae > Streptophyta > Magnoliopsida > Santalales > Viscaceae > Viscum > Viscum album. The sequence continues at coordinate 673,555,594 of OY728134.1, read as the reverse complement.
AAAATTAATTCTTCTTACATTCCATTGTTTTTCATATAATACATTTATAATTCTTTCTTCGCATTCTTTATGTTTTTAAAAAATCTTGAAAATCCTTCATATAACCGTTTAATATTTCACATGTTCAATAGAGTCCATTCAATGGTTTAAATTCATCATCCAATTTTACTTATGAAGATTCATCTCACTTCAAAACTATTTTAGTAAGAGTGGGTCATCTCCCCTTACACTTAAAACCTCTATATCTTCCATAATTACTATTATTTATCTCGTTATGACTAAAATTTTATAATATTTTTCCAAAATCACCATATAACCTATAATGGCAATGAAAATGAAAATTTATTATAAATCCTACTCTTCGTAAGCTTGAAAATAATTCTTGTTTTCAACATGTCTAGACATAATTCTTGAATCAATTTATTAACTAAGAAGTTTGAGATGTTTAATTATTTATAATTATTAGGTATATTCATTTCCTAAAATTATTTTTTCCATTCCTTATCAATTTTTAATTGAAATTGAATTATAATTTGGAGATGTTTTAAAATATTTGATATACCATTAATATTAAATGTAATAATTCCTTATGTTGTTACCTGACTTATTCCAAAAAAATAGAACGAAGGTTATCAAATTCTATATATATTAGAATAATTATAAGAAATTATTTTTAAGTATTCATCATTTTAGGTCTACATGTATTAGTTCCACCCCAAGGAATCTCTGATTACTATCCATGTATATTAAATAAATCTATATTTATTAAAATGTTTTATCAATACTTTTTTATATCTTCTAGTTGATGGAATGAGAGTTTATTATTCTTGTTTATCATATTTGTGTTTCTTATTACTCCTTAATTGCCTATATTATATTTTCATTTGTTTACATGATTTAAGAAAGACTTGATGGTTCACTTTAATAGAGTCAGGACTAGTCTTAGTTATAGGATTGAAAGTATTAAAAGTGAGATTTCTCCTATAAATATAGAATTCATAGAGGTCCAATGATTCTTATACCATAACATGTCCCCTTCGAGACCCCTTGAATCATATACATGAACATGTATGCCCCCCCAAATCTCACCTTAAATAGGGAACGAGTTAATAACTAGTTCCAATGGTGTAATTCTCACAAATGGGAGGTATTAACCCTTTTGGAGAACACAATGGAGTACAAATGTCATCCTCATCAACTTTATATCCCAAACAGTTATTATTGCAATTTTTTTTCTTGAGACCCATCCCTCATCTATTTTATGTTTCTTGTACTACTCTGAGTAGTAGTCATCCCATGGGTGACTAATTCTTAGAGTATTTCAAGTAATATAGGTACAAGTCCACAAGATATAGATGATGAGTGTCAAACAACAAAATGAAATGATAACTGCCGGGGAGATGAGATGATGAAGATGATAGTTGTCTATAACTTTCACCTTTTGATGAATTTAGAGGATAACACCTACCATAGTGGAGTAATTATTTTCTGAAATTAAATTACCCATTTTATTCAAAGCATACTGAAATTATTTGAAACAATAAATTTTTGGGTTTCTTTTATTAGAATTATCTATAACTTTCACCTTTGATAATGAATATCTTATGTGTATTTATTTATTTATTGTACAAAATGAATATTTATAAACCCAATATGATGAATATTAATTGAAAATGGATTCAGACCAATCGTTTGAGAAAAGAGTATGAAGATGGAGTTGAAGAGTTCATCATGTTTTCAATAGAGCATGCATGCAACCGTTCTCAAATCCTTTTTTTGTGTTTACATTGTTGTTATTCAAGACAAATTAGTCTAGAGGAGTTGGAAGAAAATTTGAATTATCACAGAATAGATCTAAGTTATTAATGTTGGACTAAAGTTAAGGAAAACTGAACATGCACACCGATTGTGATGATACTATGGTTTATGGATCATTTGATATGAATACTAGTGTAAATGATGATGAATATCACATGGAAGAAATGATAAAGGAAATTAAAGATGACCTTCATGATTATCCAAATTTGTTTGAGAAGTTAAATAATTATGATAAGAGACCATTTTATACCATTTATAAAAAATAAAAAACATTGTTAGATATATTGAAGTTATATAATTTGAAAGATGATAGCAAATGGAGTGATGCCAACTTTATAGAACTACTTGGTCTCCTGAATGATATGATACCAGAATAAAATAAACTACCATGTCAAACATATGAACCTACACAAATACTACATTCAATGGTTATGATCTCTAAAAAATTACTTGATTTTCCAAATGATTTCATATTTTTTTACAAGGACTATGAATCACTCATAAAATGCCCTAAGTGCGGCATGGATCGATACAAGAAAAATGAATCAAGTCCTTTAAAATTTGTATGGTAATTTCCTATCATTCCATAGTTTAGAAGACTATATGGATGTTAGGAAACTATGATAAAATTGACATGACATGAAAATAGAAGAATTAAATATGGGAACCTACACCATCCATCTAATTCTCTTCAGTAGAATAAAATTGATTTCGAGTATCCTGAATTTGAAAATGAGTCCAAAAACTGTCCTCTAGAGTTATCTATAGATAGAATAAATCTTTTTGGTTTATAGAGTATCCCTAATAGTAAATTTCCTGTCTTGTTGGTAAATTATAACTCAACTCCATGGTTATGTATGAAGAGAAAATACATTATTCTTTATTTTCTTATATCTATACCAAAGAAACCCGATAATGATATTGATGTTTATTTGGATCCATTGATCAAAGATTTGAAATTTATATGGGATACAAGTGTTACAATGTATGATTCTCATAAAATTTAAGAATTCACATAGAGGTCTATGTTGTATGGGATGATAAATTAATTCCTCTCTTATTGAAATTTATCAAGCTATATAATTAAAGGAATGTCTGGGTGTCCCATTTGTGAAGAATTCACAGAATCAATTCGGTTGAAACATTTCTCAAATATTTTTTTTGGAAAACCTAAATTTTTATCTTGATGACATAAATAATGATATTGGACAACAATGTTTGATCAGAATATCAAACAAGGTACACCATCTCCACTAATGGGTGATAACTATTTGATAAAGTAAAATATATTGACATTGTTTTCAGAAAACCATTTTCAAAAACACTTATGAAATCTGGTTTGAAGAAGAGATTAATTTTCTTTGAATTATCATATTGGAATTTTTTGTGTGGAAGAAATTTTATTGATTTTATGCATGTAGAAAAAATGTATTTTATAGTGTTATTGGTACATTACTAAATGTTATTAGAAAAATGAAAAATTTCATCAATTCTAGGTTGGAAATGATTGACATGGGGATAAGGGAAGAGTTGGCACTATTGAAGGGTAAATGGAAAAATTTTCTTCCTCCAGCAGCTTATACTCTTTCTAGATAAGAAAAATTTCAATTTTTCCTTTTCTTTAATAGTGTAAAATTTCTATAGGGGTATTCATAAAATATCAAGAATGTTGCATTAATGAATAATTTGAAGTTATAGGGACTAGAATCACACAAATTTAATATTTTGATGCATATTTCTTTCTATTTCATTTTGCCTCAAAATGTATGACATACATTAACCATACACTACTTCTTTTTCAAATCCATATACAGTAAATTTATAGACCCAATGAAGTTTCTAATCATAAATAAGGAGTTTATAATCATATTATATGAATTAGAGATGTTCTTCCCACCACCATTATTTGATATAATGGTCCACCTTATAGTTCACTTGGTTAGAGATGTTCAACTATGTGGTCATGTCCATTACGTATGGATGTACCCCATTGAACGATATATAAAGATTTTGAAAAATTATGTCAAGAATCAAAGTCATCCAGAAGGTTGTGTTGCATAACGATATATTGTTGAAGAATCTATTTAATTCTGTACCGATTACCTATCAGATGTTGACTGTGTAACACCCCCAACCTAGGATCCACTAACCAGTGCGTCAAGTTGGGTTGCCACATGATCTCAGGCGCACCTCCCCATAAGCCAGAGGCTGACAGATAAAAATAAGGGTCTAAAAGATCATGTGGGGATACTGTACCCTCTTTATTATCATAATCCATAGCAGATAAAAACAAAATAAGGAATCAATAAACAATTACATCAAGCAATAAATGATAAAAATGCATTTCCAAACATTTCCCAAAACTGGGTAAAATCCCACAACAAAACAATAAATATTTTATGCCATGTCATACAGTTCCAATTGTAAGGAAAACCCCAAAATTAAGACAAGATGAAGAATCCCCAAAATGGTTCCTGATACCATGCCCAAGCAGGGTGTGAGTACAACTCATTAGGTGACCACCAACAATATATATAGAATATCTAGTCTAAATAGATAGTGTATAAAAGTGATAAAAGAGTAACAATATAAAAAAAGATAAACCAGGTGCCACTAGTTAACAATGCTTACTTAAATCATTTACATCATTTAATCCATGGGTTTAGTAATTCATTTATCACACAATGGCCTGTGAAAGTAAACTACCATGCATAAGGGGATCGATAAAGTTCCCTGTCTCACTAGGGAAAAAATTTCACATACATTCATATCACACAAAACTTGTATCCCCAATCAAGGTAGTTTCATCCAATCCAACCATTAGGGGCATAGAGCCTTAGTATGACTCTATAACCTGTGCATTATAGGGGTGGGGTTTAGAGCCTCAGTTCAACATGACCCATGGTCATAGAAACTCAAGTCAATAGTTCACATACCACTAATCCATGCACACAAGATTATTTAACCATTTTCCATGTAAACCATTCACAAACCATAGTCAATAACCCTATATAACATTCAAAATTTATAGTTTGTTCAATAAAGTAATCATCTTCGTGCCTTAACCCATTTACACATTCTCATTTACATGGCTTAACTCATTTAATTATTTCCTTCACCACACTTAGGTAATTTAACACATTCACATTAACCCATTTAACCCATTCACAATATTCTAAACAACCCCTTATGACATGAAAATAACTTGAAACAACTAACATGAGTTTCATTTTATATCCAAAATAACATGTCAAAACATTTACTATGGGATCTATGTCATAATAATTTAATTCTACACTTAACATTCAATTTCCATGTTCATGAAGTGGCACACCCCTTATATATCCCTTAACCCATCCAATCAACCTCAACGCATCCCACGGGGATCATTAGGGGTTCAATTAAACATTAAACAATTAAATTTATCATTTCTACCAAGGAAAACCAAGTGAAAAAACAACACCAAAGCACAACCCCATACACTTAGAAAACCAAAAAGACTACGGGATAAAACTTTTAGACCACCTACCTCAATTCCTAAAAAAACACTCACTTAAACCTAGTATTTGATTTGGATTCAAACACCCTTCAAATCCCCAACCAAAAATACAATAGAAAAAGGGGGTTTTAGGGATTCAAAAGAATAAGACAAACCATACAAACCCTAATCCAAAAAGGAGAAGGAAGAAGAGTATTAGACTCACCTGGAGCTTCGATTTGCAAACAACAGTGCTCCAAACAGCCTTGAAATAAAGGATATAGATCTTTGGGAAGTCTTGGGCATTTTGGTTCATCACTAAGGATATAGGAGGAAGAAATGAGGGAAATACCGAGTTATAAAATTTAAGGTACGAGAGAGAAAATTGGTAAATTCCTACTTTTAATGGGGCGCATGGTTTCACTGCATGGTTGTCCAAACCACACGCCAACCATGAACAACCCTTTCTAAAAGAGGGGGTTAGGCTACATAGTTACCTAGGGATCCTTCATGGTTGAAAAAACCATGATCAGACCATGCAGAATGGATTTTTCCAAGCATTCATGGTTTTTCCTTCCACCTTGCATGATTTATTTAAACTTTGCACCCCTCCTCTAGGCATGCATGGTTAGGTCACACAGTTACTACTAACCATGAACCAACCATGAAACATGCACCGAATGTCCACTTTTCCTTTATTTCATGTCCCAAACCCCCAAAACACCACTGAGATTCCTTATATGCTCGAAAAACATTCCTTTAACCAAAATAAGGAGTCTTTAAACCAAAATTAAAATAAGAACATACCTCAAAAAAAAATTTGGGCTCTTACAACCTCCCCACATTATAACGGATCATCCTCAAGCCACTCCTCCCAAGTATCACTAAGATCCCAAGGTAAAGAGATCGGGCCACTGGGCCTGCATATCCATCTCTATCTCCCAAGCCGCTTCCTTCACATTTACATGTTTCCATAAAACTTAAACCAAAGGAACTATCTTTCCCCAAAATAATTTCTCACTATGATAAAAAATGTGAACTGGATGCTCCTTGAAGGACGCATCAGCCTCAACCTTAACATCACAACATCAATTACATGAGATGGTTCAGGGTGATACAATCGAATCCATGACACATGAAAAACATCATTCATACCACTATACCATTATAGAATATCCAATCGGTACACCACCGATCTGATCCTCTTCACTATCTCAAATGGTCCCACATACCTGGGTGCCAACTTTCCCTTTTTCTAAACTCGACGGTGACCCAAACTCAATGACACTTGAAGAAACACGCGATCACCCACCATAAACTCAAGAGTCATATAAAAGCAATCCACATAAGTCTTGTGCCTACTCTGATCCATATCCATATGTTTCTAAATCTACTAAACATATTCTAATATCTCTTATATGAGACCTGATCCCAACATCTCTGACTCTCTAGCCTCCATCCAACACAATGGTGGTCTACACGGTCTACCATAGAGTGCCTCATATGGTTCCATCTGAATCATTTCCTAATAAATGTTATTATAGGTGAACTCAATAAGTAAAAGGTGCTTCTCCCATGATCCACCAAAGTCTAGGAAACATGCCCTCAACATGTACTCTAGTACCTGAATAGTATGCTATGGCTGCCCATCCGTCTGCGGGTGGAAAGATGTACTCAAAAACACTTGGGTACCAAGTGCCTTCTACAAACCTTTCCAAAAGCATGAAGAAAACCTTGGATCATGATCTAAAATGATAGTTCATGAAACCACATGAAACCGTACTATTTTCTAAATTTACAACTCACCCAACCAATCAAAGATGAAGGTTTCTTGAATTAGTAAGAAATGTGCCACCTTAGTCAACCGATCAACAACTACCTAGATCTCATCATTATTCCAAGGTGTCCTTGGAAGACCCACAATAAAATACATCATCAATTTATCCCATTTACATTATGTAATGGTACATGGATGTGACAAACCACTCGGTCACTGATGCTCGACCTTCACCTACTAGCAGGTGTAGCATCACGCAATGAAACTTGAAGCTTCATTCTTCATCCTTGGACACCAATTCTACCTACGAAGATAACGATACATTTTGGTCAAACCATGATGCACCACCCACTTTTATGTATAAAACTCACACATCAACTCTCCCCATAAACATGTAGGCACAATAACACAACCAAAAACATAAACAATCTCATCATCACCAGCAGTATAATAAGAAGGTGACTCCCCACCTTCAAGACTTCCCCTTAAATCCAAATACACCAGATACTCATACCAACTCTCCTTGATCCAACTCAAAAGCATGGAACCAACTGCCAAGGATACAAGGGTTATATGTCATTACCCATCCTTAACCTCCAAATGCATATCAACAAACAATTCCATCATCCTACACTCATAACTGGATTATTGAGCCACCAGATTTTGTGTCTTTCAACTCAAAGCATCTACAACAATATTTCCCTTTCCATGTCGTGTATACCATCTCAAAATTGAAAGAATGCATGTACTCAACCCATCTTCACTACCTAAGATTCAAATAATGTTAAGAGAATATGTGCTTAAGGCTCTTATGATCAGTATACACAATAAACCTATCTCCCAATAAGTAATGCTGCCAACAATTTAAGGCATAAATCACGATAATAAATTCAAGATCATCCATGGGATAATTTCATTCATGAGTCCCCAACTACCATGACCCATATTCCACAACTTGGTTATCCTGCATCAACACTGCCCTAATTTCAACATCATATGCATCATAAAACAAGGTATACTCCTTACCCAACTTGGATAAGACCAAAATCAGTGCATACGTTAGTCGCTTATTTAACTCATAGAAGGAATTATCACATCACCCCAACCACTTGAACTTGGTGCCCTTCTTGGTCAAGACTGAAAGTGGTGCTACCAAATGGGAAAATTCTTTGATGAACCTTTAATAATAGCCAACCTAACTAAAAAACATTCAGATGTCAAAAATATTCTTGGGATCCTACCAAGATACAGTGGCTTGAACTTTCTATGAGTCCACTAACACACCTTCCCCAGAGGTGATGTGACCCGAGAAATGAATCTTGTTAATTTAGAAATGACACTTAGATAGCTTGGTGTATATCCTATGCTCTCTTAGTGCACACAATATGATGCAAAGATGTTTGGTATAATCATCATGAGTCTTATAGTACACCAATATGTCATCCAAAAATAAAAATACAAACTAATATAGATACAGGTGAAAGATCCAGATCATCAAGGCTATAAACACTAATGATACATTGGTCAACCTGAACAACATTACCACAAACTCATATAAATTGTACCTACTCTTGAAGTCATTCCACAGTATATCAGAAGGTCTCACACTCATCTATTGATACCCTAATCTCAAATCAATCTTAGAGAAAATGGAAGCACCCCTTATATAGTAAAAAAGATCATTGATTCATAGAAGAGGATATTAATCCTTAATGTTCATCTGATTCAACTTCCTATAATCGAAACACAACAGCAAGGATTCATCAGCCTTTTTGGAGAAAAAAATTGGAAATACCCAAGGTGACGTACCTTGTAAAATAAACCCCTTGTTCTCCAATTCCACCAATTAAGTTTTAATTTCTTGGAGTTCTATTGGTGACATCCTATATAGAGGAATAGAAACTAGTTATTCTCTAGGCATCGACTCTATAATGAACTCAACCAACCTTTTGGGTGGAAGACCTAAGATGTATTTAGGAAACACATCCTAAAACTAATCTACCAGAGGAGGAAAGATGAGCTTCTCTAATCCCCCACCATCAAGCATAAGACAAGACACTTGGGCTATGAGTTTACACAACTATTAACAGATTGGCCATGTATAGCCTACTCGGATGTCCCATTCCCCATGGTGAACGTATGCACTCCCTTTTAGAGACGTAAATGTTACCCTATGGTGGTAATAGTCAATATGATCCTAGTGAATCACTATCCAATCCATTCCCAAAATCATATCAAAACCAGACTTCTCTAGAACAAACAAGTCCCAAAGGAAATGGTACCCACTAACCTCAAGGGTACACCCCTTACACTATTGTTTAGTTTCTTCTCGGACCCCCAATGGTGTATCAATAGACATAATTCTACATATTTATTCCACCAATAGGCCCAACACACTAAAAAATTGGGCATTTATAAAAGAATACGAGGCACCTGTATCAAATAAAGGACTAGAAACCATGTAAGATACAAGAATCATACGTTAAACTATCAATGGTCCGGCCTCGCCACCTTCCGGTGCAGGATTAACTACATGAAGCTGACCTATCCCTCTACCATGGTCTCCAGTCTATGTTCCTAGAAATTCAAAACCCTAAGGATAAGGATAACCTTATTTTGGAGCACCACATCCACTACCCCAACTAGTGCGGGTGGTAGATCTCCAACCGCCTGCCTGGTATAGGGTAACTAACCCCTTGTCTATGCTCTGTACTGGCCTTGGTCCTCCATTATCAGACAATTATCATGGGTTCCTACAGAACCTATGCACATTCCCCAACCTTCCACCCACTCAAAACTCAATTGGTGGTCGGGCATACCGACCTCACATGTGTCCTAGCCCACCATGTAACGACCCAATATTTTTTTAAAAAAGAAATTCATTTCTTATAAATATGTCATAATCACATGAAATCACAACATAATTAACTAATAAGTGCTATGTGTCCCTTAAAACATAAGTTTTTCACTTCTGTGATGTGAATTTCAAAAATCCAACATACAGAGTTGTGATCAGTAAGTTATTTAGATCCCAATAAGAAAAACTTAATTTTTAGTGAATAGTAACCTACCCTTATGAATAGTAACATACCCTTATGAATAGTGATATACCCTAATAAATAGTAACATTACTTATGATAGTATATAAAAAATATTCAAGTGTAAGTATGACATATCTATGCTTTAAAATAAGTAAACAAATGTTTTAAAACTCTTGTTTTTAGAATAAATTATGATTTTAATTAAATATTAAATAATAATATTTAGAAAATTATTTTTAAAAAATGGAATTCATTTTTGGATTCTACACGTTGAAAAATGGTCTGGGTAAATTTTTGGGATTTTTCTAAAATACTTGAATTTTTGATGAATAGTGAAATACCATAATTTACAAAATAAGCTAAATAAGCTAATTATAGAGTCATGCATGATTTTATGATGATGTAAGACCAATTGGTTCTGGATCACATGATAAAATTACTATTCTTGGTCTAGGAATACTCACTATTCCTTGTCTTGAGGAGATATAATAAATTAATGAATTTCATATTAAGAAACCCCCTCTCTCCTCCACTATAAAAATCCCCTCCCACTTCCCCTTACATTCACTCCTCTCAAGCCTTGTTCCTTATCCAAATTATATCCAAATACCTTCCCAACCTCCTCCCCCACGTCCATCAAGCCTTGGTCTCATAAAAAGACCAAAACCTCTCCTTAAGGAGGTTCTCAAGGAAATTTGGTTCAAGAGGTAAATTCCTCTTTTCAATTTTTTGTCTTTCCTTTCAAGTTCTTTTATTTTCTTTTTCTATTACCTATACTTATCCAAATTTTGTGATGAATCCACTACCTTATATTTACTGTAATTTTTTCATTATAGTGGAATAAGTTATCATCATCTCCCACTTTTTACCTACTTTTATACTAGTAGCAAGAACACCATCCGAGATGTGTCAATTTTCCACATTCAAGGACGATGGACCTTTGATTTATATTATCATTCTCAATTATAGTCATGAAACCATTATTGTTATGGTTGAACCAGATTATTATATATAATATAACCTATTTAATATTCTATAATTCCTTTTTACAAATGGTATTAATTTATAAAGAAAAACGAGTTTGTTGTAATCAAAACCCACAAATTAACCGAAACAATTATCATTAAAGTTCTATATAATAATTCATCCTATTTCCATGTAACCAAGTTATATAAATTGAAAATAACACCTAATTATGTTCATAAATAATATATAATTTCAATTCTGGATATTTACATCCATTCCACATACTTAAAAACAAAGTGAACCAAAGATGAAAATAAAGAAAATGAACACTCCGAAGCGACGTAAATCAATACAATAACTTATCAATAAGAACATAAATGAACTAACCAGAATCATGATAAACTAAATACATGTATAATAGGTTATTAAATAATTTATTAATAAGTATAATTTCATATTACAGGAGCTTAATTTTGAGAGAGGAACACATTCAGAGTCAAGGTAAGGGTTTTTCCACCCGAACTTCCATTTTCATTCAGGTTACTTTCATTGTCTAATTACCTCAATGAAATACTTATATATTATCATGTACTGATAATAAATTATGTTTGGGTATTATATATATATGTACACCAACCATAATCCTTCCTTATTTTATGGATAGTTACACATTTTAAAATGAACTTTCAAAATTGATTTCAAAATACAAACCCGATTCAAGGGAATATCTCAACTTCTTACCTATTTTCAAGGGTAATCTCTAATCTGTTTTTGAAAACCATTATATTTATAAAATAACTCATTTTATTATGAAAATAATATCTTACTTCACTTCTGATTTTATACAAATATTTTTCCAAAATAACTCTTCTTTTCTAAGTAAAAGAGTATTTATTTCAAGAATTACTCAAAGATTTTATAAAAGTATCTTCCTCGAGTTCAACACGCTTGTTGATTCTTATGTATTATTGGGATTATTATTCCATATTATCATATAAAATATTCAATTTAATGGTTTATGATTATTTTGTCTATTGACAATATATCATTAAACCATTCATCAGTTTACTTCGAACGGTTAGTGTTTTGGCTTAATGTTTGGGGGAAGCTATTTACATTTAATATATTAATGTGTATATTGTTTATGTTTATCACCATTCATATGAGGAATGAATTGGACATAGTAAGTTTTGGGTGGGGCCCACTATAGCCCCTCGGTGCATCGGTAGGTCTCATGAGACAAACTACGGTCTTGACACAAGGCCTTGACCAAATGATTATTTATGGTCTTGGTATGAGGCCTTGATGGTATGGATATGTTGTCCCGCATTATGAATTACCTCATTATGAAAATAGTATTGATGGTTCATGTGGTTATTGGACTAGTAGAATACCCATGATTATGTTATGTTATGGAAATATTTACTCAGCTCATATTTCTGCCATATTATGTTCAAGTTTATTTTTAAAGGCATGTGTTTTCTATTATTCAACATGTCTAATGTTTATGTTATATTCCACTGTATTGATTACCCTTATTGAGAATTTGAGCTAACCCCTTTATTATTTTTCATTTTAATAGGGAAAGAATAATTCTATTATGAATAAAATGATGAAATAACCTAGGATTTATGGAAGTTGTCTAAGGAGTTTCTATGTTGTTTTTCATTTCAAGTTGTAATGACGAACTTATGTATGTATCTTGTTTAAAATAATACTAAACTACTCGGTACTTTGGGATGATTATTCCTTGTTTTTATGCCAATGAAACCGATAAGGCACTGACTTCGGGCAACTGGGGTCGGGTCCCTACAGTTGGTATCAGAGGAAGTTTAGTAGAAAACTTGGAAACTAGATTTAGAAAATGTAGATTAGGGAAGAGTCCCTAAGATAGTCTTTGAGGATAAACATACAAGAACTTATTGGTATTTTTGGTAAGTAATAGATCATGTGGATCATTCAAGCAATACATCCCTGTCTGGATACGAGCAGGTAGAGGTGGATCTGGCACATATGTATCTAGGGGTAAAACCCGAAAACACTGATTTGAGCTAGACTCGAACGGGAACTGGTGCACAAAAATGGGACTTGATGTACTCTTGGTTATGACACTCTCGAGGGATATACTTAGGATAATTCAAATTTTTATTACAATCCATTATGAAGGATTTTAATGTAAATTTTTCCTCAAAGAACCCATTTTTGTGAATATGGGATTATCCATGCGTATGATCTCTATTTTTTCTAAGTACTTTGTTAAGTTAAGATTATACATTATGATTCATAACCTAATCTAGTGTATTCCATTATCTAGAGATGGCGCCTAGTGGAAGGAATGGAAACTGCATGAATGCACGTGTCCCCTGTAGGGATTTCCCTCCGATGAAAGATAATGATGTTGGTTCTAGGGCTGTGACGAGTGATGAGAGACTTATAACTATACTGGGACAACTTACTCAGGTTATGAATAATAACCTTACTCGTATGGATCATCTAGATCCACCACATGGAGGAGCTATTTTAGATTGCTTTATGCGAAAACAACCTCCATCATTCAATGGGACTACAAACCTGTTTGTAGAAGAGCAGTGGATATGTTCCCTTGAGAAGATATTTCTCACTTTGGGATGTAATGAAAGAGAGAAGGTTGTTATGGAAGTTTATCGTCTAATGGGTGATACAAATCAGTGATGGTCTTTAATCCAAAACACAAAGGAGGAGGAATAAATAGAAGATATGGAATGGAGGGATTTTAAGGAAATCTTCTTAGAAAAATATTTCCCTCGTGAACAGCGAGAAGATATGGAGAGGCAATTCTTGAATCTGTGGCAGAAGGAGGAAGAAAATTCTGCCAAGTATGAAGCCAACTTTACAAGCCTGGAAAGGCATGCTATGGAATACATACACAATCCAAGAAGAAAAATTGATCGATTCTTTAATGGTTTAAAACCATTCCTTCGAAGGGCTCTAGTCTCCCAAATATTCGAATCATATGAAGATATAGTCTTAAGTGCTATCAAGGCAGAAAATTAATTCTCTAAGTCTTATGACTTTAAGGGAAAGAAAGATAAGAAGATGGATGCTGAAAACTCTGGGAAAGGAAATAAGGAAATGGGGAATAAGGGAAGAGTTGAATTTCCATCATGTAGTAATTGTGGGAAGAAACACCCATGCACTTGCCTGAAGGGAATGAGAGTCTGTTACAAGTGCGGAGAAAAAGGCCACCTCTCTCGAGATTGTAAGGGGACGAAAGAAGCTACCAATGTTCTATGATACAATTTCAATGAGATGGGACATTATGCACATGAATGTCTTAAGCATTAGGGAAATGTTCCCCAAAGAAGGCCAAGGGAGCAAGACCAAGCTTATGCGGTCACAACTGTGGAGGTTGAAGTTCCTAACAAAGTGGTGGTAGGTACATTGATTGTTTCATCCAACTTAGCCAATACTTTATTTGATTCTGGATCATTGAATTCATTTATATATTACCAATTTTCCAAGAAAATTAGATATGTCCAATTTGATTTAATAAAAGAGTTATCAGTTAAAACTCCTAGTGGATGTATCATTGCAACAAAGGCGTGTCGATTAGTCCCCCTTGTGACACATAAATGTGCTTTAGTTTCTAACCTTATCATCATAACAATGGTTGAATATGATATAATTCTCGGTATGGATTGGCTATCAAATTATGATGCAAATATTAATTTCAAGAAGAAGTAAGTTACAATTTTTGAGAATGGTGTATAATCCCTTATCTTTAGAGCAGAAACCTCACCATGTGATTCTCATCTAGATCCACCCCCAGTAGCTCTAATGAATTCAATTATTGGGGAGGAAGGGAATGAAATAAATATGGGTGAGGAGAAGAATGTACAGATAGAGGACATACCTATTGTAAAATAATATATTGACGTCTTTCTAGAGGATTTACCTGGACATCCTCTGGAGCAGGAAATTTAGTTTTCCATTAACTTAATTCCTGGTTCAAGGCCCATATCAAAGACCCCTTATAGAATGGACATTGTGGAGTTATTTGAGCTAATGAAACAACTAGAGGAATTGAGTGATAAAGGATTTATTCTCCCTAGCATTTCTCCATGGGGAGCCCCTATCCTCTTTGTCAAGAAGAAAGATGGATCCATGTGGCTGTGCATTGATTATAGAGAAATCAATGCTATCACAATAAAGAATAAGTATCCTCTTCCACAAATTCATGATTTATTTGATCAACTTCATGGAGCCCAATATTTTTCTAAGATTGATCTTCGATTTAGATATCATCAGTTGCTTTTGAGGAAGTAAGACATTCCAAAAACAACATTTTGAACCAGGTACGAGCATTATGAGTTTACAGTAATGCCCTTTGGACTAACTAATGCACCATCTGTCTTCATAGATCCAATGAATAGAGTTTTAAAGGATTATCTGGATGAATTTATAGTGGTGTTTATTGATGATATACTGGTATACTCTAAAATCTATGAATATCATGAAAATCACTTGTGTACTATTCTGAATAAACTTCAAAGAAATAAGTTATATGAGAAGTTTAGTAAGTGTGATTTTTGGCTCCAATCAGTTGCCTTTTTGGGCCACATTGTCTCTAAGGATGGAATATCTATAGATATTGTGAAGACAAAGGCTGTGAAAGAATGGACTACTCTAATAAACATAACCGAGGTACGTAGTTTTATTGGTTTAGTAGGTTATTATCGGCATTTTGTTCAGAACTTCGCCCGTTTAGCCAACCCAATGACCAAGCTCACACGAAAAGGGGTTACGTTCATATAAAAAAAGGAATGTGAAGAATGTTTTGAATAATTGAAGTGGATTTTAGTGGATGCTTCAATCCTAACCCTACCATTGGGGAATGATGGGTTTGTTATCTATAGCGATGCATCAAAGAAAGGACTTGGTTGTGTCCTTTTGCAGAATGATCGAGTGATTTCCTATGCATCTAGATAGCTAAAAATTCATGAAAAAAACTATCCAACTCATGATATTGAGTTAGTAGCGGAAATATTTTCTCTGAAGATTTGGATACATTACCTCTATGGAGAAAAATGTGAGATATATACAGATCATAAGAGTTTGAAATATATATTCTCACAGAAAGAACTCAACATGAGACAAAGGAGATGTATTGAGCTACTCAAAGACTATGATTGCACAATACACTACCACCCAGGGAAGGAAAATAAGGTAGCAGATGATTTGAGGAGAAAAGATCATGGAGTTCTGAACAAGATGAGAGTTGAAAGGGATCCTTTGTTCATGGATCTTGTAAATATGGATATGGGAATTATCAAGGAAGGTAACACATCACTACTTTTTTATATAGTTTCCAAACCTTCTTTACTGGAGAGGATAAAAAGTTCTCAGGCAGATGATGAAGAATTTCAGAAGAAAATTAATGATGTAAATGATGGGAAGTTGACTGACTTCGTATGTGAAGGTGGCATTTTGAAATTTGAGAAGAGGCTTTTTTCCCTCTATTCCAGAGCTAAAGATGGAACTACTAGATGATTCACATAGCTATAATTTCTATATACACCCTGGTAGAAAAAATATGTATCAAGATCTCTAAGAAAACTTTTGGTGGGACAATATGAAAAGGGATATTGCTGATTATACATCAAAGTGCCTAGTATGTCAACAAGTGAAGGCTGAGAGGAAAAAGTCTAAAGGGATGATGCAACCACTACCCATACCAACATGGAAGTGGGAGAACATTTCCATGGACTTTTTCACTGTACTTCCAAATAAATCTAGAGGAAACAATGCTATATGGGTCATTGTGGATCATCTTACAAAGATAACTCACTTTATCGTGATTTGAGAGGACTTCTCATTGGATTAAATTGCATGGATTTACATCAAAGAAGTGGTAAGGTTGCATGGAGTACCAATATCTATTGTATCCGAATGTGATTCTAGATTCACCTCGAAGTTCTGGAAAAGTCTCCAACATACTTTAAGCACTGAACTGAACTTCAGTACGACCTATCATCCTCAAACTGATATCCAATCTGAGTGGACTATTCAGACACTGGAAGACATGTTGAGAGCATGTTCTATGGAATTCAAAAGAGGATGGGACCAACATCTTCCACTGGTTGAATTCTCCTACAACAACAGTTTCCACTCGAGCATCTAAATGACACCATATGAAGACCTTTATGGGAAAAGGTGTAGAACATCTATGTGTTGGGATTAATTCAGTGAGAGAAAGATGCTAGGACCTAAATTGGTTGAAGAAATGGCGGAAAAGGTGAAAACCATTCAGCAGCATATCATGGAAGCCCAAAGTTGACAGAAGAGTTATGCGGATAACCGTCGACAAGACCTTGAGTTCAAGGTTAGAGACCTAGTATTTCTACACATATCTCCATGGAAGAAGGTCATGCAGTTTGGGAAGAAAGGAAAGCTAAGTCCCAGGTATATTGGCCCCTTTGAGATCCTTGATCGAGTTGGAGCTATGGCTTATCGATTGGAACTTCCACCTACCTTGTAGAAAGTACATGATGTCTTTCATGTATCCCTCTTATGGAAGTATATACCAGACCCTTCACATGTACTCTCTTCAGAAGTGGTACATTTGGAGGATGATCTTTCCTATGAGGAGCATCCATTGGAAATCTTGGATCGTAGAGACAAATTTCTACGCAACATGACTACTTGTCTGGTCAAGGTACTATGGATAAACTAAAAGTACGAAGAAGAAACTTGGGAACTGGAGGAATTAATGAAGGAGAATTACCCCCACCTATTCTTTTCCTAGATTGTAAAATGAATTTTCAAGGGAGAAATTTTTGTAAGGAGGGGAGAATGTAATAACCCAACAATTTTTTTAAAAAGAAATTACTTTCTTATAAATATGTAATAATCACATGAAATCACAACATAATTAATTAGTAAGTTCTATTTGACCCTTAAAACATAAGTTTTTCACTTCTGTGATGTGAATTTCAAAAATCTGACATACACAGTTGCGATCAGTAAGTTATTTAGAGCCCTATAAGGAAAACATAATTTTTGGTGAATAGTAACCTACCCTTATGAATAGTAATATACCCTTATGAATAGTGATATACCCTAATAAATAGTAACCTTACTTATGATAGTATATAAATAATATTCAAGTGTAAGTACAATATATCTATGCTTTAAAATAAGTAAACAAATGTTTTAAAACTCTTGTTTTTAGAATAAATTATGATTTTAATTAAATATTAAATTAATAATATTTGGAAAATTATTTTTGAAAAATGGACTTCATTTTTGTATTCTACACGTTGAAAAATGGTTGGGTAAATTTTTGGGATTATTCTGAAATACTTGAATTTTTTATGAATAGTGAAATACCATAATTTACAAAATAAGCTAAATAAGATAATTATAGAGTCATGCATGATTTTATGCTGATGTAAGCACAATTGGTTCAGGATCACATGATAAAATTACTATTATTGGTCTAGGAATACTCACTATTCCTTGTATTGAGGAGATATAACAAATTAATGAATTTTATATTAAGAAACCCCCTCTCTCCTCCACTATACAAACCCCCTCCCACTCCCTCTTCCATTCACTCCTCTTAAGCCTTGTGACTTCTCCAAATTCTATCCAAATACCTTTACAAACCTCCTCTACCATGTATAGAAAGCCTTGGTCTCATAAAAAGACCAAAATCTATCCTTAAGGAGGTTCTCAAGGAAGTTTGGTTCAAGAGGTAAATTCCTCTTTTCAATTCTTTATCTTTCCTTCCAAGTTCTTTTATTTTCTTTTTCTATTACTCATCCATATCCAAATTTTGTGATGACTCCAGTAACTTATATGTACTATAATTTTTTCATGATAGTGGAATAAGTTATCATCATATCCCCCTTTTTACCTTCTTTTATACTAGTAGCAAGAACACCATCCGAGATGTGTCAATTTTCCACATTCAAGGACGATGGACCTTTGATTTCTATTATCATTCTCAATTCTGGTCATGAAACCATTCTTGTTATGGTTGAACCATATTATTATATATAATATAACCTATTTAAGATTCTGTAATTTCTTTTTACAAATTGTATTAAGTTATAAAGAAAAATGAGTTCGTTGTAATCAAAACCCACAAATTAACTGAAACAATTATCATTAAAGTTATATATAATAATTCATCCTCTTTCCATGTAACAAAGTTATATAAATGAGAAATAAAACCTAATTATGTTCATAATAATATATAATTTCAATTCAGGATATTTACATCCATTCCACATACTTAAAAACAAAGTAAACCGAAGATGAAAATAAAGAAAATGAACACTCTGAAGCGACGTAAATCAATACAATAACTTATAAAAAAGAACATAAATGAAAAAAATAGAATTATGATAAACTAAATACATGTCTAATATGTTATTAAATAATTTATTAATAAGTATAATTTCATATTCCAGGAGCTTAAGTTCGAGAGAGGAACATATTCGGAGTTAAGGTAAGGGTTTTTCCACCCGAACTTCCATTTTCATTCGGGTTACTTTCATTGTCTAATTACCTCAATGAAATTCTTAAGTATTATTATGTACTGAAAATAAATTATGTTTGGGTATTATATATATATCTACACCAACTAGAATCCTTCCTTATTTTGTGGATAGTTACACATTTTAAAAGGAACTTTCAAAATTGATTTCAAAATACAAACCCGATTCAAGGGAATATCTCAACTTCTTACCTATTTTCAAGGGTAATATATAATATGTTTTTGGAAACCATTATATTTATAAAATTACTCATTTTATTATTAAAATAATAACTTACTTCACTTCTGGTTTCATACAAATATTTTTTCAAAAGAACTCTTCTTTTCAAAGTAAAAGAGTATTTATTTCAAGAATTACTCGAAGATTTTATAAGAGCATCTTCCTCTATTTCAACACGCTTGTTGATTATTATGTATTATTGGGATTATTATTCCATATTATCATATAAAATATTTAATTTAATGTTTTATGATTATTTTGTATATTGATAATCTGTCTTTAAACCATTCATCAGTTTACTTCGAACGGTTAGTGTTTTGGCTTAATGTTCAGGGGAAGCTATTTACATTTAATATATTAATGTGTATGTTGTTTATGTTTATCCCCATTCATATGAGGAATGAATTGGAAAAAGTAAGTGTCATGTGGGGCCCTGTATATCCCCTTGGTGCATCGGTAGGTCTCATGAGACAAACTACGGTCTTGGCACAAGGCCTTGACAAAATGATTATTTATGGTCTTGACACGAGGCCTTGACGGTATGGATATGTTGTCCCACATTATGAATTACCTCATTATGAAAATAGTATTGATGTTTCATGTGGTTATTCGACTAGTAGAATACCCATGATTATGTTATGTTATGGAAATATTTACTCAGCTCATATTTCTTCCATATTATGTTCAAGTTTATTTCTAAAGGAATGTGTTTTCAATTATTCACCATGTCTAATGTTTATGTTATCTTCCACTGTATTGCTTACCCTTACTGAGCATTTGAGCTCACCCCATTATTATTTTTCATTTTCACAGGGCAAGAAGAATTCTATTATGAATGACATGATGAAATAACCTAGGAGTTATGGAAGTTTTCTAAAGAGTTTATATGTTGTTTTTCATTTCAAGTTGTAATGACGAACTTATGTATGTATATTATTTCCAATAATACTAAACTACTAAGTACTTTGGGATGATTATTACTTGTTTGTATACCAATGTAACCAATAAGGCACTGGCTTCAGGCAACTGGGGTCAGGTCCCTACACACCACACTATTAGTAGAAAACTTGATCACTACCCTAAGTGGTTAGTTCTATTTTTTGAAAACTCTTTCCACCACCTCCCTAGTGTAAACTCTAAAATAGATGCTTCCTACCATCAGATGTCACACCACTAGATCACCCAACTAGAACCAAATTTCCACCACCTGAAGCCTCCTTGAGATTACCTTCTAAAATAAGGTCCTGATCCACCCCTTCATAAAACCTCTTTAAGCAGAAGATATTCACTTGGGATTTGATATCATGTCTAAGTCCATCCTAGAAACCTCTCTTCACAGCTACCTCATCCCCTACTAATGTTGGAATGAAGCATTTCAGGTCATTGAAGTGGACAACATAATCCATCAATATCATAGTCCCCTGAGTCAAACTCATAAACACTACCGACTTTTGCTACCTCAATGTCTCCAGATAGAAATGTTCTAGAAAATTTTCCTAGAATCTCTTCCACAATAGGCCCTCTGCCTACTCAGTCTAAACCAATATTCCCCACCAGCGCTTTGCCTACCCCCACAACATATAAGTCACCAACTTGACTCTCTTATCAGGAGGAGTCTCTAAGTGATCCAACATCATCTAGATGGAATCTATCTAGAAATCAACTACCTCATGTCCACCCTATCCAAAAATATTTGGAGTGTTTTGTAGCTAAAAATCCTTATTCAGATCAAACATACTTGGCATAAACTTCCTTGGGTATCATTCCATCATTTACATAAAAAAGTGAAGTTCTCAAGGAACCTCTCCTCTCCCCTATTACCCTGAATCACTAGGTTTTCTTGCTCCACTTATGGAGGAGAATTCTCATTGACATCCTCTTAACACCCAACCAACACACAACATCTTAGTGGAATATTCCTACAATTAAAAACACACACCTCATAATACATAACAAAAAGCATCCAAGATTTCAAAAAATAAGGCTTGACACTAGTCATAAACAACCTATTCCACATACATTATCCCAACAGATATCATCACACCTCCATCACTACCCTCATCCATCCCTACCACAAGTCATGGTGAACATGGGGTAAACCTACTAACATAGTCACAAATCTTTTATTAGACACCCTTTTGAACCATTTTACCATAACAACATAGATCTTTCTCACTTAGGTACCCTACCATCATCACCAATTACCACAATTTTTTAACCCATTTATAACTTTTCATTAAGAACTATTCTCTAACAATTATTTTACATTATTTCTGTTTAACCATTTTCATCATATTTATTTCACACCACTTCTTTGAAATTTTCAAAGAAATTAAAGTGAACTATATCCTTGATGTCCCAAACACCTTCCCAGTGTTTTCCTACCATGGTGCTTGCCATCTATATACCTAGGTGCCTAAAATTATGCATGAATTCACAAACTCATACCATTTATTCCATGAGAAAAATATCATAAAATAGTTGCATAATACAAAAAAGTGCATCACCCAATGGTGAAATATCATTCAACTATAACAAAACACATAAAGAATAATAATTCCACTCTATGCACTTGGGTTTTCCCCTATACCTGGGTTATCTACTCCCAAGCACGAGCTCATTAACAAGACCTGAAACATCCTAATCTCCCATATACCATCACAAAATAGTAATACCATAGAAAAGAACCAATTTTATACCACTTTCTGATACCCCCAACCCAGGATCCACTAACCGGGGCCTTGAGTTGGGTCACCACATGACCTTAGGCATGCCTCCCTATACTCCAGAGGCTGTCGACTAGTAGTGAGGGTCTAAAAGATCACATGGGTAGACTATACCCTATTTAGAAGCATAATACATAGCATATAAAATAAAAATAAGGAATAAATAATCAATAACATCAATCAATAAATGATAAACATGAATTGCCAAACATTTCCCAAAACTGGGTACAATCCCACAACCAAACAATAAATATCCATGCGTAAGGAAAACCCAAAAGTGAAGACAAGCTAAAGAATACCCAAAAAGGGTCATGATACCAATTTTGGTTCTCATATCCATGCACATCCCATGCCTAGGTCAACCCTCTAGAATAAGGACCTTTACCTTATTTTGATCTTCAACCATGAATTTTTCTCAGGTACCTAATGGCAGTCCGAGCAAGGTCTGAGTATAGCTCAGTAGGCCACCACCAACAGTGTCTACAAAATATCTAGTTTAAACAGATAGTGTATTCAAGTGATAAAAGAGTAATGAGATAAACATAAGATAAACCAAGTGACATTATTTATCAATTCTTACTTAAATAATTTACATCAGTTAATCCATGGGTTAGGAAATTCATTTATCACACAACGGTTTATGAGGGTCAACTACTATGCATAAGGGGATAAGTCAAGTTCCCTATCTCACTTGGGGAAACATTTCACATACATTCACATAAAACTTACCTTTGATCCTCGATCTAGGTAGTTTCATCCAATGAAATTCTTAGGCCATAGAGCCTTATTCTGACTCCCTAACCCATGCATTCTACGGGTGGAGTTTAGAGCCTCAATCCAACCTGAACCATGGGTGAAAAACCTCAATTTAATACCCCACATACCACTAAGACATGGAAAAAATCTTCATTAACCATTTTCCATATAAACCATTCACAAACCATAGTCAATCATTATACATAACATTCAAAATGTATTTTTTATTCAATAAAGTAATCATCTTCATGCCTTATCCCATTTACACATTCTAATTTACATGACTTAACTCATTTACTTATTTCCATCACCACACTTAATTATTTTAACACATTCACATTAATTCATTTAACCCAATAAAAATATTCCAAACAACCTCTTATACAATGCTAATAACTAGACAAAACTTCCATGAGTTTTATTTCATACTCAATCTAACACGTCAAAAAATTTACTATGGGATCTATTTCGTAACAATTTAATTCTACACTTAGCTTCCAATTTCCATGTTCCAGAAGAGGCACACCCCTTTGGTATCCCTTAACCTAGTAAATAAACTTCAACGTATCCCACAGGGATCATGAGGGGTTCAATTAAACATTTACCCATTCAAGTTATCATTTCTACCAAGGAGAACCAAGCGGGAAACAAAAAAACACCAAAGCACAACCACATAAACTTAAAGATCCAATTAGAAAATTGGATAAAACTTATAGAAGACCTACCCTAATTCCGAAGGTGAATGCTCGTTTAACCATAACCTTTGATTTAGACCCAAACTCTCTTCAAATCCCCAACCTAATATCCAATAGAAAAAAGGATTTTAGGGATTCCGAAGAATAATATAATCTATACAAACCCTAATTCAAAAAAGAGAAGGAATAGGAGTGTTAGAGTCACTTAGAGCTTCGATTCACAACCAACAACACTCCAAACGACCTAAAAATGAAAGAGATCGGTCCTTGGGAAGCCTTGGGTGTTTTTGTTATCCACTAGAGCTATATGTGGAATAAATGAGGTAAATTCTGAGTTATAATAGTTAAGGTCTGAGAGGGAAAATTAGTAAATTACAAATTTTAAAGGGGTGTACGTTTTGGCTACATGGTTGGACAAACCATGTTCCAATCATACACCACCCTCTATCCATGTGGGGTTAGGCCACACAGTTACTTTGGGATCCCACATGGTTTGAAAAAACATGCTCAGACCATATGTAATGGATTTATCTAAACTTTCATGGTTTGTTCTTCCCACTTTCATGGTTTCTTCAAACCGTTCTCCCCTCCTCCATGCATGCACAATTAGGGCACACGGTTACTACTAACCATGTGAAAACCATAAAACATGCACTATATGTCCTCTGTTTTCTTTATTTCATGTACCAAACCCCTAAAACATCCCTATGATTCCTTATATGATTTCTAAACATTCCTTTAACCAAAATAAGGAACCTTAAACCAAAATTTATACAAGAATGTACCTCAAATGAAAATTTGGGATCTTACAGACAACATAAGTCTCTTAAAGTCTCTTCACAGTAGACACATTATGGGTGAATGAATTTTCTGAAGACATGTTGTTAAAATTTCCTTGATAGAGTGGGAGAAAGTGAACCATTACATTTTACATAATAGTGATGATATTGATCCATACATTGGATCCCATAGATAAATTCATAGAGATTTGTATCCATCAAGGTATGAAGTATAGATATCAAATACACATAATAAACAGTTTATAGGATGGTTTTGAGAACATATTTATAAGAAGTTATCTAAAAATCTAAATTCAATTTCTGAATGACTGTGATGGCTAGCCAGGGGACTGAATGAAAATTTTATATCTTACACTAGTTTTGTAATCAATGGTTATAAATTATATAAAAAAACATGATGACTATAGTATTATGAAAAACAATCATGTTATGATTGTGGTATAAGTGATACACATATTTGGTTCCAAGGATAGAAATAAAATTTATGTAAATATGTCATATTTTGTCATTATAGAATAGATATATGATCTATATTATACAACATTATAAGTACTAATATTCCATTGCAAATGGGTTGAAAATATGAGTGAAGTGAATATTGATGAAATGGGCTTCATGAAGGTGAATTTTATTATGGACGGGGAAAAGGAGATTCATTCATATTGGAATAACAAGAAGTGAAAGTATTCTATGTCTGATATCTAGAAAAAAAGAATTGGTTGATTGTCCTAGTAGAGACCAAAAAAATGTCAGGTTAGATGAAAATTCCACTGAGGATGACCCTTTCATTAAGAGATCATAATCAGTTCATTCTGGTCCCAAGGTAGACAATGTATTTTACATTATAGGGGGCCATAAAGAGGGGATTTTGATTCTTGATAGAGGAAAAAAATAACTAAAACCTTTAAAAAAACAAAGAGAGTTCAATGAGAAGGTAAAAGTGTTTTTAATATGTTATGTTTTCCTTATAATATTATCTGTTCTCTATTACATTAATGTAATCTAAATTAAATGTTTGAATACTCATGCAGATAGTGTCTTCTTCACCTGATGATGTTACTAATCCCACGGAAGAACAAACTATAATGAAGGAAAACCTTTGGGAAGATGTACAGGTAATGTTTCTGTATACTTTCTCTATTTTACCAAAAACTAATATAATTAAACATTGATTTAATTTTCTTTATTCCTTGAAGAGTTTGTTTATTTTAGAATATTTATGTCCATATTTCATGACTTTTTTTCACTAAAAATTCTATTGACTTCATCTCCCTCAAAACCTTTTCACCCCTGTTGTGTTGGAATTTATCACTTTCCTTCAAGTTCCCTCCACTGCCTTGGTAGGAAGATCAACGATTCTACCTATGCTTAATCATAGAGGTAATCTTGATGTTTTAATAGTAAAATAATTTTCCATAGAATTAATGTATTATTTCATATTTATGTTTAATTTATTTATTTTTAGTATTACTCTCATAATAATTGTTTTTTTATAAGGTGAATTATTTTATTCGAGTTGGGGTGGTTTGTTTAAATATGCTCATGCTCTTGAGATATTGGACTTTGATTTTGTAACTAAGATAACGAAAACAAGGAAATGAGTCAAGAATGTATACAAAAATCATGAAAAGGTGAATTTATACTACTTATTTAATTAATTTTGTCATCATTTTATCTATTATTTTTAAGTTAATTTTCTTATCAATTTTATCTAATACTTATTTAGTTTTTATCACATATCTTTTAGGAATTAATATTTTCATAGTTCATTTATTTTATAAGATTTATATTCATATTTAATGCCTTTATACACCAAAGCGTACACAAACTTCTTCTACCTCAAAAACTTTTCACCCCTATAGTATTTTCATTTATCACTTTCCTTTAAGTTCCCTCCACTACCTTTGTAGGAAGAGAAACAACACTTCCTATGAAAAATCACAGAGGTAATCTTGTTTTTTTAATAGTAGAATAATTTTCCATAAAATTAATTTATTATTTCATATTTTTGTTTAATTTATTTCTTTTTATTATTAATCATATAATAATTGTTTTCTTATACAAGTGGATTCTTTTGTTCAAGTTGGGGTTGTTTGTTCGAAGATGCTCATGCTCATGAGAGATTGGACTTCAAGACTACAAATGAGATAATTATAATAAGGAAATGAGTCATGAATATATACAACCATCATTGAAAGTTAAATTCCTTCCACTTATTTAATTAATTTAGTCACCATTTTATCTAATATTTGAAAGTTAATTTACTTATCATTTTTATATAATACTTATTTAGTTTTTTTCACAAATATTTGGGGAAGTCATATTTTAATTTCAAATATCTGAAAAAATTAAAAAAATAGATAAAATTATCCTTTCTTTCCAATGTTACCATTCTTTCCGTGGCCTTTAATTTTCAAACTGCTACATTTCATATTGAGTCGGTGTTCTTAACCAAAAAACCTTTTTCAGATAAAAACAATGACTCAATATGAATTATTGGAATTTTGATAAATAAATATAATGGAAAGTGTGGTTATATAAGAATTTGGGATTTTTTTGATACTTTGGGAGAAGTAGGAATCATCCGCACCTCAATCCAATACACAGTGTAACTGGTATGACTCCAAGTGATTCTTTTTATTTAAAATTGACATTAATTTTAGTAAAAATGACAACTGACATAACCAAAAATGATGAAACATATTCTAATTGTTTTTATAATTTAGTAAAATTATCCATAAGTCATTTTTATGTGTAG
Organism: Viscum album; assembly: GCA_963277665.1. Taxonomy (NCBI): domain Eukaryota; kingdom Viridiplantae; phylum Streptophyta; class Magnoliopsida; order Santalales; family Viscaceae; genus Viscum; species Viscum album. Next base: position 673,528,017 of record OY728134.1, on the reverse strand, counting down.
GAATAAAACAAACCTCAATAAGATACATGATGTACCCGATATGACTCAAAGTGTCTGTTATTAGTTTAAAATTGACATTTTAGTTCAAAAAGTATCACTCAATAAAATTATATTCTCATATTTTCTTGATAATTTAGTAAAATGATTCATAAGTCATTTATGATGTGTAGGAATCAGTATCACTTCAAACTGATGTACGATGTGACCAGTATGACTCAAAGTATGTGTTTTCAGTTTAAAATGAAATTTTAGTAAAAAATACATGTGACATACTCAAAAAAAAATAACATTTGGATCGTTTTTATACTTTATTAAAATTATACATAAGTCATTTAGGACATGTAGGAATCAACCACACCTCAATCTGATTCACGGTGTGACCGGTATGAATCAAAGTGCTTATTTTTATTTAAAATTGACATTAATTTTATTTAAAAAACAACTAACATACTCAAAACTGAGCAAATGCATTCATATTTTTTTATACTTTATTAAAATAATCTATAATTCATTTGTGATATTTAGGAATTAACATCACCTCAATCTGATACACGATGTTCCTGATATGACTCAAAGTTTCTATTATCAGTTTAAAATTGACATTTTAGTTTAAAAAGTTCCACTCACTAAAAACTAGGAAAATAAACTCAGATTTTATTGATAATTTAGTAAAATTATTATTAATTAATTTATGATGTGTAGAAATCATCTTAACATTGACACACGATGTGACTGGTATAAATCAAAGTGTGTGTTTCCAGTTTAAGATGACATTTTAGTAAAAAAGACAGGTGACATAATCAAAAGTAAAAAAAACATTAATATTGTTTTGATACTTTAGGAAAATTATCCATAAGTCATTTGGGACATGGAGGAATTTGCCTCACCTAAATCTGATGCACGATGTGACCAGTATGACTCAAAGTGCATCTTTTTATTTAAAATTGACATTAATTTTAATAAAAAAGAAAAATGACATACTAAAAACCAAGAAAAGAAATTTATATTTTTTTTATAATTTAGTAAAATGATACATATTTCATTTTTTTATGTGTATTAATTATCCTCATATAAATCTGATACAAAATATGTCTAGTATGACTCAAAGTATCTGTTATCAGTTTAAAATTGGCATTTTATTTTAAAAAGTGTCACTCACTAAAAACTAAGAAAATATTTTCATATTATGTTGATAATTTAGGAAAATGATTCATAATTTATTTTTGACATATAAGAATTAGTCTCACCTCAAATTGATACACAATGTGACCGGTATGACTCAAAGTTTGTGTTTTCAGTTTAAAATGAAATTTTCGTAAAAAAGACAAGTGACATACTCAAAACCAAGAAAACACATTTGTTTTGTTTTGATACTTTAGAAAAATGATACATAAGTCATTTCAGACTTGTAGAAATCTACTGAACCTCAATACGATGCACAGTGTGACTGGTATGACTTCAAGTGTGTCTTTTTATTAAAAATTGACATTAATTTTAGTAAAAAAGACAACTAACATACTCAAAACCAAGAAAACACATTCTAATTATTTTGAAACTTTATTAAAATGATAAATAAGTTATTTTTGATGTGTATGAATCATACTTACCTCAATCTAATACATTATGTGCTCGATATGACTCAAAGTTTCCATTATCAGTTTAAAATTGACTTTTTAGTTCAAATTTTCACTCATTTGAAACCATGAGAATTCATTTTAATTGTTTTTATAATATATAAAAATAATTTATATGTTATTTTTGACGTGTAGTAATTAGTCTCACATCAAACCAACAGACTATGTGACTATTATGACTCAAAGTGCATGTTTTCAGATTAAAATGGAATTTTAGTAAAAAAGACAAGTGACATACTTAAAACTGATACAACTTATTAGTATTGTTTTATACTTTAGAAAAATTATCCATAATTCACTTGGGATGTTTATAAATTCTACACACCTCAATCTGATGCACGGTGTGACCGGTATGACTGAAAGTGCGTCTTTTTATTTAAAATTGACATTAGTTTTAGTTAAAAAGATAATTGACATACTCAAAACTAAGAAAACACATTTGTATTATTTTTATACTTTATCAAAATGATCCATAAGTCATTTTTGACATGTAGGAATAAACCTCACCTCAATACGATACACGATGTTCCCAGTATGACTCAAAGTAACCGTTATCAGTTTAAAATGACATTTTAGTTCAAAAAGTGCCACTCATTGAAAATTTATAAAACACACTTATATTGTCTTGATAATTTAATAAAAATATTCATAAGTCATTTGTGATGTTTATGAATCAGTCTCACATCAAATAGACACATGATGTGACCGATATGACTCAAAGTGCGTGTTTTCAGTTTAAAATGACATTTTAGTAAAAAAGACAAGTAACGTACTCAAAACCAATAAAACAAATTCATATTATTTTTATACTTTAATAAAACAATCCATAAGTCATTTGGGATGTCTAGGAATTATCCTCACCTCAATCTGACACATGGTGTTACTGGTAAGACTCCAAGTGCGTCTTTTCAATATATGAGTGTCATTTTAGTGTAAAACACGCATCACATTGCCAAAACTGATAAAATGATCCCATATTATTTTCTCATCATTCTTATATACTATTAATTAATTAATTTTCTTATAATTTTTATATTATACTTATTTATTTAATTTTCACATAGATAATTCTTGAAGACGAACAAGATATGGTGTGACGTGCAAGAATCAACTATAACTCAATATAATACACAAAGTTCCTGGTATGAATCAAATTTTAGTTTAAAATTAACACTTCCTATTAATTTATTTATTTATATTATTACTAACATAATAATTAGTTTCTTATAAAGGTGCACTCTTTTTCTCGATTTGGGGTGGTTTGTTCGGTAATAACTTGAATCAGGGTCATGATCAAAAGACAAAGGAACATTGATGTTTTTTAATGTATGTAATAATTTATACTTATTTAATTGTATAAAACAATGTTTGAAATTTCTATAATATAGTTTTTTTCTTGTATTTGTATTGAAAATTTTATTTCATTTAAATTTTGTATTAGTATTTTATTTTTCTGATTTCAGTTGGTGTTTCTGGTGATACAGTGTGCTATTACAGCACACTGCACTGGTGCTACAGTGTGTTATTATAGAACATTATAGTATGACCCTTTATCAGTGCTAAATAAAATCATTGATAAATGTGGCCGTTTATCAATGATTTTATAAGCACTGATAAAATCCTAGGGATTTTAATCTCGCTCTAGTAGTCAGTGCTTCTCTAGCACCGATAAAGGACATTTTTAGCACTATTAAAGGCTTATTTTGTAGTAGTGTTGTATAAGTATGGACCCTATTCAAGTAGGATACATTTTTTTTACTTTTAGGGTGGCCAAATCAGGATGAAAAATCAAGGCATCTCTATGTATCATGTGTGAGCAAGAATCAAGCCATACATAGTTCTTGAATATGGCATGGTAGATGACTGATACCGGGGGAAATTTCCTCTTGGGTGAGAATATTATGGTGTTGTAAAAATTAATTTCATATCATGATGACATTGGTGTCATGTAGTTTATTGTATTTCAACATAGATGATTGTGTATTGTAGTTATGGTTTGAATGATTTTTTGGACCAGCAAGAAACATAATTACGACATGAAAAGAGGCCTTGAGGCTAGTAAGAAAATAATATTATGAATAGAGGTAAATTTTCATTTGGGACTAACACAAGAGTTATAAGAATCACTATGTATCCCATGATGATAGGAATCAATCCACACATAGTTCTTGAGAAAGAGACTCTGCGCATGGATCTGACTCTCACACAGAGATAGTGGCATTTTATCTTTATCCCGCACAGATCTTGCTCGCATGCGGTGAATCATCAATTGAAATGATGATTCTCATGTAGTTTAATGTCATGCAATGATGATATTTATGTCATGAAGTTTATTGTATCATGACTTGGATAATGATGTTGTACTTTTTAAGTTCATACGATAAAGACTGACTATTCCATTTAGTGTTGTGCGATCAGGACAATAAACCATGCAGTTTAATGTCAGGCGATCAGGACATTCTTCCATGTAGTTTAACATCACGTGATTAGGATGATTTTGTCTTGTGATTAAAAAAAATAACTCTTCAGTAACCTTACGTTGGTGGGATCCATGGTGAGATTTCCATCCATTGAAATTCTAGATTAATCTTCATTAGAGTAAACCTTATGTATTGCGTAAGGTCCCTACCATTTCATTTCCAACTTCAAATGTTTCTTTCTAGGTATCATTAGAGTCTTAAGGACAAAAAATATCTCTACTTTGAGGAAATAACAAAGGAGAACCTTTTTGTTAAAGGCTCACATGATATGGTTTTGGTGGACTTCCAAATGATGCAAGGTATGCAGAATTTTCTCATCTAATTGCTCCAATCCATCTATCTGTTTTTGAGATTGCTCATCCAGGGATAACTAATCGTAGATGGAAACATAGATTGATGGAAATTGAACTTTTATGGGAAAGAAAACCTCTGTCCCATATACTAATGAGTATGGGAATTCCTGTGTGGCAGTGTAGGTCATATTCCGGTAAGCCCATAAAGAATGTATGAGCTTTTCCAACCAATAATTTTTATCCTTATCTACCACCTTCTGGAATATATTTTATAGGGACTTATTGAATGCCTCTATCTATCCATTATCCGCTACATGGTAGTGGGATAAATAGCTGGACTTGATTTCATAATCTTGATATAGTCTTTCCAATTTAGAAGAATGGAAATTGGTGTTGTTGTCCATCAGTATTATATGAGGGACACAAAATATGGTGATGATGTTGGATCTCACAAAGCTAACAATGCTCCTTTCCCTAACCTCTTTAAAGGGAATGATTTTGGCCAACTTAGAGAAGAAATAGATTACCATGATAATGTACTTGAGCTGTGTGGCCATAGAGGGAGGATATGGTCCCACAATATTCATTACCCATATGGAAAATGGATAGGAATATTTGGATGTGTGAATCAAATCTGAGGGTTAGTGAGTAAAATTGGTATGGACTTGGTAGGAATGAAATTTTTTGGTGAATTTAGTGTAGTCCTGCATTAGAGTGGGTCAGTAGTTCCTAAGCCTTCAGATTTGGTGGGAAATCTTAAGTCCTAACTGGTCGGTTCTGTAGGCTATAGCATTGCAATTCCTTCATGATCGTAGTGGTCTCTTCTCCATCTATGCACCTGAGAAGGACCCCATCAAGTTTCTGCTTATATAGCACCTTTTGATGATTTGTTCCATCATATAGAAAAAAGTTAATTGCTCATCTTTAGATTTTCTCTTTCCCAACTCTGTCTGGTGGGAGTTATCCATTTTGAAGGTAGTCTACAATGGGTGTCGTACAACCAGTGGTAGGATAATAGGGTTTTTGGGATGGAATTAATCTCATAAATACCTTCCACCTGGGCTTGAATGAAAGGTGATACCATATGATGGTGTGTAATGCTAATGACTATTTCATCCCAGTCTGGATCAGCTAGATTTGTGGCTGTATTATCTAATGCATCAAATTGGTAATTTTTTTTATCATGGAATGTGAATCAATGTTAGTTCCAATAGTAATTCTAGCATTATTCCTTGGATGTGGCTTAACATGGGTATTAGATCTTTGCTTTTTGATAGCATAATCACCGTTAACCTACTTAATGACCAGTTTGAAATCTCCCTTTATCTTCAGGTGATTTAATTGTACTTAAAGTGATAGATCTATCCTAATAATAATATATTGATATTCTTATTCATTGTTCATGCACCCTTTTGACAAGATGAAGGATTAAGGTAGGACTTCCTTTGCAGGAGAGATGAGTACGACTCCCTACTCCACTTTATTGAGCCTAGGGTCTTCCATCATATTCCCTGTTGGGCTTCTGGATGCACCGTCGAAATACACTCCCATAACCAGGGGGGCTATAGAACATATAACACCTCTTCATTGGGTAGTTCAACATCTAATGAATTCATTTCTGTTGAGGGGTGATCTACCAAAAAATATGCTAATTACTTGCATTTGACCACTTTCTAAGGCATAAACTATTTGTCAAAATGTTGCAGGATGACCACCCACCATTACAGATGTCTGGTCAACATTAGAAGCCTAATAATTTAATTGATTAGGTTTCTAAAAGAGGCCAAATGGACCTTGTGATGCTATAGGTAGTGCCTTATCTTCTGGACTGCAATGATTAGCACCAGACAACTCTTCTCAATATCTGAATAACAAGTCTCATCATCGATCATTGTTTGACTACGATAATAAAGGGTGTTTTCACTACCATCGTCATTTTTTGTGTGAGGAAGGATCCAAGTGATCTTTCTAATGTTGTCGCATACAAAATAAGCAGCCTTACATTGATAGGTGGCATCAACAATGGTGTTCTCAAGAGATATTTCATGAGACTGTAAAATGATTCCTGATAGTCATCATGCCACTGATATGTAACCCTGTTTTAATCAACCAGGTGAAGGGAAAACATTTTATAGTAATGTCGTATATGAAGCACCAAATGTAGGCCAAGTTACCTTGAATTCCTCTCAACTCTATGAGGTTGAGAGGAGGTTCCATACCAAGGATATCCTTTGTCTTCTTGGGTTTTACTTTGATTCCATGATGGCATATGACGAAGCCAAGGAATTTCCCTAAGGTAATACCAAAAGAAAACTTCAAGGGATTCATCTTTTAGATGTGTTTTTGTAGTTTGTTGAAGATAGTTTCAAGGTCCTCTAGGTGGTAAGAGCATTGTTGAGATTTAACCACCAGGTAATCAACAGAGAATTCGATAAAATTTCTCAGGAATGGTTTGATGATGTGATGCATGAAACATTGGTATATAGAATTAGAATTCTTCAATCCAAAGGGAATTACTTGATAGAAAAATACTCCCTGGGGGAACCTAAAGGTTGTGTATTCTTCATATTCTTAGGCCATTCAGATTTGATTGTATCCTGAATATATATCCATGAAGGAGAGGGCCTGATATTTAGATGTTATGTTGATCAATAGTTCTATGATCGGGATTGGGAAATCATCCTTTGGGAAGTGTCAATTGAGATCCCTAAAATCAATGTAGAATCTGATTTTCCCATTCTTCTTTTTTATGGGGATGATATTGTCCATCAATTTGGGATATTAGACCTCTTAAATGAATTTGTATCTAATGATCTTGTAAACTTCATCCTTTATTTTGGAGTCATGTTTCTAGTTCATCCTTTTGGCTTTCTTATTATAGCCATGGTGGTCCTCTAGAAGGCCCAGGTGATGAGTTTCCACATCGGTATCAAGGGACAACCTTTATTTGTAGTTTCAGGTGAATATATCCCAATTCTCATTCAGAAATGAAGAATATACCTCTTTATCTTGGAAATATATGGTCACATTGATTAAGGTGGGTCATCAATCTTATTTTATACCTAGATTTATTTATATGAGATCATCAATGGTGGTAGATATTCCCTCCTCAAATGCTAGAGGCACATCCCTAGGGTCCTCCTATTATTCTTCCTCCTATTCATCTTTTTCCTCTTATTCCATAGTGGGAGACAGTAGTGGAATAAGTTGTCTAGAGTTTGGGGAAGAGTTGATATCTTAGCATTCTGAGGATAAGGCCAATTCCTCTAACCCAACTGAAAATGAAAGATATACTTGGAACTCCAGATAGGATGGAGTGAGATACAGAGAAGGAGTGTCTCTGTCTTCTTTGGGTTATGAGACAATCTCTTCTACCTAGATTATTGAGGAAGGTATTTCCTAGATCTCTGGGGATGGAATGAATGAATTTTCATCCGAGATTTCATCACTGTCTAGGGAGTTAGTAAAATTTTCAACACAGTTGGACTCATTGGTCATGACTTAAATCATATAGATTAATGAATATGTGCTCATATTTGGGCTCATACACTCAACCTAATTGATGGGAAAGACATACTCTTCACCGAGAAATTTTAAGGGGTTAGATGGGATCATTTCTAGATCATTTTGGTCAATGAACCAAGAAATACCATCAACCAGGGGTTGTTTCCCTTTCCCCTGATAGAATCTTGTATTGATATAATGTGACTTTTAGGTTTGCACCCCAATTTTAACATTAATGTAGTATTTGATGAATTAATGGTATGATGAGGGGATTACCATGTGTTGATGAAACCAGGGCCTTCCTAGTAAGACATTGAAGGATGTATTCTTCCGAATCACTAGAAATTCTGAGTCAGCTACAAGGTCTCCAAACTAAGCCTTGATCTTGACTTGGCCAAATATATTATGATCACTTTTTTTCATATCCTTGCAATGTTATGGTGGAAGGAACCAGGTTATCCTCATCACATCCTAGCTAGTGGAGTGTCCATACAAGAATGAGATTAATTCTAGATCCATTGTCAATGAAAAAGTTTTAGACATCAACACCATTTATCCTTTTGGACACATAAAAGGGTATAATATTCCCCCATATAATTTCTTCTTCATCTTGATTTATAAAGGATATGACCACATGAAATTCTGAAAGATCAGTCTCTGTCCAATAGACCTCGGTAGTGACCACTTCATCTTAGAACTCCTTGGGGATTGAAAAGGAATCTATGAGTGGTTCCCTAATGTATTTTGACAGTCTTAATAAATTTAGTATTGATAGCTTGGCTGATAATGAGGCTAACTATTTTAGGATTTCATAATTCTATTCTAAAGGGCTACGCTTCCTTGTATGTAGATTTTCTTTCACAAGAACATTAGGGGATTGATTATTTTTTGTAGAGGGACAATCCATTGAGATAAGAGTTGTAGGTGCTCATGTCCATGGTGGATTAATCCGGGTAGGTCTACCTGCACGTCGAGGGTGATAGGACACCTGTTCCTCTTCTGATTGATGTTACAGAGTGATCAGTTCAGTGTAGCTTTTGGCTGATGAAGGGGGATTTTCTTTCTCCTATTGTACTTGCATAAAGGATCTTCCATGAGTTTCTTTAGAAATGATAGTCTAAGTAGGGATGCGCCCATAATTCGGGTTCCTTCTGCAGCTATGTATTCCCTAGAATCCTTGGACCTTGTGGCCTCTTCCTCTGGTTCCCCAAATTTTTTGTGGAGAACTTGGGTTCATAGCCATACTCATCATTAAAGAAGGGATCTATTAAGTGGTTGAAATTAATGGAACCAAATATCAACTTCTCATCCAATAAAAAATTTGTCTGGATAACCATTTCTGGTGGTTCCATTTGGGGGTGCACTTCCCATTGTTTCAAGTTTGAGGGCATAAATTTGAAGAGAGTCAAAACTAACATCGACTGTGTTGCAGCGGAAGCATTCGGGGGAATAGTTGGTTGTTTCAAATATCCATGTAGAATACCATGAGGTTTATTGAATATTTTTTGATTCATACAACCATTAAACTTATGCTCCCTTCTTCTAACAACTTCTTTCAACTCACCTCTTTCCTAATGGGCAGTGGAAAAAACATATGCCTCTTGTGATAGTGGCCTCCACAACTTCACTTTCCCTAAATCTACCATTTTCTATAGGATTTATTGAAGAAAAATCATTCTTAAATGGTGTCTTCCAATATACATTGAAAGGGGAAATAATCCAATCAGTTGTTGAGACCTACCTAGTTGGGCCTCTTAGGTTTTGGTAGGTGGAGTAAATCATTGTCCATAATGTCTATAAAATATCCACATACTTGATCACCTCAGAATGATTAAAATTTATTCCTTCAATCCTTAAATTGATTTCACTTGGGTACCCTCCACTCATCCTAATGAGTAATGGGTTGTTGTTGATGCTCATGGGATGATTCATGATACAATATAGGTTTCAATGTTGGATCAATAGAGGTTTCTATATTAAGTTTGATAGATATCACCTCCACCTTTCCTTCCCTTTTCCCCAAGACTAGTGGATTTATCTGGGAGTTGAAGTTGGTCCACTGTATGTAGTCTTCCATTATTTGGGTAATGGTGGAGAAATCCTTAAACCCACCTGTATATTTCATCGATATGAGAGGCGTTTGAAACTCTTCACAAAGGTTATCAATGAAGATAAAGAGCGTATCCTCTTAGGGGAGTGGTCAGTTCATAGATTAGGTCATCAATTTACATATGGAAATGAAATATGAGACTCTATCATTTTTTCAATACTTGCAATTCGAAAGGTACCTAATTGTTATCTTTTACATCATTGAGCTAAAATGAAAGAGGAATTACTAATAGAGATCCTACCATCCAATTATCAACCGATCTAGAAAACTGGTGTACCATACGAAGGTTGAACCTTATAGGGTTCACATGAAGAATATGAGTTTTACTAATTCTTGTTGCTCGAGATTTCTCATTATGGGATCATAATGGGATGCCTAGTGCATCATATGTTATTATGGGTCACCTAATCCATTGAATATAAGAAACATAGGACTCTTGAAATTTGGTGGTGGTGGGGTATCACTCACCCAGTTGAGGTAAGGTTTCTGTTTTGACTGCATTGGTGTATGACACTCCTCCATGAATTCCCATTGAGCTATCAGTGACTTGATGGTCTTGATAACCCCTTGATGAGAATTAAGTTGAACTTGGACTTGGAAAGGTGTAGCAATTTGTAGGATCTGGCATGCCAATTCTTTCAATATTTGAGGTAGATATCTATCTAGAGACATATTTTGAGGATTTCCCTGAACCCGTTCTAGTTGTCTTTTTAATGTAGGGAGGTATATATATCCATCCATGATTTAGTATAGGAAGACAAATGGTCTAGGTGCTGAGTTGGTTGGATGTCATGACCTTACTTCATTTACCAGGATGAATATTTGTGGATGAGGTACACCTGTTGGAAGTGTACATTGAGGCTCTTATTGGGGAGTATATTTGATATGAATTCTACCTCAAAGCAAATCAGTTTTGATACACCTAAACTATTTCATTTATTCCTAATACAAAGTGAATATTTGTTCAAGAGTAGGTAGATCGTCCTCATTGAGAGGAGGAGGTTGGTCGTATATGACCTTGACTTTATTTTTTTAGAGATTAATTGAGGAGATACTATGGGATCGATTGAGGGAGCACCCAAATTTAGGGAAATTCACCAATTTCAGGTATGCACACCTTTATTCTCAATGCAGATCATATTCTGGATTGAACCATCATCTCCTTGATCTTCTACATTTTCATAATTTTTGGTGCTATCTATAATATTAATTTCCATGATGTCCACTTATGTATAATGCATTGTGGTAATTGTGTAGGCTTCCAAATGATAGTAGGGTTATTTTCATCTTTTTTGGATCTCTTCCTTCCTTTATGGGATCATCTTCAATATTCTTATCGAAGGATGACTCATAGGGAACCTCTATACAACCTAGTCATATGCATCCCTTCTAGATTAGATGATTCAAGAGATGAGGTGAATTGGGAGATCTTACTAGTTGTTGTCCTCCCTAAATGGGAAAATACTAATTCCTATTGAGCAGGTGATTAATGTAAAAATTCACCCAACCTTACTGGTTGGGGTTTCTCTCATTCTCTTTTTGTTGTGCCTCACTCTTTATTTTTTCATCTTAAAAGGGTATTTTGGGTTAAAAATTCCCCTAGGCCTATGGGTTGGGGATGATCTTATATTATGGAAATTTCCGATGCCATCACTGCTATCTTGATCTCACACATCCCTATTCGAGCACGAGTTAGATAAAATTTTGAGTCTTCAAATGAACTATTTTCTTCTAAAGAAATTATAAATGCTTGATGATTGACTTCCCTTAAGCGAGTAGCCAGCTGAATATTCTTAGTTTCCAGGTTGAAGAGTTTTTTCATGGCCTTATCTCATTGGGCCTGACACTTTTGATACTTATTCAAGGACAATTCTTATTGAGTGTGTCATATTTCATAAGTATGGATTTTTCTTAATAGACACCTTGGAATAATGAAATTATAGGATGTCATTTCTAGTGGGTTCTGATGAACGGGGTGTGAGGTGAAATTAAATTATCCATGTTCCCCCCATCTCTGAATATGAACTCCAGGTGGAGTGTCAAAAATTAGACAATGAAACTTATGCAATGCATTGATTCATGTTGCTTTAAGGTAATTCTACTGATTTTATGATCATGGTCATTGCACAGATAGAAGGGATTCCAAGTCGATTTGTTGAAAAATATCTCTCAATATTTTGACATGGTCTACATACCTGTCGTAAGTCAAGAATTTTTCTTTCAGGTGGTAGAGAGTTTTCTAGATATTTTGACGAATGGTGTGTATAAATTCTTCTAAAAATGCCTCTAGAATTTTTAAATAATAAGTGGATGAGGGTCAAAACATAATCAGTATATAATCCATGAAAAAATGTATTCTCACGAGAAACATATCCTTTTGTTCTTCTGTGGGAGATTCCTCTACTTGATCATCCAAATATGAGTACTTTTTTATGTTTTTATTGCAAGTAGTGGATATGGTAGAGGTATTGTTGTTATGGGAATAGTTTGAGGGTGGTTTAGTGGATGAAAATTTTCCCAGGCCATATTCTAGTTGATAAAGGATTTCAATTGTCATTGATAGGGTCTCTAACATGTCTTTCTCCATCATTCCAAGTGCCTCAGAATACAAGGGATTTCTCATATTTGACTTGGCAATGGGAGGGACTTCTTTCCAAAATGAGATTTCACTATGGGGAGGACCTTCATAGAGAATGCTATCATAGAGAGGAATACCATCATAGATCGATGTCTAATTGTAGGTAGAATTTCTATAGTGTGTACCCTAGGGAGGACCTTTAGGGAGGATGAAAGAAAGGGGATAAACTTCTTACTATTTTATCTTCTGTCTATGAGGAGGGTTATCATGATTCTCATCAGGAGATAAGATCTAATGATCGATCAGTTTGTGTCCATGAAGGAAGCCTTCATAGTAGATGCTCTGGGGATGAACTCCAGAGATGATGGTAAAAATTTTGTAGAGAGGAACTTTGAAACTACTACTTCCAATTCCATAATTTGGCAACAAGTTGGTGGGATCATGGGTCACTAGTGATTAGTGTTTGATGGAATCAAGAACTCCATCTTCTAGAAGAGTAGGGTTATGAGTATGATCTTCATTTTATAGTTGTCGATATCAAGATTTATTTTTAGGTGCTCTATTACAGGATATTGGGTCCACTTGCTGTAAGTGATGACCTTCATATATGGGAACCTGTTTGAGTGGACCCCACAGTACTACCAGGATACAACGGTAAGCTTCTATAATTTTAGTAGGGGTATATGCCTACCCTGGAGAGGCCACCAAAGTTAAACGGTGTCCCCCAGTTGGAACAAATATTTATACCCGATCCTGTTTTCCATTTATCATGAAATATTACCAATTACCATCCTAAATGGGAGTAGGGAAGCATGTATATTTTTGAGTGACCACTCCATTGTGTGGATGAGTCACCCCACATAAGAAGGTGGGGTTTTGGGCCCAACTCCTAGCTATTTCCGTAGATGTGATTACATATTTAAAAGTCTTTAGGATATGGTTAGGGGTTTATATATGAACCTATATCATTGATAATATGTGTTGAGAGATGTCCTTGGTGGGAATGAGAATATATTCTCATTTTGATGTCGGGGCAGGAACATAAGTTGTCCCCTGATTTTTAGTTGAGATATGTTGAATATTTTCTCCAATTAATGTTATATTTTTATGGTAGGATTGATGTTATGGAGTAGGTATTTTCATCTTCTTATTGATTTCCATTGTATTTGAATGACGATATTGGTATTTATCTATAGGAATTTGCATCATCTTGTAATTTTATGCCATATTTTCATAGCGGGAATCATTTGGATGAGCTGAAATTTTCTTATTTTATATTTTTCCACCATATTTGACCAGTGGGCTTCATATTTACAAGTATGGATTTGCATATTCTCATTTTCCATTGTTTTTGGATGATGGGTTTGATGTGCATTAACAGGGATATGATCCTTCATGTAGTTTTCCACCGTACTTGACTGACATGATTCATATTTGCGAGTAGATATTTGTGTCTACTCATTTGTCGTTTTATTTGGATAATGAGATTCATGATATTGAGATGAGATATATGTCTAATCATGGTTGGTTTACACCATATTTTTATGGTATTCTTGATGTGAACGAGAAGGAATTTTCATCTGCTAGTGGTTTGTTGTCATATTTGACTGATGGTCTTGATAAGAGTGAGTAGGAATATGCATCTTCTTAAAGGATTATACTATATTTACTTGGAGGTCTTCTTCAAAAGGAATAATGATGATGGATTGTTCCTATTCATGTGATCATCACCCTTCATGGTCTGCCCTGGGGACTTGGGTTTGTTTGACTTTAGCTGAGGCCCATGGGGTGGTATCCTCTTCATGGGGAGGATGTTAGGCCACACGACATTGATAGTGACAATTTTTAGAAGGGGACCTTAGGTGGGAACCCTATGTTTCTAGGATAAAGTCGTTGGTGATGAACTCATTAGCCTCTCTATGGTAAGGTAGAAACTCATTATCACATTCTTGTGACAGGATCTCGAAATGGTTTGAGATAGCTACTGGGTCTACCTAGTTCTATATAGATGATCATCGCTAGGTGGATGGCTGGTGAGACTTCATAAGTTGGAGGGCCTGTCAATCTTCCTCTGTTGGTGGGGAGAGTACCATTCTAGTGGTACTTCTTAACCAATGTATTTAAAACCCAACATTGAATATACCGAGTGGGTAATGGTATCCTCTATTTTCTTGAGCATCCAACTTGTGCAGTGAATGATTTGTGTGTCCATGAGAATTGGTGAGATGATATTGTATTGAAGAGAGTTCTGGTGAAGAGTGCATATAATATATGTAACAAATACAGGAAATAAAACCTCATCAAAGTAGAATCTCATGACCACATGTGATGGTCTCGTTTGGACCTCTTCTATTTTGGATATTAATGGGACCTGATGCAGTGTAACACTTCCACCTTGGTTAAGGATTCACATCAAGTTAACCATTTTGTTTCCAATGTATGTGCGGCGCCCGACAATTGATTATAGAGGGTTGAGTTTTGTACAATCATTTAAGTCAGGTATACTTCTTCTGAACAGTCTCCAACAAGTTTTGTTTGTGGTCCCAGAAATTCCCAATGGATATCATATCCATGACTACTCCTGGACCCACTCTTCAAAGGTAAGAGTTCATCAAGGAACTTGGACAACGAAACTTAAGAACTCACATTGGTCAAGAGGATGGTAATTTGAGCTCATCACACCCTTTTAAGGGGAACCATTTCCTATTCCAAGACTCTCTTATAGATTTAAGATATGTTTGAGAATCCTTTGTTCATTCCCAAGTATATATATGTGAATTACCCTGAATTAACGGTCCATTATTAATAATAATGGGTTTGGAATCATCCGTATGTATCTATGGTTCTCTATTGATGAGGATATTTTTATATATATGAGGTTTTCCATCAACGTTACCCATTTATGGAAATATTAGAAATTATTTGTTTTTTTATTAGGATTTTTGGTACCAGAAAAAACATCCATGTAATTCATCAAATGCTTCCAAACATGATCTCATAACATAGATCATTTTGAAAGCTTCTATTTGACTGGTCAGGGATTCATAATGAAGTAACGGATTAGAAGTTATGGTCGTTTGAAGTTAGATAGCTAAAAATGGCCATCCAGGATGAGCTTGGGGAAAAGTATGGTTTTGCGTGCAAGAATGTAAATTTGAACACAATAATGGATGTTTTTCATGCAAGAATGTAATATTTAATGCAACAAAAAAATATTGTGTGCAAATTATCGCGCAAACCTATTACGTGTCCAATGCGATGTCATCTTCTGCCCCGACCACTCAAAAAATGTCCAAGCAAGGGGTGCACAAGTTTTGAGATGTGTGTGCAAGATCAACATCGACACACAATATTCTTACATGCCCAATGTGAAGTCAAAAACCTATTTTCATGTTCACCCTCTACAGGGTGTGTAGAAGATCTCTTCTATGCTGGGAGTCTTACACACCACCGCTCAAGGTTTCACCTGTAAATACAAGTGCACCCCTCCCCTCGGGTAAGTATCCGGAGGTCGACTGCCACTCTGCTACACGTAAGACTGCTTCTTCCATGATTTCATGGAAGAATGTAACCATCCATGTGAGATATTTCGTGATAGGTCCCATATGGGTCCACCTTTGCGCAGGCCCGTAGTGGTTTTGATCCTTTCCCAATCTATTTTCTTCCTAATTCATGTGCATGCAAGATCCTCTCTTGCACGCAAGATTCCAATCCTACGTGAAAGACTTACAATTTTGTGCAACAAAAAATAAATATTTCATGAAGCATTTCCATGTTACAAATATTGTGTGCAACAGTGACAATGTGCCCATATTGTGCGCACCTATGTCACACAACCTGATATTGTGTGCAATAGTGCCCAGGCCTGTGACCACTAGTCCATACCTCAGGGGTTGTTCCCTCGCGCCCCACTCGGGATCAGTGTCAGGCTGTGGTCCCAAACCTTCAACCCAGACCCTTCTCTATCTTTATTGACCCTATAAAAAATGGAAAGTCACAACGCAAACTTTTTCAGGCCCAGTTGCCGATATTTTCCCTTGCGTGCTTATGTGAACCTACCTTCAACCTTTGGAATAACATGATTTGATATGCTCCTCCACACCTCATGAAACACATTGAGTCGACAAATTCCTCTCAGTCCCTTTCTTATGTCGTGAGATGAGATTCTCATCATCAATTCTCTAAGTACCATAAGTTGAACCATTCCTCAAGAAACTCATCCAAACCCCATCACCTGACTCCTATGCTAGGATGAACAAGAAAGGGATACTCTTTCATAAGCCCCACACCATCCATTTCTTGGTGCTTCATGCCTAGTAGTTCACACTACATGACTTTAAACTATATCATTCCCTATCATTCAATAAAAGGGTGCCTCTTATTCCAAATAAGATATGCCTTATGTTACAGACATAAGATGCCTCATGCTATGATTACAGTGGCATAATTTCTGTAAGAGTTTGCATCCTAGAACCAATTGGTTGTACTTTTATTACATGTAAATTTAATGTATTTACATATTAAACATCTTATTACATATTGTTCATTGTTCTACATGACTATGATGTAATAATTTCCTAGAGTATTTATTGCATTGATAAGGTCATGGCAGTTCCCCGCTATAATTAGAACCTTGAAATGCTATAAAAATATTATTAAATATAGTTCTATGGTTGGATTTCATACTGTGATGCGAAATATATCATGCAGACCGTCAAGTGTGAGTAATCATAAGAAGATGAGACTTCCTCTCATGAAGTTTTCACTTTGTAATCTCTAAGACAGGAGATTATGAGAAAAGACCCATCAGTAGGAATTCCACATGTTTTGGTGTCATTAGATATTTCTATCTACAGGTGTGTGTAATGATCCTTAGACTTTAATATTATCATTAATATGTGTCACAAATCATACACTTTTATTTACTAATGAAAACCATCACACAGACAGTTGGTGGGAAGTAGGGTACATTGGGTGCATCACGAGTGGAATGTTATTAATGGATAAGTTGAGGAAGGATTTTTCCCTTCCATTTATGGAAGTTGATATCTCTACCCTTTGATTGAAATAGAACTATCGTGTGAAATTCCATGGACATGGTGTAATAATGAGTTTATTTCAGGTAGTCAAAGAATGACATATCAAGCATAAAAGTTGATGACACTATCATGAAACCTAATTGATGAGATATTGTGGCAAAGGGATTATATTACACAGTGAGCGTTCGTATATGGATGTCGTTGTTGCGACTTTATGTTCTTTCTCTTGGGTTCCTTGACCCATTTCTAGACAGTACTCTTGGACTTTAGGTAAGCCTACCTAATGCCAATGAAAAAGAATCCTAGAGGGTCACTCACTAAGTGTTTCTAGTGGTCTCAGTTAAATTCTATTTGAATTTAATTAATAAATATTATTCTCAAGATTATGGAATAATTTTATTCAATTTAAAATGACTGCAAAAATTAAATAAATATTTATTCACTGGATTGTGGGTAAAATATATATATTTATTTTATTGAACATTTAAAAAATATTTATTTACTAGTTTGTAAATAAAATATTTATTTAAGAGAATAAATTATTTATTTATTTATTTGGGTGTTCAATAAATGGAAGTGGAGTTTGAGAGGACCAAGGCTGCTTTGGTAGTAAAATAATTATTTTCAAGACGATAAATAATTATTTAAATAGATGATACAAATTAAAATAACGTTGCTATTATTTTGTGATGCAGAATTTTATTTATAATTCTGTTTTTCGCAAGTTGGTGCACCATAAATAATGATGTGGTATTATTATTAATAACATATGTTTTCTATAAGGTTATGAATGTATTTAATTGTTGTTATGCAATTAAATATTGTAAATAAATCCCCATGTTAATAAATAGACACATATGTCTATTGTTACATGTATCGAACCGGACACCCGATGAATTGAGAATCGTTGAGCTGAATAATTTCTCTCTCAAATATACTTCCCACCCCTCTCAAGAATGATAGATGTTATTTATGGCCAATGAACAAGTGATCAAGAATGACCGACACAAGACACTCACTTCGCCGCACTAGAACCCAAAGAACGATCGGTGTCGATCAAAGGCCATCAGAGCACTTGTGGATCACCGCTAGGGGATTATTGTTTGGATCCTTACAAGTGTAACAAGATAATCTAGAAGGGTCATTCTGTACAATCTACTTTATCAATGAAGAAAATACTGAATATCCAGGTATTATTTTCTTTATGAAATTAATTAAATTAATTATAAACATGATGTGAAAGATCCACTCTAAAGGTTTCAGGACTTTTCCTTCTTTATCTAAATATTTCATTCTATTCCATAGAGACTGACGTTCATCATCATATTGATCCCAAAACAATCATTGATCATGGTAAAAATCAAATTTGGGTTCTGTCCCAACCATGTTTCTGCTACTCCGAGAACCTTCAAGTGGTATTAGAGGGGTTACATCATTGTTTATAATTATTTAAATATTTCGTTGATGATTTATGCATTTAATAATATAGTTGTTTTAATTAAAGTTAATCATTCTGCAAATCTGAATCTCGAGATCTGTTCCTCCTCTTTCGTTTCTCGTTCACCTTATAGAAACAATCTTTTCTTTTAATTTTTATTAAAATAAAATAGAGGATCTCATCCGGAGGTGCCAAAGGTTCCTAGATTTACAACACAAGAACACATGATGTGTATTCAGTAGTACACGCTGTGTAGCCAAGGTTCAATGCACCGGGTATGGTCAACCAAACCAAGACGTGTTATTGGAGTTTTTCTAAGTCTTAATGACTCTGTGTGTTGACCAAGAACAAGTGGCACATGGTTTTCAGATTACACACTGTGTGGCCCACTAGACATGATGTGTAGTCCCTTTAGGTTAGGGTTGGATTTTGTACCCCGTACACGACTTTCCCAGCTGGAGACTATGTAATCAGGAACTACACGACATGTGGCCTACTGGACACACCATGTACTCCAAATATTTCCTATGTACACTCACACACCATTTCCCCAGGTGTGTACTTCGAATGGAAGGTGAAAAATAGTACACGCAATGTAGTTGGAACTACACACCATGTACTCATCCAAATTACACAGATTTATTAAAACTTATTATTATTTTATACAAACCCTTGAGACATGTACCATTGTGCAGGTGTAAAGATGAGGCACAACATGTGATAGGTGTTATATATATATGTGTTTAATTTAACATTTGTGTAATGTTCATTTCTACTCATTGGGTAGTTATGAATAGGAATTCACTAGGTTTACTCCAAGGTACAAGTTATGTAAAAAGATAATTTTAAATGAATTTATTTGTTTAAAATTATGATGGATGAGAGTCTCAAAGAAATTCAGAAAATGGTTTAAGATAAAAGTATTGATTAATTAAAGATGATAATTAGTTGATTCGAGCATGATTTATCTTAAACAGGAATGATTAAATAATTAAATGCTAGTTTTATTTATGCATACATATCGTTACATGTATGGATGATCATGAGCTAGACCAAGACCTTTGTATGTGGATGGTTTATTTTAATTTATTTATTTAAATTAAATTTGTTGGCCTGTGAGCCTTCTCGTCATTAATATGTAGGGCATGCGTGCCCAAGGTTTCTTTTATATAAAACCCCCTTTTACCCCTCACGTGCATGTGAGAAAAAAAGGTATATGTAATGGATGGAACTCCCAAGCTAGTGGAGGTGATTCAAGCTGGAGCCAAGACAAAACCAATCCCAAGAGATACAGAGGTAGACAGGTGGAAAGCTGTAAACATGAACCCAAAAGGTTCAATATGTTTCTCCCCTAGGTCAGGGTTAGTTTATCTACCTCTAGATAAAATAACCATTATAAAATCTCATGACCATTCTCTTTATTTTATTTATGTCAGTTGCATGGTTTATCATTATGGATGTGTTTTCACAATCACATAATTAATGAATTAAACAAGCATGCATGATAGAACTAAAATAAACTAGAATTATGCATAAATATTATCAAGACATGGTTAATCACTTATGTAAGTTCCACTTAATATTAACAAGCATGTGATAATGATAATAATCAATTCACGTATAAGAGATAAAAATCCCTCAAATAAAATATTAAGTCAGACCAAGCCTTTCGTTAATTAAATAAGGGAAAAAATCAATAAAACTATGTGTTTGACCAACCCTTGTTGGGACACTTACTTTTATACAAGAATCCCTTATGAAAGGTTTTGGGTTGACTTAACCGTATTACATCAAGAGGAGTATCCCTTTATATAATTGGTGTAATATTGGAGGCAAAAGTTGAGGAAATCCAAAGTCATGATTTCAGGATTGGGGAGTCCACTCAACAGATCAAGGAGCTACAAGCCCACAGTTGGAAAATACCTACCTACCTAAATACCTTCTAATAGCTTAAGCAACCCATGTTTGGGTTATGTGAAGGGGAATATGGATCCTTTACACTAGAATGTCATAGAAACTGGACATTCTGAGTTCAATGGTGCGGGCAATTGGGACTTGATAAAATAGTAGTTGACTTAATAAAAATTTATTATTTCTCATAAAATGTAATCAATAAAGTACTAATGATCTGATCTTTTAATTGTATAATAAAAATGATAAGCTATTCAACCACACTATCCCTACAATCAATTCTGGATAAAGACAACATACTCACCGGCAGTAACTTCTAGAAATAGTTTAGACACCTTCGGGTTATTCTACGCCATGAACTTAAGTATTATGTGCTGGAGTTAGTATTACCTGATCCGCCTACCAAAGAGGCGAGTGATGAAGATTTACTGGTCTATGAGAAGCATATGAACAACGCAGTCGATGTTCAATGTTTGATGCTATCATCAATGTATAGAGAGCTCATGAAGTATCAAGAAAACATGAATACTTATAGCATGATCAAGAACCTCTGTGGTCTTTACCAAGAGAGAGAAATATAGGAAAGGTTTGAGATCTATAAGGCACTCTTTCAGAGTAATCTTGGATAAGGTTCCCTAGATGGGCCTCATGTAGTCATGATAATTGGCTACATAGAGTGCCTGGAGGTTCTAGGGTTTAAACTCCCCGAAGCACTGGGTACTGATCTCATTCTCACATCACTTCCTCAGAGATTCTATAACTTTGTTGTCAATTTCAATATGAACAACATTGAGAAGTCTCTATCTTATCTTCTTATCCTCATTCACCAAGTGGACAAAGATATGAAGAGAAAAAAGCCTTTTGTCCTTATGGTGAATAATAGGAAAGGGAAAGCGAAGATCTTTAAGCCCAAAGCTTCTTTACAGCCTTCCACAAAAAGGAAGATAAAAGGGGAGGAAAGGGAACAAGAGGCTGTTTGTTTCTCATGTGGCAAGAAGGGCCACTGGAAGAAGAACTACACCCAGCCTAAGAAGCAAGGGGAAGCTTTAGGTGCATTTTTTGTCTAATAAAATCTAACTATTTATACAAATTGGGTATTGGATATGGCTTGTGGTGCTCACATATGTATCCAAATACAGGAACTAAGTAGATTCATGAATATTCACCGAGGGGAGGTAGATCTATGAGAAGCCAACAAAGCCAAACTTGTTGTTGTAGCTGTCAGGGACTACCACCTCACATTACCAACTGGGATGATCTTGGTATTAAAGGGCTGTTATTATGTGCCTTCTATTACTAAAAAAATTATTTCTGTATCTAGATTAGATACAGATGGATTTTTTTTTCAAGTTTGGAAATGAATGTTGTTTATTTTACAAAGATATCATTTGTTTTGATAGGGAACATTTAAACAATGGTTTTTACGTGTTTGATTACACAAACCAAGTAATGGCAATAGATAATAAAGATACTTCACATGACTCATACCACGCCCAAATTTGTCATCACCGGCAAGGTCATGTAAACAATAAATGCTTGAAAAAGTTACATCAATATGGATATTTAGATTCTTTTGAACTAAAACCACTTGGTGTATGTCATGCATGTTTACAAGGAAAAATGACCAAATCCCCATTTATTAGGAAAGATAAAAGGGCTAAAGAACTTATTGAATTGGTTCATACTGATGTGTGTGGACCATTTATAGTTGAAGTAATGAGAGGGTACTAATAATTCATAACTTTTTCTTATGAGTTTAGTAGATATTGATATATCTACTTAATGAGGTATAAGTTAGATTATTTTGATAAGTTCAAAGAATACAAGAATGAAGTTGAGAACCATCTTGGTAAGAAGATTAAGAAACTCTACTCAGACTAAGGTGGATAATATCTTAATAAAGACTTTATTGATTACTTATGGGAGATTGAGATCCTATAATAACTCACTCTTCCATACATTCACCAGTGGAATGGTGTGAGAGAAAGGAGGAACCACACCCTATTGGACATGGTGAGATCAATGATGAGTCATGCGAGTCTCCCATTATCCTTTTGGGGATATCCGTTACAAACAGTGGTGCACATACTAAACCAAGTACCAACTAAATCGATAAATGGTATTCCATATGAGTTCTAGAGTGGAAGGAAATCCATATTATTGAATTTACATGTGTGGGGAAGTGATGAATTTGTTAAGGCCTCTTCCAGTAACAAACTTACACCCTGAGGTACAGAGTGTACCTGTATAGGATACCCCAAGAAATTAAGGGGATATTACCTATACAAACCCTCAAACAAAAATGTTATAGTGGAAAGACACACCATATTCCTTGAGAGTGGGTATATATCCAAAAGAGATAGTGGGAGCGAGATAGACTTTGATGAAGTTGAGGCTCAAGGTACACAAGAGTTGTACAGGAACCAATTCCAAAAATCCCCATGGAAGAAAGAAATATTCCAAAGACACAAGAGCTACATAGGAGTACAAGAGAGGTTATAGAATCGTAACGGTATGGTTTTATAGTTATTGAGGATGGTGACTCATTATTAGTTGATAATAATTATCATCTAACCTACAAGGATGTTGTAAGTGGCACAAATGTTGCCATGTGGCAAGAATCCATGAATTCTTAAATGGATTCCATGTACTAAAACCAAGTATGGATTTTGGTAGATCCTCCAGTTGATGTAAAGCCTGTTGGTTGAAAATGGGTATTCAAGAAGAAACTGGACATGGAAGGACAAGTCAACACCTATAAGGCACGACTGGTTACAAAAGGGTTCAAACAACGTTAATGCATTGAATACGACAAAACCTTTTCACCAGTTCCAATGCTAAAATCCATCCAAATTCTATTAACCATTTCCACTTGCCATGACTATGAGATTTGGAAAATGGATTTTAAAATAGCCTTAATTAATGGGAACCTTTAGGAATATATCTACATGACACAACTTGAAGGGTTTATGACTCCAAAGATTCCAATAAGGTATTCATGTTGTAGAAATTAATTTATGTATTAAAGAAAGAATCTAGGTCATGGAACATTTGTTTTGATGAATCCATAATGAAATTTGGTTTTATCAAGAATGAATGTGATCCTTGTGTATACAAACATTTTAGTGGGAGTGTAGTCGTTTTCCTAATAGTATATGTTGATGACATATTATTTATTGGAAACGAGATACCAATATTACAGTATGTTAAGGCTTGGTTGAATCAATGCTTCTCCATGAAGGACTTGGTTGAGGAAACATATATTCTTGGGATCAAGATCCATTGTGATAGATCCAAGAGATTGTTGGGCCTAAGTCAATGTACATACATTGATAAGATACTGAAGAGATTTAGTATGGAACAATCCAAGTGGGGATTATTACCAGTATCATATAGAATTCATCATTCCAAGAAAATGTGTCCTCAAACACAAGAGGAAAGAAAGATAATGGCAAGGACTCCATATGAATCAGTGATTGGGTCAGTCATGTATACCATGATATGTACTAGGATGGATTTTACCTACGCATTGAGTGTAGTGGGAAGATATCAAGATAACCTAGGTGACTACTATTGAATGGTAGTCAAGACTATCCTAAAGTATCTGAGGTGTAATAAGGATATGTTCCTAGTTTATGGAGGAGATTAAGAACTAATCATTATATTATATTCAGATGCTAGTTTCTAGACTCATCAAGATGACACAAAGTCTCAAATAGGACACATCTTTACATTGAATGGAGGTGTAGTGAGCTGGAAGAGCTCAAAGCCAAGTGTGGTTGAAGATTCTATAGTAGATTCCAAGTATATCACAACTTCTGAGGTAGCTAAAGAAGTTGTTTGGATGTGAAGATTCATACAGGAGCTAGATGTGATACCTAGCAGTAAATATCCCATCACACTATACTGTGATAATATTACAGCGTTGGCTCTCTCAAAAGATCCAAGGTCACATGAACGGATGAAACACATAGTTCATAAGTATTATATCTTGAGGAATTTTTCTCAGAGAGGTGAAGTTGCAATGAGCAGTATTTCCACAGAATAAAATGTGGAAGACCCCTTGACTAAATCCTTGACTTAGTAGAAACACGATTACCATGTGAGGTCTAGCGGACTGAAAGCCATAGGTAGTTGGATATAGTCCAAGTGGAAGTTTCTAAGAGTTGGTGACTTATAACCAACTAGTTTTACTTATACTACATGAACATTTAATGTATTTACATATTAAACATATTATTACATATTGTTCATTGTTCTGCATGAATATGATGTAATAATGTCTTAGAGTATTTGTTGCATTGATAAGGTCATGGAAGTTCCCCACTATGATGAGAACCTTGAAATGCTATAACAATATACTTAAATATAGTTCTATAGTAGGATGACATACTACGATGGGACACATAGCATGCAGACTATCAGGTGTGAGTACTCGTAAGAAGATGAGACTTCCTCTCATGAAATTCACACTTGGTAATCTCTAATACATGATATTATGAGAATAGACCCTCTAGTAGTAATTCTGTATGTTTTGGGTTCATAGGATATTTCTATCTATGAGCATGTGTAATTATCCTTAGACTTTAATATTATCATTAGTATGTGTTATGACTCACACACTTTGATTTACTGACAGAAACCATCACACAGAATGTTGGTGGGAAGTATGGTACATTGAGTGCATCGCGAGTGACATGTTATTAACGGATAAGTCAAGAAAGGATTTTCCCTTCCATTTATGGAAGTTGATATCTCAAACCTTTGATTTAAATAGAACCATCGTGCAAAATTCCATGGGCATGGTGTAACAATGAGTTTATTTCAGGTAGTCAAAGAATGACATATCAAGAATAAAATTTGATGACACTATCATGAAACCTACTTGATGAGATATTACGATAAAGGGATTATATTACACAGTGAGCGTTCATATGTGGATTTTGTTGTTGCAACTTTAAGTTCTTTATCTTGGGTGCCTTGATCCATTTCTAGACAGTACTCTTGGACTTTAGGCAAGCCTGCCTAATGCCAATGAAAAATAACCCTAGAGGGTCACACAATAAGTGTTTCTAGTGGTCTCGGTTAAATTCTATTTGAATTTAATTAATAAATATTATTCTCAAGACAATGGAATAATTTTATTCAAGTTAAATTGATTTCACAAATTAAATAAATATTTATTCACCGGATTGTGGGTAAAATATATTTATTTATTTTATTGAACATTTAATAAATATTTATCTACTACTTTGTAAATAAAATATTTATTTAAGAGAATAAATTATTTATTTATTTATTCGGGTGTTCAATAAAAGAAAGTAGAGTTTGAGAGGACCAAGGCCGGTCCATTAGTAAAATAATTATTTAAAAGACAGTAAATAATTATTTAACTAGATGGAACAGATTAAAATAATGCTACTATTATTTTGTGACGTGGAATTTTATTTATAATTCCATTTTTCGAAAGTTGGAGAACCATAAATAATGATACGGTATTATTATTAATAGCATATATTTTATCTAAGGTTATGAATGTTTTTAATTGATGTTATTTAATTAAATATTGTAACTAATGCCCTATTTAAACTAATTGACACATATGTCTATTGTTGCATGTACCAAAACGAACACCTAGTGAATTGAGAATTGTTGAGTTGAACAATTTCTATCTTGAATACTCTTCCCACCCCTCTTAAGAATGAGAGACATTCTTCAAGGATGAAGAAAAAGTGATCAAGAATGACCAACACAAGACACTCGCTTCACCGTGCTAGCACCTGGAGAACGAGTGGTGTCGATCAGAGGCCATCAGAGCACGTGTGGATCACCACTATAGGGATTCCTATTTGGATCCTTGAAAGCACAACATGATAATCCAAAAGGGTCATTCTGGACAATCAATATTATCAATGAAGAAAATACCAAAGATCCAGGTATTATTTTCTTTATGAAATTAATTAAATAAATTATAAACATGATGTACATGATCCTCTCTATTGGTTTTGTGCCTCTTCCTTATTTATCTAAATCTTTGATTATATTGTGTGGATACTGGAGTTCATCATTGTATTGATCCTAGAATAATCATTGATCATGGTAAAAATCAAAGTTGGGTTCCATCCTAACCACGTTTCCACTGTGCCTGGAACCTTAAATTTCAAGAGATTTGGAATCCATTAAATCATACCATCACTCCAACTCATGATTAATATTCCATTCATTTGGATATTCATCCTCTTTCATGTATGAAGGGACCCCTAACAGCCTTGTCACATGATGCTTCAGATCACCTACCATTCTGGCCAATGCCCCAAAAGACTTTGAATAATAATTTGAGTTTGTCCCTGCATTTCAAATACAGTCAGTAGTTGGCCACTATTTTTTTGTTTCCATCTCATTCTAATGTGATGTGGATGATGTGTTTCAAATATGGTCAGTAGTTATCTCCCTTCATCATGCCACCATCAATATTTTCGAATATTGGTCATATGATTCACACTTTTCAACTCCCTTTATTCAGACTGATTCCAACGCCCTTGGAGTTATCCCGTTTGTGCACTAGCATATAGGTGTAGGGCTCAAATATATGCCTCAACCCACTAATGAGTTTGGATTCCCTCATGAACATACATGAGGAAGACATTACGAGAATCTTCCATGTATAATCCCCTTTAACCATTGCCGCTCCATAACAGCACTTGGGTAGCATGCATGCATAATCCCCTTTCAACATTGCCACTCCTTAGCGTAACCCACAATCATTTTATGTGTAAGCCCCATCTGTCATTGTCACTTCTTAGTGGCACCCAAGATGCTTCCATGTGTAATCCCCATTCATGACACTTCATGGCCGCACCTTTGCGCCATGATCATCAGGTCTATTGTTTCCTCTTGTTTCTCACACCGAGAATTACTCAAGTTAGATTAGATTAAATAGTGACCATGAAATCCTATTTGGTCCGCCTTGGTGTGTAATCCCCATGCCCCTCTCATCCAAACTATGTGGACTTTGATCCATTCCCTCTTTGATCAAGGTATGTAGGAAGCCTCCTCGAGGTTCAAGCTCATCACACATCAGTCCTGACCACTTCATATCAGCGCACCATCATCCCACATGAGGTTAAACTCCATACCCCCTTTCATCTCACATTACATTAAACTATATTCATTCTAACTACTTTGGTTTTTATCCTTATCTCCTAGAAAGGGTACATAGGAAGCCTCCCTAAGGTTTAACCCCAAACAATGGTAAACTTTGGCATCACCTTTCTTGGGACCCATATCCTTGGTACACCCTTTAGTGGTGTTAGACTAGTTCTCAGGCATCTAACCACACATAATCAACACATTCAATCCACACTCTTCCAACCAATAGTTTTCCTCTTGCGATGGGATGCTAACCACACGTAAGCCTCGACATGTCTCTGGGTCACTTTCCTTTGTGTACACCTTGATTCCATGCCCCATCCTGAACTACTTGGAATTTGATTCCCTGCCACGAGGATACGTATGAATCCTCCTTGAGGTTCAATCCCATCTCCCATGTCCCATCTTGGTTGCTCCCTCAAGCCTTTGTGTCTCAAGAAAATCATGCCTTAGCCCATTGGTTCCATTTTCTTCAGGTCACTATCCATACACTCCATTCTCACAGGCTACCTTCTCAGGTGTCCCATCACCCCACCAAACTATGTGTACTTTGATTCCAATCCAAAGGGATATGTAGGAAGCCTCTCTGAGGTTCAAGACCAACATCACCGTCATCTTCACGTCGGTTCCATCCCATTCCTCCTATCCAACTCATTCAACCATCCATCATCCATCCTGATTGCTACCCAGGTTGCCACATCCCAGTGGGATCACTCCATTTACTTGGGTATATAACCATGCATAAGACCCATGAATCCATAACCATCCAACCAAGAGTGTCCCTCTTGCGATGGGCCATTATCTATGCGTAAGCCACAACATGTCCCTGGGTCATTGTTCTTTGTGTACACCCTCATTCCATGTCTTGACCTTCAAACTATGTGGGTTTTGACCCCTATCGTCTACACATGGTAAATAAGAAACCTCCATAAGGTTCAATACCATCCAATGGTAGACCTTGGTTCCCCCTTTTTATAGTGCAGTTTCCCTAATCCTCCCTCATTGGTGTCTAGATCTTCCTTCATAGTGTGATATCTTCCCTTTATGGGACACACCACCCTGGGTCTGCTCTTATTGGGCATCCCAATCCATCCATTTGGTAAACCTTATAAGAAATCCCTCCTAGGGATGTACCAATCTAATCCTCCTCTATGGGGTGTTTTAATCACTCTCATTCCATCTTCAAAATATTTTAAACTCACGACTAACCTTGTGTTGATCATGGAATGACTAAGGAAAACCTCTAAAACTACGCCTTTGGCGTAACCATCTTCGGAAGACATTAAAATCATGGCATACCCCCATGTTAGACATGGGAAGCTGAGGAAAACCTCAGAGACATGACTCCGGCATAAGATACCCCATGACTAACATGGGATTCCTAGGATTCTACGCCCTCAAGATGACCTCTTATGAGGAAGAATATAGGTTCCCCAATGTCCACACATCCAAAGATACCTTGACATGTATGATGTTACCATCTACTCTGACCAAAGGTTGTTTCCCTATCAAGAACCCTTGGAATGTCAATACAGAAGCAACATAACTAATTGGCATCCACAAAGATATGGAACCGAGAATGAGATTCACAAACAATGATGCAAATCTATGAGGTAGACCTGGACTAGGCAACGAGTTCTGAGAAGGAATCCATAGAAGGATAGACTGACATCCCATCACCCCATTTCAATCAATGAGAAAAAATCCTTGAATAAGTGATGGATGTTTCCCACCTTTGGAAAGTAGGATTGTGGGGCAACCGCCAGCGCGTCCCCACAGATGGATGCACGCCCTGACGAAAGCGTCAGAAAAAAGGATGATTCTAGTTTAATACATGCGGTGAGGCAATCTAGAGTATGCTATCATCCATGAAGACATAAGTTATTTTGTTTTTTAGATCTAACTCTTATAATGGGATTCCTACATATCCTCATGAAAGGAATTAGAACCCACATAGTTTCATGCCACTTAATAGGGCACATCACCTTTTAAGGTTACATGAAAAGGACACAACCCTGCTGCTTAATGTCATGCGGTAAGGACATCTAGGTAAAATGTGCCTAGTAAAGGATGGTGTGTGACTTATGTCGAGGCAGAATAAGGGACCCAAAAGAGAATTGGTCTCCCAGATGCATAAGACCTTATCGGGGATGTGGCCCGGAGAACATTAGGGTGAATTTGGGTGTTGTGTCTGGATGTCAGGGAGGCTTCCTATGTATCCTAGTTATTTTGGAATCAAATACCATGTAGTTTAAAAAGTCAGGGCTTACACCTTTTAGGAGTCCCATGCACTTGCTTCAATGGGAATATAGCCCTTTGAAGGTATTTAGTTGGGGATTATACCATGTAAGGGGACTATTGAGCATGATTGGTGCTTATATCATATATGATGCCTATTTTAATCAAGAATCTGCAGATATCATGGTTTCCACTAACTTCGAAGGACACATGAGTCATGATTAGTGTGACAAACAATAGGAATAAGTGAATATGAATATCACATGATCCACTCTATCTGCTGGTGGATGAGATTATGGAGCCCAAAGGGATAGGGAGAGGGATTTGAGTGTTCCTGTCTACTATTTTATTTTGGTATCTAAGATAGTCACATTCATTGATCCATCAATCTTCATCCCGGGATGGAGAAGAGGAGAAAGAGTGCCGCCTTTCATAAGAAAGGTTATGGGGTTATTCTAGGAGGGATAACCTATTGGTCCCTAGGGATGAGAGTAATTTCCAAAACTATCTCTCATAGAAGGTAAAGGATAGTGGTTCCCCTCAATCCCTATAACGGGGAGGCTCACTTGAGCAAATCTAATGTCAGAACCCTCATTACCAAAATAATGTAGACTCAAAAACATCCCAAGGTCCCCCCTTATTGAGAAGGTTATGCATGTGACTTCACTTACCATAGGTATGTAAACTCGAAAGTACAATCTGGTTCTTCTAATTATATGATCATACATGTCATGTGGATTGAGAAGAGGCCTTGGCTTGATTCTGTTGGATTGGTTCATGGAGGGTCCAATATAGGGCCTGATGATTCAATGGAAGGGAGTGATTGGATCTAGAGATTAGAACACCCTAGGAGGCCCCATTCCACATAGCATGTTCTTATATGGGATAAGGTTCCCTCTGTATAGCATGTTTCTATATGGGTGAGGGTACCATTTTCATAGGGTGGTGCTATGAAGACCTGGTTTTGGACCATGTAGCGTGTTTCAATGAGAGGTCGAGTTCCTCCCATGTAGAAGTTTTATACGTGGGGCAAGATTCCTCTCATGTATCACTTGGATACATGGGGTAGCATTCCTCTCACGTAGCACTTTGCTATGTGGGTCAGGGTTCCTTCCATATAGCGTTTTTCTACATAGTGTGCTAGGCCACAAAGGGTTCATCTGTTTATTCCCTGCATAATGGTTTTTGAAAAGGGTTTTTAGTTTGTATATGGATAGATAATTTATTATCTCTTCCTTAATGCTATGCAGTGGATTTTTACCTATTGGTAATAGAAAGATCTTTGTTTTGGCTATCTCCCGGTATATCCTCCTATGATCTCTGTTTTTCCATTTTCATCTCTCAGTTCCCCTTAGGGTTCTTTTATAGAGGAATAAAGAGACTAGATACTAGCATAGATAGTCATCCATGGTGGTCCATGGGTATTCTTTTGTTGGAGCCCAAGGAGGAACCCCTGGCTTGTGAATGACTTAATATGTGGGGATCAGTCATTCATAGGGATGGAAATCACCGCTCGGTCCCACAAATGAATTGGTTTCAGTTACAAGTTATAGATGTTATGCCTCATCCCATGAACCATTTCATTCATGGGTATCATCATTCATGGGGGTGAAATTCACCATCTGAACGTTAAAATGAATTTTGTTTCATTCATGGATGCCACTGGTCCATCTCATCCTGCAAACTATTTCATTAGTGGGGGAAGAAATCATAGTTTGGACCCAAAAATGAATATGGTTTCATTTTCAGGCATTAGTGGTACCATCTCATCTTACGAACTATCTCATTCATGTAGGACTTTGAGAAGTGGGAGAAATACATTTGGAGTAGTAGTTTGTGAAGTGATTTGTACTTTGAAGGATTAATCTATCCTTTACAGCTTCATCCCCTTTGAACACTCTCCTCTGAACTCTTTTTCAGATCTATTATTTTCCTTTTCCAAGTTCATAGAATTATCCTATTCTCATATGCAGAATTTTCAAGACCCAATAGGAATAAGTATATTGACCACCTAATGATGACTTGGTGGATTGATGAGAGGCCGATCATGGGTATGGAACTATCACTTGGTGTGCATGTGTGTGTGTGTGTGGGGGGGGGGGTGGAAACATGAGAAAGAGTATTCTAAATTATGATAAATGATCTTTAAAGTATTTTTAATTGTTTTACATGGAAATTATTTTGGTTTTGATATAAAATAATTAAATTATTTTATTCAAATTATTTTATATAAATGTGATTATTGGTTCTTGTCCTAGTGGTGTGAGTTGGGAAGTCTTTGGGGAAATCATAACGAGTTTATACTACCCCATGCTTGGGTACCTCAATGAGTTTTCATATTTCATCTTTTAGAACATAGGAAAGGGGAATCTATCACATTTCTCTAGCAACGCATCTTGATACCTTGGCTTGGAGATGGAGTTCGAGCTTAGATCTGGATAGATGGGGTCTTTTTTTGGGTTTTGGTCTTGTTATCCTCTTGGTCTTGTTAGTTGTTTGTCATGTTTCCATTATCACTCTAATATTTTTGGTTATTTAATTTTTTTTTGAGATTACATGGTTTTATTCATGCATCCTATAAATTTTCTTAGATGTTTATTATTTAGTATTGATAGGTTATTTTATATTTAATGGAAAATCATCCCCCAATATTATTTGAAGTTAATGGAATTTATTTACAGTGTTTGGTGTCTTAGAGATGTAACCTAAGGCCAGTAACACCAACATCACTTCTCAAGATAATGAGGAGGGTCAAGATGTTACACATTACCTCTTTAGCTTATATATTTTTCATTCACTCACTGCCTCTCTATGCCAAGTACCATCCCTTTAAAAAAACCCTACCATGGTATCAATATGTATTTTGATCACATTCTATTACATTATATCTCTCAATTTTGATATAATTTCATGATATAATCTCCCCTATAATACCCTCTTATTTGGTTTCTATTTTGATTTCAATCCATCCCACTTTCCCCATGTTGATCAAAGATTCTCTTGTAAAACTATACATTTTTCTTCTCCTTTGAATCATATCCGTTGTTAAATTTTAGAATTTTGATTGTTATAAATTAAGTTTTTTGTATTTGTTTTATGATTTTTATATTTCCAAGTGGTTTTTATCTCTTTTTATATATTGTTTGAACCCTTTTTTCAGAGTTTTATTAAGATTAATTTTTTTGGTATATCTTGGATTGTTTTATTTACCCTTACACATGGTTTATGTTAACCTTACATGAGGTGGTTTTACCCTTTCATGAGGTTATGTTACCCTTATATTAATCTTTTGTAGCTTTGGTTTTGTAGATCTAAACCTTAAGTAAGTGGTTTTAGACCCTTATGTGTGATTTGAGTTTGCAGGGTTACCTATACGTAGCTTAAGTTGGCCTTTACATGGGGTTTGTGTTACCTTTATGTAACTAGTGGATTGGAGGACACCAAACTTACTTGATCCAGGGTTACCCTTACACGGGTAGAGTGCTAAAGATTTTCCTTTATATAGCAGATCACAATACCCTTATGTAGTGAGTGTTTTGACCCTTATGTGTGGTCATTCAGGGTTTTGTTTCAATGACTTCTTCAACAAACTCCTCGTCTAAATTCATGTCCAAAGCTTTTACTAAGGGATAATAATGGTTGAGCTCCCTCCTCCTGCAATCATAGAGACATAATCAAAATCTCAAAGAAGATGAATCCGAGAGAGATATAGAGATAGGGGAATGAGACTATAATAAGGTGAGGTCTTGTTCATGGTCCTATTGGAAACAATTCTCATAGTCTACTCCAAGAATATGGTTCCAGTGGAGAGCTCTAGAATTGTGAGTTCTGATTATAAGGACCCAACCTTAAACATTACATAAACACAATTTGTTATTCAATAATTCATTTTGTTTCATTCCTAGGGATCTTTAAGGATTATAGCTTTATATAATTATCCATACATTACAAGTGGACACTTATACCCAGTATCCATTTTTCCTATAATATAAAACTTTTAAAATGAAAGATGTTTTCTTGTCATGATAAATCTTATTGACTTCAACTTGGATTCTTTATTTCCTTTACCTATCCCTAAACCCAATAATTTTTTGTAAAAACATGCGATGAGCACAAAAAGCTCAGTAGGGGGCATAAAAATAAGAAATCATTTATTCTAGTGAAAAACATGAAAACCCTTTAAATTTTTATCTTTATATCAATTTTATTTGAGTGAATACATAATTTCCATATGAAAAATGCACACACTTTTTTATTAAATAAAACCTTTAAAACCTATAATAAGAAAATAAAAAATTACAGGTAACTGAGAGCATTATATTCATAACTTGTTTCAAGAATAATTGTATCCTAGTAAAATCCATAGGAGAAATCTCCTTAGTCACTCCCTCCTTACTTATTAATATAAGGAACATTTCCCAATGCATTTAAGCATTATTTGGGTGAACACTTATTATATGCTATATCAGGATCACCTTTCGTATAAGTTGTATTGAGATCACCCATTCATTATGAACTATAATAGGGATAAAACTATTGGATTAGCTATATCTGCTCCCTCATTTCTTGTATATAATTCTAAAGTACCATATCATGAATAAAACATTTTATACTTGAACCTTTTCAATTTAAAACCTTTGAAAACTAATATGCTAAACATTTTCAGATATTAAAATACCCTTTCCTTTTAAAACCCCATTTTCAATACCAAAATACCTAGAAAAATAGAAATAGGGTTTTTATTTTACTAAATAATAAAATATTATAAAGGAATTTAAAAATAAAATAAATATTATGGAGATAGGAAAATTCTTTGTTGTTTTATATGCTAAAATAGAACATTCTTTTTTTCTTTTTTTCAAAACATTCCGTATTGAACACATAAAAAGATTCTTTTTGAAAACCTTTAAAAGAAAGTCAAAAGGAATATAAAATTATCTTTATAAATATTTTATTTCCATATTAATACAATTATAAAATAATTTTAAGAATATGGACATGTAAGAAAATGATTTTAAAAATAAATCTTTAAAATATTTAAAATGACGTTTTAAGTAAAAGTGTCTCTTAACTTGAGTCTAACTCATCACATATGTTATTTATCTTCACGAATAACAAATTTAGGTTAATTATTTAATTTTTTAAGAAATTATTTTATGTTAATTATTAATTTTATTTTATTTAATACCATTTTATATATAATTACTTAATCATTTAAGTTTACATTGAAAGTTTTGACAGTATTCGACTCATATGTCAAAATGACTTTGGTAGGTTTACTATGGTCAAAGTGGTCATTATTATATCATCTCCAGAATAATAATCATGAAATAATTATAATTATTATACATATATTATACTTTTGAAACCAACCATGAAATAAATTTATGAAAAAAATAACTATGTTACAATCATGGAGACAATAGGTCGTACGTACACATGAGTAATGTTTCAATTTTTCAACGATCATTATAGAAAGAAGGTAAGTATTATTGTATAATTAAAAAATGATAATAATATCATAAATACCATATTATTTATTTTAAATATAATTATATATATCATCCATGTGATGTGGTGATAGAAAATTAATCACATCGCTTTGTAGAGGTGGTATTCCACACGTACACACGAATGATGTCATCATTTTTCAGTGAATAGAAAGGTAAGAAAATGGGTATTATATTATATTTAAAAAATGATAAATATGTCATTAATATCACACACACAAACATATATATATATATATATACATAAAATTCATCATTATAACCATCTGGGAGAGGTGGTGATGGAAAAAAAATTACCCCGGTTTGCGAGGTGGTAGTATGTTGTTCACTCAAACGATGGATTTATTTCACATTTGATAGTGGTTGGAGAAGGATATAGATTATTAAATTAAAATAATAAAATCCTATTAAATGGAATATAATAATATTATTATATAATCATGGTTAAGTAATATTTTAATAAGGTTTAAGAAGAAATAAATAAAAAATTATCGGTTAAGAACGATGCGTCTTCTTTGGACAACCTCTTCAGGTTTACACCAAAATATATCCTATGATGGTTTTTTTATCAAAACAAAGCCTATAGTATGTAAAACGTTATTTAAGGATGGTATTTTGGTAGATATATGATGAATAAAAATGATGTTTAAGTGTAAAGAAAAGACGAGGGGATGTTCCCTTTTATAAGAGAGAGGATGGACACTCTTTGAATTTCTTAAAGTATTAAATTAATATAAATTATATTTCATGTTAAAATGGATCCAAATTAATAATATTATAATATAATATGAGTATTACTCAAAATAATCTCATCCAATAAAATCTTTACAAGTTTATATTATGTTTTTACCCTTATTTTTTTGTTTTAACCCACTTTAACCCTTTTTGATAATTATCGTGATAACAAAGTTTTTAATCTATAGAGGTTAATATAGTTAATATAAAAAGAAAACTGGACCATAAATAGACCATGGTTAATATTTTAAACCATATCCAAATCACTTTAAAATTATATAATTTTTAGTAATTTTAAATCATTTAATAAAATATCATTTACTATAAAATATCATTAATGTCAATTTTGACACTATTCATTTAATTTGACTTTAAAAACACCAAAATAAAGATTAAATAAGAATATAGTCTTTTCAAACTTATATAATAAGTTATTTTTATGAGTAAAATTTTTGGAACATAGAAATTATTTCAAATTATATCACTTTTATTATTTTTTAAATCATTTATTTTATTTTTTATTAATTGAATAAATTCTATATTGGCGTTGCGTGGGAATTTAATGTAATTGTTTAATCACTAAAAATTAGAAATAAATTAATATAATAAAAAATCATTTTATATTTCAAATGAATATTTAGGATCGATCATATCTACTTTTTATCCATATGTAAAAAATTTAAAGATAATAAAACAAAGAGAATGATAATTTTTACTTTTCTTTACATAAAATATTATAAATGTCAAAATCATGACCATATAGAAACAAAAGGTCATATATCTAAATTTTATATGATTATGGATGGAATTTACTTATCCAATAAATTAACACAACCAAATATTGTGTCATTACCCATCCCAAAGTGGCTCGTTCCATGACTACCCCAAGCCAACCTCTAATAAGCCAGGGGCTAGTGACTAGGATCGAGTAGGAATATCCCACAAATGAGAGATATTATCCTAAGTACCAATACAATTGCACACATCTTTAAGATAAAAATGATGAAATATAAAAACACTAAATAAAAAATGCATGAAAACCACTATAACCAATAACTATAGTACAATAGTGGAAGTACTGGAAAGTATATAGGGAAAAAACAAGCCTACCAAAAGAGTATATAACCACAAGACCAACCTGTAAGTGAAGAGGTACTGGGACTACTGTCTGGACTGCCGAAACACACCTCATAATTCTAGCCTCACTATGCACCACCTAGTCTAGGTCCACCTAGGACTCTTTCAAAGGGTCTATTGTCTACACAAGACATGACACGTGCGGGAAAATCCCGTGTAGGGGTGAGTACAACAATACTCATTAGGACAACCCCAAACCACAAAGTAAATACCAAAAAGAAAATACCATGAAGGATATACCAGTCAAAATCACACAAGTATATATCAACAACAAATATAATAAGAATTATCTTGATATACTCACGAGAAACACCATTCCATTGGGAGGTCTTAACCAACTACCAGACATAGGATTCTGCTTGAAGCACACTTGTTCTGGGAGAACTCGCTCCTCGAGAAATGATATCATTGGAGACACTCAAAAAGAGGTCTATCTCATTTTAGACCTACCCAAATGAGAATGTATTGGTCAAAGAAGACTATGATACATAGATAGGGGATCCTTACCACTATCCTGGGGAATACCACTAACCCAATTTGGATCAATTCACAACATAAGGGATTCTACCCAACTCCTAGGGGAATACCAATAACCCTACTAACATGGCCCACTAGATAGAGGACCACTTCCCTACTCTCATAAGTTATGTCAATTACGAAAAAAATCCACTATGGGTGATATAGGGTCCTACTCCAATCCCATAGAGGAATACCAGAACTCTATCTGAGACTCAACCTCTAGAGGGGGATACTAGCCAATAATGTGGATGTAATGTTGTACTAAACACTCAAGGAAAGGACCAAGAGAAAGCTCTCAAACTATATTATTCTATGCTAAAAACTCACCACATTATAAAAAAATGACCATATCAATGTTAGGGTCCCAAAACCATAGACATCCTTCAAATGGACATACCATTTGAAATTTATGACTGTTCGAAGTTTCAAGGAGGGAGGGTCACCGGGCCTGTGGACCGACCGCATGGTCAGTCCACTGATCACAGTGTTTGACCACCCCACGACCACCGCAGTCAACCTACATGGTTGAACTCACCCCTCGATTTTATGGTTGTGTGTTCACTAGAGTGACTATGGCTCATATTTGACCACCACGATCGACCGTGGCCCAGTCCCACTCCGGTCACCCTAGGTCCAACCCGAATCGCTAGGCCTGACCTAGCCCGCTGGGCCCGGCTTGGCTTGTTTTCTTTCCTGGTCCACATGGTCTTTGCTACTACCACATCCCATGTACTTCAACCTCCAAATGTGGATCCCCTTTACATCATGTAGTCCACCGTCATCTTTTGAGGCTGAGACTTCCGCCTTAAATCACAATGTTGCTGCTATCTCGCCTTGTAGGACTACCACGCTGCCTCGCCAAACCATCACACCGCCTCACCTGACCGCCATACTGGACCCACAACGATTGTCTCTTCTGTAGACCATCAACCAACCTTTGATGTTCAAAATTAGAAATGGTCGCATATCTAATCTCTTTGGGGCCCGATCATCACAGATATGGCCTCTCTTGTCAGTTTTCCTCCAATCCAGGGATCCAATTGCGTTCGAAGCCACCCGGAAAGTCAAACCATGGACATAGGGGACCAATGAAAAAGAATTTGAAGAAAGGGGGAGAGAAAAAGATAATACCCAAAGGAATGAACCTAGGATTTTGTTTATGTTGGTCTCAATTCGTTCTCATTAGAACAAAGAACGAAGAAGAAATAAAACAGTTCTCCCAATATCTCGTAAATATTATCCCATCCCATAAAAATGATCAAAATGTGGATCAATATGTTCATGGATTGACCCGATTTCATCATGGAAATCATAAATAGGGTAAAATCACAAATAAAAAACTGCCCTACCTCGATTTGGATCAGTCGCTGACGAAGGATGATCATTGCATCGTGGTCGTTTGAGAGGTTCCTTCGAATCAGTTGTGCATTGATCATCGATACACAATCCATCAACATTTATTTGAGAGATTTATTTCTCCACATATCAGATGAATTATACGGTTATGGTGATAAACCTGAATTCATGACAAATTCTTAATAAAAAGAAAATATTTTTTTCATAAAATACTTTTTAATAATTTTTTTGTTTACAATTTTTTCCTCTGAGACTTTTCCACAGATGACCCACACCGAAAACAATTATGTCACACCTAGGGTAAAACCAATACTATGAACTCAATAGTAACCTCATATTTTTTTATTCAAAAAACCATTTAAGATTTATTCCACTTTTTCAGGAAAACTGCACACGCGTGCTATTAAAAGTTTAACATTTTTCAAAAAATTGTTCTAGGAAAACCAGGCCTCAGAATCATATGCCGTCTCAACACCTGATCTCGAAATTATTCCATATAATTTCTAAAAATAATACATGGGAAAATATTAGATGTTACATTTTCCCCACCTTGGGTATTTAAATCCCCAAAATCAAAAACAAAGGATACTCAAATAGAAGAGGGTGTTGAATATGAATCTGAGCCCCTGCTTTCATGTGCTCTCATTGGGATTCCAATGTTGCCACCAGACACACACCAAAGGAATTGACCATACATGAAGGATACTCTCTTGTTGATCCTCAATATCTACTGGGTACCCAGTAAAAGTCACTCTATCCTTGATGTCCATCTCTCCCTAGTCGATGATGTGTGATGGGTTATGCACGTACCTCCTCAGCTGCAACACGTGGAAGACATCGTGTACCCAATCTAACTATGGTAGTAGATCCAATAGTTATGAAACCTCACCAACACTACGTAGTATCTAGAAAGATACGATGAACCTCAGAGATAACTTTTCTCCCTAACCGAATCTTCATAATCCCTGTCATGGTGAAATTCGAAGGAACACATGGTCTCCTTCCTCAAACTCAAAAGGTCTCTATCGCCTGTCAACATAAGACTTCTGATGGTTCTATATAGTCTTCATCTACATCTGGATGATCTATACCTTCACCGTAGTATCTCATACCAACTCTGGGCTCATGAGTGCTGACTCTCCATGGTTAGTCCAGAAAAATGGTGACCTACATGGTTGACCCTACAAGGATTTGAATGGTTCCATACCAATAGTGGAGTGATATATGTTGTTTTATGAAAAATCCACTAGTGGTAGGTGATCCTCACAACTAAATCCAAAATATAACATTTGGTCCCACAATATTTCCTCCAAAACCTTAGTGGTCCACTCAGTCTGGTCATCCATCTATGGATGGAATGCTGGGATTAAGCATAACTAGATCCCAAAATCCCCCTGTAATCCCTCACACAATTGAGATTTATAGCATGCATCAGGATATGAAACTATCGTATATGGAACTCCATGGAGTCAAACTATCTCTTGAATGTAGAGGAATCCAAATCTCTATACTGAACTCTACTATCTGATAGCTAGGAAGTGGTTTGACTTGGTGAGTCACTCAATGGTTACCCAGATAGAATTGTGTCCCCTAGACATACATGGTAAACCCACCA
The DNA here is from genome assembly GCA_963277665.1 of Viscum album. Lineage (NCBI taxonomy): Eukaryota > Viridiplantae > Streptophyta > Magnoliopsida > Santalales > Viscaceae > Viscum > Viscum album. The sequence continues at coordinate 673,486,771 of OY728134.1, read as the reverse complement.
TGAACTCCATTGATATCCCATCCCACATCTATTTAGGCACCTCAATGGGTTTAGCTAAACCCATTGGAACCTGGTGCTCAACCTTCACTTGCTAACAAGTGAGGCATTGAGAGACAAACTCTACAACTCTATTATTTATCCCTAGCCACCAAAACTGATATCGGAGGTCCTGATACATATTATCTACACCTGGATGTACCGCCAAATGGGATGTATGAAACTCCCTCAAAACCTCCTCTAACGATTCCACTGGTACAACCATGCACCCTATGAAAAGAATGATGTGCTCCCCACCTTTGGAATATCCATTGAGCACATTCCATGTGGACAAATGAGCATGTAGGGTATCTCAGTCAGTATCCCCAGGTTGTACCTCCTTGAATTGTTGTAAGAGTGGAGGGGTGAAAACCATAAACCGAAGGTAAGATTCTCCATATCCATCCATAAAGGATATCTGTAGTGAGGCGAACTACTCCAACTACTCATTCATAAACTAAAAAATATATCTTCTGTTGAGAGAATATGCCACCATGATCCCCTTCCCAGGAGTATAGGCTATCTCAAAGTCATAGTCCTAGAGGATATATAGTTATCACCTCCATCTCAAGTTTAGATCCTTACGATTGAATATATACTTGAGACTCTTATGATCAGAGTAGATGATAAACTGCTCACAAATCAGGTAGTGTCACCACATCTTTATTGTAAAGACTAACACTGCTATCTCAAGATCATTGGTGGCATAATTTTTATCATGCATTCTCAACTAAAATGAACCAAAGGTAATCACCACTTGACCCTACATCAGGAAACAAACAATCCCAGTCATTAATGCATCAGAAAAAACCACGTACGGAATTCCCTCCTCTGGAAATCTCAATATGGGAGTGCTCATCAACCTTTGCCTCAACTCCTGAAAGCACCGCTGACACTTCTTTGTCCACACGAAAGGATTTACCTTTCATTTTAAATCAATTAAGGGTGATGCTACCCTGGATAAGTTAGGTAAAAAACTCTAATAGTACCCTTCCAATCCCAGGAAACTCCATACCTCAGTAACACTCTTGGGGGTCTTCCAAGCAAGCACCGCCTCAACCTTCACTAGATTCACTGCAACTTCAGCCTCCAAAATTATGTGTCCTAGAAAAAGGACCTCTCAAATCTAGAACTGACACTTCAAGAGCTTCCTATAAAGTTAGTGCGCTCAAAGTGTGTCCAAAACCATTCTCAAGTGTCTCACATGCTCCTCATTAGACACTGAGTACACTGGGATGTCATCGTTGAAGACCATTGCAAACCGGTCTAAGTAAGACCAAAATATTTGGTTCATGAGTACCATGAACATTGCTGGGGTATTTTTCATGCCAAAAGGAATCACCAAGTACTAATAGTGATTGTAACAAAACCTTAAGTCCATCTTTAGTATATCCTCATCCCGTACTCGCAACTGGGGATAGCCTAATCTAAGGTTGATTTTCAAGAACCATTATGCCAATTTCAAATGATAAAAGAGGTCTTCGATCCTCAGTAGTGGATAATTGTTCTTCATGGTCACATGGTTCAAGCACCAAAAATACACACATAACCTTAATCTCCCGTATTCCTTCTTGTAAAACAAAACTAGAGATGCCTAGGGTGAAACACTGGGTCTTATGAAGCCCTTCCTCTGTAAGTCCTCCAACTGCACCCTTAGCTCGTGAAGCTCTATGGGAGCCATCTGAAATGTAAGTGTAGATATCAATGACATCCTAGGGTGTAGATAAATGAATGATTCTTTCTCTCTATAGGGAGGTAGACTTGGAACATCTTTAAAAAATACGTCATCATACTCCTCCATCACTATAGAAAACAGAGGACTCATATCATCCACTACAATGAGGGTGAGGCTAGCCAAATAATGAGTAATCGGCTTCAACCTCATATGTGTGAGTCCATATTTCACTACATGAATTTCCTTTTCACCAATAAAGTAAAACTTAGTCCCATCACTGTGAACACACCACACTCTGCACCTAAAACTATCAATCTGAGCACGAACTATGGATAACTAGTCCATACCAAGAATGACGTCGTAAGGTCTCGATGATTCTACCAATAGCTTCCAACCGAAAATATTACCTGAAAGAGTTAGGGAACACTATAAACAATAGTGTTTGATCATCTAATCCCCTCCTGTAGGAGTCTCCAAGCATAAGGGTCGAGTCAATGGTTCAACCAAAATCTCCGAGCCTCGAACACGGTCTGTGATAAGAAAATAATGAATAAAACCTGTGTATATAAAATCTAAAAATAATGTGGAAAATAAAGAGATTGTACCTCATATTATCCCTAGAGAATTGGGTTCATAATCCTTTATCACCAGCAACTAGACTCGTCCCTGACCACCATCCCCCTGAGCTTGGTGTGGAACACCTGGGGGTGGGGGTGGTGGTGGTAATAGGTCAAACCTCTGACCACCTCCTTCTTCCCTAACTGCTCCTCTACCACATCCACCTCCCTACATACCACCCTTCTCCTCCCTCTACCTCTACCTCAATGGTCCCTCGACCATCCCCTGATTAGTTCTGCAACAGTTTGGGCAATCTTATGATAGATGTCCCTAACTACTGCATGTGTAATACCATTCATCCCTAAGATGATTTGAGCCACCCTAGGATTCCTACACCACTAACCATGAGTCTTATGGTTGTCTCCTAAAGTTATTGACCCACTTGGGTCCCTACGACTGTCGTCATTTACCTGCTATTGATGTCTCAGTTACCCAGTGCTCTTTTCTAGCTCTCACTTCTGGTGTCTGCTCTGCTAGAAAACTCTCCATTAGCAGGGCTTGGTCAAGTACCCCAACATAAGTAGGAATTCTAATGGATACCACTGATTCTCTGATGTCCCGGTGTAATCCCTTCTCGAAGGTTCGAGCCCTAAAGAGCTGGTCTCGCACCATGTCTATAGAGTAGTGTGATAGATCAGTAAACCTCACTGAATACTCTTCCACAGTCATACTACCCTGATACATATATAGAAGCTTCTATATGCATACTGATCCTAATGTGGCTATATATAACTCCTCCCTAAAGATATTCTCAAAATATATCTATGAGAGAGTTGTCTCGTCATGTGTATGAATCACCAAGCTCCACCATCATCCTGTGGAGCCCTAAAGAAGACTCATGGTGAGGACTGCCATCTATTCAGTAAGCATCCTCACACGGTGGAAAACATGGGTGACTTCCTCCAACCAATCCTCAGCCAACTGGGAGTCTGAATCACCCTAAAACCTTGGAGGTTTTTTCCTCTAAAACTCATTCAAAACACTCATCCAATGTGCATCCTCAGCTGGTAGTGCTGGTAGTAGCTGCTACTCTACGGGTGATGGTATAACTAGAAAACCACCCGAAGGCACTATATATGGTACATTCCCCTATATAGATGCCTATTCACTAAGTTGATCATCCTCATGATCATGTAGTGTAATCCTAGATGGCTATCTATGTAGAGGCATCTTAAAATAAAACAAGATGTACCACAATAAATAGAGTATATCAGGAGATCTAACTCAAGAAGGACATGGAAAAAATAAACATTCATATATGATGTATGTTCCATTATTTTACCTACAACCAATATTTTCATGTAATAGTCAAAAATCAGTTAATCCAATTCTTGGTTTATAGATACTTTGGCCACCATACCAACACTGGAGTACCTTGACTAAAATATGAATTCGAAACACTTAACATTATCACCCCAAACCGACCTAAAAAACTCTTGATCCTAAAGTAAAACCAACCTACTCTGATAATACTCTGTCACAACCCATCCCATAGGTTCCCATGTCATGACTACCCTAATACCACCTCTAATAGGTCAGGGGATGGTGACTATCACTGAGTAGGCATATCCCACAAATGGGAGACATTAGCCTAAGTACCTGTACACACACACATCTCCAAGTCAAAAACACTTAAATGTAAAAACAATAAGTAAACACTGCATGAAAACAACTATAACCCACTACCATATTATAACTATGGAATTACTAAAAAGTAAATAGGGTCAAAACAATCCCACTAAAATATTCTATAACCACAAGTCTAACCTGTAAGTGAAGAGGTACTGGGACTATTGTCTGAACCGTCGAAACACACCTCATTGGTCTAGAATCGCTACACACTAATTGTTCTTGGTCCACTTAGGACTCCTTCAAAGGTTATATCATCTTCACAAGACACAAAATGTGTGGGAAAAGTCAATGTAGAGGTGATTACACCAATACTCAGTAGGACACCACAAAACCACAAAGGAAATACCAAAAAGGAAATACCACGAAGGAAATACTAGTCATATCGAGATAGGTATATGTAAACAACACATATAAAAAGAATTATCTAGATATAATCATGATAAACACCATGCCATCAGGAATTCTTAACCAACCACTAGCCATAGTATTCTGCTCGAAGCACGCTTGTTCTGGGAGAACTCACTCCTTGAGCCATGATATCATCAGAGATACTCAAGAAGAGGTCTATCTCATTTGATACCTGACCAAATAAGAACATATTGGTCAAGGAAGACAATGATATACAGATATGGGATACTTACCAACATATTTAGGAATACTACTAACCCAATCTGGATCAATTCATAATATTGGGAATCCTATCCAACTCATTGGGGATTACCACTAACCTTACTAAGGCGGCCCACTAGATGGAGGATCAACACCTTGATCTTGAAGGTTATAGAGATTCCACAAAAACTTCAATAGGGGTGATATAGGGTCCTTCTACAGTCTCATGGAGGAATACCATAACTCTATCTAGGACTCGACCTTTAGAGGGGACTACTATCTAGTAATGTGGATGTAATGTCGTACTAAAACCTTGAGGAAAGGACCAAGGGAAAACTATCAAACTATACTGGTCTAAGATAAAAACTTACCACATTATAAAAAAATGATATTCTCAATTTTAGGGTCCCAACAATTCAAATGGCTCATCAAACAGACATACTATTTGAAAGTTATGCCAATTCAAAGTTTTAAGGAGGGAAGGTAACTGGGCCCATAGACCGACAGTGGCGGTCGACTGCTGCGGTCAACCTCCATGCAGCCACATGAAATCTAGAATGATCATGGATCAAAATCTATTAGCACGGTTAACTGTGGCCTTTTCCTTCTTCGGTTTCCCTCGGTTTGGCCCGTCCTGCTTGCACGAGGGCTGCCAGGTTCGGTTTTCTCATGCGTGGGCCGCCATGTCTAGCCCGGTCCATGAAGTCATCGGTCACATCCCACATAAACACCGTTGCTGCCTCATCCCATGGTCTAACTCTTCCACTCATATCCAATTGTTTCATCCCACATCCCACTATCACTACCACCTCCAGTTGCTGCATAGCCGCCATCTCGCCTCAATGGATTGCCGCGCCGCCTCATCAGACCGTCGTGCCAGACCTATGCCGGTGGTCCCTTCTGTGGACAATTGAGCCACTTCTAATGCCTATAATTAAAAATGATCATAGATTTGGGTTCCTTGGGTCCTGATATACATAGATCTAGCCTCTATTTCTATATTGCCTCCAATCCGGGGGTCCGATCACATTCAGATCCACCCGACAAGTCGAATCGTGGCCACGTGGGTCCAATGGTGAAGAACATGAAGAACGGGGGAGAGAAAAACAAAAACAACACTATAAAGAATAAACCACATACATTTTTCATGTCATCCTCAATTCATTATTATTATAACAAATAATGAATATGAAATAAAATAGTTCTCCCAATATCCCACAGATATTATCCCATCCTATAACAACGATCAATCCACATATCAATATATTCATGAATTAACCTGAGTTCATCATAGAAATCAAGAATAGGGAAAATGACAAAGAAACAATCACCCTACCTCAATTCAGATCAGTCACTGATGAAGGATAATCGTTGTGTCATCGTCGTTGGTGAGGCTCCTTCAAATCGACTATGCGTTGATCATAGATCCACAATCCGTCACCATTTGTTCGAGAGAGTTCTTTCTCCATGTCTCAAAAGAACTTTTAGGTTATGAAGATAACCCTGAATTTCTGAAAAAGGCATAATAAAAAGAAAATAGTCATTGCATCAATTAATATTTTTATAAAAATGATTTTATTTACAGTTTTGTCCTTTAGGATGTTTTCCACATAAAACCCACGCTGAAAAAATTATATCACACCTAGGGTAAAACCACTGATCCAAACTCAACAATTCCCTCAAATTTCTGATTTGGGTACCCATTTAAGAGTTACTCTACTTTTTATTGAAAACTACACATGAGTGCTTTAACATTTTTCAAACAATTATTCTAGGAAAACAAGTCCTCAAAATCATACATTGTATCATCATCTAGTCTCAAAATTATTCCATATAATTTACAAAAATAATACATGGTAAAATACAAGATATTACATATTTCACTTTAGTCAGTAATGAGTTTTATCAGCATTAAACAAAAATCACTGATAAAAGGGTAACCTTTATTAGCCCTAGCTAAAATCACTAATAAAGATAACTTTTATCAATGATAAAAAATTGATAATAAACATGAACCCTTTATTAATACATTTCTTAGCACTGATAAAAACTTTTAATAAAAAATATTATCAACATATATAAAATTATCATATTTATATTCAAAAATTAATGTTTATTTATATACATTAATTACAAAATTCATGTATATAATTAATAAAAATATGATATATTGATATATATGTTTTTATTATCATCTTCATAGATTGTTACTTGAGCAGGTGTAGGTATCTCGGGAAAAAGAGGGGGTGATATGGATAAAGTAAAGAGGTAAAAATATGGAATATTTATAGGCTTGTATCCAAGAGAAAAAACATGGAACCATGTAGAATATTCATATGGAGGAAATAATTAGAGGTATGGTTGAGATTTATTTCAAATCATTTCTTACTGATAGTAATCCTCATAGGCAGGGTGAATAACCTAGAAGATAGAGTGACTTATTCACTCGTATTCCTCATGTGGTGTCCTCTTCCTTGAATGAGTTTTCAAGTCCATTATAGATGATCAGGATGTTCTTAATGCGATTAAATCACTAAACCAAAATAGTTCACCAGGGACCGATGGTTTTCTAGGCTCTTTTTATATGTCTTTATGGGATCTTGTTAAAGTGGACCTTGTTGCATCTATCAAGGACTTTTTTCATGGAGAGGTACTAACTCAGGAAATCTGTGCTACCTTTCTTATGCACATACCTAAAGTGAAGGATCCATCTTGATTCAATCACTTTCAGACAAAAAGTACATGCAATGTTTCTTATAGAATTTTGGCTAGCATTATTATTATAATATTGTATAATCACATTATTGACTGGGTATCTATGGAGAAACATGGTTTCATAAAGGGAATATCTTCTCATGAGGCTATTGGAATTGCTTAGGAAATGGTTTCAGATCTTAATAAGAAAGTGCATGGTTATAATTTCATAATTAAAATTGATATGGATAAGGAATATTATGAAGTGGAATGGAGTTTTATCCTAAGAGTCATAGAGTGCATAGGGTTCTCCAATTGGGTTCACAATTTATTTTTCAAATGTTATAGCTCCTATTGGCTCTCAATTTCTTTGATGGGATGAATAAGTGGATTCTTCAAATTAGTGCATGGCCTTAGACAAAGCAATACCTTATCTCGTTACATTTTCATCTTGGTTAAAGATTCTCTTAGCCAGTTTTTTGAGATGAACATGAACAATGAGAGTATTAAATCCTTCAAATACAAGAATTAATTTCAAGGAGTTTTCACCTAATGTATGTGGATGATTTGATATTCTTCATAAATGGAACAAGTAAATATATTAGTGGATTTAAAAGAGTTCTGGATGAATATTCCAAATGGAGTGGTGAGAAAATCAATTGTGATAAAAGTAGTATCTATGTGCAGCGGGCATGCTTGGATGATCATATTAAAAAAATGGAAGAAGTGATAAACTTTTCCAGAAGACAGTTTTTCCTAGAATATTTAGGGGATTTTATTACTCCTAGAAGATTTTTCATTATTCATTATGAGGGGTTAGTTAATAAAATAATCATCAAGATCAAGAATTTGAAAAATCAGGTTTTTTCCTTTGGTGGTAAAATTACTCTTATGAACTGTGTTCTTACTTCTATCCTGATGCATGTGTTATATGTCCTCAAAGTTCCAAAAAGGGGTGATAAGAAATATTTATAATATCATGACATATTTTTTATGGGACTCTCATGGGGAGGGTAGGTATCATTGGGATTTTTGGAAGAGGATGTCCAAACCAATTCATGATGGGGGCATAAATCAACGTAGTGTGGAGGTATCGATGATGTGTTTACAAGCTTAGTTGTTTTGGGAGGTTATGGAGGGGTGATCCATATAGATAAAGTTCAATACGGGTAAGTACGGGTTGATGCTTGAGGATCCAAGGGGTAATGTTTCATGTATATGGTATTCCCTTCATGAAAACCTTCCCATTCTATAATAAAATTCTCGATTTATAGTGGAGAGTGAAAACATAAACTTTTGGTTCTACAATTGGGTAGAAACTTTGAAGGACCCCAGCCCACCTTGAGAGGGGGGGGGGGTGAATCAGGGTGTCACCTTTTTCTATTAAACTGATGGATCTTGTTCCCACATTGGTAGGAACATTTTTAACCCTATATGATGGATATGTGTAGTAATTAAAACATTACATGTAGAAGGACAACACAACACTTTTACTTGGTTCACCACTAAGGGCTATGTCCATGGAGCATATGCTGATAGGTTTCTGATCATACCAAATTCTACTAATCTTCAATATCTATGGATTAAAAAGGTTTGGGCATAGTCACTCTATCCTAGGCACACTACCTTTACAAAGGTTTAGGGATAGCTCACTACTTCCCTTAGACCACTTCCATTGACTCCCCCAAGCTCATTGCTTTTGGAGAAGTCTTACTCAGTTTATAGACTTGAAGGTCTCTTCAATAGATTTTCATGGAAGTCTTTATCTCTATTCAGCACGAGACACTTCTTGCATCGAAGTACCGAATTGATGCACTTATATTCGACATTTTTCTTTAGTGCAATAACTGAATGCACTAAGACTTCTTATCCTTCTTGTCCAGAACCACAATCACCTTTCTATGTATGCATACAAGCATGGAAATTCTCTCCACCTTTAATTATTATTTCTTTACAAGTGAACACACATTCTTCCTTGAATATATTAAAATCATAAGTGCATGTATATACGTACATTCCTTTATCTTCTTCTCTCCTTCTTTTTGCATGGACATACACTCGGTTATCTTAACTCATGCATATGAATGCATGTACATCATGAATATGTTATCCTCTATTTGTTAACAACCTAATATATGAGATCCATTTGTATACACACTACCTTATTTTATGTTTATTTTCCTTCATTGTATTCACTTGTTTTAGATGCTTTTAGGTTTCAAATGTGTTCTTCTTTGAATCCGAATGGGTGTAGTTCTTTGTCCACTAGATCTCCTTCATGAAAGATTCTTGAAAAACTTGTGGTTATTTAATGTTAAAAAAGAAGTATTCAATCCACATCCTTCATGAATATTCTTCACAAGACACACCAATGGTTTGGTGTTATATCCTTCACGTAATAGAATGGTTTGCGACTCCTCCTCACATAAGGGATGCATGGTTCTCCTACACAAAAATAGTGCATACCTCTTTTGCGTACCAGGATGTACATGGAAATATTTCATAGAACTGGAACAGTTATTGGATCTTCTTCATGAACAAATATTGTTTTGTTGTTCTTCATCACGAACCGGTAATGGTTCATAGTTTCTTTCTTTCCCTTCGTGAACTGGAAGCACGACGATGCTTTGTTTTTCAAAACAGGAGCCCTCAAAAGCTTGAGAGTAGTAACCTCTTCAAGGGTCAGTAAAACTTATTTTATAGGTGATGAATTGGTCCTTTTACATGTTCAAATATCATGTGACATTCCATGAAGATCGTAGATTTGAATGCCTATGATATTTGGCGTTTAAATATTTTCAAGCCCGTGTGAAGATATGCCGAGAGTTACGGTGTGTTTCCTTTTCAAACAAGCGACCTTCTAAGTCATGTTCATGCATTAGGAATAGAATGAAACACATTTTCTCAAGATATTCTAGCTCCATGATGTGGCCTTGAAACTTTGTTTTCTTCGACCTATGTTTGAACTTCATTATTTCATTGCATTCATGCAAATGAAATTTCATGAATGATTTTGTAACTCTCATAAGACCATAATGCAGTGGAGTGGATCATCAGGGTGGATGAAAGCTCGATGGAGGTTCGGTATTCACCTCTGATGAGTAGCAATGGTGGCATTGAGTGCTGGAGGAAGAAGATGACGACACTGCTTCTTCAAATACCACAGGAGGATTGGATGGATCTGTTTCAAACTCGCGTGGCGCGGATGATGGACAGTGGAAATTAGATCAAGGAAAATTATTGAAATGTGTGGTGATGGTCACTCACATGTTTTTAAATGATGAATAGTACTCACATCCTCATCCCACATTGAAACTTCAATGTGGTTGGAGCACAATTTAAGTATGAAAGTGCTTCAGCATATGCTCAGAATACTCCCTCTCCCTCCATGGTATCACCCTGCCCTGTGTTCTCTGCAAGCACACTCTACACCCACCTTCTGTGCAGGATTCATCCCAAAATATGTTTGGGATTCTCCCTGTGCGCTCATGCTGGCCTACACATGGCTTTGCCATTTGTGGGCTAGCCTGGCTGGCTTCCCCTTGGGCACGGTCGTCTCTGTCTTGCATGTGCCTCAGGTTGAAGCTAGCTGGTCGGCTAATGAGTTGGCCCATTTTTTTATGTAATTCCATAAAAATAATTCTAAGTATAAAGTTTATGGCCACTTAGTAGTTCAAAAATGCATGAACACTTTCTTCAAATAAGACCAACTAACCACTTCTTTAACCATAATCCTTATTCTTATTTTCTTTTTGGTTTACTAATTCCAAAGAACACATTTAGAACACTTCAATTATCCTCAATGGATGATAATTAATTTTTGTAAACTAAGTGTCACTTTTGAAAAAAATTATTTGGACTTAGGATTTTTGCAACAATCGTCTTATTTGAACAACATGCATAATTTCCCAAGCATGGCATCCATTTCTATGAATCTATAACAATTATACAGGCATCATTACTTCAACCAACCTCCATTAACTATGGAACTACTTCTTCATCTCCTTCTTCATTTTGACTAGTATTGAAAAATGTTGACAATAAGTAAAATATTTATAGAGAAAGTGGTCCCAAAAATATCTCCCATTGTATTTGTTGGAAATACTTCAAAGTTATCTCTAAATGAAAGTGTCAATGTCAAAATGAGAATCTTATATCTCTCTCATTTACTTCTTTCAAACTTTCATTTAACTTTCTCTCCCCCTTATTTACAATAAATACAAAGTTCATGGTAGAGAGGGTTTCAATCCATATATAAGAAATTTTCCATAAATCATTTCACTCTAAGTCTACTTGATCTATGCTCGGTGTAGAAAACAATAGGATTTTATTTAGACAACAAATTTTTCTATTACCTAGTGATCATGATACCGTATGAGATGATAACTTGTATACTTATATTTAAGGGTTTTCCACTTTCATTCCAGGATGAGAATAATAAATTTGAGATGAATATTTCTAGGAATAATCATCCCAAAACTTCTACACTCACTTCAAAAAATGGATCAAAAATATTCAAGTGTAATGGGTAGGATGAGTGAACTTTGGACACTTACATTCTTCTTATGTCACTAATTAGTTTAGTTACTCCCCTTTGTAAGATAATCTTTATTTTGAATAACCAATGGTGTTTGATTGAGAAATGACATACCTTTTTTCAATGAAATGATCTTCAAACAACCTTCAGAGTAATTTAATTTTATTCCAACTGAATTTGATACTAATTGAAATAATAATTTTGGAAGCTTCTTCTTATGTCTCCCCCTCAAAGAGATCACCCCGCATCACCAATTCTCAAGTTCTCCCCCTGAGATCTTACGTCACCTTCAATTACCTATATTATAAGAACAAATACAATACACAAAGAGTTAAGGAAATATGGTGGATCCTCTTTGATCCATTAATGTGTTTAGCAAGGTTGAGATGATTTTCTCAACCCAAATGATCTATTCTTCACACTTGCATATTTTATCTTCAACTCTGATTGTGGTTGTGTGTATCTAATTGGTTCTTCCATATCTTTGTGTGTGAGATATCTTTCAAGAACTTTTAGGGAACTAGTATCTCTTGATGAAACTTTCATCATCTTGGGGAATTCTTCTTGAGTTGGAATAAATGCAATGAAATTTCTAATAGTGTGACCAGACATGCTACACCTCGCACATAGATCTTATCTATCTTCATGTGAAATCTTTTCATTTCCTTTTGCACTAGACTTATCTTTTGCATCTTAAATTTTTCTCATCCTTTCCAAATCTTATGGCCAGATCACCAATATGTCATTAAGAACTATGGCATCAAGATTGGATCTTCCACATGGATTCTTCTAAGTGTCATCATTCTTATAAGTTCTTTTGGATTTACTATCCTTTATCTGCTTGGATTTAAAACCCAAGGTCTTCTCACCTTTATTTCTTGGAATATTCTTGGTAGATTTTTTTTCACAACATTCATATGATTTCTTCCTAAGGAATCTTATTCATTCCTAGATAGATTTTGTGATCTTATTTTCTTATCATATTTGGACACATGTTGAGATGAACATGTACCAACCTTGTGACCACTACCATTAAATACATAAAATATGTTATCTAGGATTACAAATATATTTTTAGTATAAAAATACTTCTAGATATGTGGATGTAGCTTCTTATTCTCTGGATTTCTCCCCCTTGATATAGGCTTTCTTTGTGCTTTTTAATTTAAGGGATTGTACCAACAATCCAATGCACAATGCACAAATCTATTGCAACACTGTAGACGCCGGAAAAGTCCGTTGTTCCCAAACGAAGCTCCGGATGCGGAAAGCGAAGTGATATTTGGAGTCGGAAGAACGTTTCGGAGGGCCCGGAGGCCTTGCGCGGAATTTTAGAGGCCCGCGCGCAAAGGTGATGTTCCGCGCGCAAACCCCCCGGGATGCGCGCAATGCGCCGGTCCGGCGCGCAATTTTGCGTGCCGCGGGTCCGCGCGACTCCCTTGCGCGCGCCGCGCCCGATTCCGCGCCCGCGAGAAGAATTTCGCGCTCGCACCCTGGATTCCGCGCCCGGGGTTGCCTATAAATACAAGGCGACCCCCAACATTTTAAAGGTTGCTGGAAGCTGAAACGTCTCTCGTGCGCGCAATTCAACCCCTTCCGCGCGCAATGACGAACTTCAGGTAACCTCCTTTCTTTCGCGCAAGAAAGCCTCGGGGTCCGCCTTCGCGCGCAATCCCCGCTGGCTCCTTTCATTTGAATAAAAAATCACCCTAAGGCCTTTGCGCGCAAAAGAACCCGCTTGCGCGCAATTGCCCCCGGGGTGCGCGCAATCCGGCCTGATTGCGCGCACCCCCCCCTCTTTCAAGTGGCCATTCATTAGAGAATGAGCCGTTGCCCCCGCGCGCTATCCGAAGCCCGGTGTGAGCAATCTCAAGCATCCGCGCGCAAGGCGCTGGCCCAATTGCGCGCCAGCCGCCCCGATTGCGCGCCGGCCCGCAGTATTGCGCGCAAAGCTTCCTTTTTGCGCGCAATCTGCCAGGGTCGTCCCCCTTGACCCCCTGAGGGTACCCGTCTGCGTGGCGCCCGATGATCCTCATCCTGGGCGCCCGAACCGTGCGCTGTCTTCCCGTGCAGCCTTCCAGGCTCGTGCGAAGTGACGCGGACCCATCGTCCGGCAACCTATGCCCAGCATGACGTTAAACTGCGCATTCGTCCCGCATGACGTTAAACTGTGCATACGTCCAGCATGACGTTAAACTGCATATTCGTCCCGCATGACGTTAAACTGCGCATACGTCCAGCATGACGTTAAACTGCATATTCGTCCAGCATGACGTTAAACTGCCCATCCGTCCAAGCTGCACGACGTTAAACTGCCTAGCCCCCATCGTCCGCGCTGCAAGACGTTAAACTGCCAAGTGCTTCGTCCTCAACACATGACGTTAAACTGTACTTCGTCCGGCAAGACGTTAAACCGTCCGCTTCGTCCTCAACACATGACGTTAAACTGTACTTCGTCCGGCAAGACGTTAAACCGTCCGCTTCGTCCTCAACACACGACGTTAAACTGTACTTCGTCCGGCAAGACGTTAAACCGTCCGCAACCTGATCCCGTGCTCCGCACGCAGGGTCCCCCCGGTTTGGATGTGGCCCCCACCCGCTCGTCTCTGCAGGGATGTCGGGATTGTCCCCCTTTTGGGACGATTTAATGGGAGTGGCTTTTCCCTACGGGGGCAGGGTATTACAAACCCCTAGTTCCTCGTGGGAGGCTGCACATGTGTATCTCCATTGCGCCTCCCCACGGCCGAAGCCAGTAGAGGGTATGACTGGGATCGAGGTGTCTTCTGCCTTTGGTCCAAGTCCCTTCCAACTGAGTTTTGCCGCAACCGGGCTGCCCCAAGTGCGTAAGTCCTGACAGAATGAACTACGTGGACTTTGATCCCTGTCTTCTATACAGGGTACGTAGGAAGCCTCCCTGAGGTCCAAGCCCACCACCTGGTCGTCCCGGTCGTATTTACGTCGGTTCGTCCATCAGTGGACCCCTCCAGGGTTCACGCTTGCGTTGATTCACCTATGAATCCGCCCCTGTGGGAGACTGCCCGTGTGTATCTCCGCGGTGCCTCCCCACAACCCCCCTTTTCCATTCTCCTTTTATCGTCCAGCATGACGTGAAACTGTGATCCACCCGGCCGTTCCATCCCCCTCTGTGCGAGGTGGTTCGGTTCAATCCTCCGCCCGGCGGCCTAGACCTCTTCGTGAGTCGGCTTGCCGACGTCCAGCATGACGTTAAACTGTATGCCCGAACTACGTTGACTTTGATCCGTGTTAACGCGCGGTACGTAGGAAGCCCCTCTGGGGTCCAAGCTCTTTACTCCATCATCCATCCTGATCCTTACCCGGGCCGCCACATCCCGGTGGGGTCATGCCACTTCACTCCACTCCACGTTACTTGGGAAGCCGCCCATGTGCTGGCCCCAGCGTCGGAGGTTCCCCACAAGGGGTTCCGTCATCTGATCCACTTTTCGTGTTGATCGGTCCGATGCCGTCCCCGCTGGACGTTAAACTCGCGGCATACCCCGTGTTAAACACGGGAAGCTGAGGAAAACCTCAGGTGACGCAGTTCCCCGCACCTAGTACGGGATGCCTCAGGCCATTATGCCTTCGAGAAGCCCTATTAGGGACGGAAGACAGATGTGCAGAGCCGCAGTGTTACGACACGCCCCCAGCACCCAGAGCCACCCGGCCTTCTCACCGCAGGTTGCTGCCCCGCCCAGACTCCTTGGAACGTCCGGGCGGAAGCAGCGTAATTAACCGGTGTCCATGAAGATATGGCGCCGGGAACGAGATTCACGAACATTCTTAAGTCTATGAGGGAGACCCGGATTAGGCGACAAGTTCCGAGGAGACGTCCAAGGAAGGAGGAGCCGACATCCCATCATCCCGGTTTCGATCAAGGAGCAGACGCCCCTGAATAAGGGACGGATGCCGCCCGCCCTTGGAAAGCGGGACTGCGGGACCACAAGCCGCGCGCCCATCCCCTCGGGTTGACGGGTGCACGCGCGAACGCGTCCTGGCGGAACAGCGTAACCCGACGCACATCCGCACCGAAACAAACACCAACATTGACCCACAAATATTGACTTATTGATATCTTATGTATTAGATTGATGGGCCTTCTTATTGATGTGTTGTTCTCTATGTGGGGATCCATCTTCCAAAATCTTCTTCTTATCGACCTTATCCATGGTGGTAGGTATCTCATCACTTTTACTCATCCATCCTTATTTTAAATTTTTCTTCCAACCAACACTACTTGTGGATACATATTTAGAAACATGATTAAAAGATGGTTTGGATGGTACATTTACTATATCAGATACTTGAGATAGATCATTGAATGAATCCATGATCTTCTTATCAAATTTTGGAGGTCTTTCAACCTTAGAATCCTCCAATGATAATTGAGTGCCAAAAACCACTGTTTCCATATTCTATGAAGTATCAATATGTGTCTTCTCAAGATTGATCAACTGAGCTTCCAAATCTACAAATTTCATATTGAGGATTATTTTTTGATCTCCAATCATGATAATCTTCTCTTTACAATACTTAATCATTCTAACAACTTATCCTTCATGGTTTGGAACTTTATTTTGCATTAAAGAGTCAAGTTCCTTGATCTTCATGGATATTTCTTCCTAATGTAAACCATTGACCTTAGTGCTATTTTTCAATTTCTCTTTAAGCACATGGATATTTTCCTCAAGTGACTTCTTAACTTCCCCTTTTTCTTAAACTTCTTTAAGGTGTCTCATTTCATGTTCCTTCTTGGTTTCTTCAAAGGCTTCAATCTGTCTAGTGAGATTTAAAAATTCAAGAAATTTTCCTTCCAAGACCTTTCCCACAATATCAGCTTCTCTTTCCAATTTGGTGATCTCAACCTATATAAATTAAATATTCCACAAACAGCTTCAACTCTTTCTTCAATAATATCATGTAGATAGGTTCTTAATTTCTCCTGATCACTTGATTTACATGAGTTAGAAAGGTTGTCCTTATATTTGGTGGAAACCTAAGCTACCCGCTCTTTACTTTCCAATACTGAAATTTATTAATTATTAGAATGGAATGGAGAAATAGATATTACATATTATTTAGGCATGATGGACTTCTTCAAAAATATCCTATTTTTATTTTTCCTATTTTTCATTGTCTTTTTGGATATATATTTTTCTTAGAGATAACTGATTCTTCATCAAAACTGCACTTCATTGTTGATTCAGGAAAGAAAACCTAAATCCCGCACTGAATATAATTACTATATATTATCCAACATATGAAAACATTTGGATCTGATACAAATTGAAGGACCCCAGACCACCCTGAGGGGGGGGGGGGTGAATCCGGGTGTTGCCTTTTTTTATCTTAAATTGATTGATCTTGTTCCCACGTTGGTAGGAACTTGCTTAACCCTGTATGATGGATATGTGCAGTAATTAACCATTCACATGTAGAAGGACTACATCTATTTTTTACTTGGTTCACCACTAAGAGCTACATCCAAGGAGAATACGCCGACAGGTTACTGGCCATACCAAATTCCACTAATATTCACTAGCTATGGATTACAAAGGTTCGGGAATAATCACTCTATCCCAAGAACACTACCTTTAAAATGGTTTATGGATAGCTCACTGCTTCCCTCAGATCACTTCCATTGACTCCCCCTAGCTCATTGACTTTGGAGAAGTATTAATCAGTTTATAGAGTTGAAGGTCTCTTCAATAGATTGGCATGGAAGTCTTTATCTCTGTTCAGCATGAGACACTACTTGAATCGAAGTCCCAAATTGATGCACTTATATTCAACCTTCTTCTTTAGTAAAATAATTAAATGTGCTAAGAATTCTTCTCCTTCTTGGCTAGAATCACAAGCACTATTCTACGTATGCTCAAAAGCATGCAAATTCTCTCCAGCTTTAATTATTATTTCTTCAAAAGTACAGACACATGCTACCTTGAATACATTAATATGATAAGTGAATGAATTTATGTACTTTCCTTTGTCTTATTCTCACTTTCTATTTTCATGCACATATACTCGGTTGTCTCAACTCATGCATATGGATGCATGTGTATCATGCATATATTCTCCTCTATTTTTTCACACCCTAATAGATGATATCACTTTGTACACACACTACCTTATTTTATATTTCTTTTCCTTCTTTGGATTAAATTGGTTTGGTTGCGTTTCAGTTTCAAATGTGTTCTTTTTTGAACCCGAATGGGTGTAGTTCTTTGTCCACTGGATCTCCTTCACGAAATCTTCATAGAAAATGTGTGGTTATTTAATTTCCAAAAAAGATCATTCAATCCATATCCTTTACAGATCTTCTTCTCAAGACACACCAAGGGTTTGGTGTTATGTCCTTCTCATACCAGAATGGTTCACAACTCTTCCTCATGCACGGGATGCATGGTTCTCCTACGCATAGAGAGTACAAACCTCCTTCATGTACCAAGATGTACACGGAAATCCTTCGCTGAACCAGAATGGTTTGTGGATCTTCTTCACGAAACAAGAATGGTTTGTAGTTCTTCTTCATGAATCAGGAATGATTCATAGTTTCTTTCTTTACCTTCATGAACTGGAAACATGGTGATCCTCTATTTTTCAAAACAGGAGCTCTAGAAATCTTAGGTGCAGTGGCCTCTTCTAGGCTAGGTGTGACTTCTTTTATAGGATAGGAATAGATCCTTTTATAGATTCAAATATCACATGATATTCCATGAAGATAACATCTTTGAATTCCTGATATATTCAATGTTTATTGGTTTCCAAACCCATGTGAAGATATGCCGAGAGTTGTGGTGTGTTTCATTTTCAAATGAGAAACCTTATAAGTCATGTGCATGCATTAAGAATAGCATGAAACACGTTTTATCAAGTGCTTCGAGATCCATGATGTGGCCTCACAACTTTTTTTTCTTCATCCCACGTTCGAACTTCATTATTTCATTGCATTCATGAAAATTAAATTGCATGCATGCTTTCTTGACTCTCATACGAACATAATACAGTGGAGTGGATCATTATGGAGGTTGGAATCTCGATAGAGGTTAGGTATTTATCTCTGGTGAGCAGTAGTGGAGGTGTCAAGCAGTGGATGAAGAAGATGATGGTGCTACTTCTTCAAATTCCATAGGAAGATCGGACATATCCAGTTCAAACTCACGCGACACATATGAGATGGAAAGCTGTGATTAAATCACAGAACACAGATTAAATGTGTGGATAGGATCACTCTTGTGTTTTTAAATGATGAAAAATACCCACATCCTTGTCTCACATTAAAACTTCAACATGGATGGAGCATGATTTAAGTATCAAAGTCCTCCAGAATATGCGCAGAGTACTCCCTCTCCCTCTATGGTACCGCCCCATACTGTGTTCTCTATAGGTGTGCTCTACGCCCACCCCCTGTGTGGGATTTGGCCAAAACTATGTGCAGGATTTTCCCTATGTGCTCCTACTGGCATACACATGGCCCTTCCGCTCACAGGATGGCCTAGCTGGCTTCCCCTTGGGCACGGTTGACTCTACTCCGCATGTGCCTCGGGTTGAGGTTGGACAACCAGCTGGTGAGTTAGCCCATTTTTTAAGTAATCCCATAAATATACTTCTAAGTATAAAGTGATTGGCCACTTAATAGTTGAAAAATGCATGCCCAAAAAATTAAAAAATCCCACAATAGATAAAGAAAAAGATCAAGTCTAGTTGGTCCCTTTTAAACCCAAGATCATGGGGTATCAACCTCTATTCTTTGGGTGCCGACTTCTTGGCCACTGTTGAGGCAACACAAGATCATAATTTGATGATGAGTCAAAATCTTATGGAATGACATAGCACTTGTATTTCCATGAAAGATCATGAAAATCCAGTCCCGATTTAGAGTGGAATCCATCCTAAATATTTTTTTATAACAATTTCTAAACAAAAAGCTAATCCCTATAGCCAAATACATTCGGTTCCATTTTGTGAAAGAAAATTCTAGTTAAAAGTCAAAAAATCCACCATATATTTCGTAAGACCCTGTGGGGTCCTTTCAAACTCTTAGTATTTCGAAAGAGTTTTGAAATTATTTACCCTTGCAACTTCACACTACTTGACCAAGGCTTTTCTAAAAGAATCCTAAACGGATTTCATAAGATTGGAAAATTGAGATGGGTAAGATCATTCCACATTTTTGGTGCCATCAAAAAATATGGTTACCACTCCTTCCAACTCGGTCCCGAGGGTGTTTGTCTCTCTTCCACTGCTTAGGAGTTTTCCAATTACATTCCTGGTCAACAACCTTAAGAGCTTGTAGACTATGTCCATAAGAAGAATCACCTACAGCATGGGCCTGACCTTCATTGCAACAAAACAAAACAACCACCTCTACAACCTCCCCTATAGGGATAGCTGAGACACACTCATGTCCATGAGTCAGTGCTACAATCATAGAAGCAGAAACATATGCACACTAATTCATGTCAGCCAGAACATTCAAATTGATCCCAGTATCTCCCCAACTTTTGTTATCTCCTTATTCAAAGAGGAATGATCTAGTTTGGGTTGAAGATTGCCAACAACCATATTCCCTTTCGAAAGGAATTTCTCCTCTAATAATGTAACAACATCCCCTTCAATCTCACTATCCGAGTCCCGACCCTCAGAATCAGCATGCAGTAAGGCAGAATATATAAATATATATAATTATATAAATATATTTACAATTATATAAAACATTTATAAATATATTTATTTATAATTATAATTATAAATAAATAATTATATATTTAAATAATTATAAAATTAAAACAAATATATTTAAATATATTTATTTACAATTATAATTATAAATAAATCAATATATATATATATATATATATATTAGATACTTGAGGGTACAATTACAAACAAACATGCATGCACACCCCATAGACTGAGCGAGCAGGTCATAGCCCCCCCAATGGGTAACCCACCCTATATATATATATTAGATACTTGAGGGTACAATTACAAAAAAATGCACACGCGCACCCTGTAGGCCGAGCGAGCAGGTCATAGCCCCCCAAAAGGTAACCCACCCTACCCAGCATTATTTTTATTAGATTCCCCCTATAGACCCTTCATTATATGGTCTAATAACCTGAAATGGTCAATAATGAGCCCATATGTCCATCCCTTCAGTAACAACCACCATCGTGCCCGACCTCCACCATCAGAGCAATGTTCCCTTATCATAGATGAGGTGGACCTCCATCACACAAGCCTACCCCTCAAAGAATAATACTGATGGATGACAGCTGCATAATAGCCTCTCAAATCTCAATGAAAGAACACTATCCTACGGTAGTGCCCCGTTGCTCTGCCACTATCGACACCAGTGATCCACTCCCAACACTGCCTCTTGCTGGGTTTATCATCACTACCCATGTTGGCTTGTCCTACTACCTGACCTGCACATCGCACCCTATAGGCCGAGAGATCAGGTCATAGCCCCCTCAAGGGGTAACCCACGCTATCCAGCCTTATTTTTATTAGATTCCCCTCACATACCCTTCACTATAAGGTCCAACAACCCACAATGGTCAGTACTGAGCCTACACCATCAGAGCAATGTTCCCTTATCATAGCTGAGGTGGCCCTCCATTGCACAAGAATGCCCCTCAAAGAATAGTACTAATGGATGACAGCTGCATAGCAGCCTCTCAAAGCTCAATGAAAGAAAACTATCCTACGGTAGCGCCCCATTGCTCTGCCACTATCAACACCAGTGGTCCACTTTCAACACTACCTCTTGCTGGGTCTGTCATCACCACCCATGTCAGCTTGTCCCACTGCCTGGCTGGCACATCGCACCTCGTAGGCTGAGCGAGAAGGTCATAGCCCCCCCAAGGGGTAAACCACCCTATCCAGCCTTATTTTTATTAGATTCTCCCTATAGAACCTTTATTATAAGGTCCAACAACCCACAATGGTCAGTACTGAGCCCATATGTCCGTCCCTTCAGCAAAACCACTATCATGATCGACCTCCACCATCAGAGCAATGTTCCCTTATCATAGCTGAGGTGGACCTCCCTCGCATAAGCCTACCCCTCAAAGAATAGTACTGATGGATGATAGCTACATATAATCCTTTTGAATCTTAATGAAAGAACACTATCCTATGGTAGTGCCCCATTGCTCTGCCACTATTGACACCAGTGGTCCACTCCTAACATTGCCTCTTCTGGGTCTGTCATCACTACCCATGCCAGCTTTTCCTGCTACCTAGACTGCACATCACTATGTGTGATTTATAGGATGCCACCCTTGAAAACTCCTTCAATTGAGAATGGTCTCCCCCAATCACACATTGGTTGACTTGTCACCCCAACTTGCATCACCCAGCCACACCGACCTCAACTAGTCAAATAACCACTCCCCCACTATCGAAGATCACCACCACCCACTACCGTTGGTGGGGGCTCATCCATGCACCACCCCTATGTCATAGCACAAGAGAATATCACCCCCTCTCCCCTACAGTTGACCTGTCACCCCAACTTGCATCAGTACTGAGCCCATATGTCCGTCCCTTCAACAACAACCACCATCATGACCGACCTCCACCATCAGAGCAATGTTCCCTTATCATAGATGAGGTGGCCCTCCATCACACAAGCCTTCCCCTCAAAGAATAGTATTGATGGATGATATCTGCATAACAGGATCTCGATGCTCAATGAACGAACACTGTCCTACGGTAGCACTCCATTGCTCTGCCACTATAAACACCAGTGGTCCACTCCCAACACTACCTCTTGCTGGGTCTATCATCACTTCCCACGCCGGCTTGTCCCATTGCCTGGACTGCACATCACTATGTGTTATTTATAGGATGCCACCCCTGCAAGCTCCTTCAATTGAGGACTATCACCCCCATCACACAACGCTTGACCTGTCACCCCAACTTGCATCACCTAGCCACACTGACATCAACCAGTCAAATAACCACTCCCCCCATCGAAGATCACCACCACCCACCACCGTCGGTGGGGCTCATCCATGCACCACCCCTGTGTCATAGCACAGGAGAATATCACCCCTATCCCCTACAGTGGGACACGACTCACTACACCTCACACTGGAATTAGTTAATGTTGGGTGACTCCTTTGGATTGCCTGTACACACGCTGGGGCACCACTAGGTCCCACTGTAGACATCATGCTTTTCCTCAAGCGACGTCGCCACCCCTATATCATGCATGCGTCAGATGATGCCTCTACACCAACAGTGCCCCCATGATAGGGTCCAAATATTGAATCTACCCAGATTTGAACCCGGTCTGGCTGCATGTGGTGCCCAGCCGAGAACCACTTAGCTATGGATTTCGCCACAAAAAAATATATATTTATGTTTATATATATATATATAATTATATATAATTATATAAAAATACGTATAATTATATTTATATATTTATAATTATTTATAAATACTTTTTAAATATATTTATTTATAATTATAATTATAAATAATTAAATATATATTTAATTAATAAATATATTTTTTATATTTATAGTTTTATATATTTATGTACTAATATATATTTATATTTATATATTTATAATTATAAATAAATAAATAATTATTTAAATAATTATAAAATTATAAGGATGAATAAACCATGGATTTGGAAACCAAATCCATGACCCAAAATTTATTAATAAAAAGAAAACATACAAGAAAGGAAACATTTCAATAAAGACAAAAAAATTCCCACATTAGAGATAGATATCAAGCACAAGAAGTAAATTACTACAAGTCGCTCTAGTTCCCACATTCCTAGGATATCATCCTCTTCCCTTTGGATGTTGACTTCTCTATCACACCTTGACACTTTTTGGGCGTTTATCTTCTTCATCTGATGAAGATTCAGAAGTGTTCTCTAAAATGGTGCAAATCCTAAATTTCCAAGAAAGATCCTGAAATTTCATATTTGAATTTTATTGAAATTAATATTCAATATTAATTGATAACAACTTTAGGACTATCAAATAATCACTGAAACCAAATTTATTCAGATCCATTAAAGAGGAAGTGACCTAAAGTTGCATGAACTACTAGTCTGCCACTTCTTTATTGAGGCCTTCAGTGGTCCTTTCACACTATTGGTCTTATGTAGTTATGATACTAAGGTTTTTGGATCATTAATCATCACAATATTTATTAGTACCGTGCTGATGATAATGGTAATGAAGGTATTCGAGTGTTGTCTTTTATTTTCAGGGTAAGTTTTGTTGAAAGGAAATCACTTCACTTTGTTTTGTGGAAAAAATTGTTTTGGTTTTTTTTTTGAAATGAATCAGACCCATATTAATTATGACGACGATTTAATGAATTTTATTTCATATAAATCATGATTTGTATTGAGAACTTGTGATGTAAGTTTGATAAAAGAAAGGGGGAGTGAAAGAGATGCTTCTAATGAAAAGAATCGTATTTGGATTGTTTTTCAAAACAATCAAAAAAGAATTGTATTTAGATTGTTTTTCAAAACAATCATAAAATAATTGTATTCAGATTTATCGTATCTAGATGGCATAGAGAAAGTAGTGGTACCCATTTTTTTCAAAACAATCAGAAAAAAATTGTATCTAGATTGTATCAATTATCTTTCAAAACAATCATATCTAGATTGTATCGATTTTCTTTCAAAAGAATTGGATTCTAGGTGACAGTAAAAGAAGTAGTACTGATGGAAAGGTGATTCCAATGAAAGTGGTACCGATGGAAAGGTAATGTCGATAAAAAAGTGATGTTGATAGGAAAACTTATGCTGATGAAAACTGGTGCCGATCAAAGTGGCACCGATGGAAGATTTGATGCTGATAGAAGATGAGAAACCGATTGTTTTTCAAAACAATTTTATTCAGGTAGAAGAAAAGGAATGAGATGGTGTCTATTGAGAATGAATCATATCAAATTGTTTTTCATTATATCTGGGCAGATCATCCTTATCAGATTGTATTATATCGTATCCAGTAATCGTAACCAGCAATCATAACCAGAAATGATTGTATCCAGAATGATCGTATCTAGAATGATCATATCTAGAATGATTGTAACCAAAAATGATTGTATCTAGAATGATCGTATCCAGCATGATTTTACCCATAATGATCGTAACCAGAATGATCTTATCTATAATGATCATAACTAGATATGAACGTATTTAGCATAATAGTATCCAGACCATTTTTATTTATAAAAGATCATGCTTGGGTTGAGATGAAAATAAAGAAGTAGTAATGAATGGAAAGTTATAATACTTTCCATTTGAATTTAGATGATTCTAAAGATAATCCTCAATGAATTCAAAGTCATGAAGGTATTCATGATTCAAGAACTGGTTTTGAATGTGATGATGTGTTTTCTCAAGAGGGTCAATAAAAAAGAAAATAAAGTGGACATAGATGAGTGAATTGTCAAGGGGGAGACTTTATTATTTAAAAAAGTGATTGCATCACAAGTGGATAAGTTCATTTCTTCAAAAAAAATCAATTGGTATGGTATCAAGAATTGTTTTGAAGAAATATGCATGAGAAAATTGGATTCATACCCATGTATTTCTCATAAATTGTAATTGTATTGACATTTAAAATGGGAGTTTGGAAAAGAAGATATGAATATTGTAGAATATTTGAGAAGAATCGAGAAGCATTGACGAAGTCACAATTTCTTCAATATTTTAGGAGAAATTCAGATTTTGGTGAATTTAAGTGAGCGGGAAAGTATTTTGGGATTCCTGCCTAAACATGATTTGGGTCACCTATAAAAGGCATGAAGTATATTGTACTAGTGTCACTGGAATAGATAGAATATTTGGGTTTCTAGAGAGAAGGATAGTTCAATTCTGTTTTAATTGACAATTATCTTGGGTGGTGTCGATTTATTCATATTCTATTCAGTATAACAATTGTTTTTGAGAATTGAAGTGGTGATGATTCTACTCTATTGTTTTCTATCTAAAAATTGTATTGGGAGATTTGTTTTGAAAGAATTGTATTGGGAACTTTGTTTTGAAAGAATTGGATTGGGAGCTTTATTTTGAAAGAATCGGACTGGGAGCTCTGTTTTGAAAGAATTGGACTCAGAGGAATTAGACTCAGTGTTTCATAATAATGTCCATGTAATTATTACCTTTATTCTAGGTAAATAATTGATGAATTATATTACAATTTTAATACAATTTTTGAATTGAAAATAAGTGCAGGTAACATGAGATGTTACAAAATAATTGTATTACCCTATTATGCTAAGAGGATGCACATGAACTAGTTGTATTATTTCATAGTGCTACACGAGTGAAAGGGTTCATCCTACTCATTGTAATCCAAGGATTGATTTATAGTGGATTTTATGGTATTGTATCATTTAAAAATCATACCAAGGATGTATCAATTCTTATTGAATAATGAACCTTGTAAATATTTGTATTCCTTTGGATGTGTATTGATTTGTTTCTCAGAAGGGAATTGAAATCCTTAACCGGAGGTGAAGGTTGTTTCAATTGAAAAGAAACTTAAAATAAAAAGAGTATCATTGATTCACCCCTCCCCTAATCAGTGATACAATACTACGACTAGGCACTTTCAAGTGGTATCAAAGCCAAGGTTTCCTTCGTTATTATTTGTTGATAGAGAACATGAACTATGTGAATAGTAAAGGTATTCTGGTCTTTCATGGAAAGAACTATCATATTTGGAAAGATAGAATGTTTCCATATCTTATGTCTATTAGTTATGATGTTCTTGAAGCTGCAACATCTGGGTTTCCTCCCATTGATGACAATGCTCAACATACACCTATTGACAAGAAGTTTCTTGAGAATGATGGAAGGGCCAAGAATGCTATATTATCATCACTATCTAAAAGTTAATTCTTGAGGGTGAAAGGTGTTGTCACTGCTAAAGGTATATGGGATAAGTTTAAAAATACATATAAAGGAAATACAAAAGTGAATAAGGAATAATTAAAAATACAGAGATTAAAGTATGAAGATTTGAAGATGGGAGAGCATGAATATTTTGGGGAATTATTTACCAGAATGAATGACATTGTGAGTACTATCAGATGTCTTGGTGAAAAGATGAAAGGCTCTATAGTTGTTGAAAATATATTGATAATCCTACCTGAAAAATTTGATGCAAAAGTATCTTCATTGGAAGATAGAGATCCTGAAACATTATCTCTTGATGATTTACATAACACTCTTATCACTTATGAAATGAGAAGAGAAAATTACATGAAGAGAAAAACAAATGTTGATATAGAAATTTATTTCAAGGATATGAAGAAAGAAAATTCAAAGAAGACTATTATTGAAGATGAAGTTGGTTATTCTGATTCCAAAAAATGAGGTATGTAAAAATCTCAATGAAATCCTATCCCTGTTTTCTAACAATGTGAAAAGTGGTATAGGTAAATACAAATTGAAACTTCGCTTGAAATGCTTTGAATTTGGAGGTTTTGGTCACTTTTTGACTAATTGTCATTGAATAAAGAAAAATAGGATAGTGATATTGAAGAAATAAATACAATAAGATCGTGGAATAAAAATAAGACAAAGGAAAAGAAACGAAATTCTTTAAATCAAAAAGAAGAAGTTTTCTATCCAAAGATGAAGAAGAAGAAGAAGAGAGTGACGTTGGATTTGAAAAATCCATTTAGTATGGTAATGAAAATAATTTCATTGCAACAATGAATCATGAAGAATTCAGAAGCAATAGTTCTGAAGAAGAAGAAACTCAACTTCAAATGCATATGAAAGAAGAGTTAAAAGAATTTCTGAGAAAGATCAGAAGTCTTTAAAAGAAAAAACAAAAGGATGGATGATGAATGGTCAATCAACCAAGAATTTTTTTCTGGTGAGAAAGAAAAGATGATTAAAGTGATCAATGATTTTAAAAAATATCTTGAAGAAGAAAAGAATTGTAATGAGCATTTAGAGGTAAAGCTAAAAGTAAAATAAGAAGAGTTGGAACTTGTCCAACAATAACTCTCTGAAGCAGAAAAAAATTATATGTTTCCAAAAATATATCACTAAATTTGGTGAAGGTTCTCATAATGAGAAACTTGAGAATGTTCAAAAAAATATACCTTCAAAGGGTGAGAAGAAGAATGGAATTGTTTTTGAAATAAAGATAGTTGGGAATGTTATGTATGTGGCTAAGACCAACAAGGTTGGGAATATTTTGAAACATTCTAAATCTGAAAATGTTTCCAATACTTCTGGTTCTAATAATTTAGAAAAGAAAAGAAGGAATCCAATTGATAATAGAAAGTTTGGTGAATCAGAAAAGAAAGAGAAGAAGGTGGCTGAGAAACACATTCCCAATTTTGATCAGTATGAAGGTTTCAGAGGAAAATACTCTTTCTATGGGTATTGTTGGTATTATAGTGGATTTGGGCACACAATAAGTATGTGTTGGTTCAATAAACAACATTACTATTATCCCACAGGTTATGAAAGGAAGAGATTGAGGTGGATTCAATCTTCTCAAAGAAAGAAAAATTATAAGGTTGTCTTGAAGAAATCTAAAAATAATGAAGTAAAGATTGAAAATAGGTTCCAAACCTTGGAAAATATTTGTGAAATATGTGAACAAAATGGAAACCTTGAAAAAGGATGTATTGTTTTGTTACCAGCTCAACAAAATATTCTCAATTCTAAAAATCCAAAGGTGAAGAATGAAAAGAATAGAGAAAAGGCGCTTGTTGGTAAAACTGCATTAAATTCCATAAAAGGATAACGACCCTGGATACTTGATAGTGGGTTCTCTCCTCACATGACAGAAGACTTGAAATTTTTTAAGGGTGTGAAATATTTTAAAGAAGGCATGGTGACATTTGGAAATGATGAATCATTGAAAATAAAAGGTTTTGGGTCAGCCATCATTGGAAAATAAAAGATAAAATCTAAGAAAACATTGTATGTTGATGGGATGAAACACAACCTGCTAAGTGCCTCACAATTGTGTGATGAGGGTAACAAGGTTATCTTCAAGAAATATGCATTTGTTATAAAGAGTAAAGAATATGGAAGTATTGTTACAAGATTCCTATGTACGAAAGGAAATTTGTTTCAGTTTGGTGATTCAAAAAACTCTTGTTACATGAGTATGGTGGAAGAGAATCAGTTATGAAATAAAAGGCTTGGGAATATGTGTCAGAGAAACATGAGAATGTTATCTAAAAGAGAAAGTGTTTGAGACATTCCAGATTTTCCAAGAAGAAGATATTGGTGTTGCACTATCTACCAGAAAGGAAAAATTACAAATGTTGTGCATAAGAAAGTTGATATTTGTTCAAAACAGCCCTTATAGATGATCCACTCTGATATATGTGGGCCAATGAGAAAACAATAAATACATGGAGATAATTACTTCATTACTTTCATTGATGATTTTACTCTCAATACTTTTTTTGTGTACATGAAACACAAATTAGACACTTTGAAAATGTTTAAAAGTTTCAGAAGAAAAGCTGAGAAAGAATGTGAGTATTCTGTGAAGAAGTTGAGAACTGATAATGGTGGTGAATACAAAAGTGAATAATTTTAAGACTATCTTGAAAATCATGGAATTAGACATGAGTATAGCTCTCTATACACTCCCTAACAAAATGGGGTTGCTGAAAGAAATAATAGAAGCCTGGTGGAAATGGGAAGAACCATGTTACATGAGTATGACATTTATCATTACTTTTGGAGGCAAGCCATGAGTACTGCTGTTTATATTCAGAACCATTGTTTCTATAGGCCTCAATCAGGTATGAATCCTTATGAAATGTTTTATGAAAAAACTCCAAGTTTTATTCAATTTATAATTTTCCTTTCATTATAAATAAGAAAGGTGGAAACTATGGTAAGTTTGAGCAAAAATGTGAGTACGAAATCTTTCTTGGCTACACTTCTGAAGGAAGAGGATACATATTCTTCAACAAAGAAACATAAATAATTATTGATACTATTGATGTAAAAGTTATTAAAATCTCTCAGAATGATCAACATTTCCAGACATATAAACAAGTTGAGCAAGTTGATGAAAATAATTCTGACAAGGATACAAACGATTGTAATCCTAATAAAGGTGAAAAATCAAACTCAACTATTTCCAGTGATGAGGAATACAATCAAAAATCTTATCCAAGGCCGAGGAAACATGTGGAAGCTCAGAATATAATTGGTGATCAACATCAGAAGGTTCAAACAAGAAGAACAACCAATTCCATTACACGCACTTCTTTATATTCGAAAGTTAAACCGAATGATGTGAAAGAATCTTTTGAGTATCCAAAATGGGTTCAATCCATGAATGAATAATTGTATCAGATTGAAAAGAATAATACATGGGAACTCATACCCAATCCTGAAAACAAAAACATCATTGGCACAAAATGGGTTTTCTAGAACAAGCTGAATGAAAAATGTGAAGTTATAAGAAACAAATCAAGATTGGTTTACAAAGGTTATTCATAGATTTAGGATATTAATTTTTTATGAAACATTTTATCCAGTGTAAAGAATTGAAACAATAAAAATATTTCTTTCTATTTCTACACAACGAGGCTATAAGATCTTTCAAATGGATGTTAAATCTGCATTCCTAAATGGTGATCTTAAAGAAGATGTTTATATAAAACAACCTTGTGGATTTGTTATTAGAAAAGACGAAGGTTATGTTGCAAATTGAAAAAGGATTTTTATGGACTAAAACAATACTTGGGGGCATGGTATTACAAATTTGATACATTCTTAAGAAAGATGAATTTTAACAAAGGAAGAGTGGATAAAAATCATTACATCAAAGAAATTCAAGAGTATTTACTCATTGTAATTATTTATGTTGAGGACATTATCTTTGTTGGGAATGATTAAGGAAGCTATGAAATATTTTCTAAAGAAATGGAGAATGTATTTGAAATTTCCGTTCTGGGAGAAATGAAATATTTTCTTGGGTTAAAAATCCAGAAAAAGAAATAATACATTTTTCTCTCCCAAGAAAAGTATGAAAAATAACTTCTCAAGAGTTTTGGCATGGAAAATCCAAAACCTATTTCCACACCCATTTTAGTAGGAAAAAAGTTGAGTAAATATGAAGATGGAAAAGAAGTGGATCAAAAAGAGTATCAAAAGTTGATTTGAAGTCTATTGTATTTTACTACCTCAAGACCTGATATTTTTTATGCTGTTACCTTATGTGCAAGATTTCAGAGTGATCCAAGAGAATCACATCTTATTTCTGGAAAAAGAATTATTAGATACATCAGAGGCACGTTAGAATTTGGAATCAGGTATTTCAGCTCAGATAGTATTGATTTATTTGTGTATTTTGATGTAGATTGGGTAGGAAATGTTGATGATAGAATATCCACATCTGGTGGTGTATTCTTTTTGTGAAAGAATTGTGGTAGTTGGAATTTGAAGAAACAAAACTCAACAACTCTCAGTATGGCTGATGTCGAGTATGTTGTTGCTACTCAAGACACTAATCAACTAATGTGGATGAAAGAACAATTAGAAGATTTACTTGTTTAAGTAAAGTTACCCTTTCTCTTGGGTTGTGATAATAAAAGTACAATCAATATCACCAGAAATCCAGTGCAAAATTCTCGTTCAAAAAATATTGATTTCAAATATCATTTCATCAAAGAGCATGTGGATAAGAATGAATTGAAGCTGGAGTATGTTCCAACATCAGAACAATCTGCTTATATATTCACAAAACTTTTATCAAAGGAATAATTCTAAAAAATGAGGTTAAACATGGGGGTCCAACCACTTTCTCTTCAAGGTTGAGGTATGTGTATCTGTCCCCTCTCTCATCTTACCTTTGGATTATTTTTTCAAGGGGGAGAATTGTTTTTTTTCATAAATCTATTGCACAAAAGAGAGAGTTGTGGGTAATCTGTGAATTCAGTGATGTTTAGTGTGTGAACTATTCTAACTATTTGTTGGAGTGTTTTTAGGAAAAGAAATTGATTTGTTTTCCTAGAATAATGAAGAAAAAAAGAGGTTGTCAAGATCACTATTTTTTGGAAAACATGGTTTTTCTATTAATGATTCTTGTTTCCTACAATGAGTTAGCTCACATAAGTTTAGAATTGTTAATATGTAATACATTAATTAAGGGTATAAAGTTCAGTGATTTATGAAACTTTGTAGACAAAAAAATATAAATGGGTAGATTGTTGAGACCAAGATAATGATAAAGGTGATAAAGGTATTCAAGTTTTGTCTTTTGTTGTCAAGGTATGTTTTGTTAGAAGGAAATCACTTCACTTTGTTTTTTGGAAACAATTGTTTAGGTTTTGTTTTAAAAATAATCAGACCCATGTTAATCATGACAATGATTTTATGATTTTTATTTCATATAAATCACGAGTTTTATTGAGAACTTGTGATAAAATCTTGATAGAATAAAGGGGGAGTGAAAGAGATGCTATCAATGAAAAGAATTATATTCAGATTTTTTTTCAAAACAATCAGAAAGGAATCATATTCAGATTTTTTTTAAATAATAAGAAAAGAATCATATTCAGATTTATCATATCTGTATGGCAGAGAGAAAGAAGTGGTACCCATTTTTTTTCAAAACAATTAGAAAAAAATCATATCCAGATTGTATCGATTGTATTTCAAAACAATCTTATCCAGATTGTATCGATTGTCTTTCAAAAGAATTGGATTATGAGTGAAATTAAAAGAAGTGGTACCAATGGAAAGGTGGTTCCAATGAAAGTGGTACTGATGCTGATCAAAAGTGATGTCGATGTGAAAAGTGATGCCAATGGAAAGTGGTGTCGATCTAAGTGGTGTCGATGGAAGAGGTGATGCCTATAGAAGATGAGACACTGATTGTTTTTCAAAATAATCATATTTAGGTAGAATAAAATTAATGATATGGTGTTTATTGATAATGAATCATATCATATTGTTTTTTATTGTATCTGGGTTGATCATCCTTATCAGATTGTATTGTATCATATCCAGCAATTATAACCAGCAACCATAACCAGAAATGATCATATCTAGAATGATCGTATATAGAATGATCGTATCTAGAATGATTGTAACTAGAAATGATCATATCTATAATGATATTATCTTGAATGATCGTAACCAGAATGATCATATCTAGAATAATCGTAACTAGAATGATCATATCCAGGATGACTGTAACCAGAATAATCATAACCAGAATGATTGTAACCAGATATGAATGTATTCAGGATAATAATATCCAAACCATTTGTATTTAGAAAATATCATGATTTGGTTGAGATGAAAAGAAAGAAGCAGGAATTAATGGAAAGTTATAATGCTTTCCAATTGAAGTCAGATGATGCTAAAGCTAATCCTCAATGAATTTAAAGTCATGAATATAGTCATGATTCAACCACTGGTTTTTGAATGTGATGAAGTGTTTTCTCAAGAGGGTCAAGAGAAAAAAAATGAAAGTTGAGATAGATGAATTAATTGTCAAGGGGGAGACTTTATTTAAAAAATTGATGGTATATCAAGTGGATAAGTGCATTTCTTCAAACACATTCAATTGGTATGGTAACAAGCATTGTTTTGAAGAAATCAAAATGAGAAAATAAAATGCAGACACATGTATTTCTCATCAATTTTAATTGTATTGACATTTGAAATGGGAGTTTGGAAAAGAATAGATGAAGATTGTAGAAGATTAGAGAATAATTGAGAAGTGTTGATGAAGTCATAATTGCTTTGAGATTTTAGGAGAAATTCAAATTTGGGTGAATTTAAGTGAGTAGGAAAGTGTTTTGGGATTCTCACCTAAACATGTTTTGGGTCACCTATAAAAGGAATGAATTACATTGTACTTGTGTGAATGGTAGAGAGAGAACCTCCAGGTTTCTAGAGATAAGTAGAGTTCAACTCCCTTTAGATTGAAAATTGTATTAAGTTGTGCTGATTCATTCATATTCTATTCAGCATGATAATTGTTTTCAATAATTGCAGTGGTTCCGATTCTAATATTTTGTTTTCTATCTGAAAATTGGATTGGGAGTTTTTTTTTGAAATAATAAGATTGGGATCTTTGTTTTTAAATAATTGGACTGGGATCTTTGTTTTTAAAGAATCATACTGGGAGCTTTGTTTTGAAAGAATTAGACTCAGAGGAATCAGACTTAGTGTTTCAATACAAAGTCTAGGTGGTTCTTACCTTTATTCTAGGTAAGGAATTGATGAATTGTATTTAAATTTGAATACATTTGTTGAATTGAAAAGAAGAGTAGGTGACATGAGGTGTTACAAAATAATTGTATTACCCTATTTTTCTAAGAGGATGTACATTCACTAGTTGTATTGTTTCATAGTGCTACATGAGTGAAAGGGTGCATCATACTCATTGTAATACAAGGATTCATTTCTAGTGGATTGTATGGTATTGTATAATTTCAAAATAATACCAAGAATGTAGATATTCTTATTTAATAGTGAACCTTGTAAATATTTGTGTTCCTTTGGATGTGTGTTTATTTGTTTCTCAGTAGGGAATTGAAATCCTTAATAGGAGGCAAAGGTTTTTTCAATTGAAAAGAAACTTAAAAGAAAAAGAGTATCACTGATTCACCCCTGCCCCTCTCAGTGATACAATACTTTAACTGGGGACTTTCAATATTCATCATAGGCCTTACCAAATGATATATATGCATGTTTCATTAGATTAGTAAAATGGCATGGAAAGGACCACTCCACATTCACATCAGCAGTCCAAGGCATGGGGTTGTTAATGGGGTGCTCCACCTATAGGGGGAGAGCCTGTATAGGCTTGTCACCAAGAGGGCCATCTTTCATTTGTATTAGAGTGGATGGAATCTACATATAATTAGATTGAGACTCAAACGCTTTGGATTTTCGAGGGAAAACCATTTGGAATCCCTCTTCATCCTCACTATTTTTTTACCTTTGGGAAGAGACTCATATTGAATTCTCTACATGGATCCATCCTTTCTTGCATCAATATATAAATTTATGTTATTGCTCATGTCTACTAGACTAGTCACCTCTACCCTTGGGGCCAAGATTTCAGGCCCATAAACATTGAACAACCACTTCTTCAGTGAAGCATCATCCAAATCCATGGTTTGGGTGGGAACTTTAGGCTTTGAGTGCAATGGTGTTTCAACATACAATTTCTAATTTCTTTTGTAGGATCTGGAAGTAATCATTTGTTATTGGAGGAACTATTGGTCAACACTTTCTTGAGTGGTTGCTTCATTAGGTGAGACTACAATCTCATCCTAGGATCTAACCACTTGTTTCCCCTTAAGGTCACTCACATTATCTGGTGAAAACTATATATGGAAACCTAAAACATATACCGTAGGAAAACATTCATTTCCTCCACCCATATGTCTGATCCCTTCACCAAAATGTTCACCATAGACATCAGTAAGACCATCTCTAGATCTATTTAAACAAGATAACTACAGACTTGACTTATTCCCAGGCTCCTTGTCAAGAGCTTGCTGCATCATGGGCAACATTCTATCCTATAACTGAACACTCTAAGAGTACCAAGACCATCATGAGCAGTGGAATTCAAAATCTTAGATTTCTTAAAGCATAAATTTTACTCATTCCCACAAATTGAGCAAAATGCATTGACAATAGACCGCTTGTTTCTTAGGATATCATGACCGATAGACTTATAATATTTGTACAACCTAAGGATTTTTTCATATTCAATACAAAATTCAAGATCATTATCATCAGTCAAAAGAAAAACTTTATCGAATAAGATAGAGCACACGATGATTTCTAATAGAAAATAGGCACAATGACCAAATCTGGAAAATTTTGTTTTCTTATCTAATTTTATCAGGATCGCTATAGCCATTGCAATATAAAATAATATCTTAGGGTGATAAATTACCCAATTAAATCCATAAACCTTGACCCACACTTGAAAAAAGGTGTTACTTACCTCCAACAGGTTAAAGCTCCAATATTATTCCCTTATTTGTAAAATTCCAGGCTTGAGATTAATCGAGCCAAAGCCCCATGCTCTCATTTTCATATCATCATAGGTTAAGATAATGTGAAAGAAAACAAACCCCAATGAGACACACCTCCAATTTGAGAAGCCCTAGATGTATGAGAGTCTCAAAGTCAAGTCCCTGATTTTCCATTACTTTAAACCCATCAGTGAAAAGAGACGGGAAATAATGGATTTCCTACTAATCTCAAGAAATTCCAGAACAACATCTTGATGAGAATTAACATGGGAAATATTTCCTTTCCATCAATATCCACTAGTGGACGATCCATTGAAGAGAGAGAAAGACTGTCAAGCAGCATATTTAGAAACAGCGACATCAGACCTTCCATGAGCTACTTTTTAGGTCTCTAATCTAACGCCAATAACCTTGTGGGAGTCGAGTCGACCTTTTGTGAGGAAAGATTCAGCCAAATCGCAGTGATCCAAAGCTGCCATAACAGAAGAACCCTACTCACCATTATGAGCTAGAGTAAGAAGCTCTCATGGATTGCATGTTTCCCATATAAAATTATAATAAATGTATTTAAATAATAAATATATTTATTATATTTATAATTACATATATATATTAATATATATATATATATACTTATTTAAATTCCAGGAATGGTGCAAGCCATTGGTTAAAACCCATGGCCCTAGAAAATTTATTAATAAAAAGTAAAGTACACAAGAAATAAAGATAAGAGATTTCAAGGTTAAAAAATGGCATAAAAATGACACCTTAAATAAAAGGACATACATGAGTCACCTTATTTTTTGTCAGTTACCCCTTACTCTAGAGCCACCCCAACGTTTTGGATGTCTATCGGTCTTTCACTACTTCAGAGCCTGCTAATTATCAACCTGATCATTCATACCCAATGATCCATCTTCCTTTTCATGAGTCTCAATGTATTGACCTCCCATGAAATCATTTTTTAACAATACAGATCCATATTTATTTATGTCCTTGACAATCTCAATATCTTAGGTTTGTCCTTTAACATGAAGAGGTCCATGGAAATTTCTAAACTCCTCATGAAACACTTCCTTATTATTAGATCTGTGTGGAATATCAAGTGAGTTAAATTTATTATTAATCGTACTCGAGTCTGATGGAACAGTGGAAAACTCCTTTCTTGTCGACTCCCTTTCCAGAGTGTTAGCCTCCACAGCTCATTCCTTATATGTCATATTAAATGGGGTCTCACCGTATGGTGATATCATAGTCTCCTTTTTAGACATCCTCACCTAATCATTTTTGGGGTCAACATTGAGCACCTACTTCTATTCATGCACTTCAAACTATATAGTTGAAGCCTATCTATGCACAAGTGAAGAAGTCTTGGGTTTTCTAAACATGACTAACTAAAATTCCTCATCATCCACCACCTTACCCTTCCCCTTCCCATTGGTAGTAATTAATAAATCTTTTCATGGGTCATGATCAACATCCCCTTTGATAGAATTATATAAATATATATAAATATATATAAATATATATAAATATATATAAATATATATAAATATATATAAATATATATAAATATATATAAATATATATAAATATATATAAATATATATAAATATATATAAATATATATAAATATATATAAATATATATAAATATATATAAATATATATAAATATACATAATTATATAAATATATTTATAATTATATACAAATATTTTTAAATATATTTATTTATAATTATAATTATAAATAATTAAATAAATATTTATATAATTATAAAATTATAATAAATATATTTATATATTAATAAATATATATATGTATAATTATAAACAAATATATATAATATATAAAAATATTTTTAAATATATTTATATATAATTATAATTATAAATATATTTATTTATTTAAGTAATTATATAATTATAATAAATATATTTATTATATTTATAATTATATATATTAATATATTAAGATTAATGATGGTGGAGGGTGTACGGGATTGGGGCACCTGGCATCGCTGGTGCTTTATCGGTGGAAATCGCGTGAAGGACCGTGGATTTCCCATTTATAGAAAAGGGCATCGTAAAAAGCATTTTTTTGGTGACGAGACATAGATCACAAATTTTTTCCCCAAGATTATTTGAAAAACACATTTGCGATGGGTTGTCGCAAATACTCATTGTGATGGGGTCCCCATTGCAAAATGTCTCATTGCAAATATTTTCCCCAAGATAATTTAAAAAAGGTATTTGTGACGAGTCGTCACAAATATGGTAATTTGATTTTGAATAAAATAATATTGTTAATAAAAATAAAATAATATTAGAAAATATTAAAAAAAATATTGCAAAATGATAATAATAATAATATTAATAATATAATTAATTTTAATATAATAATAATATTATAATAATAATAATGATAATAATACTATTAATTAAATAATAATATTAATATTATTAAAAAAATAAAATAATATTATGAATAATATTATCAATATAATAGTAATATTATTAATAATATTAATGAAATAATAATATTAATATTAGTAAAATAATAAAAAATTATAAAATAATAAAATCCTCGATGTTCATAAAAATATATAAAAAATAATTAAAACAAAATAATAAAAAATAAAAAATAAAAAATAATAAAAATAATAATAAATTAAAAAAATAAAAAAATAAAAAAAAATAAAAAATAAAAAACACACTATATAGAAATATAAATAGTTAATACTACAAAAAAATACATTCAAATGTTTTATCATAAAAAACAAATATATCACTAGGTGGTCCTTTGGAGGAGCTGGAGGAGAAGGTGGAATGAACTCCATCCTTAAACCACAAGTCATACATTGCATGTGATCCATCTTCTCCTACTACTCCTACTACCATCGACTCATCTCCTCCTCCTTATGCTGTCACCAGAACTCTCCCTACTACTACTGTTGCCATTAGTGCATCTCCTGCTACTGCCATTGATGCATCTCCTCCTACTCCCTACCCATACTCTCTATGACCTCACTCTGAGCTGGCAACTGCTCCTGATACTATTCAGGAGATGATGATGAATCTCCATGAGCTCCACTCGAGATAGATGTCGACATTACAGTGGTACCATAATAACTCTCAAGCATTAATCGATAGTCTATACCTACAACTCGGCCTTTCTTGAAGGCATACTGGGCCTCCTACATCCATGCTACCTCATCAAATCGACGAACACTGGTCTGAATCTCAGTCACGGCCTGACTCTCAGCCTTTGACTGAGCCTCCGTGGCCTCATATGACTTCTTCAATTACAATTTAAAATTAAAATAGTTAAAATATTATTTATAGTTAATTTTAAAAGTCAAAAATAAATTACACTAACCACAATCTGACACTGACGATCACCTCTAATCTCTCTGTTGACTGGATCA
The DNA here is from genome assembly GCA_963277665.1 of Viscum album. Classification (NCBI taxonomy): domain Eukaryota; kingdom Viridiplantae; phylum Streptophyta; class Magnoliopsida; order Santalales; family Viscaceae; genus Viscum; species Viscum album. The sequence continues at coordinate 673,447,512 of OY728134.1, read as the reverse complement.
TTGTATATCCTCCTATAAATGTCAAACTCCGTAACATCGGGTTATTCGACTACCTATTTTAATATAAAATAAATTGTTACATTTAAAGTTATATAAATTATTTTTAAAAAAGTACTTACCATATGTTCCCTATTCGTACTGAATGTAAGACTACCGGCTTGATGTGTCACTTCATATATCCCCCGATTTAGTTGACCTATCGATGATATCATCTGAAAACATCCACCCATCCAATGTAAACATAATCCATCCCAAACCAGAGATGAAATATATTCAGTTTTGTGGGTGGATAAGACTCATCAAACTCTATCACTCCTACTTTCATCATTTTTTTCCTTCTCAAATTGTGCAAAAACTGATGGAAATGCTCACTCATAAACCCCTACCATGCCTTCCAGATAGTGATACACATTCTCTCATTGATGTGATACCATAAACCCTAAAAATAAATTATAATATCAAGTTATTAATTAAATAAATTTCAAAACAAATATAATTTATTTATGTACCAGCCATTGATCAAACATGCGGTGATGAATATCAATGGGAATCTCATCCCATGTGACCCATGCTTCAGAAAAATAATTGCGTAATATAGCACTCCCCTGTCCAACAACTATATGTAAACATTAGTGAAAAAAGAACAAATAATCAAAAAATTAGTATATAAATAAATTAATGAAAATTAACAAAAATATACAGATAAACATAACTCTACATGCATGGATCAAATCCAAGATGTGGATGTCACTCTAGGATAGGGTCAGGAATCATTAATCGGGTAAGACCATTCCCCCTCTGAGTCCTCCCTAAACTGCCAGTAGTCTAAGGGTCAGATGATCCAACATCTTGCTCGTCTAAAGGTATATCAGCCTCCTCTAACTGACGAAACATATTTGGGTCCATATGAAACATGAAATAATTATTGTTAGCCAATAGTTAAAAACAACTATTATATATATATATATATATTATATGATCATAACCATCATTTAACCATGTCAATATTTATTTTCATCCTCATCTTCATATCTAATGATGTTAATGTCTTCATATTCCTCTTTAGCATCATCAATTTTCATATGAGTTTCAGTTTCATCATATCATGTCATTTCAAATTCATTTGTAACATCATCGTCACCATCAACCCTTAACTTCAGAGTGTTATCATTGATATTCGTATCTATTTATGAAAAAGATGGATTTGGAGTAGTCTCTTGAAAAATTTCAATTCCTAACACTTCAACAGAACCACATTCACTTTTAGTAAATTGATTTTCCTGAGATTTAATTTTTATTATGATCCACCAATAACCCAACTCTTTTGAAGTACCACAATAACTAGCATAATAAATTTTATGTGCCTGATGATCTAATAAAAATGGTTTATTTAATGCAAGAATACTTTTATATTTAATATCAATGATTACATGGGTTGGATGAACATGCAAGACTCTATCAGTATCAAACCACTAACATTTAAACATCATTATGTAATTCTATCCCAGATAACACAATTCAATAATTTCTTCCAGCATGTCGTAAAAGTAAACTTCAAAATCTCTATGATGAGATCTTCTCAAGCAGACACCACTATTCATTTTTTTGATTCCTCTATGCATGTGTGTGAAATCAAAAACCATTTATGACATATGAATTATAAGATTTAACCATTTTGGATGATGGGTTACTTAAGACACACAATTGATTGTCAATTTTATCAGTAGGTTGAGATAACTATTTTTTTTAAAATAATTATCAATATAAAAAGCAACAAAATGATTTTATATGTTAAACCATAAATAATTTATGTTACCAATTTTTGAATCCAGTAGGAAAAATTATTTTGTCGACGTTCTTCAAGAGCAGCTATTGTAATTTATGGAAGCTGTTTCCTGATATGATTATCATATAACCTATAAATAAAATAAGATTAATTTACTGTAACAAATATTATAGAATAAGTGATAGGATCATTCATAGTAATAATGGTGTCATTTATTCATAGTTGAGGAGAACATATGTACGAGCTCTGTGATGTTGATCATCTGAAAGCCATCATTCATGAACTCCATCGAAGCCAAGTTCAGGATGATTAAAAATTGATAATTTATTACTTATTTCATTGACAACATTTCCCTCATTATGGCCCATGTGGTTCTGTTTTGAGAGATATTCAGATTTAAAATAATGAGAGCATTAAAAAGAAATTTAATCTTGTAAATGATCTTTTTCAATTGATCCTTCAACTAATGCTTTTTTACCTACTTATTTCTTCAATTTCTGCATGCATCTCTCAAATTGGAACATCCATCAGAACTGTATTGGACTTCTATATTTTTCTTCATGCGAAAAATGTAATATCAAATGTTCCATTGAGTCAATGAAAGCCGACGAGAAGATTTTTTTCAGTTTATATAAAATTAAAACAACATCTTCTTGTAGTCTGCTAAGTGTATTGTAGTTTGTTTTGACTAAACAAAAGTCTCAGAAAAAATATTTTGTGTCTATTATTTCATCCTAAATCATAGAATTCAACAAACCTCTTAATCTAATCAACCGATGTATTTCCATTATAACATGACTTTCATGACTTTTTAATATGGTAATACGACCATTTATGACACATCTTCCCAAATTGGAAGCATAACCATATGGAAGTCTCAAATTTTCAATCCAATGAAAAAATAATAATCTTCTTTTTCCTTCATTAACTTTTGTGATCTAACATTTTCAAACAGTTCAAGTTCCGGTCTCCTATAAATTTGGGCAAGATCTAATTTTGTCTTTAAATTATCTTTGGTCTTACATGATGTATCCAAAACTGTATGAAATAAATTATCAAAATAGTTATTTTCAATATATATGACATCCAACATGTGACTGACCAATAAATTAGACCAATATGGCAGATCCCCAAAAAATGCTCTATTTTATTCAATTGTATTCTTTCCAAAATCCATTAATTTTTTATTGGTTTATTTTTGGTTCAAATATAATGGGAGGTAATTAAGAGACAATTGATTTTACATATGTACCTGGGATCATTATTGGAGTTTCATATCTTTCAATTGTACCTTTTCTAAAATGATATTTGTTCCTCCAAAAAGAATGATTGGTTGGAAGGAATCTGCGGTGATAGTCGAAAAATAAGGTTTTTTTCCATTGAAGAACATAAACAATTTTAGGTCTCTCATACAGTACAAATATGATTTTGGACCATGTGTACTCTAGCCAAATAACATTACATAAGATGGGAAGTCACTAATTTTCCACATCAATGCAGATTTCAATAGGAAATTCTATTTCATAGAAATATCATATTTACTGACACCATTACTCTATAATTAATTTAACTCATCAATCAATGGTTTCAAATAAACATCAATATTCTTTTTTAGATGCCCTGAAATTAATAAGGTCAAAACCATTTATGCATCATTCATCGATATCCAATGAGGTAAAATCTATGGAGTTATAAAGATAAGCCAACATGGATACTGATGTAAGAACTAAATGGATAGAAATTGTCAATAAAAAGACCCAATCATATGTTTCAAGATTCTAAAGCAAAAGACAGATGCACTTTGTCAAAATGTTTCATAAATCACCATTAGAGGTATGATTTAATCTTTTACCGATTGAAATATTGGTTTTGTTCCATGACATCAATGTCATTGTGTTCTGAGACATAAATAAACACTACAATATGGGTTTAAGAGGGAAATATCTCAACTATTTTACAGGAATCAATCCAGACTTTTCTAGTTGAGCATCTTTATACCTCGATTTTCCACAATGGGAAAAATTTCCAATAACTCATTTTCACCATAATACGAGATGCAATCATTTTAACATGCATGAATCTTATGATAACTAAGATCCATTCTACAAACCAACTTTTTCACTCATAGAAATTTTTAGGCAACACATTTCTTTTAGGTAACAGTGTTTTAAAAAAAGAGAATATCTGATCTAAAAAGTTATCTAACATTCCATTATTTGATTCAATAGCCATAAATTTTGCAACTAATTTAAATTTTTTTATCTTGAATCTAGGATATAAGTATTCTTTAGTAGACCTCAACAATTCATAAAATTGAGATGATTCTAACTTAGGAGTTAAATCAATATCATACTGAGTTTTTGTTTCATGAAAAGATAGACCTACGTCATCATGTAACAAATTTTGAAACCGTGATAGCTCTGGAACCAAATTATTAGTATCTTCTATAGAACTATGTTCACCATGTTGATACCAAAAAACATAATCTGGTTGAAAACCAAAATGCAATAGATGGACTCCAATATTTTCAAATGTATCAAACATCCTCAGAGAAAATTTTTTACAAGGAAATTTAATTGTCCCTTCTGAAACAAATTATGGTTTTGATGAAGCAAATGATAAGAAATTTTCAACACCCTCAATATATACAGGATTTAAACCAAAAATATTTAGATTCTTGTGTTGATTTATCCAAGAAAGATCATAAAATAATGACTATTTTCGAATTCCTTATTCCATATTTCTTTAAAAAATATAAAATAATAATTTTTTTGAATAAATTGATATAAGACAGACACTATCCAAAAAAGAGAAGAAATTTAAATTCACTTTTAAAGAAATTTATAATAATTTCTATTATTTCATAGTTATTTATAGTATTTGTTTTAAAAATTATACTAATACACACTAATTTATAATAATTTATACTAATTAACTCTAATTATTAGTAATTATAGCTAATTTATACTAATTACCGCTAATTACGAGTGGCATAATTTCTAACTAATTGGCGGGAGCTCTTTTTCCCAATTGCTCATCTCTTTGTAACCTTTTTCAACAGAAATCACTATGGAAAATCTACTCCAACATATGAATATCCATTTTTGTATGCACTAGAATGGAGAGTAGGGAGGCATCACCACACTGCTCTCCATTATCGTTCATATGAAAATGGATATTCAAATGTCGAAGCATATTTTTTATAGTGATTTCAGTCATAGAAAGCTTCAAGAAGATGATATGTTAAGAAAAAGATCCTCCTTTTTCTGACTTCTCATATCCTTGCAATTTTCTCTTTCTAAAATCAATATAAAAAAATTTCTCTAATGTACCCATATCAATTCTTATGAACATGAAAATGGATATTCATATTTTGAAGAAGTTTTTTCATAGTGATTTTAGTGAGAGAAAGTTTCAAAGAGATGAGCCATCGAGCAAAAGGAATACCACCAATCCCCTAAAAATTATGCCAATTTATTACAAATTATTGAAAATTATTTCTAATTAATACTTATTATTTCTAATTATTCCTAATTATTACTTATTAATCTTAATTATTCCTAATTATTAGCATTTATTCATATTTATTACTATTTATTACTAATTATTTCTACTTATTACAATTTATTCCAATTTATTCCTAATTATTACTAATTATTACTAATTATTACTAATTGTTACTAATTATTACTAATTATTACTAATTAATCCTAATTATTACTAGTTATTCTTAATTATGACTAATTAATCACAATTGTGACTAATTAATCCTAATTATTTTTAATTATTACTAATTATTACTAATAATGACTAATTATGACTAATTATGACTAATTATAACTAATTATGACTAATTATAACTAATTATGACTAATTATTACTAATTATGACTAATTATTACTAATCATGACTAATTACTACAAATTATTACTAATTACTACAAATTACTACAAATTACTACTAATTACTACTAATTAATCCTAATTACTACTAATTACTACTAATTAATCCTAATTACTAGTAATTAATCCTAATTACTAATAATTATTACAAATTAACCCTAATTATTACTAATTATTACTAATTGATCATAATTATTCCTAATTAATCCTAATTATTCCTATTTATTCTTATTTATTCCTATTTAATTATAATTAATCCTAATTTTTACTAATTATTCTTAATTATTCCAAATTATTACTAATAATTACTAATTAATCATAATTACAACTAATTAATCCTAATTACTACAAATCATTCTTAATTGTGAATAATTAATCTTAATAATGACTAATTAATCCTAATTATGACAAATTATTACTAATTCTGACTAAATATTACTAATTGTGAATAATTATTACTAATTTTGACTAATTATTACTAATTATTACTAATTCTTACTAATTAATCCTAATTATTACTAATTAGGACTAACTAATTTTAATTGTGACTAATTAATACTAATTATTACTAATTAATCCTAATTATTACCAATTAATCCTAATTATTACTAATTACTACTAATTATGACTAATTATTACTAATTATGACTAATTACTACTAATTACACCAAATTACTACAAATTACTACTAATTACTATCAATTAATCCTAATTAATCCTAATTACTACTAATTAATCCTAATTAATCAAAATTACTACTAATTGATCCTAATTACTACTAATCAATCCTAATTAATCCTAGTTACTACTAATTATTCCTATTTAATATTATATATTACTAATTAATCCTAATTAATCCTATTTATTCCTAATTAATACTATTTATTGTTATTTATTCCTATTTATTCCTAATTGTTACTAATTATTACTAATTATTCCTAATTATTCTAATTACTAAAAATTATTCCTAATTATTCCTAATTATTACTAATTATTTCTAATTATTACTAATTATTCCTAATTATTCCTAATTATTCCAAATTATTACCAATTATTCCTAATTATTACTAATTATTACTAATTATTATTAATTATTACTAATTATTACTAATTGTTACTAATTATTCTAAATTATTAATAATTAATCCTAATTATTATTAGTTATGAATAATTATTACTAATTAGGACTAATTTCTACCAATTACTACTAATTACTACTAATTAATCCTAATTACTGCTAATTAATCCTAATTACTACTAATTATTCCTAATTAATTCTAATTATTTCTAATTAATCCTAATTTTTACTAATTTTTACTAATTAATCCTATTTATTATGAATTAATCCTAATTATTACTAATTAATCCTAATTATTATTATTTATTCCTATTTATTACTATTTATTACTATTTTTCCTAATTAGTACTATTTATTCCTATTTATTACTATTTATTACTATTTATTAGTGTTAATTACTATTTATTCCTATTTATTCCTAATTATTACTAATTATTAATAATTATTACTAATTATTACTAATTATTAATAATTATTAATAATTATTTCTAATTATTACTAATTATTACTAATGAATTCTAATTTTTACTAATTGTTCCAAATTAATCCCAATTAATCCTAATTATTACTATTTATTCCTAATTATTACCATTTATTTCTAATCATTCATAATTATTACTAATTATTAATATTTATTCCTAATTATTACTATTTATTCCTAATTATTACTATTTATTACTAATTATTACTTTTTGTTACAAATTATTCCTAATTATTCCTAATTATTGTTAATTATTACTAATTATTACTAATTATTCGCTAATTATTATTAATTATTACTAATTATGACTAATTATTAATAATTATTAATAATTTTTCTAATTAATACTAATGACTACTAATTAATAATAATTAATATAACTATTAATTAATACTAATTAATACTAATCACATGTATTTGTAAAAAAAATATTGCAAAATAAAATGATCTAATTCTAATTTAATTTGATTGCATCTAATTAAAAATAATTATAACTAATATCAAATAAATTGAATTAACTAAAAAATAAAATAAATTGATAAATACCTTAAAACCGAATCTTTTGGAGGATTTACGCCACGAATATTGCTCCGATTTAAAATTTTTAACTTAGAAAAATTTTGGGAGAGAAAATATAAGTTGAGAGGGAGAGATGAGTAGAGAAAGGAGTGGAATAGGGGGAAAGAGATGGAGGTATATATAGGTTACATTAGTTATGACAGGTTTATTTGTGACGGGTCCCATCACAAATATTGACCCCCTATTAATTAGCAGTGGTGGTTAAAAAAGTATTTGCGATGGGTCCCATCACAAATATCAACCTGCTGACATACTATTTGCAACGGGAGATAAATCTCGTCACAAATACTAAAAAACGCTATTGGGTATTTGCGACGGGCTTCTATGCTAGTTGCAAATATCCATTTTTTCCGTAGTGAACGTCGCTACTGTGGATGATCACAGATTTACCGACAGTTTTTGAGTTTCTTCCTTGAATGACCACAAATATGTAGATGGCGTTGCTGTTGTGAAGGATCGTAAATCTGCCAATGTCCAAACATATGCTGACTTCAGTGTGTTTCATGATGATTTGTGGGCACCGACTAAGGGCAGGAAGTCGTTGCTTGCTTCTTTTTAGGATACACCTACTAGTCGAATCATTAAAAAGGGTTTCAAAGTGCTTACAAAGGAAAATCCAGATGAAGTTACTGAATGAATGTCGATGGGTAAGAAATCGTTTATTGCAAGGGTTGTTCTTCTAAAGGGTGAGAAACCATAAAAATTAGAGGAGGTATCTCATAGGGTTTCTATGATTTGGGGGTTCTCTGATTGACGATGTGCCTCTATTGTCATGGGTTCTTTCACTTTTTGTTTCCCTCTAATGAGGTGAAACAACAAGCATGGATCTTTGGATCTATTTTTTTGAAGCCAGGTACCCTTCACATTCACGATTGGAGTCCTGATTTCAATTTACCAAATGTTTAGAATACCTTTGCACAGGTCTAGATTAGGATTCATGGCCTCAATTGGATCCTATGGCATCCAAAAATACTCTATGACACTACTACTGTGATTGGAGTGCTGATTTGGTTGGAAAGAAAGACCGAGAAGGTGCGATATGGACACTTTGCTCGAATTCTCATTAAGGTGGACCTTAGTACCACTATCATTGACACGGTAATGCTATATACTCCCAAAGATGATTTTCATTTACATGTTGAATATGAGAAGCGACCTCATTTCTGTGTGGCCTGCTATGTTGTTGGTCATTCGACTAAGGATTTTCATTGAGCTATTGTTTGTAAGATATGCAATGCTTTTGGCCATGCAGTGAAGGACTGCAAGTTGTATGCTAGACAGGATGTTGTTGTACCTGTCCAGAGGGGAGAACCACCTAGTTCATGTGTAGCAAGAACCTCAAAAGCTATTGGGCATGGTAATACATCGGTTAAGATAAATGAGATGGTGCAGGAGGTGAATGCCACAACCTCCTTTAAGAAGGCCCTGTGCAAGAACACCGATGTTGTCACGGTTCATGAGACCTCACCTTTACTTTCAGATCATGAAGCAGCTACTCAAGAAGAAGCTAGCCATGTGGTTTGACAAGAATCCATTGTAAGCAAGAATGGGAAATCCAAAGTGGTTGATGAAGAAGGTTTTATGCTTGTTGCTTATAGGAAACCAAAGGATTTTATGCATGCATGAAAGATGTATGATTCTAGGCCACATGGGAAAGAGCTTAATGTTGAACCATAGGATTTGATCTAAGTAGAGTTTATAGGGAAAGCATCAATGACTTCTCTCCCTGAGGTGTCGTTGCAGGATGATGATCCCATAGCGCTGAATTTCCTTACTCCTTATGGCTTAAAGGAGGGGATTGTTGTTGGTGAGAAGGATAACACTTCCCTTATGGGATCTAGTATAAGTAAACTCTATTTTCTAGACATTCTTAACCACTCAAGTAGTAAGGATGTCTTCTGCGATGAGTTCGGCATGGTTCATGGACCTTGCTTTGTTGAACCACGATCTCTTGAGATGACAACCACGTCTGAATTGTAGGATGCCTCTTTAGATCAGGATGATTCCATTGGTGGAAATGAATCAAATGATGAGGATGTTGATCCACTGAGTGTGGATGATAGATGTCAATCTCGCAAACAATGTAAGAGGTACATACACCCAAGATGTCGGGACGACACCCGTGGGAGGGGTGGTAAATACAAAAAAAGGTGACTTGTTGATGTTGTTTCCATTTGCTGCTTTTTTCTTACATTTCCACACTCTGATATCTCTGTCATGACCCCGTTCCCCAAAGACACCCCTCCTAGGCTGGCAATGAAGAAAGGGGGATAATGACCCTTGAGTCCCACCTCCAGTAGGCCCAAGTTTAGAGAAGAGAACAAAGGGTGTACAAATATCACCAATGTGGGAGGCATTTCTCTTTTTTGGAAAAAAAGATCAGGAGATAAGATGGGTCATCCACAAAGTAACTCCAAGAAATATATAAAATAAATCCAAATCCATCACACAATCATGTTTAAAATAGAAAAAACTTAATACAAAAGTCTCCAAAGTAAAAATACTAAAAGAAAATCTAAACAATGACCCAACAAATTTCAAGATCCAAGCTAGTAAGGCCCAGCATGGTCCACAAAATCCTCATGGAAACCTAAATTTTTTTTATATATGTAGAGTGAACATACATGTATACTTAGTAGGAAAAACCAAAGTCTCTCATGAACATGTGAAAGAAGTATACTAATTCCCCTGTGAGGAAAAAATAGAGCCAAACAACACCTAACAGGTATACTAAACATCCTAACCTCACCATGGAATGATCACCAAATAATGAAATTCAAGTAATATAATATAAATCACATCGATTATAGGGTACCCTCACCACTTTCACACTGATTAGCCACTCTCATACCCTAATGGAAAAGGTTATAGCGCTCCCACCTCTTCCGAATATACCACATCACAACCTACCCATAGACACCTCTGCCACAAACCACGTCACATCCCACCCACAGAATCCTGGGCCACAAACCACATCACATCTCACCTACAATCACCTGGTCCAAAAACCACATCACATCCCACCTGCAAACACATGGGTCGGAAACCACACCTCATCTCAAAGACATCTAGGAAATCAAAATTTTCCCGCACACACTTGGGCCTCACAAACCACAACTTGCCTGAAGAATCTTGGCCTTTGGGAAACCCAGGCCTTTGAGTCAGTTAGGATTCAATCCACCTTTAAGTCCTTCGGGCCACCTCAAGGCCTTTGGTCCACCTTAAGGCCTTTGGGCGACCTCAAGTCCTTCGGGCCACATGATCAGTGCAGTTTCCCCAGACAGACTCTACAAAAAAGGAGCATCCCTAGAGGAGGATTTAGAGTAGGTGCACTCACTAGAGCAGAACCAATGGATTTGGAAGAATGAGAGGGTATGAATATGCCATCAACACTAGTCTGTGCTTGCACAGAAAGCTTAGACAGACGACCATGCGAAGGTGGAGAGCTACCATCACGATACAAATGCTAGGGAGGGGCAGTTCCTTGCAGTTATAGTCTGGTTGAGTTTCCTAAGACCTTCAGGTCATATAATGTCTCTTAAGCATACAGGTCATATAATCTCTAAGCCTACAGTCCTTGTAAGGGTTCCCTCTCATCCCTTGAAAGGGGGGTTATCAAAAATCAATAGAAATTTAGACCTTCGGGCCATTAGTGCAAGCCCAACCTACGTGTTCTCAAACAACTAACCAACCCATAACACTACCTCCTTTCTCTACTACCTCTATATGCACAACACCACACAACAATCCAAAAACCCAATTCATATTCCCAACCTATTTAATCACCATTTCCATCCCCTTAATCCAACCAAACCATGGCACAACAAGTGATTAGTCACTGAAAGTGGCGAATATTAATTGTTAATATCTTTATATTCATTGTTCCAAAGTCCATAAACATTGTTTTTAGTGAATTACATAAATATAACTTCATTTCTCATCAAAAATGCAATTCATGTTTAAAATGCAAATTTGGGCCCAATCATTCATTTGTTTTTGGAAAACATTATATTCATTTTCTGAATTTGAAATTTTGGGATATTATTTATCACTTTTTTTGGAACATTTTATATATTAGGTATGATGGACGAATCCCAAAGGAAGATGGAGAATTTTGCGCCTGAAGGCATAAACTTGCTGGAAAAAGCATAATGGGCCTAAGGCCCATCAAACAAATGTGGGGCCCATAAACCAAGACCAATGAAGCTCAAATTTATACAGTAGAAAGATAAAAATATGAGGATAATTTTATTCAACTGTGGCCGGAGCTAATTCTGATTTTTTCATGATGATAAAGGGATCTAAAGTTGAGATTTAAATGGTGGACCCGACATTAATGCACAGAAATCCATCCCACCATTTAGACCATAACATCCAAACGGATGATCCAAATTTCCTTAACTTTTGAGAGCTTCTATAAGAAACATGTACGAAGATATTTTCTATTTATGACACCTTCGGATTCGGCCTTATGAAGTGTCAAACCCACACTTTAAAATGGAGGATGAATCTGGATGGTTTTGTGGTCAACTTTGTAACGTTAATTTCCTTTTGATTCTTCACCCTCCTTTTGACTCTCTTAATTGTTAGGGGGTGAATTTATTATTTGGGGTAGACCTAAGGCTCCTAATATTCCTATATAATGAGGTATTGGTGAAGGGAATAGGTAGTGGATATTTTTCTTATCATCTTTTGTTCCTTGTTTCATTGTAAGGTTATGCTTCCAAATTTCCTTTGTAATGTTTTCCATTTCCATGTAAGTTTATTTTTTTATCTTTATGTTCTTAATCAACTTTTTTCTTTTCTATATTTTCCATTTAATTTATTAAAACTTTTTTTATCACAAAGCACAATTATATCTCTGTGTTGTTGTGAATTAGTTCACACATAGGTGTGAATATCATTCACACACACGGAGGAGTGCTCGTTATTTCCGCGGTTTTAATTTAATCAATCCAATTCTTGTTAGCCATATTCCGCCCACCATTTAGAGTATACCATCAATGGAGGGCTAAAAATTTAATGGGTTGATCTTAATAGGATGAAAAGGCTGTATTGAATGTTATTTTATGAACGGATTGTTGTTAATTGGATAATTAATTTAAGACATACATTCTTCAGTAATTTATACTATTCATCTTTACTATGTTTGAGCAAACTAAATTCAATTACTAAATGACCATATACCTCTGAGAGATCATGAATTTGGTTCTCTAAGTGTATAGGGGATTAGTAATTGTGTTTAGTAAGCACCAAACCAGAAAATTATGAAGGTAGTGTTATTTTTGAAGAATGGATTCATCAAGAATTAATAAAACCAAAATTGTCTAAAGAAGTAAAATTCATTCAATCCACCCCAAGCATAATCCTAAGATCAACCCATTTTCTTTGAATTTAATTCACATAGGTTTCTTAGTGTTCTTTAAACCATTCAAAATCAAACCCAAAGTTGGCTACTTCATAGCCCATCCTTCACCAAGTCATACCGTCTCAAGGTTACTTCTTCGATCCCTGTGGATTCGACCCCTACATGTACTACATCGACTGCTTTTACCAGTAGGGTAAATTTGGGTGCAACCAAATTTTGGCACCGTTTCCAGGGACCAAGTAAGTTCCTTAGACCAAAAACATTCTTTTCTTACCCCCATTATTCTATTCTCATCCCAATTCTCTTATCATTTCTCCTTCTCGCTTTTTTTTTCTTTGGCGCATGTCTGCCTACACCCGCGACAACTCAAATAGATTAGTTAGGGTGGATACTCCTAGGGGTGGGGAGTCAAGCACTAAAAGAGGTCTATTTACTTTAGATCCAAATCTTACTAATACTCCAAATTCAGACATTGAGTTCGATACAATGGATAATCTCCCACAAAACCAAATCATAAACCGGGGAGGGAACCAAAATAACGGGCAAGACCCTAACTTGGGAATTGTTGCAGACCCGACTATGAATGACTACCTCACACCAACCTGAACCAATGCACCCTCATGCATTAGGCATGATAACATATGATATGCCCAATATGTTTTCAAACCCCATGTCCTGAACCACCTTCCAAACTTTCATGGGATGGAGTCTGAGATGCCTTACCTTCATGTTAAAGAATTTAATGACATTGTCGAAACCATGTGCCCACCAAATAAAATTGAATCTGCTAAAATGAGACTTTTTCCTTTTTCTCTTAAGGACTGAGAAAAGAGTTGGTTAAACAATTTTAGACCAGCATCCATTCACTCTTGGGACCAACTTCAACGAGAATTTTATAAAAAATACTTCCCCCACCACAAAACAATTGCACTTAAAAAGAGCATACCAAACTTTTTTGAAAGAGAGGGAGAAACATTCTATGAAACATGGGAAAAGTTAAAGGACACATTAAACATGGTACCAAACCATGGTTTCTTAATCCCAGAACAAGTGAGAATTTTCTATGAAGGGTTGGGTCCCAGAAACAAACAATTCATAGATATTATGTGTAATGGAACCTTCAAAAACAAAGCCCCAAATGATGCTTACGAGTATCTAGAAAATCTTGCTGAACAAAACCAAACATGGGGAACATCACCATACTATGAGAAGCCACCCAAATCTGGTGGAATGTATAATCTTGGAGAAGAAGAAAACCTTAGAGAAAAACTTGCTGCACTCACGAGGAAAGTTGAGGAGATTGATATTAGGAAGGTCCACAAAATCCAAACTGTTGATATTGTTTGTACAATTTGTGACAAGAATGACTACAAGACCGATAATTGACCAACCATTCCTTCATTCAAGGATGTTATTTTAGGAGGATCACAAGAATAAGTTAATGCAATGAACTTTCAAAATCCACAATTCATGAACACCTTCAATCCAAGGTATAATGACCATCCGGGCTTTCGTTGGAAGGACAATCAACAACCAACACAACAACAATGTATCAACCCATACCCTCAACAAAACTTTCAACCTCATAATCAGTTCCAACCACAACCGATCCAATTCCAACATCCTCATGTCCAATATCAACAACCTATCCAACAACCAAAGTATCCTCCTGGGATAAACCCACAAGCTCAAGCACCAACCCAAAATGTTCCACAAAGCCTACTAGAACAACTGTGCAAACAAATGGAAAAAATGAACTCAGAATTCTCATCCATTAAACAAGAACTTCAAACCATCAAAACTGGAAAGGAACCCATGCCCACACATGCCATTCCACATCAAACATCAAGGGGAGAGACAAGTTTCACTCAAACAACTCACGAATAACTAAATGCTGTGACCGTTTTAAGAAGTGGGAAATCAATTGAAAAACCTGAACAAATAAGTCAGAAACCATGTGAAGCTTCAAACTCTAATGAAAATTCAAATGAACCACAAGCTCAAACTGAAAAAACCGATAAAAATGTGAAAGAAACAACACTTCAACAAAAAACTCAACAACCGGCACCATTTTCTCAACACATGAGGGGGAAAACTAAGCCTGAATTGAGTGACAAATTGAGGGAAATCTTCTCACAAGTCAAGTTGAACATTCCCCTTCTCGATTCCATCCAAACCATACCTTCCGACTCAAAGTACCTTAAGGACTTGTGCACTTTTAAAAGAAAATTTTCACATAAAAACCATGTCCTTTTGGCTGCTAATGTGATTACCACCATTCAAGGGACCATTACTCCTAAGATGAAATACCCAGGATGCCCTTACATAAATGTTGAACTAGGAGAGAACAAAGTTGTCAAAGCCTTGTGTGATCTAGGTGACAGTGTGAAACTCATTCCTTATTCCATGTATTGTCAGTTAGGGCTCGAAGAACTCCAACCCACATCTGTCACTCTTCAACTTGCTGATCGTAGTGTTCGAGTTCCAAAGGGGATCTTAAAAGATGTTTTGGTGAAAGTTGAAAATTTCATTTACCCACCTGACTTCATTGTTCTGGACAATCACCCAAGGTTAGGTCCTAGAGAGCAAACCCCAATCATACTTGGTCGTCCCTTCCTTACAACAATCAACTCTGTTATCCGAGTCCGAAATGGGAACATGACCATCACCTTTGGGAACATGAGTCTAGACTTGAATATCTACAATGAAAACTCTCAAATTGGGGATGATGAAGAGATCCATGAGGTTAATTGGATTGGTAGTGTTGATAATGAACTCAATGAACATCAAGGAATTACTGAAGGATGGTTAATTCAAGAAGAGTTTGATTTTCTTTATTCACATGAGGGAAATTTGTCTCCTTGGATTGAATCTCTTTCAGATATCTCTATTGATGAATTTCTAGAATCACCAATCAATGATACCATGGTTGACATAAATAACATTGAGTCCATATCTATTCATGAAACTACTCTGGAAAATTTAGTGGATGAAAATTCTGTTCACAAGGAACCAATTTTGTCAAGAAATCTGAACAAAAAAACTGAGTTCAATACAAAGTCTCATCCTTTCTTGGGAAGTCTTGACCAATATGATATTGAATTTAAAGTCTTACCTTCATCACTGAAGTATGCGTTCTTAGGGGAAAATCAGTCCTTTCCTATTGTCATTTCTTCCTCTCTTGAAGCCAATCATGAGAGGATGCTTCTAGATGTTCTTAGGAGACACAAGAAAGCCATTGGATGGACCCTATCTGATATTCCTGGGATTAGCCCACTTATCGGGACTCATTGAATTATTCTGGAATCTGAGTCAAAGCCATGTCGTCAACCTCAAAGGTTACTCAATCCTAATCTCATGGAAGTAGTGAGAAAAGAACTTTTGAAATTGTTAAAAGCTGGTATCATCTAACCTATAACTGAGAGTGAGTGGGTTAGACCAATCCATGTGGTTCCAAAGAAGGCTGGAATCACAGTAATAACCAACAAGGATGTATAGATGCTTCCAACAAGGGTTAGTAGTGGTTGGAGAGTTTGTATTGACTATAGGAAGCTCAACTCTTGTACCAAGAAAGACCATTTCCCCTTACGCTTTATTGATCAAGTCCTCGAGCGAGTGGCAGGTCATCAATTCTATTTCTTCCTAGATGGATTATCAGGGTATAATCAAATCGAAGTCTCCTTATAAGATCAAGGAAAAACAACCTTCACTTGTCCATTCGGCAGTTTTGCCTTCAAGTGCATTCCCTTTGAGTTATGTAATGACCCCGGTACCTTCCAGCGGTGCATGATGGGAATATTCTCAGATATGGTAGGGGATTTTTAGAGGTCTTCATGGATGACTTCTCCATCTTTGGGGATACTTTTGAGGGATTCCTTATAAATGTTAAAAAGGTTTTGTCAAGGTGCGAGGATAAGAATATCATACTAAATTGGGAAAAATGCCATTTCATGGTAAGGGAAGGACTTATTCTAGGTCATCTGGTATCTGGTAGAGGGATTGAAGTTGATAAAGATAAAGTTGAAATAATTCTTCACCTTCCCTCTCCTAAAACTGTTAAGGAAGTGAGGTCATTCTTAGTACATGTTGGTTTTTATAGAAGGTTTATTAGGAATTTCAGCTCTATTTCTAGACCACTTTGTTCTCTATTGGTAAAAGATGCTCCATTTTTATGGACATAAAGCTGTGAGGAATCATTCTCTACACTCAATTCAACTCTTATATATCCACCTATCATGCAACCTCCAAATTGGAAACTTCCTTTCGAGCTCATGTGTGATGGAAGTGATTTCTCCGTAGGAGCAGTCTTAGGACAAAGGTGTGAGAAAACTCCACATGTTATTGCTTATGCAATCAAATCTTTAAATGAGGCACAAATAAACTACACCACCACCGAGAAAGAGTTACTTACTGTAGTATTTTCCTTAGAGAAATTCAGGTCTTATCTCTTAGGATCACCCATTATTGTCTTAACTGAGCATTCAGCCCTAAAATACCTTTTACAAAAACAAGACGCCAAGGATAGATTGATTAGGTGGGTCCTTATTCTTCAATGTAACACCCCGAGCTTTCACAATACGCTTCTCATTCAATAATGCAATAGCTTGCATTGTACGCAACTTCGAGTTCTAACACACCGCGACTAATCAAAGTAGCTGTTATGAATAGTAATACCCACTTTTTAAAATTATAGAAATTTTATATTTCAAAATGGACTTCATTTTTGGATTTGAAATATCGAAATTATCCTATGTTGAATTTTTGGTATTTTTCTGAGAACTTCCAATTTTCTATGAATAGTGAAAAATACATAAAAACAACTTTTTTAATCAAAATAATTTATATTGATAATTTATACTATTTAGTGGTTTTAAAGTATAATTAGAATATATTTTTACCATTTTATCCAATGGTGGTCATTATAATTAATTTAACATTGAAATTGGACATAAACAATTGTCAATCTTTTGATATATATTGTTTCTTAAAAACACGCTATTTGTTGTGACAGCGGGAATTAATTATAAAATTAATTAATGAAACTTATATGTTTGTAATTTTTTCAAATAGACATCATTTTTGAATTTGGAATATCAATTATAGCTTAGGGTGAAATTTGGGCATTGTTCTGAAAAACTTCAATTTTTGATGAATAGTGAAACCACTAAGTGGTAGTTAAAAAACTGATTTTTTCCATTTAAATGAAACATTACCACTTCTGTGATTTGATTATCAAAAATACTAAATACATGGTTTTCATTAGGAAGTAAAATGTGGTTCAATGGGATTAAAATAATTTTTTGGTGAATGGTAACTTTTAAGTTTAATTAATCGCGATTAAAGGTAATTAGTGTAATTTAAGGTAAAGATAATATTATAATAATATGAAATGAGCTTTACACTTGTCCTAACCCTATTGGATGAGTCATGGACGACCAATACAATCCATGGGTCAACTTGGGGACCCCATTTAGCCACTTTGGTAGGAAAATGACATAAATAACTTTTATTTAAAGTTAAAATAAAAATGTCACAAACATAAGTTGTTTTACTAAAACAATTTTTAAATGGGGTTATAGAAGTCATATTCTTGACTATAAATATTAATTATAAATCTAAAAATATTTCCTACATCATGATAGTTTTTTTATAATTTTTAGACATTAAATAAATTAAATTATTTATGACACTATAATGATGCAGCGATTACCTCATTAATTAATGATTTAAATAAAATGAAAAGATAATGTAAAATCCAAGGCTTACACTTGTCAAAAACCTATTTGATGAGTATATTGAGAACCCTTATCACCTTATCCTCGAATTATATAAGTTTGGGACCTTTAGAATCCGAAAATCATTGTATAATAAAGTAACATTTCATTACTTTCCAAGAGTGCCCCTCCTCTCCACTTATAAAAGGCCCCCACCACTACCACCTTACTCACACTTTCAAAGCCTTTTGGCTTGGCCAAACTCTTCCCAAATACTCTCCCAAAATCACTACCTTACTCCTATAAGCCTCAATTTTGGCATAATTATTCCCAAGGAAGCCTTTGGCTCAAATCAAAAGAGTTACCCAATTTTAAGGTAATGTCTTCTCTTATGTTATTTTGTTTTATTTTTCTTATCCAACCCACTAAAATATTTTTATTCATTTCATTTGTAACAACACCAGTATCCTCAATATACTAGGATGTTGTTATAAAAATTATTCGAGCTACACTTACACACACCTACATCTAATGGTTAAAGAACATACTGTTTCTGTGGATGACGAATTTCTGCCTCACGAAACGATGATTGTTAAACACTCATATAACACATCTAATGGTGCCCATTTTGATGAAAATATTTTCATATATGATATATATATTATGTTTATGTTTTCCTTATGCTTATTTATTTCTCATTTGTGGCATACTTTATGATTTTCATTATGGGTAAACGCGATAATTTCATTTTAGGAAGTGCGGACTACCGCCCCCTCAAAGTGATTTGAATCGTTAATGCCATACGTGGGATGTATAAAGGATGGAGTAAATGGTATTATAAATTATATTATACTGGAATTATATTATACCTTTATATAATTATAACTTCATTCCATTAAATATGAAATAGAAATGAAAGTAGCGTTCATGCGTACGTACGGCTTACCGTCTCCATGAACGGTGCATTTCGTTTCTTACCTCTAAACGCTATGGAATATTATAAATGCATGTATATACTGGATATATATGATATATATGATATCTAAATCATGAATATAATTCGGGATATAATGGATATTTCACCACATGACCAACTTGTAATTATAAGAAGTTTATTTTTGACTCAAGTACCTAAGATCGACAAAATGACCGTTATTAACTTAAATAATTACATAATGTTCATAACATAGTAATAAGTGATATAAAAGGAATAATGAACATGAAAAATGTTCTTAAGTAAATAGAAATTAACTCTAGTTTATTATTCAGGAGGTTAAAGAACGATCGAGTCAAGTCGGACATGAAGTAAGGGAATTTCTTAACCCAATTTCCATTCTTTGGGTTAATCTCCTACTTTCAAATTATGTCATGATATTATTATGTAATATCTTGTATTTATACTTTATTAATGTGTACTTATAGTGAATACACATAATATATCAATTTTATTTTAAAAATGATCTTTGTATGGGACTTCGTCTCAATCTCCTTTCATTGAGGCATATTTTGTTTTATACAAAACCTTCTTTTATACAGTGTATAAACCCCTTTGACTTTTACGTTTATCCAAAAGGAATATTTTTTATATGAATCGTTTTACTAAACGACAAAAGGGAATGTTTTTGTCGTACGTATGTGGCGACAATGACTTCTCCGCTGTCGTGACCATTATTTGAGTTTCAGCTTCCTCTACAAGCCATAACTTTTTAAAATGAAAAATAAATACAAAGTTTTAATTTTCTTTAATTTTGGTATTGAAAATGGTTTTGAAAGTGTTTTTATTACATCAATGTGTTGTATTGATATCTTGTGATTGAAATGTGGAAATATTATGTTTCCTTTATGCATGTTTTATGTGATACGATTATGTTATGGCTTATGATATGTTTAAACGTATTCATATGAGGAATGCATTGGACTTAATAAGTGACGGGTGGAGCTCGATATAGCTCCTCGATGCATCAGTAGATCTCATGAGACAAACTAGTGTCTTCTCACGAGGCCTTGACAAAATATTATTTTTGGTCTTGGCACGAGGCCTTGACTATGTGGTTATGATAGTCTGGCATTATGCATTACATCATTATGAAAGTGGTTATTGATATTGCATATGATTATTCGACCAGTAGAATATCCATGTGAATAAGTAAATGACATTATCTCATTCTACTTTTTCCATATTATGTTGAAGTTCATGTTTAAAAGGATTTTGTTTTAGTTATACATTGCCTTAAATGTTTGTAACGCCCCGACCCCAGCTACCCAAAGTCAGTGCATTACTTCGTAACATTGGCATGATCACAAAAGATCAAGTCTCGAAAGACCGATTAGTTTAGTAGCCTTGGAAACACTAGATACATTCATAAATGTTACATTACATCATAAAGTGAAAAAAACTAATAACAAAGTCTTCATAGTCCACACTCATATCCTCTTCTGGCTATCCCTGCAGGTCATTCATAAAATACTTCTTCACATCCTGGAAAATATTAAAACATTGAAAGGGGTGAGCTCAGATGCTCAGTAAGGATAACAATATTGCGGAAGCTTTCATAAATAAACATAAAAATTTAAGGCAATGTATAACTAAAACAAAATCCTTTTAAACTTTAACATCAACATAATATGGAAAAAGTAAAATGAGATAATGCCATTTACTTCTTCACATGGATATTCTACTGGTCGAATAATCACATGAAATATCAATAACCACTTTCATAATGATGGAATGTATAATGCCAGACATTCTGAAACATTTTGTCAAGGCCTCGGCCAAGATGTCTAAAATGATTAAGGCCTCGACCAAAACCATAAATCAAATTGGGAAAGGGCCTCGGCCAATTCCACGTATAGTTGTCTCATGAGACCTACCGATGCATCGAGGAGCTATAGCGGGCTCCACCCGTCACTTATTAACTCCAATACATTCCTCATATGAATAGGTTTAAACATATCATAAACCATAACATAATCGTATCACATAAAACATGTATAAAGGAAACATAACATTTCCACATTTCAATCACAAGATATCAATACAACACATTGTTATAATAAAAACGCTTTCAAAACCATTTTCAATACAAAAATAAAAGAAAGTTAAAACTTTGTTTTTATTTTTCATTAAAAAAATGATGGCTTGTAGAGGAAGCCGAAACTCAAATAATGGTCACAGTGGCGGAGAAGTCATTGTCGCCGCATAAGTATGGAAAGAAAAACATTAAATTTTTTCGTTTAGCAAAACGCTTCGTATAAAAAAGATTCCTTTTGAATAAACGTAAAAGTCAAAGGGGTTTATACACCATATAAAAGAAAGTTGTGTATAAAACCAAATATGCCTCAATGAAAGGGATTGAGACGAAGTCCTTAAAAAGGTCATTTTTTTAAATAAAGTACATCTATAATGTGTATTAACTATAAGTACACATAAATAATGTAAAAATACAAGATAGGACATAATAATATCATGACATAATTTGAAAGTAGGAGATTAACCCAAAGAATGGAAGTTGGGTTAAGAAATTCCCTTACCTCGTGTCTGACTTGACTCAACCGTTCTTTAACCTCCTGAATAATAAACTAGAGTTAATATATACCTTATTAAGAACTATTTTCAATTTCATTATCCTTATTATATCACTTATTACAATGATATGAACATTATGTAATTATTTAAGTTAATAACGGTCGTTTTGTCGATCTTTGGTACTTGAGTCAACAATAAACTTCTTATAATTACAAGTTGTTTATGTGGTAGAATATCCATTATATCCAGAATTATATTCATGATTTAGATGTCATATATATCTTATATATCCAGTATATACATTCATTTATAATATTACATAACATTTAGAGGTAAGAAATGAAATGCACCGTTCATGGAGACGGTAAGCCGTACGTACGCATGAACGCTACTTTCATTTCAATTTCATATTTAATGGAAAGAAATCATAATGATATAAATGTATAATATAATTCAAGTATAATATAGTGTATAATACCATTTACTCCATCCTTTATACATCCCACATATGGCATTAATGATTCAAATCACTTTGAGGGGGCGGTAGTCCGCACTTCCTAAAATGAAATTATCGCGTTTTACCCATAATGGAAATCATAAAGTATGCCATAAATGAGAAATACAGAAGCATAATTAAAACATAAACATATTATATATCATATATAAAAATAGTGACATCTTAATGGCCACCTTTGAAGGTGTTATATGAGTGTTGAACAATCATCGTTTCGTGAGGTAGAAATTCGCCATCCACAGAAACCGTATGTTCTTTAACCATTAGATGTAGGTGTGTGTAAGTGTAGCTCAAATCCTTCTTATAAAAACATCATAGTATATTGAGGATACTTGGGTTGTTACAAAATAAATGAATAAAAATAGTTTAGGGGGTTGGAGAAGAAAAATAAAACAAAACAACATTAGAGAAGACATTACCTCAAAATCGGGTAACTCTTTTTGATTTGAGCCAAAGGCTTCCTTGGGAAGAGTTTTGCCCAAAGTGAGGCTTATAGGAGTAAGAGGGGGAAGTTGGGAGAGTATTTGGGTAGAGGTTGGCCGAGCCAAATGGCTTGAAAGTGTAAATGAGGTGGGAGAGGTGGGGGCCTTTTATAAGTGGAGAGGAGGGTCACTCTTGGAAAGTAAAGAAAAGTCACTTTATTATAAAATGAGTTTCGGATTTTAGAGGTCCCAAACTTATATAATTTGAGGATAAGATGATAAGGGTTCGAAATCTAATCATCCAATAGGTTTTTGACAAGTGTACGCTTTGGATTTTACATTATCATTCCATTTTATTTAAATCGTTAAATAATGAGGTCATCGCTGCATCATCATGATGTCATAAATAATTTAATTTATTTAATTTCTAAAAATTATAAAAAAAAATACTATGATGTAGAAAATCTTTTTAGGTTTCTAATGAATATTTATAATCAAAATTTGGACTTGTGTAACCCCACTTAAAAACAATTTTAGTAAAACAACTCATGTTTGTGTCAATTTAATTTTAACATTAAATAAATATATATTAATGTCATTTTCCAACCAAAGTGGCTCCATGGGGTCCCCAAGTTGACCCATGGGTTGTATTGGTCGGCCATGACTCATCCAATAGGAGTAGAACAAGTTTCAAGCTCATATCATATTATTAAAACATTATTTTTACCTTAAACTACACTAATTACCTCTAATCGCGATTAAGAACTTAAAAGTTACTATTCACCAAAAATTATTTTAATCTCATTGAACCACATTTTAATTCTTAATGAAAACCATGTATGTCTGATTTTTGAAAATCAAATCACAGAAGTGGTAATATTTCATTTAAACGAAAAATCAGTTATTTAACTACCACTTAGTGGTTTCACTATTCATCAAAAATTGAAGTTTTTCAGAACAATGCCAAAATTTTACCCTAAGCTATAATTGATATTCAGAATTCAAAAATGATGTCTATTTTATGAAATTCCAAACATATAATTTGAATTAATTAATTTTATAATTAATTCCCGCTGTCACAACAAATAGCGTGTTTTTAAGAAACAATTTATATCAAAAGATTGACAATTGTTTATGTCCAATTTCAAAGTGAAATTAATTCTAATGACCACCATTGGATAAAATGGTAAAAATATATTCTAATTATACTTTAAAACCACTAAATAGTATAATTTATCACTATAAATTATTTTGATTTAAAAAGTTGTTTTTAAGTATTTTTCACTATTCATAAAAAATTAGAAGTTCTCAGAAAATTACAAAAAATTCAACATAGGCTAATTTCAATATTAGGAATAAAAAAATGAAGTCCATTTTGAAATATAAAATTTCTATAAATTTAAAAAGTGGTTATTACTATTCATAACGGCTACTTTGATTAGTCACGGTGTGTTAGAACTCGAACTTGCGTACAATGCAAGCTATTGCATTATTGAATGAGAAGCGTATCGTGGAAGCTCGGGGTGTTACATTCTCCCCTCCTTTAATAAATTGCGTCCTCGCAATTTGAAATTTTTCTTTGAAAATAAAAGGTTGAAAAGAGAAAATACCTTTGAGGAAAACCCACATCGAAAATAAGGTTAATAAATATATAACATTAAAAGAAAGCAAGATAAGTACAAAGGTCACCCGATATAGCCCATTCTAGGATTCTATGAAAATATGGATATGGAGGAGAAACAAACCATCAAGGTCTGATGGAGAGTTATAGAAAACAGGATTAGGAGAAAGTTTAAATACAAGAAAATCACAAACTTGTGATTGGTTAAACGGTCATTGAATCCTCAGTTGGAAAAGTTAACCGACAACATTTTTGTTTTAAGTTACCTTTTATAATGTTGAGGAATTTATTTAGGAGATTTACTGAGAACGTAAGGGAATATACATACTTGTTATGTATACTTTCATTCGTTAATAAATTTTTACCACAAACCCATATTTTACTCCAAATGGTAACAGAACTCAAAAATATTATATTTATCCTAATTGTATAAGGTTCCAAATGTTAACACATACCATTTAGATTAGTAAAATTATTTTGTAATAACCAGGGACTTCCTGTAGGCTAGTGGTAGGAAATAAAGGCCTGTCGCACTATGATTGTGGGTTCGATTCCTGCAGCTTTGTCCGACGCGACGGGTTATGCCCCACCCTGCAGGTTGTCCTTTTCCTAAAAATATAGTACTATACTATTCCAAAAATAATCTTCATAAATGTTTTAACCTTAAACAATACTATCCAAAGTTCAACTCAATACATTCCAACCTTTATAGTTATCCAAAATACCTCTGTCCAGACTTTCTCTAAAAGGTCTCTTAATTCCAAAATCAATTTATCAGATTCCCCAAACAAAGTAAAGTTTCTCTTATTGTCACATACTAAAAATACAATTACCTTCTTCATATTAAAACCTTAATGAAATCAACAAGTACTGCAATACAATCCTTATATATATATCACATTATTCTAATAACCAGAATATAATCCATGAGTCCAAAAGCACCAATACATTAGTTATTCTGCTTCAACTGTAGTAACAGCATAAGATTGTCCTTGATCCCTTGGCCTTTTCTGAGGTAAGTTTCCCTGGCGCTTAGGACATTCATTTGCATAATGACCCATTTCTCTACAATTGTAGCATTCAACATTGATAGCCTCTTTCTTTCCCTTGCAATCACGCGCCTGGTGACCTTTTTCCCCACATTTATAACAAACTCCCATTCCTTTTAGGCAAGTACCAGGGTGATTCTTCCCACAATTATCACATAATGGAAAATACTTCTTTCCCTTTTTCCCTTTATCTGTCTCTTGTTCCACCGTTCTCTTCTTCTCTTGCTTTACTTTGTTGTCATAAGACTTAGAGAATTCCTTTTCTGTCTTGATAGCACATGAGACAATATCTTCGTATGTTGAGAACGATTGTGATACTAAATCTCGACAGAGAAATGGTTTTAAACCATCAAAGAAATGGTCAATCTTACGCCTTGGGTTACGTATATAATCGGAAGTATGCCTCACTAACCTTGTAAAGTTAGCCTCATACTTTGCGACATTCTCATCCTCCTTCTGCCTCAGACTCAGAAATTGCCTTTCCATATCTGCTCGATGGTCACGAGGAAAGTATTTTTCTAAGAAAAGCTCTTTGAACTCCCACCATTCCATATTCGATACTTCATCATCTTCCTTTGTGTTTTGAATCAGCGACCACCACTGATCGGCATCTCCAGTGAGGCGGTAAACTACCATGACAACCTTTTCCCTTTCACTACTCCCCAAGGCGTGGAATATTTTCACTAAGGAGTTTATCCATTGCTCATATACTAATGGATTTGTACCCCCATTAAATGTTGGTGGTTGTTTCCTCATGAAGCGGTCTAACATTGATCCTCCACGTTGCGGATCAGGGTGCTCCATACGAGTAAGGTTATTATTCATAACCTAAGTGAGTTGTCCCAGTATGGTAATAAGTTGATCAACACCAGTTGTATCTCCAGATCCACAATAATTATCTTGAGCAGGAGGGCAATCCCTACACGGAGTGCGTGTATTGATACAGTTTCCATTCCTTCCACTAGGCGCCATTTCTAAACAATGGCATAAACTATATTAGTTTATAAATCAAAATACATAATTTCATACTTGTAAGATACTTAACATAAATTGAACTATTTATGGATATAATCCATAAAAATGTTTTCTTTGAGGAATTATATACTCATAACCCTTCATAGTGGTTTATAAAGAAAATGAGAATTATCCAAAGCATATCCCCCGGGAGTGTCGTAACCAAGAGTGCAGCAAGGCCCGTTGTCGTGCACCATTTCCCGTTCGAGTCTAGCTCAAAGCGGTGTTTTTGGGTTTTACCCCTAGGTACATCTGTGCCAGAGCCGCCTCTACATGCTCGTATCCAGACAGAGATGTATTGCTCGGAAAACTCACAAAATCTCTACAATAACAAAATTCTAGGATGTTCTTCTATACTAATCCTCAAATTCTATCTTTGGGCTATGTGCTCTAATCAGAGTTTATCTAAATCTAGCTTCCAAGGTTAGTACTAAACTGCCTCTGATACCAACTGTAACGCCCCGACCCCAGCTACCCAGAGTCGGTGCATTACTTCGTAACATTGGCATGATCACAAAAGATCAAGTCTCGAAAGACCGATTAGTTTAGTA
Source organism: Viscum album (assembly GCA_963277665.1). NCBI lineage: Eukaryota > Viridiplantae > Streptophyta > Magnoliopsida > Santalales > Viscaceae > Viscum > Viscum album. The sequence continues at coordinate 673,419,907 of OY728134.1, read as the reverse complement.
GCCTTGGAAACACTAGATACATTCATAAATGTTACATTACATCATAAAGTGAAAAAAACTAATAACAAAGTCTTCATAGTCCACACTCATATCCTCTTCTGAATATCGCTGCAGGTCATTCATTAAATACTTCTTCACATCCTGGAAAATATTAAAACATTGAAAGGGGTGAGCTCAGATGCTCAGTAAGGATAACAATATTGCGGAAGCTTTCATAAATAAACATAAACATTTAAGGCAATGTATAACTAAAACAAAATCCTTTTAAACTTGAACATCAACATAATATGGCAAAAGTAAAATGAGATAATGCCATTTACTTCTTCACACGAATATTCTAATGGTCGAATAATCACATGCAATATCAATAACCACTTTAATAATGATGGAATGTATAATTCTAGACATTTTGAAACATTTTTTCAAGGGCTCGGCCAAGACGTCTAAAATGATTAAGGCCTCGACCAAAACCATAAATCAAATTGGGAAAGGGCCTCGGCCAATTCCACGTCTAGTTGTCTCATGAGACCTACCGATGCATCGAGGAGCTATAGCGGGCTCCACCCGTCACTTATTAAGTCCAATACATTCCTCATATGAATAGGTTTAAACATATCAAAAACCATAACATAATCGTATCACATAAAACATGTATAAAGGAAACATAACATTTCCACATTTCAATCACAAGATATCAATACAACACATTGTTATAATAAAAACGCCTTCAAAACCATTTTCAATACCAAAATAAAAGAAAGTTAAAACTTTGTATTTATTTTTCATTAAAAAAATGATGGCTTGTAGAGGAAGCCGAAACTCAAATAATGGTCACGGTGGCGGAGAAGTCGTTGTCGCCGCATAAGTACGGAAATAAAAACATTCCCTTTTTTCGTTTAGCAAAACGCTTCGTATAAAAAAGATTCCTTTTGAATAAACGTAAAAGTCAAAGGGGTTTATACACCATATAAAAGAAAGTTGTGTATAAAACCAAATATGCCTCAATGAAAGGGATTGAGACGAAGTCCTTAAAAAGATCATTTTTTTAAATAAAGTACATCTATAATGTGTATTCACTATAAGTACACATAAATAATCTAAAAATACAAGATAGGACATAATAATATCATGACATAATTTGAAAGTAGGAGATTAACCCAAAGAATGGAAGTTGGGTTAAGAAATTCCCTTACCTCGTGTCTGACTTGACTCAACCGTTCTTTAACCTCCTGAATAATAAACTAGAGTTAATATATACCTTATTAAGAACTATTTTCAATTTCATTATCCTTATTATATCACTTATTACAATGATATGAACATTATGTAATTATTTAAGTTAATAACGGTCGTTTTGTCGATCTTTGGTACTTGAGTCAACAATAAACTTCTTATAATTACAAGTTGTTTATGTGGTAGAATATCCATTATCTCCAGAATTATATTAATGATTTATATGTCATATATATCTTATATATCCAGTATATACATTCATTTATAATATTACATAACATTTAGAGGTAAGAAATGAAATGCACCGTTCATGGAGACGGTAAGCCGTACGTACCCATGAACGCTACTTTCATTTCAATTTCATATTTAATGGAACGAAATCATAATGATATAAATGTATAATATAATTCCAGTATAATATAGTGTATAATACCATTTACTCCATCCTTTATACATCCCACATATGGCATTAACGATTCAAATCACTTTGAGGGGGCGGTAGTCCGCACTTCCTAAAATGAAATTATCGCGTTTTACCCATAATGGAAATCATAAAGTATGCCATAAATGAGAAATATAGAAGCATAATTAAAACATAAAAATATTATATATCATATATAAAAATAGTTACATCTTAATGGCCACCTTTGAAGGTGTTATATGAGTGTTGAACAATCATCGTTTCGTGAGGCAGAAATTCGCCATCCACAGAAACCGTATGTTCTTTAACCATTAGATGTAGGTGTGTGTAAGTTTAGCTCTAATACTTCTTATAACAACATCCTAGTATATTTAGGATACTGGTGTTGTTACAAAATAAATTAATAAAAATAGTTTAGGGGGTTGGAGAAGAAAAATAAAACAAAACAACATTAGAGAAGACATTACCTCAAAATCGGGTAACTCTTTTTGATTTGAGCCAAAGGCTTCCTTGGGAAGAGTTCTGCCCAAAGTGAGGCTTCTAGGAGTAAGAGGGGGAAGTTGGGAGAGTATTTTGGCAGAGGTTGGCCGAGCCAAATGGCTTGAAAGTGTAAATGAGGTGGGAGAGGTGAGGGCCTTTTATAAGTGGAGAGGAGGGGCACTCTTGGAAAGTAAAGAAAAGTCACTTTATTATAAAATGAGTTTCGGATTTTAGAGGTCCCACACTTATATAATTTGAGGATAATATGATAAGGGTTAGAAATATACTCATCCAATAGGTTTTTGACAAGTGTACGCTTTGGATTTTACATTATCATTCCATTTTATTTAAATCGTTAAATAATGAGGTCATCGCTGCATCATCATGATGTCATAAATAATTTAATTTATTTAATGTCTAAAAATTATAAAAAAAAATACTATGATGTAGGAAATCTTTTTATCTTTCTAATGAATATTTATAATCAAAATTTGGACTTGTGTAACCCCACTTAAAAACTGTTTTAGTAAAACAACTCATGTTTGTGTCAATTTAATTTTAACATTAAATAAATATATATTAATGTCATTTTTCAACCAAAGTGGCTCCATGGGGTCCCGAAGTTGACCCATGGGTTGTCTTGGTCGGCAATGACTCATCCAATAGGATTAGGACAAGTTTCAAGCTCATATCATATTATTAAAACATTATTTTTACCTTAAACTACACTAATTACCTCTAATCGCGATTAAGAACTTAAAAGTTACTATTCACCAAAAATTATTTTAATCTCATTGAACCAAATTTTACTTCTTAATGACAACCATGTATGTAGGATTTTTGAAAATCAAATCACAGAAGTGGTAATATTTCATTTAAACAAAAAATCAGTTATTTAACTATCACTTAGTGGTTTCACTATTCATCAAAAATTGAAGTTTTTCAGAACAATGCCAAAATTTCACCCTAAGATATAATTGATATTCCGAATTCAAAAATGATGTCTATTTTATGAAATTCCAAACATATAATTTGCATTAATTAATTTTATAATTAATTCCCGCTGTCACAACAAATAGCGTGTTTTTAAGAAACAATTTATATCAAAAGATTGACAATTGTTTATGTCCAATTTCAAAGTGAAATTAATTCTAATGACCAACATTGGATAAAATGGTAAAAATATATTCTAATTATACTTTAAAACCACTAAATAGTATAATTTATCACTATAAATTATTTTGATTTAAAAAGTTGTTTTTAAGTATTTTTCACTATTCATAAAAAATTAGAAGTTCTCAGAAAATTACAAAAAATTCAACATAGGCTAATTTCAATATTAGGAATACAAAAATGAAGTCCATTTTGAAATATAAAATTTCTATAAATTTAAAAAGTGGTTATTACTATTCATAACGGCTACTTTGATTAGTCGCGGTGTGTTAGAACTCGAACTTGCGTACAATGCAAGCTATTGCATTATTGAATGAGAAGCGTATCGTGGAAGCTCGGGGTGTTACAATGTTAATGTTTATTTATGAAAGCTTCTGCAATATTTTTATCCTTACTGAGCATCTGAGCTCACCCCTTTCAATGTTTTAATATTTTCCAGGATGTGAAGAAGTATTTTATGAATAACCTACAGGGATAGTCAGAAGAGGATATGAGTGTGGACTATGAAGACTTTGTTATTGTAGATTTTCACTTTATGATGTAATGTAACATTTATGAATATATCTAGTGTTTCCAAGGCTACTAAACTAATCGGTCTTTCAAGACTTGATCTTTTGTGATCATGCCAATTTTATGAACTAATGCACCGACTCTGGGTAGCTGGGGTCGGGGCGTTACAGTTGGTATCAGAGGCAGTTTAGTACTAAACTTGGAAGTTAGATTTAGATAAACTCTGATTAGAGCACATATCCCAAAGATAGACTTTGAGGATTAGTATAGAATAACTTCCTAGAATTTTGGTATTGTGGAGATGTTGTGAGTTTTCCGAGCAATACATCCCTGTCTAGATACGAGTAGGTAGAGGTGGATCTAACATAGATGTACCTAGGGGTAAAAACCGAAAACACCGCTTTGAGCAAGACTCGAACAAAAACTGGTGCACGACAACAGACCTTGCTGCACTCTTGGTTACGACACTGCCGGGGTATATGCTTAGGATAATTCTCATTTTCTTTACAAACCACTATGATGGGTTATGAGTATATACTTCCTCAAAGAAAACATTTTTATGATTATGGATTATATCCATAAATAATTCAATTTATGTTAAGTATTTTATAAGTATGAAATTATGTATTTTGATTCATAAACTAATCTAGTTTATGCCATTGTTTAGAAATGGCTCCTAGTGGAAGGAATGGAAACCGTATCAATGCACGCACTCCGTGTAGGGATTTCCCTCCTGCTCAAGATAATTATTATGGAGATGGAGATACAAATGGTGCTGATCAACTTATTACCATACTGGGACAACTCACTCAGGTTATGAATAATAACCTTACTCGTATGGAGCACCCTGATCCGCAACTTGGAGGATCAATTTTAGACAACTTCATGAGGCAACAACCACCAACATTCAATGGAATTACAAATCCCTTAGTAGCTGAACAATGGATAAATTCCTTAGAAAAAATATTCCATGCCTTGGGGAGTAGTGAAAGGGAAAAGGTTATCATGGTAGTTTACCGCCTCACTGGAGATGCTGATCAATGGTGGTCATTGATTCAAAATACAAAGGAATATGAAGAGGTATCAAGTATGGAATGGAGAGAGTTTAAAGATCTTTTCTTAGAAAAATACTTTCCTCATGACCATCGAGCAGATATGGAAAGACAATTACTGAGTCTGAGACAAAAGGAGGATGAGAATGTCGCGAAGTATGAGGCTAACTTTACAAGGTTAGCAAGACATGCTGCAGATTATATACGTAACCCAAGAGGTAAGATTGATTGTTTCTTTGATGGGTTAAAACCATTTCTCCGTCGAGCTTTAGTATCACAATCTTTCTCAATGTACGAAGATATAGTCTCGTGTTCTATCAAGACAGAAAAGGAATTCTCTAAGTCTTATGACAACAAAGTAAAGCAAGAGAAGAAGAGAACAGTGGAACAAGAGACCGATAAAGGGAAAAAGGGAAAGAAGGATTTTCCATTATGTGATAATTGTGGGAAGAATCACCCCGGTGCTTGCCTAAAAGGAATGAGAGTTTGTTATAAATGTGGAGAAAAAGGTCACCAGGCTCGTGATTGCAAGGGAAAGAAAGAGGCTATCAATGTTGAATGCTAAAATTGTAGGGAAATGGGGAATTATGCAAATGAATGTCCTAAGCGTCAGGGAAACTTACCTCAAAAAAGGCCAAGGGATCAAGGCCAAGCTTATGCTATTACTACAGATGAAGTTGAATAATTATTGTATTTGTGTTTTTCGACTCAAGAACTAGATTATGGTTATAAGAATAATGTGATATATATAAGGATTGTACTATAGTACATGTTGATTTCATTAAGGTTTTAATATTATGAAGGTAATCATATTTTTGTATGTGACAATAAGAGAAACTTTACTTTGTTTAGGGAATCTAATTTTACAATTGATTTTGGAATTTAGAGACCTTTTAGAGAAAGTCTGGACGAAGGTATTTTGGATAACTATAAAGGTTGGAATGGATTGAGTTAAAATTTGGATAGTATTGTTTAAGGTTAAAACATTTATGAAGATTATTTTTGGAATATTATAATACTATAGTTTCAGGAAAAGGACAACCTGCAGGGTGGGGTATAACCCGTCGCGTCGAACAAAGCTGCAGGAATCAAACCCACAACCATAGTGCGACAGGACTTTATTACCTACCACTAGCCTACAGGAAGTCCCTGGTTATTAAAAAATAGTTTTCCTAATCTAAATGGTATGTGGTAATATTTAGAACCTTATACAATTAGGATAAATAGAATATTTTGGAGTTCTGTTACCATTTGGAGTAAAAGATGGGTTTGTGGTAAAAATTTATTAAAGAATGAAAGTATACATAACAAGTATGTATATTCCCTTACATTCTTAGTAAATCTCTTAAATAAATTCCTCAACTTTATAAAAGGTAACTTAAAACAAAAACGTTGCCGGTTAACTTTTCCAACTGGGGATTCAATGATCGTTTAACTAATCACAAGTTTTTGATTTTCTTATGGTTAAATTTCTCCTAATACAATTTTCTACAAATCTCCATCAGACCTTGATGGTTTGTTTTTCTTCCATATCCATATTTTCATAGAATCCTAGTATGGTCTATCTCGGGTGACCTTTGTACTTCCCTTTCTTTCTTTTAATGTTATATTTTTATTAACCTTATTTCCGATGTGGGTTTTCCACAAAGGTATTTTCTATTTTCAACCTTTTATTTTCAAAGAAAAATTTCAAATTGCAAGGACGCAATTTATTGAATGAGGGTAGAATGTAACACCTCGATCTTCCACAATACGCTTCTCATTCAATAATGCAATAGCTTGCATTGCATGCAACTTCGAGTTCTAACACACTGCGACTAATCAAAGTAGCCGTTATGAATATTAATACCCACTTTTTAAAATTATAGAAATTTTATATTTAAAAATGGACTTCATTTTTGGATTTAAAATATCTAAATTATCCTATGTTGATTTTTTGGTATTTTTCTGAGAAATTCCAATTTTCTATGAATAGTGAAAAATACATAAAAACAACTTTTTTAATCAAAATAATTTATATTGATAATTTATACTATTTAGTGGTTTTAAAGTATAATTAGAATATATTTTTACCATTTTATCCAATGGTGGTCATTAGAATTAATTTAACATTGAAATTGGACATAAACAATTGTCAATCTTTTGATATATATTGTTTCTTAAAAACACGCTATTTGTTGTGACAGCGGGAATTAATTATAAAATTAATTAATGCAACTTATATGTTTGGAATTTTGTCAAATAGACATCATTTTTGAATTCGTAATATCAATTATAGCTTAGGGTGAAATTTTGGCATTGTTCTGAAAAACTTCAATTTTTGATGAATAGTGAAACCACTAAGTGGTAGTTAAAAAACTGATTTTTTCCATTTAAATGAAACATTACAACTTCTGTGATTTTATTTTCAAAATTCCGACATACATGGTTGTCATTAAGAAGTAAAATGTGGTTCAATGGGATTAAAATAATTTTTTGGTGAATGGTAACTTTTAAGTTTAATTAATCGCAATTAAAGGTAATTAGTGTAATTTAAGGTAAAGATATTGTTATAATAATATGAAATGAGATTTAAAATTGTCCTAACCCAATTGGATGAGTCATGGCCGACCATGAAAATCCATGGGTCAACTTGGGGACCCCATGGAGCCACTTTGGTAGGAAAATGACATAAGTAACTTTTATTTAAAGTTAAAATAAAAATGTCACAAACATAAGTTGTTTTACTAATTTTTTTTTAAATGGGGTTATACAAGTCATATTTTTTACTATAAATATTAATTAGAAATATAAAAATATTTCCTACATCATGATATTTTTTTTATAATTTTTAGACATTAAATAAATTAAATTATTTATGACACTATGATGATGCAGCGATTACCTCATTAATTAACGATTTAAATAAAATGAAAAGATAATGTAAAATCCAAGGCATATACTTGTCAAAAACCTATTGTATGAGTAGATTTAGAACCCTTCTCACCTTAGACTCTAATTATATAAGTGTGGGACCTTTATAATCCGAAAATCATTTTATAATAAAGTAACATTTCATTACTTTCCAAGAGTGCCCCTCCTCTCCACTTATAAAAGGCCCCCACCACTACCACCTTACTCACACTTTATAAGCCTTTTGGCTCGGCCAAACTCTACCCAAATACTCTCAAAACTTCGCTACCTTACTCATAGAAGCCTCAATTTGTGCATAATTCTTCCCAAGGAAGCCTTTTTCTCAAATCAAAAGAGTTACCCGATTTTAAGGTAATGTCTTCTCTTATGTTATTTTGTTTTATTTTGCTTATCCAACCCCCTAAACTCTTTTTATTCATTTCATTTGTAACAAAACAAGTATCCTCAATATAATAGGATGTTTTTATAAGAATTATTCAAGATACACTTACACACACCTACATATAATGGTTAAAGAACATACTGTTTCTGTGGATGGTGAATTTCTGCCTCACGAAACGATGATTGTTCAACACTCATATAACACCTCTAATGGTGGGCATTTTGATGAAAATATTTTCATATATTATATATATATTATGTTTATGTTTTCATTATGCTTATTTATTTCTCATTTTTGGCATTCTTTATGATTTCCATTATGGGTAAACGCGATAATTTCATTTTAGGAAGTGCGGACTACCACCCCCTCAAAGTGATTTGAATCGTTAATGCCATACGTGGGATGTATAAAGGATGGAGTAAATGGTATTATACATTATATTATACTGGAATTATATTATACCTTTATATAATTATAACTTCATTCCATTAAATATGAAATAGAAATGAAAGTAGCGTTCATGCGTACGTACGGCTTACCGTCTCCATGAACGGTGCATTTCGTTTCTTACCTCTAAACATTATGGAATATTATAAATGCATGTATATACTGGATATATATTATATATATGATATCTAAATCATGAATATAATTCGGGATATAATGGATATTTCACCACATGACCAACTTGTAATTATAAGAAGTTTATTTTTGACTCAAGTACCTAAGATCGAAAAAATGACCGTTATTAACTTAAATAATTACATAATGTTCATAACATAGTAATAAGTGATATAAAAGGAATAATTAACCTGAAAAAGGTTCTTAAGTAAATAGAAATTAACTCTAGTTTATTATTCAGGAGGTTAAATAATGATCCAGTCATGTCGGACACGAGGTAAGGGAATTTCTTAACCCAATTTTCATTATTTGGGTTAATCTCCTACTTTCAAATTATGTCATGATATTATTATGTCATATCTTGTATTTTTACTTTATTAATGTGTAATTATAGTGAATACACATAATATATCTATTTTATTTTAAAAATGATCTTTGTATGGGACTTCGTCTCAATCTCCTTTCATTGAGGCATATTTTGTTTTATACAAAACCTTCTTTTATATGGTGTATAAACCCCTTTGACTTTTACGTTTATCCAAAAGGAATATTTTTTATATGAAGCGTTTTACTAAACGACAAAAGGGAATGTTTTTGTCGTACGTATGTGGCGACAACGACTTCTCCGCCGTCATGACCATTATTTGAGTTTCAGTTTCCTCTACAAGCCATAACTTTTTAAAATGAAAAATAAATACAAAGTTTTAATTTTATTTAATTTTGGTATTGAAAATGGTTTTGAAAGTGTTTTTATTACATCAATGTGTTGTATTGATATTTGTGATTGAAATGTGAAAATTTTATGTTTCCTTTATGCATGTTTTATGTGATACGATTATGTTATGGTTTATGATATGTTTAAACCTATTCATATGAGGAATGCATTGGACTTAATAAGTGACGGGTGGAGACCGCTATAGCTCCTCGATGCATCGGTAGGTCTCATGAGACAAACTAGTGTCTTGGAATGAGGCCTTGACAAAATCTTATTTGTGGTCTTGGTACGAGGCCTTGACTACGTGGTTATGATAGTTTGGCATTATGAATTCCATCATTATGAAAGTGGTTATTGATATTGCGTGTGATTATTCGACCAGTAGAATATCCATGTGAGTAAGTAAATGGAATTATCTCATTATACTTTTTCCATATTATGTTGAAGTTCATGTTTAAAAGGATTTTGTTTTAGTTATACATTGCATCAAATGTTAATGTTTATTTATGAAAGCTTCCGTAATATTGTTATCCTTACTGAGCATATGAGATCACCCCTTTCAATGTTTTAATATTTTCCAGGATGTGAAGAAGTATTTTATGAATGACCTGCAGGGATAGTTAGAAGAGGATATGAGTGTGGACTATGGAGACTTTGTTGTTGTAGATTTTCACTTTATGATGTAATGTAACATTTATGAATGTATCTAGTGTTTCCAAGGCTACTAAACTAATCGGTCTTTCGAGACTTGATCTTTTGTGATCATGCCAATGTTACAAAGTAATGCACCGACTCTGGGTAGCTGGGGTCGGGGCGTTGCATTCAAGAGTTCTATTTAACCATTAAGGATAAAAAGGGTGTTGAAAATATTGTAGCTGATCGCCTCTCTAGGATGGAATTCAAAGACAACTCACACCACCTCTCTGTGTCTAATTCATTTCCCGGTGAGCACCTCTATCCAGTGAGTGATTTCCCTTGGTATGATGACATAGAAAACCATTTGGTAATGGGTGACATTCCAAAATTCATGGGGACCCAAGCTAAGAGGAAATTCATTTCTGATGTCAAACACGATGTGTTTGATGATCCTTACCTCTTCAAGTTCTGTCCTGATAAAATCATTAGGAGATGTATTCCCGAGTCTGAGCAAGAGTCCATTCAAAAATTTTGTCATGGAGAGGCATGTGGAGGCCACTTTTCTACAAAGAAAACCACTGAAAAGTTCCTCCAAAGTGGTTTCTATTGGCCAAACCTCACTAAGGATTCCTTCCAATTCGGAAAAAGTTGTCCTCAATGTCAGCAATTAGGATCCATTACTAAAAGAAATCAAATGCCCCTTAATCCCATTTTTTTCGTTGAAATCTTTGATTGTTGGGTAATTGATTTCATGGGACCCTTTCAAAACTCTAAGGGATACCTCTATATCCTCTTAGCTATTGATTATGTCTCAAAATGGGTTGAAGCCATTCCCACCAAGTCCAATGACCACCATGTTGTGATCCGATTTCTGAAAGAGCATATATTTTCTCGATTTGGAATTCCTAGTGCTATAATCAGTGATCGTGGAACCCATTTCTGCAACCGCCCATTCTCTTCACTCATGTCTAAGTATTGTATTACTCATAAAGTTTCCAATGCATACCATCCTCAAACCAATGGTCAAGCTGAGTTGGAAAATAGATAAATTAAGCAAATTTTTGAAAAAACTGTCAATACCTCTAGGAAAGATTGGTCCGAGAAACTCTTAGATGCCCTTTGGGCATATCGAACTGCTTTCAAAACTATCCTAGGCATTTCACCATATATATTGGTTTATGGAAAAACATGTCATTTACCTGTTTAAATTGAGAAAAAAGGCCTTTTGGGCAATAAAAAAAATGAACTTTGACATTTCTTTGGCTGAAACAAAAAAGAAATTAGATCTTAATGAACTCGAGGAACTTAGGATGGAGGCTTATGAAAATTCAAGGATCAATAAAGCTAAAGTTCAAGCCTACCAATCTAGGAATCTCAAAGTCGAACACTTTGAACTAGGAAAATTTGTGCTCTTGTATAGTTCAAAACTTCATCTACACCCAGGAAAGATAAGGTCCAGATGGTCTGGTCCATACCTAGTGCATCATGCGTACCCTCATGGGGAAATAGAGATTCAGGATCCCAGAAGTGGTCATGTATTCAAAGTCAATGGTCATAGGTTAAAACCATTCATTGAATCATTCAATAAACAAGAAACCAAGGAGGAGTTAACTGAGCCAACATATGAACCCGAGAAAAATTGATAGATTTAGGGTAAAAGTTGGGCTAACGACATTAAACAAAAGCGATGCACGAGAGGCAACCCATGGTTTCCATGTTTCCAATCAGTGTGAATCATCTTTTGTTTCCTTCTGCTTCATTTTGTTATTTTTTTATATAGACTGTTGACCTGTTCTTCTTTTATGAGTAAGGATGGGTATGATAGGGGAGCACCGTATTCATCCGTGTCACGTGGTGAGATACCTGAGTAATACCTTACCTAGAAAATATAAAGAAGACAATGTATCATCAGTTTATTTTATTTTATTTATGTTTTTGTAGGTTAAAAAAAATTAGACTCTTGACATGTTCTTATTTTATGAGTATGGATGGGTATGAAAGGGGAGCACCGTATTCATCCGTGTCACGCGGTGTGATCCCTGAGTAATACCTTACCCAGAAATTTAAAAGAAGACAATGTATCATTAGTCTGATTTAAAAAAAACATGGAAAACCATAAAAATGATGGTACTTGGAATTAAATAAATCATTGTGTTGTTTTTTCTGTCTACTTTGTCCTTCTTTTTATGGTTCAGGAACTATTTTGGGTGATACATGTTCAATCAAGGAGGTGCCTACATCCCCCAAGAGATCAAAGGAGTAATCTGAAGCATCATGAACTTCAACTTTAAAAACCAGATGAATTTGTTCCATGTTTATCATTCTCAATTTCATCTTTGAACTCCTATCCTACCCCTTATAACTTTTCTTTTCTTTAAACACTGGGGAAAATGTTATTCTAAGTTGGGGGGAGATAAAAAATAATTTTTTTTGTGAATAAAAACATGCATGAAAAGAAAAATTCCATTAACCTTGAACATTATAACACACATTGAAAACTATAAAATTGGATATCAAATAAATTTTGCATGCCTTGATTCTGATTTTAATACAAGTTTAAGTTCATGAGCATAGTTTTTGGAAAGTGCGGTTGTCTGATGTGATTTTTCAATGTTACATTTTCATCCTATTAATAAAAATGCCACAATGCATGTCTACTAGATCGTGGGTGTAAATTTGAGTTCTTAGGTCCCTTTTATTATAGCATAGGGTTCTGGGGTCACTTTTAGTTTAATTTGAGTATCCAAAAAAATGACCACATAGAGCAATGTTTTTTCCAAATGCGTGGCGTCTGACACTTGGGGATCGTGACTCCATAGTTGTCTTTCCCAGAGTTAGGCTTTATATCTCTATTGTAGAGCATGAAATTGACAAAATGCGTGGCGTCCGAAACTTGGGGATCGTGACTCCATAGTTGTTTTTCCTAGAGTTATTCCTTTCATATGTATTGTGGTTAAAAAAATAAAATAAAAAAATAAAATAAAAAAATGGATACTCATCTTAAGGTTTAATGTGATTCCCACCTAGCGCTTCCATTTTTTCCCCTTGAACAATAAAATGGGCCCCATATCTTTTATTATGCACAACACTTTATCATGCTTAATTGGAATTGGATGAAATGTGGCGATGAATTTGAACAAAGGAATGAGATTGGGCTTGGGATATGATTATGGACCTAGCTTGTTTTTAATTATTTTTATGGGTTTTCATAATTTTTTTTGGTATTAGATATTTGGGTGAGCAATGTGTATTAAAATGTTTTTGGAAAAGGGGATTTGAATTTCATATTTGTAATTTATTTTGCTCGGGACTAGAAAAACTCAAGTTGGGGGGTGTGATTAGTCACTGAAAGTGGCTAATATTAATTGTTAATATCTTTATATTCATTTTTTCAAAGTCCATAAACATTGTTTTTAGTGCATTACATAAATAGAACTTCATTTCTCATCAAAAATGCAATTCATGTTTAAAATGAAAATTTGGGCCCAATCATTCATTTATTTGTGGAAAACATTATATTCATTTTCTGAATTTTAAATTTTGGGATATTATTTATATCATTGTTTGGAACATTTTATCTTTTAGGTCCGATGGATGAATCCCAAAGGAAGATGGAGAATTTTTCGACTGAAGGCAGAAACTTTCTGGAAAAAGCATAATGGGCCTAAGGCCCATCAAACAAATGTGGGGCCCAGAAACCAAGCACAATGAAGCTCAAATTTATAAAGTAGCAAGATAAAAATATGAGGATCATTTTATTCAACTGTGGCCGGAGCTAATTAAGAATTTTTCATGATGATAAAGGGATCTGAATTTGAGATTTAAATGGTGGACCCGACATTAATGCACATAAATCCGTCCCACCATTTTGACCATAACTTCCAAATGGATGAGCCAAATTTCCTGAACTTTTGATATATTCTATAAGACACATGGAAGAATATATTTTCTATTTATGACACCTTCGGATTCGGTGGGATGAAGTGTAAAACGCACACGTCAAAATGGAGGATGAATCTGGATGGTTTTGTGGTCAACTTTGTAACGTTAATTTCCTTTTGATTCTTCACCCCCCTTTGGAATCTCTTAATTGTTGGGGGATGAATTTATTATTGGGGGTAGACCTAAGGCTCCTAATATTCCTATATAATGAGCTAGTGGTGAAGGGAATAGGTAGTGGATATTTTTCTTATCATCTTTTGTTGCTTGTTTCATTGTAAGGTTAGGATTCCAAATTTCCTTTGTAATGTTTTCCATTTCCATGTAAGTTTCTTTTTTTTATCTTTATGTTCTTAATCAACTTATTTCTCTTCTATATTTTCCATTTAATTTATTAAAACTTTTTTATCACAAAGCACAATGATATCTCTATGTTGTTGTGAATTCGTTCACACATAGGTGTGAATTTCATTCACACACACGGAGGAGTGGTCGTTATTTCCGCGGTTTTAATTTAATCAATCCAATTCTTGTTAGCCATCTTCCGCCCACCATTGAGAGTATACCATAAATGGAGGGATAACCCTTTAATGGGTTGATCTTAGGAGGATGAAAAGGCTGGATTGAATGTTATTTTAAGAATTAATTGTTGTTAATTGGATAATTAATTTAAGACATCCATTCTTCAGTAATTTCTACTCTTCATCTTTACTGTGTTTGAGCAAACTAAATTCAATTACTAAATGACCATATACCTCAGAGAGATAATGAATTTGGTTCTATAAGTGTATAGGGGATTAGTAATTGTTTTTATTAAGCACCAAACCAGAAAATGATGAAGGTAGTGTTATTTTTGAAGAATGGATTCATCAAGAATTAAAAAAACCAAAATTTTCTAAAGAAGTAAAATTCATTCAATCCACCCCGAGAATAATCCTAATATCAACCCATTTTCTTTGAATTTAATTCACATAGGTTTCTTAGTGTTCTTTAAACCATCCAAAATCAAACCCAAAGTTGGCTACTTCATGGCCCATCCTTCACCAAATCATAGCGTCTCAAGGTTACTTCTTCGGTCCCTGTGGATTCGACCCCTACATGTAATATATCGACCGCTTTTACCAGTAGGGTAAATTTGGGCGCAACCACCAAGATTTATTAATCAATCATTTAATTAATTCATTTATTTATTCCATCACTATATAGGCAACTACCAAGCACAATACACAATAAGAAACATAGAAAAATTCATACATGAAGAAACTCTAGGAAAATTACCGATACCAACCATCACCATCCTTCTTCAAAATCATCCCTCAAAATCCATCCGCACACAAAAACATATAGAAACACATTAAACCAAAACCAATTTTTTATCCCTACTGCACAAAACTTCTCATCCACCCCACAGTCAATCAATATCTCAACTTTAGATTCAATTTCACCCCCCAAACCATTCCACAACACACAACCATTCTTACAACTACACTACTGCAAACACCAGAATAAAAACCAATTTTAGATTTAATAAGGCATACCTTATTTAATTCCACTTGTTAATTCAGGGGTTATCAAAAAAACACTATAATCCTGGGGAATCCATTTATTAATCTAGTATACGCAATTAATATGTTTCATTTCAGGGTGATACCAAAAAATTCTCAATCAAGGCAACAACCATAGTAGATGTATCCAGCATAATAAAATCCACCAACGAACACAATTTTCAGTGGGGAATGTAGATCATAAAATCAAAATATCAAAATAAATATCAAAGATGTAAAAATCATGCAAGCAAACCCCATTGGCCCCTCGATTTCAATTAATTGGTTTTTTATCTTTAATTTAAGCCAAAAAAACTGTGACTCAAAAATAAAAAGAAGAAAAACCCATCCTGCATGATGCACAACAAGGAGAAACCAAGGAAATCATACCTCAAAGGGGTGTCAACATTCTTCATATGAGAACAGACCACGTAAGAAGCCTCTGATCACTTCTCCCACAATATCTCCATCCATTTAAGAATTCCATGACACCATTGCATCAATAAAAACTGAAGAGAACCCCATTATGAACATGGGTAAGAAAACACCATAGAAAGACAATAATATGGGGAATAAAATGAGATTAAACCTAGATAAATTGTTATAAAATGAAGGGATAATGCACCATGGATCACCACAGATCACCAATGAACAACCACTGAGATTGATAGGTCAAATAGTGAGGAAGATGGATCGAAGAACTTCTCAGGTTTCCTAGGTTTCATCTAGAATGAGAGGAATGAGTGAGTATGGCCGAATGAATGTAAGTTTTGCCAAAAGTAATTTTAAAACAAAACTATATCGGGGTATTACACAACGTGTAACACCCTTTCATGCTGTGTAGTACCCGGGGTTGGATTTCTTCAAAAAAATTCATCACCTATTGATTTATTTTATTTTTCAAACCCTAAAATATTAAACTCTATGAAACTCCTAAGACAATTCATGAAATGGAGTTTCACATCATGTAATGAAATTACATGACATGTAATCCCCCTTTCTACAGCCTTTAGCAACTAAACTTCCCCAAAATCCCTATGATCCTCCCCCGAACATCTCTGACCACCAAAACCTGCAAAGTAATAAATTAGGGACACATATCATTACATCATATACCTCTCAAAAAATTCTTGTCCTCGAGAATCCAAAACCAATACCATAAGAAAGAGGGGTTAAAACAACCACCCCGTGGGATACCTCTCAAGGATCTCACAAAACTTGAAACATCATTAATAACCAAACAAATCAAATTTCAATGTAAAACCACCCCATGTTCTTTGAAATCCGGAGTGGAAACCCCCACATCCAAGAACACCTCCTTCGATACCTATAATCAAGCCTTATCACATTAACCCAAACGACCAAAACACACACTAAACAAGCATGAAAACCAAACCATACAAACATATGAATTAGGGAATTCCATATTCTATGTCAAGATACTATCCAATCTGTGTGGTACTAACTCACCCACATGGGTATAATCATATCAAAATTAATGCATCTTTATTAGGAATCAGGTCCTACCCTTTCCACATGTCAGGACTTTATCACAAAACTCACCACACATAACACAACCAAGGGAAAATAGATCATATCATATAAAACAGGGTTCAAAAATCATATTACAAGAAAAAAATAAAAATAAAAACTCAAAAAAACTCTAGGTAATTAGTAGAAATTTGCGTTTCTCACCCCAAGGTACTCTCCTTTTAGCCACCATGCCTCCACAACACATGAACCAAGAGGATGGTTCATCCACGTGACACCTTCTCTCGATGATCTTGGATCTCCACTAGTCATTCCACAAACATTGCATCATCCTAAATATCCTACTCTCTCCAACCAATGACATGGGAGTCATTATGAAGATACTGATAGAGTTGAGATACATGAAAGAATTCGTGGACCCTCTCCAACTGTGGTGGTAACTCCAACTGGTTTTCCACCTCTCCAACTCATCCCAACACCTCAAAGGGCCCCAAAAAAATAGGGGAAAACTTACTTCCTTTTCTAAAACTCTACTACCCACATTGAGGGGAAACCTTCAAGAACACATGGTCCCTAACCTCAAACTCCAAGGGTATCCTTCTATGATCTGTGTAAGACTTATACCGGCCGTGTGCTACTTTCATTCTATCTCAAAAAAGCTGAACCTTCTCAGTTTTTCTCTTCACCACATCCAAAACAAGAACAACTATCTCCCCGACCTTCATCTAGCACAATAGAGAACAATAAGGTCTCCCATACAACCCCTCAAACGTATCTATACCAATGTAATAGTGATAACTATTATTATAATCGAACCCTGCCAAGGGAAGGTGTTTTACCTAATATCCAGTAAAGTCCAAGATGCATGCCCAAAACATATCCTCCAATGCATGGATAGTCTGCTCTGGATGCCCATCTTTCTGAGGGTGGAAAGTAGTGTTGAGGTGGAACTGGGTGTCGAAAGCATGCTGCAATCCCGTATAGACTCATCAGGTAAACTACACCTCCTAGTCTAAGACAAAGGAGCTTATAACTCAATGTAAATACACCACCTTATCCACATACCTCTTAGAAAAGGAATCCAATGCACCTAACTCCCTGATTGCCAAGAATTGGGCTGATTTTGTCAACTGATCCACTATCACCCAAATAGTTTCACAACCTCCCTGAGCTCTGGGTATCCCTGTGATGAAATCCATTGATATATTGTCCCAATTCCACTTAGGAACACCCAAGGGATGCAACAAACCACTAGGAACATAGTGATCAACCTTCACCAGCTGGAAAACCAAGCACTTATCCACGAACTTCTCCACTGCCCATTTTATCTTGGGCCACCAAAATGGAATCGTCAAGCCATGGTACATATTATAAACTCCTGGGTGAACTGATAAAGGTGGTATATGAAACTCACAAAGGTTTACCTCATGAATCACCACCTGAACAAACAAATTCCTCTGAAACAACATTCAGTTTTGACCATCCTTTGACTATCCTTCCTGAGCATCACCATGGACAACACAATCGCGCATCACCTCTACCTCTGAGTCTACCCACTAAGACTCCTCCACATGCTTTATCAGATAATACTACACTGTCATATGAAATAAACCACCTCTACTATTTTTCACCCTTGCATCTAAGTGCAAGGATGCTAACTCCTCCATTGCTTTACAAGCATCCACCAATTCTTGAAAAACCTCCTTCTATGAATTCATTCTCAAAGCATTGACACAAAATTTCCTTTCCTTAAGGTGTAGAATATTTCAAAATCGTATTCTTAAAGAAACTTAATTGACCTCCACTATCACAGATTTAGGTCATACTGGGATTTGATATACCTCAAACTCTTGTGATCCTTGAAAACCATAAAGTGCTCCCCAATGAGGTAATGCCACCACAACTTTAGCACGTACACAACTGCTACCAAATCTAGATCATTAGTGGTATAATTATTCTCATGGGGATGTAACTTCCTAGACCCATAAGAGATCATTTCCCATTTCTCCATCAACACGCATCCCATACCTAGATGGGAAACATCACAAAACACCTCAAACATCACCCCTTCCA
Organism: Viscum album; assembly: GCA_963277665.1. Lineage (NCBI taxonomy): Eukaryota > Viridiplantae > Streptophyta > Magnoliopsida > Santalales > Viscaceae > Viscum > Viscum album. Next base: position 673,400,724 of record OY728134.1, on the reverse strand, counting down.
CTAGAAACCAAAGCACTAACTAGATTCCCCTTCAGGTAACCAAAAACTACCTGAAACTATTCACTACACACAAAATCTCAGTTCTTTCTAGTCATATATATCAATGGAGCTGCAACATGAGAGAAATTGGGTACAAACCTCTGATAATAGCCTGAAAGACTAAGAAAACCGGGAAATTATACTATGTTCTTTATTGATGCCCAAGAAACAAATACTTTAACATTCTATGGGTTTACTACCACAACCTTATGAGACACCACATTCCCAATTAAATTCACCTGTTGTGTCCATAACTTTCACTTGGACAACTTTCCATAGAGCTGGTGGTGTCGAAGAACCTTCAAGACAGTTCTGAGATTCTTGGTGCGCTCTTCTTCTGACTTTGAGTAGATCAAGATGTCATCGATGAAAATGATGAAAAAATAGTCTAGGAACTCACAAAAAAAAAAGTTCATAAGACCCATGAACATGGATGGTTCATTTGTAACACCGAATTACATAAATATGAACACAAAATTCCCATACCTGCATCAGAAAGCGGTCTTCAGGATATCACCCTTCTTCACCTGCAACTGGTGATATCTAGACCATAGATAAATCTTAGAAAACTAAATTTCCACTCTTAGTTGGTTGAAAATACCATATATCTTTGGAAGAGGTTAAAATTTCTTAACCGTCACCTGATTCAACAACCAATAGTCTATGCACAACCTCAGACCACCATCCGATTTCTTTTCAAACAACACTGGATCACCCCTTAAAAACACACAGGCCCAGATAAAAACCTTCTTTATCAGATCATCTATCTGAATCCTCAACTCCCATAACTCATAATGTGTCATTCAATATGGAGTCATCGAAATAAGAGAAGCACCAGGTTGTAAGTATATCCGGAACTCAACGTTACGTCGAGGGGGTAGAGTCACAACCTCCTCAGGGAAAACATCCAAGAACTCCCTAATGACCCTAGGAACCTCCACCATATTAGTGTACATTGATTCCATTGACATATTATCAAAAAAGGAAATAAGGGGATCCACACACTGACTACCCACATGACAACCCCACTTGCCAACTAAATCCACACATTGACCATCCACATCTGAAAACACGACTCTCCTCTGGAAGTAGTAGATAATGGAACATATGAAATAAAACCAGTCGATGCTGAGGATGAAATCATATGGCTTCATCTATAATAATAATAGATCCTTGTAGGACTTATTTGGTCCCATTATCATTATACACTGCTATCACACATTAAATAATATATTCTGGACTTCAACTAGCGTACTCAAAACCAGGGGCACAAGAAACCTCTCTACGTATAGTCCCAAATAATGGGCTAGAGAAGGTGAAACAAAGGAGTGTGAAGTTACTAAATAAAAAAAAATTACAAGAAATGTTATTGAACAAACTGATTTCACCTATAATGATCTATGGACCTGCTGGAACTGCTGCCTCTGTGGTGTGCGACTGACCATGCCTAGCTACTCTACCTCTCTGATGATGACCACCTCCACATACATGCTTCTTTCATGGTCCTTAAGAATGAGGTACATCCTGAGGTTGGAATCAACCTACTCCATATCCCCTTAGTGGAGAAAAAACTTGTTGTCCCTGCTGCTGAAAATGTCTCGCCGACAACTCTTGTTGAGGCCACCGCTTGGCTTGTCAACCTCCACCAAACTAAGATCAGGTAGCCACTAGGAACTGATTATGAAGGTTTCCATGAACCTTACATAAGAAACACATTGAACCAAGCCCATAGGAATGGAATAGAGACTATCGACACTAGAAGGACATAAGGGAAGCTACTGAGGTCCTCTTCCTGCAAGTCAAAACCTCAAAGGACCAGGAGTCTGAGACCTACCACTGACAACCCTTCCTCTCAAAGAACTCTATGGGATCCCCTCTCATGGTATACCTCCTCATGAGTGCATAAACTCAATCACCTATTCCTTCTTCTGAACCTTCAGATACATTGGAAAAGTAAAGGGAGTAACAATATACTATATCGAAGGATGAAGTTCCTCATCAATGTGTCTAACATGAGACTCCTCATCCGAAAAAAGATCTGGTGAAAAATAAAGAAGGTCCTTGAACTTGATCCCATTATTCCATAATATCATGCTCCCCTATTTAAGGGAGATTAGTTCCATCCTTTTATTAGAATTTATGGTAGATGAAAATAAATCTGCTCATAATTCCTTCTTAATGTTGACCCACAAAACATCTGCTTCTTTCCTCCCCCCATATAAAGTGTCACCACTAATGCGTAACTCCTCACATTTGGATGACCACCAGAGGCACCCAATACTATATCGGGGCCGAGATAAAACTGAAGGTGATATCAAGATCCTTGAGTGATCTTTCCATCTCTATATCAGAAACACTTCCATTTTACTTTTCCTAATCCTGCTTCTAGAAAGCACACAATGTCCTCTTCCACTGGTCATCCTCCTCAACTTGATTAAACCTACTTCAATCAACCAAATCATCCTACTGAGCCTCCACTACCTAATCCACACATAGGTGAGAAACATAATCCATATCTAAAATGAAAACAATGAGTTCCTAAACCCAAGTTGTATGGAATTTTATTAAGATTCATTTTTAATTCATTCTATTCATTTTATGAATTTTAACCTTTCCAAAAAAAACCCAATTCAAACAAGAACATAAGTCATTATGATGCATGTTCCTCTCCTAGGTCTCTACCCTGTAAATGGTCTAGCCACACTTGGTCATTCAGTAGGCTCATAGTCCTTGCATTGGATCATGGGGGGCCTAAAATCCTATGTCCTATCCATTCTTCCCTATCCTATGTCACACACCAAGGTTGCCTGACACTATTTCCCTAACAACCCATGAAATCCTCACTGTACATAACTCCAAACTCCATTCTATCACTCAACCATTATCTCTAATACCACTTTTTCATGACCCCATTCCCCAAAGATACCACTCCTAGGATGACAATGAAGAAAGAGAGATAATGACCCACTGAGTCTCACTTCTAGTAGGCCCCAGGTTGGCAATTATCACCAAGACTATACAAATCTCACAAATATGGGAGGAATTACCGTTTTTAGGAAAAAAGATAAGGATATAAGATGGGTAATCCACAAATAAAATCTAAGATATATATAAAAGAAATACAAAACCATCCCACATATATGTTTAAAATAGAACCAACATAATACAAAAGTCTCCAAAGTAAAAATACCAAAATCAAAGCTAAGTAGAAACATAGAAACTATTAAGATCCAAGATAGTAGGGTCCATCACAGCCCACAAAATCTTCATAGAAACCTAAAAATGGTTTTATTTACATAGAGTGAGCATATAGGTATACATAGTAGGAATAAATAAAGTCTCTTGTTCACATGTGAAAGAAGCATACTAATTCCCCTACGAGGAAACAACAGAACCAAAGATCACCTAACAGGTATAATAAACATCCCAAACTCACCAATACACACTCACCAAATAATGAAATTCAAGTAATATAATATAAATCACATCGATGATATGGTACCCTGCACCACTTTCCCACTGATTAGCTGCTCTCACACCATAACAAAAAACATCATGGAGCTCTCACCTCTCTCGAACATACCACATCACAACCCTCCCATAGACACCTGAACCACAAACCACATCACATCCTACCCATAGACACCTAGGCCACACACCACATCACATCCCACCTACAATAACCTAGACCTCAAAACACATCACATACCGCCTGCAAACACCTGGTCCACAAACCACACCTCATTCTGAAGACACATGGGAAATCAAAATTTATTCACACACACCTAGGCCTCACAAACCACAACATGACCAAATAATCTTGGACTAGCACTGCCTGGAAGGAGCAGGGAAGAGTAGGTGTCCGACCATCCATCCTCCACTGTGATGTTTGGGAAGAACACCCTACCCCTTGACAATGGGGATGTTTGGAACATAGTGCTCAACTAGGGTGGGGTGTGTATAGAAATAACAAGGAAAATACAATTATATAAATATAAGATACCAAACAATCATTCCCAACATATGGGTTCTCAAACAAACTAACAACCCACAACACTACCACCTTTTTCTCCTACCTCTATATTCACAATGCCACACAACCAGCCACAAACCCAATTCACATTCCAATACAATTTAATTACCATTTCTATACAGTTAATCCAACCAACTCATGACACACCAGGATTTATTTATCAATAATTTAATTTAATTAATTTATTTATCCCATCACTGTCCGAAAAACTACCAAGCACATCACACAACATGAAATATAGTAAAATTCATACATGGAGAAACTCTGGGAGAATTACCCATACCAACCATCACCATCCTTATTCAAAGTCATACCTATAAATCCATATGAACACAACCACATATAAAAATAAATTAAACCACAACCAATTTTTCAACTCTGTTGTAAAACACTTTTCATCCACCCCACAATCATTCAATCTCTCAACCTGAGATTCCATTACACCACCCAAGACATTCTGCAGCACAAAACCGTGCTCACAACCACACTACCACACAAACAATAAGAAAACACAATTTTAGATTTAATAAGGAAAAACTTATTTAATTCCACTTGTTAATTCAAGGGTTATCACAGAAACTGTATAATCCTGGGGCATCCGTTCATTAATTAAGTATATGTAATTGACCAATTTCGTTTCAGGGTAATACCAAACAATTCTCAATCAAGGAAAAAACCATAGAAGATGTATCCAACACAAGTAAGGCCACAAAAATTTATAATTTTCAGCAAGTAATTTATCCTGTGAAATCATAATATCACAATCAATATCAAATATATAAAAATCATGCGAAAAAACCACATTAACCCCTCAATTTCAAATAACTAGTTATTTATCTTTGATTCAAGATAGAAAAAATTTGAATCATAGATAAACAGAAGCAAAACCCCTCCCGCATGATGCACAAGAAAGAGAAACAAATGAAATCCTACTTTGAAGGGGTGTCAAAATTATTTTCAAAAGAACAAATCACATAATGGACCTCCGATCAATTCTCCCACAAGATCTACATACATCCAAGGATTCCTCGGCACCACCGCATCAACAAAACCGAAGAGAACCTGATTGGGAACATGGGTAAGCAAAATCCATAGCATAGTGAGAAGATGGGGAAGAAAAAGAGATCAAACCAAGAGAAAATGTTAGAAAATGAATGTAAAATGCACCTTGGATCACCATGGATCAGCAAAAAACAACCACTGATATAGATAGGTCAAAGAGGGAGGAAGAGGGATAGAATAACTCCTTGGGTATCCTAGGGTTCTTCTATAATGAGAGGAAGGAGAGATCATGAATGAATGAATGAAATTTCATCCAAAAAGAATTTTAAAACAAGACTAGATTAGGGTATTACATGATGTGTAATACCCTTTCACATCGTGTAGTACCTAGGGTTCGATTTCTGCCAAAAAATGCATTTCCACTTGACTTATTTTATTTTTCAAACCCCAAAATATTACACATTGTGAAACTCCTAAGAAAATATGTGAAATAGAGTTTCATAGAGTGTAATATAGTTGTACGATGTGTAATCCCACTTTCTTCATCCTTTAGCAATTGAACCTCCCCAAATTCCCTCTGAACCTCCCTCAAACATCTCCTACCACCAAAACCTGCAATGCAATGGACTAGGGGGACATGGACTGTTATAATCTCTCTCAGTGTACATTCTTTTTTTTAATAAATTTTCAGGACCATGGATTTTAATCCATGGTTCATGTCGTTCTGGGTATATTAACATATTAATATATATATAATTATATAAATATATAATTATATAAATATATTTATAATTATATACAAATATTTTTAAATATATTTTTTTGTAAATGTAATTATAAATATATATATATATATTTAAATAATTATAAAACTACAATAATATATTTAAATAATAAATATATTTATTTATAATTATATATATAAATACATATTTTTAATTCTTTAAATATTTATTTATAATTATATAAATTTTTAATTTTTAATTTTATTTATTATATTATTAAAAATGGATTTTTAAGTGCTTTGTTTGCACTGATAAAGATTGAGTTTTATCGGTTCTAACTATTTTAGCAGTGATAAAACCACTATTTATTAATGATTTTTTGAAAGTGATGATAAAATATTTACCTGATCTTTAAATAGAACCCTAGTAGAGTCCTCCTCACTCATTCCATTCAAGATTTCATGGAATCTAACCCTTGTCATTTCTCTTCATAAATCTTCTCAACAAATCAATCCTCTCAAGTTCTAAGGTATGTGATTATTTATTCTTCTCTTTAATCTCAATCTTCTCTCATCTATCTCTTTAACTCCTCGCCCCTTCACCTTGTTTTAGATCTTTAGTTTCATGATGTTGGGGTTTCATTTGGGATTCTTTGTTTCCCTTACTATCAAACACGCCACCTTATATACTTAGAGGGATGTAAAGTGATGTAGGGGGTGCACCAAGTCGGCTATGAGGGGGGTAGGTATACTAAAAGCATTCGATTCTCCTTAGATTTGTTTCTTTGGCTATGGGTCCCTATCGAATCCATCATTCAGTTTTTCCTCTACCCTTATTACCTGATCTCACGTTCTACATCCCATCTTTTTCTTGTGTGATGGTTTGTTTGAGGTTGTTTGATATGTGTTGGTTGATCCATCATCAGTGTCTTAAGTGTGACTTATACTGGTTCTATGACCTTATCTGGTGGGTTGGTGGTGGTTTTATTTATCCATGGTTCATTGAAGCATTTTCAATTGGTGGATGGTTTGTCTACGCACCTCATCCAATCTCATCCCGTTGTATCTCATCACAACCGATCAAATTAATAATTTATATAAATAATTTATAAATAAATTTGAATTAATAATTATTTTTAATTAATAATTATTTTGAATTAATATTTATTAAATTTAAATTTATTTTGAATTAATAATTTTGAATTAATAATAATTTTTAATTAATCATTTAGAATTAATATTTTTTTTGAATTAATAATTTTTAATTTTTTTGAATTAATAATTTTGAATTAATAAATTATATAAATAATTTATAAATAATTTTGATTACCTTGAATTGATAATTTTGATAATGTGTGTATAAATAATATTGATTATGTGTGTATAAATAATTTTGATTATAAATAATTATGTGTATATAAATAATTTTTATCATGTGTATATAAATATTTTTTTCAATGCAATTTATAAATAATAAAAACAAACAATTATAAATATATATTTAATATATTAATATATATATATATATATATATATATATATATAATTATAAATTTCTTTTGTAAATATATATATTTATGAATGCATATTTATATAATTATATTCAAATAAATAAATAAATATATATATATATATAATTATATAAAAATATTTATAAAAAAATATATTTATAATTATATAAATATTTTTTAAGAAATATATATATTTATTTAAAAATCAAAGATACAATTTAATATTATAATATATTTTTTATTTGGAATAATTGAGTATTGGAAAACTATATTTTTAATAAGGGTTATTTTTATGATATTTACAAAACATTTATTTTATTTTCTTTTAAAAAATTCCACTAAACAATATGGAGAGAAATTACAACCATTTATTTTATTTTACTAAATTTAATATTATAACAAATTAAAGAGAAATTAAAATTGCAATCATTTCTTTATTGAAACATTTTTTTAAATTTTAAAATTCGTATTGATGTATTTTTCTTAGTTTAAAGTTTACATAGTTTTATTGTCTTGAAATTATAATGATATATTAAAATGAAGGTATGTGATGCACATGAGCCTCATCCAAATTGATGAGGTCACTCTAATTGAATCCACGAGACCCAAGTTCAAAACCAGGCAGAGGCATAATTTCGAAGGCACTGTAGCAGGCACTGTAGCAGACACTGTAGCAGTTACTGTTCGGTACTGTAGTAGCCAGAACTATTCACCTTGGGCCACCAGTTTGGGCTTGGAGTCCTTAAGGCCTTCGGGCCACCCAAGGAATTCAAGTCAGTAAGGCTTTCGGGCAACCTCAAGGCCCTCAGGGCCACCTGATTTGCAGTTGCACAGACAAATTCTACAAGGAACCACTCCAGAGGAGGAAAGAGCAGGGCACATCCACCAGAGCAGGGCTAAATGGACTTTGGAAGAATGGGAGGGAATGGTATTTTCCATCAGTACCACGCCTATACACCCCTGAACATGGACATGCTAGATGAACAGTCATGCAAAGGTGGAGAACTGATCACGATGCAGATGCTGAGGTGGAGCAGTTTTAAGTAGTCATAGTCTGTATGATTTCCTTAAGACCTACGGGTCATGTAATGTCTCTAAGCATAGGGGAAATGTAATTCCTAAGCCTACGGTCCTTGTAAGGGTTACCCCTCATCCCTTGAAAGGGGGGTTATCAGAAAATCAATAAAAAAAGAAGGCCTTCGGGCCATTCAATCAATGTATGTGATCACTTGTGATTCATTGCTCCCTGTAAGGACCTGACTTTTGACCAATATACATATTGTTGATTTTTCATTTTGAATCTTTCTTTTATTCATGGTAAAGGTATAATACAACCTCGGGAAGGCCTGAGGAGCGTCCGAGTCTAGTTCAGAGCCTAGAGGTCCTAAAAATTAGCTATAGGTTGGGCCACATGGTTAGTGGAAATCTTCCGAACAAGGTCACACAGTTTTAGTAAATCACGCGGCTGTAGAAAATGTCATCTATAAGTCCACACGAGTTTTTTGAAACCATGTGGACCAGACACATAGCCATGTGACATACTGGAGAGAGGGGACAAATCCTTAACACATGTTTTGCACATGGTTTGTAAACTGTGCGCATAAACCATGTGTAGTTGGATTTGGAGCAAAATTACCATTTCCCCCTCTCTAACCTTGAGTCTATTTCTTCCTCTTCCCCTCCCTCCAATGGACATAACCAAGGGTCTCCTCCTCCATTGAGCTCAAACCCTTCTCATCCTTGGATTTCTTCCTACTCCTCTATCAGATGACAGAACCTTGATTTGTCAGAGGCATTGAAACCCCTGTGGTAAGGTTTCATAGTATCACTAAACCTATATATATTCTTCTTTCCATATGTTACACTATTTGGATTTAGGCTAATATGCCCTATTTTTAGGGTGTTGGTCTGAAACTCATATCTCTTCCAACCTGATTTGAATCTGAGGCTGATATCAAGTGAGGATTCATCTATGACCTTAAGGTAGGTGGTCACGTAGTTTTCCATTTGAGTTTTGGTTGTTTCATATTTAATCCATCATGCCATGAACCAACCCTTGTTGAGATCCCTTAATGTGTTGGTTCCTTCATGTTTAAATGACCATAATTCCTTGATATAGATGAATTGGGTTTTGTTTAGGGGTTTATAAACCACCCTTACTCTATATAAACCCCTATAGGGAAGCCACCTTGAAAATGGCATTTTGGTCCAAATGGTTCAAAATACATGAAACCCAAATTAGCTTCCATCTTGACTTGTAATTGAAATATAACTTGTAACATGTGTAATTGATGTATACCAAGGTGAATCAATAGTGATTAGCCCTTTTTTAATTGGAATTTTCCAAATGGGCAAGTGAGTAGTTGACCTTGACACTTTGGCCTTGACACTTTTCCTTGAAATGGATTTTCCATGTTAGGAAAATAGGATGGTTGAATTTTTAGGCTGTCTAGGATGATATGGATTAAACCTTAAAGATTAATTATCTTTAATGGAATTGTTTAAAGGGATGGAAGGGCCTTGCCCTTGTTTTGATTTATTATAAAGGCATACCATGAAATGGGTTTTTTTTGTTTTAATTGAAATGATATAAGATTCCTTTACCTTATGCTATATGTTATGAATGTGTATTCCACTATTATGATTATGAGTTTATATATATGAATGGGTAGGAGTCATTCTTACCCCACGCTAGCTATGATATATGTGAATGGGTGGGAGGCAGTCTTACCCCACACCAGTTATAATTGCTATATGTATATGGGTGGGAGGCATGCTTACCCCATGCCAATAATAATACCTATACATGTATAGTTGGGAGGAATTATTACACCACACTAGTTATAATCTCTATAAGTGTATGGGTGGGTGGCATGCTTACCCCACGCCAGTTACAATCTCTATATATGTATGTATGGATGGGAGAAATTCTTACCCCGTGCTAGTTATAATATATATATCTATAAATATAAATATAAAAATAAATAAATAAATAAATAAATAAATAAATATATAAATATATATATAAATATACATATGGTGACTTTGTCAGACCTACCAGCTTTGAGATGAAGTAGGCAGACCTGGCAGGTTTCCTTTAGGAACCTAAGCAGGAGGATGTTTGTTTTTTTAGTAGTTCTTTACTTTCCAAATATTACCTACACATTGTTTACTTACGAGTACCTACATGGTTTACACATAGACACCGTTGGTGGTGGCCTACTGAGATTTTTATATCACACCCTACTTGGGCCCCCCTTGGCACTTGAGAAGACTATTTACTTATAGGTATGGAAAGAAGAAAGGAACACTCTTCAGGTTGTTGATTCTTACTGCTTAGTTGGAGCTTAGAAGTAGAGAATCGGGCTTAGGCTTGAGATTCTATGGAGTAGATTTTGGATTTTGTTCTATTTTTTACTTTTGTTTAGCATACATGTTGCCTACATCATATTTTACTTTTTTACTAGAATGCCATGCATGCATGTTTGTATCCGACACTGCCTATGAGGATTTTGATATATTATTTAGTTATTTAGTGTTTCACTATATCTGTTAATGTTTCCACTTCTTACTGTTAGCCCCAAGTTGTGTTTTGGTTGTATTTTTTGTCAATCAATAGGTATGTTGAAGAAAGAAAGGATGTTAATGAATGAGAATTAATAATGAAAGGTATTGAAAGAAGTGTTTGTTTTGTGGGTGATAGTTTTTTCTTGGAAATAAGAAATGTATTCCATTTGACTTTGTTTCTAGAAAAAATTGTAATATTGGTAGTATTGATATAAATAGGAATCACTATGAAAGTCCATTGTAATGAGAATAAGTGGATTTGAAATTTAAAACATCTTTCTGGATGTAGGTGGTCATCGAATTCACTCTAAATACTATGAGAAAGAGGTGTTTGTTTTGATGGAGAATGAGAGTCACTATGAATATGATTGAATTAATTGTGATGATTCCTTGTTGATTTTTATTTCATATAAATCAAGAGTTGTATTGAGAATTTGTGATGCAAGCTTGATAGAAAGAAGGGGGGGTGAAAGAGATGCTTCCATTCAGAAAAGAATCGTATTCAGATTTATCATATCTAGATGGAAGAGAGAAATAAGTGGTACTAATTGTTTTTCAAAACAATCATAAAATAATTGTATTAAGATTTATTGCATCTGGATGGAAGAGAAAAAGAAGTGGTACCAATTTTTTTTCAAAACAATCAGAAAAGAATCGTATTCAGATTTATTGTATCTGGATGACAGAGCTAAATAAGTGGTACTAATTGTTTTTCAAAATAATTAGAAAATAATTGTATCCAAATTGAAGACGTAGTGCCGATTGAAGAAGACATACTAATAATAAGAGAAAGATATATTTTCGATTATATTTCAAAACAATTGGATTTTGGATGAAAGTAAAAGAAGTTATATCGATTGTCTTTCAAAAAAATTGGATTCTAGATGAAAGTAAAATAAATGATACTGATTGTGTTTTAAAAAAATCAAAGTGGTTACCTATGGAATGGTGGTTCTGATGAAGGTGGTGATGATGGAAAAGGAGGTGCCAATGAAAAGGTTAATGCCGATGGGAAAGGTGATGCTGATGAAAAGTGGTGCTGATCGACGTGGTTTCGACGGAAGAGGTGATGCCAACGGAATATGAGAAACTAATTTTTTTTAAAACAATCATATTCAGGTAGAAGAAAAGAAAAGAGATTGTACTAATTAAGAATGAATCCTTATCAGATTCTTTTGTATCGTATCTAGGCATATCATCGTTTTTATATTGTTTTGTACCATATCTGGGAAGATCATTATTTTTATATTTTTTTGCATTGTATCAGAGAAGATCAAAGTTTTTATATTGATTTGTATCGTATCTGGGAAGATCATAGTTTTCATATTGTTTTGTATCATATCCAGGTAGATCATCATTTTCCTATTGTTTTGTATTGTATCCGGGCAGATCATTGCTTTTAGATTGTTTTATATCATATCTAAGAAGATCATCATTTTTAGATTGTATTATATCATATCTGAGCATATCATTGTTTTCATATTTTATTTGATCATACCCAATGATTGTAACCATAATGATTATATACAATAATTTCTAATTTAATTAATATGATGCTAGAAATGATCCACAATTAATTCAAAGTCATGAAGGTAGTCATGATTCAAGCACTAGTTTTTTAATGAATTATTTTTTCTCAAGTGATTAAAGAGAGAATAAAATATAAGAATATTGATGAATGATTTTTCTAGAGGGATACAAACTTTCATATTCAATATTTTGATTCAAATCGGTTCTGAGAATCATATTTAGAAATCGGCATGAGGAATTAGACTTAATTGATCAGACCCGTGTATTCCTAACTATTAGAATTAGTCTCAACAATTGAAATAGATGTCTGAAGAAGAAGGGGTTAAGATTGTGGAAGTTTTGAGGAGAATATAGAAGAATTTAAAAATTCATAATTGCTCTGAGATTTCAGGAGAAATTCATATTTGGGTGAATTTAAGTGAATGGGAAAGTGTTTTGGGATTCCCACCTAAACTTGTTTTGGGTCACCTATAAAAGAGAAACAAGTACATTGTACTTTGTAAGAAGGTGTAATGTTCACCAAATAATAAAGATAATCTCTAATTTTTCAGTGAGAGAAAGTTATACCATTTTGTTTTGTATTGAATACATTTCAACAGGGATTTTATTCAGCTCAGTTTGGTATTAGGCTGAATTAATTGGAATGGGATTTTTGGTACTGGGTATCATCTTATTGAATATTTTCTGATTGAGGATGTATCGCACTAAGTTTCATTGTACTTAGGGACTGAAGTGGTGCCGATTCATTTCCACTATATTCTATCAGAAAATTAGACTGGGAGTATTGTTTTGTAAGAATCAGACTCAGAGGAATCAGACTCAAAAAATATCATACTTAGTGTTTCATAACAAAATCCAGGAAGTTCTTACCTTTCTTCTGGTAAGGAATTAATGAATTGTATTTTAATTTAATACATTTTTTGAATTAAAAATAATCACATGTAACATGAGTTGTTACAAAATAATTGTATTACCCTATTATTCTAAGAGGATGCACACACACTAGTGGGATTGTTCCATAGTTCTACACAAGTGTAAGGGTATATCCTACTCATTGTAATTGAAGGATTGTTTTCTTAGTGGATTGTATGGTATTGGATCATTTCCAAATCATACCAAGGGTGTAGCTATTCTTATTGAATAATGAGACTTGTAAATCATTGTGTTCCTTTGGATGTGTGTTGATTTGTTTCTCAGTAGGAAATTGAAATATTTAATAGGAGGTGAAGATTGTTTGATTGAAAAGAAACATAAAATAAAATAGTATCACTAAGTCACCCTCCCCCTCTCAGTGATACAATACTCCAACTGGGTAATTTCAATTGGTATCAGAGCCAGGTTCCCTTAATTTTTCTTTACTAATGGAGAATGTGAATTGTGTGAACAGTAAAGGTATTCTAGTGTTTTATTGAAAGAACTATCATATTTGGAAAGATAAAATGTTTCAATATCTTATGTCTATCAGTTATTATGTTCTTAAAGATGCAACAATTGGGTTTCCTCCCATTGATGGTAGTGCTCAACTTACACCTTTTGACAAGATGTTTCTTGAGAATTATGGAAGGGCCAATAATTATATATTATCATCACTTTATGAAAGTAAATTCTTGAGAGTTAAAGGAGTTTGTATCATCAAAGGTATATGGGATAAATTGAAAAACATATATGAAGGAAATAAAAAAGTGAAGAAGGAAAAGTTACAAATATGGAGATTGAAGTATGAAGATATCAAGATGGATGAGTATGAATATATTGGGTACTTCTTTACCAGGGTAAATTAAATATTAAATTCTATTAGATGTCTTGGTGAAAATGGGTATGATTCTACTGTGGTTGAAAATATATTAATAATCCTACATGAAAAATTCAATGAAAAAGTTTATTCATTGGAAGATAGAGATCCAGAAAAATTATCTCTTGATGATTTTCATAGTACTCTCATTACTTAATAAATGAGAAGGGATAATTCTATGAAAGGAAAAACTAAATTTGATAGAGAAATATCTTTCAAGGCTTCCAAGAAAGAAAAGAATATTCTTAAATAAGAATAAGATGGAGATTCTAACTCTGAAAATTAGGTATGTAAAAATCATGATTCAATTTTGTCTTTGTTTTCTAATAATGTGAAAAGAGGTACAAGAAGGTATAATGGATACTTCCCTTAAAGTGTTTTGGATGTGAAGACATTGGTAATTTTGTTTCCAATTTTCCTCAAAGATGAAATGAAGAAGAAAGTAATGAAGAAGAAAGTGAAGATGAAGAAAGAAGGCCAATAAGATCTTGGAAGAAAAAGGGTGATAAAGAAAAATTATATTCCAAGAGGGAAGATAAGAGGTTCTAAAAATCCAAAAGGACAAGTTTTTTTTGTGTAAGGAAGATGATAGTGAAGATGTTATAAATAATGGTGAAGACAACACGTTCATTGTAATAGTTAATGAAGAAAGTTCTTCCAGTAATGAAAGTAGTTGTGCTGAAGAAGAAGAAGAAGAAATTGAAGCTGAATCTAAACATTCCATTGAGCATACTGGGGAAAATAATTTTATTACAACAATGAATGATGATGAATTTAGAAGCATCAGTTTTGATGAATAAGATACTCAACTTAAGATGCATTTGAAAGAATAATTGAAAGAATTCTTGAGAAAGATCAGAAGTCTTGAAAAGAAAAACAAAAAGTTAGAGGATAAATCTTCCTCAAAAAGCAATCAAGGATATTTTTTTTGAAGATAAATAGAATATGGAGAAATATATTGATGATTTGAAGGTATATATTCAATAATAAAAGAATCATAATGAGTATCTGGAAGTAAAGACGAAGGAAAAGGAAGAAGAGTTGAGACATGTAAAACAAAAGTCATCTAGAGCTGAATTGAGAAATGCAAGTTTCCAAAACTCTATCACTAAAATAAGGGTATTTTATTAGAATGAGAAACCTGAGAAAAATCAACAAAATTTACCTACAGAGGGTGAGAAGAATAATGGAATTATTTTTTAAAATAATAAAGTTGGGAATGTTATGTATATGGCCAAGACCAATAAGGATGGGAATTCAAAAGTCTCAAAGAAACCTAAGCCCAAAAATGTTTTGAAACATTATGAATCTAGAAATGTTTCCAATAATTCTAATTCTGATATTTCAGAAAATAAAAGGAAGAATAATATTGATAAAAGAAAGGTTGATGGATTAGAAATGAAAGAGAAGAAGGTGTCTGAGAAACACATTCAAAATTCTGGAAAATATCGAAGGTTCAGAGGCAAATAATCCTTTTGTGGATATTTCTATTATTGTGGTGGATTTGGACATACATAGAATATGTGTTGGTTTAACCTACAACACTACTATTATTCCATAGGTTATGGAAGTCATGGTTTTAGGGGGAGTTAATTATCTCAAAATAAGAAGCATGGGAAGGTTGTGTTGAAGAAATCTAAGGAGAATGAAGTAAATATTGAAAATAGGTTCCAACCATTGGAAACTATTTGTGAATGTCATGAAAAACCTGGAAACCTTACGAAACGTTTTCTAGTTTTGTTACTGGCACAAAAAAAGATTATTCAAATTTCTCAGAATCCAGATGTTTTGGAAGTCAAGAAAGACAAATCTGCTAAATTTCAAAGGAAAGAGTACTTAGTTGTTTGGATAGAACATATTGAAATGGCTAGGAAATTGGAGGAATCACAAAATAAAGTGAAATAAGAGAGAAATAAGTATACTTTTTAAGATATGAGAAATGATGAAAAAGGGTTTCAACAGATGGTGAAGATGAGAAAGAAGGGAATGATATCAAAAAAAAAATTCAACTATCTTTCTAGAGAAAAATATAGAAATATACAACATAGAACAAATTGATTATAACAAAGATGTTTCTAAAGATAAAGAAAAGTTTTCATCCTCATTAGAAGATTTGAAATATAAGAAGAAAGTTGTTACAAAACTCCATAAGGATGAATAGAAGGAAGACAAAGTATCCAATGAAAAATCCAAGATATAGAAGAAGAAGGAAAGACTGAGAGAGGATTCTTAGTCTGATTATTGTTTCTAATAAACAATCGAGGTTCGTCCTTATTCTCAATATCTTTTTATACTTGTGATAACATGTAGGGAATTGAAGGAGTGTAAATAAGGAAGATATAATTGATGAGTCTCTTAGTTTTCTTGCAAATGAAATTAATGAGGATGCAAAAAGTTTGTTTTGATAAGTTGTGTCTTTATACATATGAAATTTCTGATGTGTTTGTTGAGATGGGTGTATGTTACTTTTGTCTTAGAAGAATTCATTCAAGGTTTTCCCCCAATCATGATAATGTTTAAAGTAGTATGGAAAAGGTATTACATGAAAGTTGTGTTAAGGAAAACATTGATCACCTTGATTATACACTCTTTTTTTCTACACTTGGTTCGCCCACGTAAACTTAGATTTGTTTAGATAAAGGTGATTTATTTATAAAATCATGTGATTCCCTTGTTAAAGAAAAGTAACAACCTCTTGAAATAGAGATAATTTAAGAATAAGGGATAAATTTATCATGATGTCCCCTTTGAATTTGGTTTTCAATAAGGGGAGTGATAATAGAAAGGGGGAGATAAAAAATAAATAGGGGGAGAAATAAAGGAAACAATACCACTAATTGTTTTTATTAGAGTGTTTGAAGTGGGTATTGAAAACAAAAACAAAGGGGTATATTGTTAAGACCAAGTTGTTTTTTGGTTGTATTTGTTGTCAATTGATAGGTATACTGAAGAAATAAAGGATGTTGATGAATGAGAATTCATAATGAAAGGGACTGAAAGAAGTTTGTGTTTTTTGGGTGATACTTTTTTCTTGGAAAGAAGAAATTTATTCCGATTCACTTTGTTTCTAGAAACAATTTTTCTATTGGTAGTATTGATATAAATAGGAATCACAGTGAATTCCATTTTAATGAGAAGAAGTGGCTTTCAAAGTGAAAACATCTTTTTGGAAGTTGATGGTCATCAGATTCATTCAGAATACAACGAGATAGAGGTGTTTGTTTCGGAGAATTAGAGTCACTACAACTATGATTGAATTAATTGTGATGATGGATTGCTGATTTTTATTTCATATAAATCATGAGTTGTATTGAGAACTCGTGATGATAGCTTGATAGAATTAAGGGAGAGTGAAAGAGATTCTGCCAATCAGAAAAGAATCATATTCAGATTTATCCTATCTAGATGGAAGAGAGAAAGTAGTGGTACCAATTGTTTTTCAAAAAACCAAAAAAAAATCGAATTCATATTTATCATATCTGGATGGAAGAGAGAAATAAGTGGTACCAATTGTTCTTCAAAACAATAAAAAAAGAATCATATTAAGATTTATCATATCTAAATGGCATAGAGAAATAAGTGATACTAATTTCGTTTCAAAACAATCAGAAAAGAATCATATCCAGATTGAAGAGGTGGTGCTAATTGAAGAAGATATACTGATAATAAGTGAAAGAGATAGCATCGATTGTCTTTCAAAACAATTGGATTCTAGATGAAAGTAAAAGAAGTGATATCAATTGTCTTTAAAAACAATTGGATTCTGGATGAAAGTAAAATAAGTGATACTATTTTTTTTAAAACAATTTAAGTGGTACCTATGGAAAGGTGGTGCTAATGAAGGTGGCACCGATGGAAAAGGAGGTGTTAATGAAAAGGGTTATGCCGATGGGAAAGGTGATGCCAATGAAAAGTGGTGCCGATCGATGTGGTGCTGATGTAAGAGGTGATGCCGATGGAAGATGAGACACTGATTGTTTTTCAAAACAATCGTATTCAGGTAGAAGAAAAGAAAAGATATAGTACTGATCAAGAAGAAATCCATATTAGATTGTTTTGTATCATATCAAGGTAGATCATCATTTTTATATTGTTTTTTATTATATCTGGGAAGATCATAAATTTCCGATTGTTTTGTATCATATCTAGGAAGATCATCATTTTAAGATTATTTTGTATTATATCTAGGAAAATCATCTTTTTCAGATTGTTTTGTATTTTATACAGGAAGATAATAATTTTTAGATTATTTTGTATTCTATCTGGGAAGATCATCATTTTCATATTGCTTTGTATCATATTTGGGAAAATCATTATTTTCAGATTGCATTGTATCGTATCCAGGTAGATCATTGTTTTTAGACTATATTTGTTCATACCCAATGATCATAACCATAATGATCATAACTAGAATGCTCATATATAATACATTCCAATTGAAGTCAGATGATGCTAAATACGATCCTCAATGAATTCAAAGTCATGAAGGTAGTCATGATTCAAGAACTGGTTTTTGAATGAATTATTGTTTCTCAAGTGATTCAAGAGTGAATAAAGATGAATATTTTTTAATGATTTGTCAAGGGGGAGATGAAATTTCATATTCAATATTTTGATTCAAATCGGTTCTAAGAATCGTATTCATCAATCGGCATGATAAATTGGACTCAATTGATTAGACCCATGTATTCCTAACAATTGGAATCAGTATCAGTAATTGAAATGGAAGTCTAAAGAAGAAGAGGTGGAGATTGTGGAAGTTTCGATAAGAATCAAGAAGTGTTGAGAAAGTCATAATTTCTTTGAGGTTTCAAAAGAAATTCAGTTTTGGGTGAGTTTAAGTGAGCGGGAAAGTGTTTTGGGATTCCTAGATAAACTTTTTTTTGGTCACCTATAAAAGAGAAAAAAGTACATTTACTTTGTAAGAAGGTGTATTGTTCACCACAAAAGAGAGAGAAGC
The DNA here is from genome assembly GCA_963277665.1 of Viscum album. Classification (NCBI taxonomy): domain Eukaryota; kingdom Viridiplantae; phylum Streptophyta; class Magnoliopsida; order Santalales; family Viscaceae; genus Viscum; species Viscum album. Next base: position 673,381,566 of record OY728134.1, on the reverse strand, counting down.
TCCAAGTTTTCACTGAGAGAATGTTATACTGTTTTGTTTTGTATTGAATACATTTCAATAGGGATTGTATTAAGATTGGTTTGGTATCAGGCTAAATTAATTTGAACGAGATTCTTGGTACTGGGTATCACTGTATTGAAGATTTATGGATTAAGGAAGTATCATACTGAGTTTCATCGTACTCATGGATTGAAGTAGTGCTGATTCATTTCCATTATATTCTATCAGAAAATTGGACTGGGAGTATTGTTTTGTAAGAATTGGACATAGAGGAATCAGACTCAGAAAATATTGGACTCAGTGTTTCATAAAAAAGTCCAGGTGGTTCTTACCTTTCTTATAGGTAAGGAATTGATGAATGATATTTCAATTGAATACATTTGTTGAATTGAAAAGAAGCACAGGTAACACGAATTTTTACAAAACAATTGTATTACTATATTGTTCTAAGAGGGTGAACATGCACTAGTGGGATGGTTTCATAGTGGTACACAATTGTAAGGGTACTAGTTGTAATCCAAGGATTGTTTTCTTAGTTGATTGTATGATATTGGATCATTTCCAAACCATACCAAGTACATATCTATTCTTATTGAATAGTGAACCTTGTAAATCATTATGTTCCTTTCGATGTTTGTTGATTTGTTTCTCAACTGGGAATTTAAATATTTAACAGGAGGTGAAGGTTATTTCAGTTGAAAAAAACATAAAAAAGAGTATCATTAATTAACTCCCTCTCCCTCTTAGTGATACAATACTATGACTGGACACTTTCACTTACTGTATTTTTCTATTTGATTATGCTTCTACTACGGTTTAATATTTTTTATCTACTGCGTTACTCTGACATGGGGGTATAATATCCCCATTTTACTACCTATACACTCCCATTGCTAGTCAGAAGCCCCTGGATTATGGGGAGATGTGCTAGGGGTTATATGGCCAACCTGCCAGGAGGCACGAGTTAAGTGGAAATTAGATCTGGGACATCACAAAGTGGTATAAGAGCAGTTCCTTTCTTGTTTTACTATTTGGAGAAAATATATTAGAGATTGGGAATCCTTGGGAATTGGTCACAAGCTGTTCTTGGGCATCATGAACACATGTACGGGGAAAGGTCTAAGTTGTTTGAATTATTATTATTATGTTTATTACTATTACTATTAATATCATTTTACCATTGTGTTTTTCACTTGTTTTGTGATGTTATTGATATTGATGGTATTAGGACTATGATTTCATTTCTTGACCTGATGAAATAAGTGTTATGTATTATAACATGCATCATGATAGGCACAATATGAATATGTCATGCATTTTTCCATGTCATGTTTAAATTTTTATCATGAATTTACTATTTTATTTTTTTGTGCCTTGTAACATATATACAATTGTGCTGAAACTTCTTTCAAGATCTGGATCATTCTATGGTGTGAGTTTAGTGGGTTCCACTCTTTGACTCATAAGGTGTATGAGCCCTTATGGATCATAAAATGACATTCCAGATAGCTCAACCATTTGAGAAATGATATAATCACATGGATAAGAACAATTTAAATTAAAATGGCATCCAAGTTTGTGTCATATTTTTTTCATAAGGTGTATGGACTGGAAAATGTCACATCATTGGATTTAACTAATTCAAATGTTTTAAATGCTTGAATGAGAATTTTTTAAAATGGGGAATGATTTATAACCTAAGAATAGCCAACTTTCACATTCCTAACATATAAAATTGACCTGAACCTAAAATTAGTAGTGGGTAGTGGGTGTTTCTTATTCTCTTGGCCTATTATAGTTTGTTCTACCATCTAGTCTTGGATCTAGAAGCAGGAAAAGAGGCGTGTTTGTTCTTATAGAAGGATTTGGTACCTATCTTAGTTTCTTAAATGCAATATTTTGAATTTATTACATATCTTCTGAAATATTCATTTGGAATTGTAGCATTATGATATCATGAATTCATCGTGTCTTGTGCCCTGAAGGTGGCAACAATCATGTTTCTAAGGTGGCGGTTCTCAAGCCGCCAATCATTCCTCTCGTCGAGCCACCTGTGGCTCCTCTTCCTATTAAAGATGTGGGTGTTGATGCCCAATTTTGAGAGGGTTTCTTGTATATAATGCAAGGTGTGAAAGGAAGAGTGTGACCTGCCCCGATTATGATAGAGTTGACTTGCGAGTTTCAGCAGAATCATCTTCGTGCTTTCTTAGGGGATGTCGGACCACTTGTTGTGGAGTCTTGGCTTTATACGATCCTGCATTTTTTCAACCACCTAGATATGCCTATATAGTGGAGGGTCAAGATAGATGATTACATGCTATGTGATTCAACAAATTGGTGGTGGGATGTAATCACCCAAGGTAGCTAGTATATATAGATGGTTTGAACTGGCTTCAAGACAGTCTTCTATGATTACTTATTTCCCCAAACTCTAAAGGCTGATAAATATAGAGAGTTTATGAACCTGTAGTAGGGGACCATGTCAGTTATGGAATGTTCATTCTATTTTACTGAGCTGTAGCCGTTTTCTACCTCCCTGGATACTTCCGATCTGATGATTGCTAGGAAATTTGAGGATGGGCTTTGTTACGCCATCTGATCATAGGAAAATGTGTTCATCCTAATGAAATTTTTTGAGATCTTCAACCATGACTTAATTACATAGAGAAATTTGAGGGATGTTTATGGTGTGATCCAGGGTGGTTTAGAACCTAAGGCTTCCAGTGGATCTTCTTATGGATAAAAATGACGCTTCAAAGAATCTCATGGAGGTAGTAGTGGTTAAGATCCTTTCACAAGTAGTTCTCTTATCTATCACCAGTGTGGGGTGCCAAGGCACTTCAAGAGGCAGTGTACATGAAACTCAGTTGAGGGTATAGGATACGGTAGGATGGGTCATATCCACCATCTCTATAGGACATTCCCACCAGTGCCTAGTAAAGAGGGATCTTCACATACTTCTTTATCGAGAGCGGGGTCAGTGGGATCAAGACAATCAGAAATCTAGAATATCACTGGTCGATTAGGTCATGGTGTTAGTCAAGAAAAAGGTAGCCAAGAATATGATTCTCAGTTCCAAAAGAGCGGTCCTACTCAGTGCAGTCAGGTGATGAATCATGGTATCAGTATAGGCTAGTTACATATAGTTCAACCTACACCGCAAGAGAAGAGCACTATACCATCTACTGTACAAGGTACTATTCTAGTAGCCTCCACTTTAGTGTCTTATTTTTTTGATACTGGCATGTCTCATTCATTTATATCTTAGGTGATCATTGGGATTGGGAATTGAAATTTAATAGTATCATGGAATCATAATGCTAGATACACCCTTAGTTATCCATTCAAAGGGTGTTTGCTGCTATCATAATTTCCCCCTTGAGGTATGAGGTTACCTATTCGAATGGAACCTATATGTTCTCAACATGATAGGTTTTAATGTAATCAATGGTATGGACTGGTTAGTTCCCTAAAGAGTGCATATTGACTAGTATAATCATAGGGTGACATTTATATCACCAAAGGGAGTTACAGACATGAATATGGGAGAATGGGATGTCAGTGCGACATGAGTAGGACCCGAGAAGAAGAGGTTGGGTAGTGTTAAAATAGAGGTTTCCTATCTTTACCTTGATGATCAGGGGTTATAACCTACTATTTTACCTCATATAGTGGAGCATTTTATAGACATTTTTTCTCAAGAATTCGTTGTTCTACCTCCAGTGTGATTAGTTGAGTTCACTATTGATCTTGTTCTAGGAGCATCACCTGTGACCACACCTCCTTATAGGATGGTAACTAAGGAGCTTCTAGAACTCAATAAGCAGTTGGAGGATCTGGAGGTGAAAGGTTCCATACACCCTAGTACTTCTACTTGGGGTTCACCTGTCCTCTTTTATAAGAAGACATATAGTATCCTTAGGCTTTACGTGGATTACCGTTGGTTGAATCAGCTGACTATCAAGTAACAGTATTTATTTCCTAGAATAGATGACCTCTTTGATCAGATCTGAGGAAATAAGGTGTTTTCAAATATAGATATGAGGTCAGGCTATCATTAGGTGCATGTCAGGACTTTAGAAATACCTCACACAACTTTTAGGTTTAGGTATGGTCTCTATGAGTACATGGTTATATTGTTTGGACTCACAAACACACCTACTATCTTCATGGATCTTATTAATCAGGGGTTTTTATTGTATCTGGATTCATTTTTGGTTGTATTCATTGATGATATCTTAGTGTATTCAGTCTTCTAACATGACCATGCAACCCATCTTGAGATCATGCCGAATATTCTGAGAGAAAATCAGATCTATCCTAAGATTTTCAAATGCCACTTCTATATTGATAAATTCCACTTCCTAGGTCATATCATCTCATAGTCATTAGTTTTAATTGACCCATAGAAAGTGAGGGTTTCAGTTTCTTGGGAGCATCCCAAGAATTTCCTTGATACCAGTAGTTTCTTGGGGCTTGTTGGATATTATAGATGCTTCATCCAAGATTTATTGCATCTTTCAGTGCTGCTTATAGGATTGAAAAAGAAGGGTGTGAAATTAGAATGGTCTGAAGCTTATGAAATATCCTTTAAGGAGTTGAAGGGAAAACTTACTTCAGTGCTGATACTGATTCTACCAGAGTCAGGAAGTCACTATATAGTATAATGTGATGCATTAGGTATCAAACTTGGAGTTGTTATGATGTAGGATTATCAAGTCATTGTGTGTGGTTCTTTTCATTTGAGACCTCATGAATATAATTACCTGACACACGACCTCAATCTCACTACTATTGTTCATGCCTTACACTGTTGGAGACACTATTTATTGGAAGATAATTTTATGGTGTTCACAGACCAGAAAATCCTCAAATACATCTTCAATCAATGAGATATAAATCTAATGCAGTGTAGGTGGGTCAAGTAACTACAATATTTTGATTTTGAATGTTCCTATACTCCAGGGAAAGGGAATTTAGTGGCCAATACTATAAGATAAAGGACTCAGACATAGGTGGTTAAGTAGTCCAGTGATGAATGGAAGCTTATGGTCTTATTCTTGGATATACATGTTGAGGTTCAAGAGGGCCTTGGTCAGACTATTATCACGACCTTAGCAGTGACATCTACTCTTCAAGAATGAGTAAGGTCGAGATAGTTGTCTGATCTCAAAGGCCTTGTCCAATGGAAAAGTGTCTTAGATAAAGATACTTCTTATGGTTGGATAGTAGATGGGGATGATACTCTATTGTTTTTTGGGAATGTATGGGTCCCAATAGACACTAGAGAGGATATGATAAGGGATTTCCATGCCTCAACATCAACCGTTCACCCCGGTGTCACCAAAATGTATCATGATCTACGACGCCAATACTGGTGGGCCAACATGAAATGTGATATAGCCAGTTTCATCATGAGATGTTCCACATGTTAGTAGGTGAAGGTATAACAACAGTGTCTAATAGGGCTTCTTCATTTGTTTTCTATTACTGAGTGGAAATGGGATGATGTTTTGATGGACTTCATGACTAGTTTATCCAAATTACCTCGTGGAAATGACACAGTGTGGGTTGAATTTGATCATCTAAAAAAGATCACACACTTTCTTAACTATGTGAGAGACCTTCTCGGTAGACGATATGGGATGGTTGTACATCAAATAGGTGGCACACCTTCATAGATCACCTTATTCAATTATTTCTAACAGAGACACTCATTTCACATCATAGTTTTGATAGTGGTTATAGAATTCCTTGGGTATGTAGGTAATTTTGACCATTACATATCACCTATAGAAAAATGGATATATGGAGAATATAATTTATTTGTTAGAGAATATGATTCATGTGTGTGTTCTAGACTTTTCAGGTTACCGGTAGAAATGCATTTCTCTCATCAAATTTGCTTATAACAACAGCTTATAGGCTACCATTGAGATGGATATGTATGAATCATTATATAGTAGGCCTTGTCACTAACCTATGTTCTGGATAGAGGTAGGGAAAATATCTATTCTTGGGCCTCATCTCATTCAGGAGAATTCAGAGAAGGTCCAGTTGATCAAGAAATGCTTGTTGACCGCTCATTCCAAACAGTAGTCTTATGCTAACAAACACTGGTGACCTCTTGATTTTGAGGCCAGAGACTAGGTTTTCTTTAAATTATCACCTATGTTGGGTCATAGACATATTCATAAGTAAGGTTAGCTATCATTGAGATTCGTTGGAACCTTTGAGGCTATGAAGTGGATTTGAATGGTATCTTACCAACTAGAACTTCTTTAGAGATATCGTTCCATGCATGATTTCTTTCATGTATATTAGCTTTATCAATACTATCTAGAACCATATCATGTATTTAATCTTGATGAGGTGAAGTTGGATATGGATGCTTCCATCAAGGAGTATCTAGTTCATATTGTTGATCAAAGCATGAAGACACTCCAAGGTAGGTCTGTTCCTTTTGTACGGGTGTTGTGGAATCATGACTGAGTACAAGACAAGACATGGAAAAAATAATTAGATATACAATATTAGTGGCCAAAACACTTTGTTGATAGTACCTCTTTACCCTCAGAAGGACAACTTGGGGATGAGTTGCTATAAGGAGAGGAGGTTGTAACGACCCGACTTTTGACCAAGATATAGATTATTGGTTTTTAATTTTTAATATTTTCTTAAATAATGGTAAAGGTATACGATAGCATAGGGAATAAGAAAGGAGAATAAAGGGATGGTTTGGAACCTAGAGGTCTAGAAAATGGGCTATAGGCTAGGCAGTACAGTTAATGGAAATCGTGCAGCTATAGACAGTGTCACCTGTATGTCCTCATGGTTTGTCTGCAACTGTGCAAACTGGGTGCATGACCATGCGGCCTTCTGTAGAAAGGGGATAGATCCTTAATTCATGGTTTGAAAATAGTTTGTAAACCATGAACATAAAACATGCGTAGTGGGATTTGGATCAAAATTACCATTTCCCCCATCTTTAACCTTAAGTCTATTTTTCCTCTTCCCATCCCTCCAGCGAATAGAACCAAAGGTATGTTCCTCTGTTGAGCTCAAACCCTCCTCTTCGTTGGATATTTTTCTACTCCTCCATCTGGTGTCCCATCCTTGATCCATAAAAGGTATTGGAACCCCAGTGGTAAGGCTCCCTAGCCTCTCTACTCCTGTATCTATTCTTCTTTACATCTATTGTTTTATTTGGATTTAGGATCATATGCCCTATTTTCAAGGTATTGGTATGAAACTAAAATATCTTCCAACCTGCTTCAAATCTGAGGTTGATATCAAGAAAGGATTAATATACGACCCTAAGGTAGGTGGTCACATCGTTATCCATTTTAGTTTTGTCAATTTCATATTTAATTTGTCATGTCGCGATCTGACCCTTATCAAGCTCGCTTGATGTGTTGGTTCCTTCATGTATAAATGACCCTAGTTCCTTGATATAGTTTAATAGGGTTTTTAGTGATTTAGAGACCACCCTTACTCTATATAAACCCCCATAGGGGTGACACCATTAAAATATCCTTTTTGGCCAAATGGTTCAAAATACACGGAACCCAAATTAGCTTTTGTCTTGACTTTTAATTGAAATGGAACTTGTCCCATGTGTGATTGATGTATACCAAGGTGCCTCAATGGTACTTATCCACTTTTTAATTGGAGGTTTCTAAATGGGCATGTGAGTAGGTGACCTTGACACTTTGGCCTTGACACCTTTCATTGAAATGGATTTTTCATGTTAGGAAAATTGGATAGTTGGATAGAATGAGATGGATTAAACCTTAAAGAGGAATCTTCATTAATGGAATGGTTTCAAGGGATGACATATCCTTTCCCTTATTATGATTTTTTATAAAGTCATACCATGAAATGTTTTGTTTATTTAAATTGAAATAATATTGTATGTTTTTGCCTTATGCTATATGATATGAATGGTTATTACGTTGTTATGCTTATGAGTTTATAATTTGAATAGGTGTGAGGAATTATTACCCCACACCAGTTATAATGTCTATATGTGTATGGGTGGGAGGCATTCTTATCCCATTCCATCTATGATATATGTGAATGGATGGGAGGCATTTTACCACACACTAGTTATAATCTCTATATGTGTATGGGTGGGAGGAATTCTTACCCCATGACAATAATAATCCCTATATGTGTATGGGTGGGAGGCATTATTACCACATGCTAGTTATAATATCTATAAGTGTATGGGTAGAAGGCATGCTTACCCCATGCCAGTTACAATCTTTATATATGCATGTATGGAAGGGAGGAATTCTTAACCCATTCTTGTTATATATTATATATATATATATATATATGGTGACTTGATTAGACATACCGGCTTTGAGATGAAGTAGGTAGACTCTTTAGGTGTTCTTTATGAACCTAAGTGAAAGGTTGTTTGTTTAATTAGCAGTGATTTACTTTTTAGATATTACCTTCTCACTGTTTAATTATGAGTGGCTACTAGGTTTAATTGTAGACATAGTTAGTGGTGGCCTACTGAGATTTTTATCTCACACCTTACTCAGGATTCCCTTAGAACCTGAGAAGACTGTTTTCCTGTAGGTATGGATAGAGGAAAGCACCACTCTTCAGGTTATTGATTCTTACTACTTAGTTAGAGCTTAGGAGCAGAGGATCAGGCTTTGGATCAATATTATATGGACTAGAATTTGAATTTTTTTCTCTTTTGTACTTTTTTTAGCATGCATCTTGCCTGAATCCTGTTTTCCTTTTGTACTACCATGCCATACAAGCATGTTTATATTAGAAACTACCTATGAGGTTTTTCACTGTTATTTATTTATTCATTCTTCCACCACATCTATTTATGTTTTTTCTATTAACTATATCTGTCTGTTTTTTTATTCTTCCACTACTATTTACTATTTTTTGTATCTTCTACATTACTCTGACATAGAGGGTATAGTCTCACCGATGTACTACCTACGCACCCTTACTGCTAGTTCGTAGCCCCTGGATTATAGGGAGACCTGCCATGAGACATGTGGCCAACTGGGCTCAAGGGACGGGTTAAGTGGCATCTGTGTTTGAAATGTCACACTCCCCCTCAAACATTTTTTATTTTTTAGTTTTTATTTTCCCAAATGGTTTTAATAGTGTAGAAGTAAGAGTTATTATTTTTCCTTGATCTACCTCACTGATTATCCACCCAATATCTCTTGTCTCGATCTATTGTTGGTTCACCCACTCCCTCACTTTCACTTTCATTTTCACTGATTCATAATCATTTATCACTTTGAATACATGGATCTCCTAGTTGTGCACTACCAAACCATTGTCCACTTATCATGTAATTTGGTGACTGCAAATGATAAGTAGGTAGGTTTTTTATGGTGCATAGATAATAATCAGCTCCAAGTTTTAAGTATCTCTATTATTCCCATGTTCCACCCAATATTTATTACCTCTATCCATTATTGGTCCACCATATCCCTTGCTTTCACGTTAATTTTCACTCATTCATTATTATTTATCACTCTAATTACATGAAGCTCCTAGCTATGCACCACAAAACGCTTCCCACATATCATATAAGGTGGTGACTACAAATAGAAAGTTAGAAGTGTTTTTTAGTGCACAAATAGTAATTTTCTCTATGTTCTAAGTATCCCTCCTACAGCCATGGATTAAAATCAAATAATTCTGCCCATTTTCTTCCAATAATCCCTCCTAATACTATGTATTAAAACCAAAATTTCTTTTCAAAACATGTCATTACCTTGTGTATTTTATTTTTAGTGACCATTAAAGTATAATCATTCAATATTATTTTCTTTTATGGAAACCAAAATATGGAAAGTATGTTATGAATAATGTTGAGAGAGAAAATTTTAAATATGATAATTTGTAATATCTGTATAAAAATTGTTATCAAGCATTGATATAGATAGCTAGTTTTTAAGCTTTGTATTGAGGAGCATATGTTGATCACCTCTATGTTGGGTTTTGATAGGGGAGAGGTATCTCTTGGGACCCAAATTAGTGTAAGAGATGGTATATTAGGTTTATATAATATAGAAAATATTAATTATTTCCCATGTTAGTAAAATCATAACCATTAATAAACCAATTTATGTCTTTAAAATCATAACCATTAATAATATTAACTTACAGAAAAATTATAATCATAAAATGGAATTTTTCTATGAAATGATTTTTATGATTTATTTATTTTGTTAAATATTAATAATACCAAATCAAATAGGATGGATATAAATCTAAAATAGATGGTTCCAAATAATATGAAAAAAATAGTATGAGGATGGGGTGAAAGAGTTTATCAAGTTTTCAAAATATCATGCATATGAACCTTCTAAAATCCATTTTCTATGTTTACAATGTTGTTATTCATGACTAATTAGTCTAGAGGAGTTTTAAGAACACTTGATCTACCACGGAATATATCGAAGTTATAAATATTAGACTAAACATTGGAAAAAATGAATATAAGTAGTGACTGAGATAAGACTACATTTTATGGATCATCTTATATGATTATAAGTGTGGAAATGATGAAGTGCATACCGAGGATGTGATTAAAATTGTGAATGATGATGGAGATCACATTGAGGAAATGAAAATGATAGTTGAAGATGAACTTCATGGTTTTCCAAAACTATTTGAGAAGTTAAATACATGTTCAAAGACACCATTATATGATAGTTATACTAAATATACAACATTTCCATTCATACTGAAGCTGTTTAATTTAAAATCTAGAAATGGATAGAGTGACACTAGTTTTACTGAAATAATTACTCTCTTGAATGATATTATACTATAATATAATGAACTTACTTATCAAACATACTGCACTAAATTAATTTTATGTTCAATGGGTATGATCTCTGAAAGAATAAATGCTTGTCCAAATGATTGTATATTGTTTTTCAAGGACCAAAAATCACTTAAAAAATGACAAAAGTGTGGTGTTTCTCGATATAAGAATGATAAATCATGTCCTATTAAATTTTTATGGAACTTTTCAATCATTCAAAGGTTTAGGAATCTATATGGAATTGAGTAGACTGCAATATAATTTACATTCCATGTAGATAAAAGAAATAAATATGGGAAACTTTGTCAAATGATACTCTCCCCAGTGGAAGAGAATTGATCATGAGTATCCTGAATTTGGAAATAAGACAAGAAAACTTAGTCTTGAACTATATAGAGATGTAGTGAATCCTTTTGTTTTTCAAAGAAAAAATCAGAGTATATAGATGGTTATGTCTGTAAATTATAACCTGCCACCATGTTTAGGCATGAAAAAGAAATACATTACGTTATCTATGTTTATATTAAGACCAAAACAACTAGGTAATGATATTGATATTTATTTGCATCCATTGATCTAAGATTTTAAATAATCGTTGGATTTAGGTGTTACATTGTATGATTCTTATAGAAATGAATATTTCATGTTGATATTCATGTTATATGGGATGATAAATGAATTTTCTGTATATAAAAATTTATCAGGATATAGCATTAAAGGAACTGAAGGGTGTCCCATTTTTTAAAAAGGTACATAGTCAATTAGGTTGAAACATTCATCAAAGATTGTGTTTCTAGAACATCACATATTTCTACCTAGGTTACATAAGTACCAATATTGGATGACATCATTTTATGAGAGTTTAGAAGAACATACAACACTGTCTCCACTAATAGGTGATCAAATATTTTAGATAGTAAAATATATATACACTGATTTTGGTAAACCTTTTTAAAAAAAATCACAAAAAATAGTTGGAAAAAGATATCATATTTTTTAATTACCATACTAGAATTTTTTTTATGTCAGGATTTTTCTTGATGTCATGAAATTTAAAAAAAATGTATGCGATAGTGTCATTAACACGTTACTAAATGTACCTAGAAAAACTAAGTATGGAATTAAGGCTAGGTTGGAGATGATTTATATGGGAATACATGAAGAGTTGGCACCTGTGAAGGGTGAAGACAAAATTCTCTTCCTCCAGCTGCTTATACTCTTTCCCGGTAGGAGAGATATCAGTTTTTTAACTTCTTGAATGATGTAAAGGTTACAGAGGGGCATTCCTTGAATATCAAGAATATCATGTCAATGACTGATTTAAAATTAAAGGGTCTGAAATCACATAAATTTCATATTTTGATGAAATATCTAATGCTTGTAACTTTAAATTTCTTTTTCCCAATAATGTCTATCATACATTAACCAAGCCTTGTTTATTTTTTCAAAACTATATGCAGAAAAGTTATAGACCTGATGAAATTTACAAATATAGAAAATAAAATTATTGTCATATTATGTAAATTAGAGATGTTATTAACACCAATATTCTTTGATAAAATGGTTCACTTGATGGTTCACTTGATAAGAGAGATTTGAACAAGTGGTCCTATACATTATATATGGATGTAACCAATTGAACTTTAAATGAATATTTTGTAATGGTATGTCAAAAATAAAATTCTTCCATAAGGTTGCATTGCAAAGTGATATATTGTTGAGGAATTCATTAAATTTTTTACTGAATACCTATCTAGTGTGGAAATCATTGGTCTACCAAAATCTCATCACACTGGGTGGCTTATGGATGAAGGAATTTATAGAGTAGATGTTTTTATAATCACAATTACAGATTGGGATTAGGACCTCCTTCACATTTTTTCCAACAGTTTAGAGGTTAACCCATATATTAAAACCCATAAAAAAAATTATTAGACCTTTGAATCCATCAAGGGATGAAGTCTGGATATAAAATACACACAATCAATAGTTTATAAGATCGTTTTGAGACCATATTTTTAAGGAGTCAGTAGAAAATCTGGATTCAATTTCAGAATTACTTCGATGGATATCCAAAAACCAAGTGTGCATGTATTATCTTATCATGGTTATGTAATTAATGGTTATAAATTCTATACAAATGAATATGATGAAAATAGTATTATGAAAAATATTAGAGTTACACTTGTGGATGAAGTGATGCATGTACTTGGTACCAAGGAAAAAAATCTAATTTATTCAAATATGTCATACTTTGGAATCATCAACCAATGATGAATAATCTATAATAACATTTTAGGCTGTATATGTATTTTATGTTTTAGATCTTGAAAACCAAAAGTTCTCAATTATTCTATTATCAACTAAACCACTGAAGGTTCATATGTCAATTCAAATAAGGATGACCCTTTTATTGGTATTTCACAATCATTTCACAATGGTCTCAATGTATATGGGGTCTTGTATGTCAGAGGAAACCACAATGACTGGATTTGGATACTCAATAGAAGGGTCAAACCCCTTCAACCTGTTTAAAAAGAAAGTTTATTAATTAGGTTATATTATTTAATATACATTGTGTTGCCTTATATTATTATCTATTAACTTCTATATTTATGTAATCTAAATTAAATGTTCATCCACTTCTATAGATAATGAATTATGCACATGTCGATGCTCCCAATCCTAAGGAATAATAGGTTTCTCAACATACTAGTGCTCCCAATGAAGAACAACAACAACCTTCTGCACATTCCAATGATACCAATCCATAGGGACAACATATTGATGATGCTTAATCTAAAGAAATAGTATACAATGAACAACTAGTGTCCCAGGAAAAATTGAAGAGTCATAGCGTAACGGTGTTAGCAAAAATTATTAAGGCACGAAACAAAGGCATTAAATTCAAGGTTGGATGGAATTCATGATTCTATCTTGTTGACCCAAAAAAGTACATATTCAGTAGTTATATTGGGATCACCACTCACATGAGCATTCCAATTGATGTAGATTCATGGTACAATGTTGTTATTTCACTTAAGACAGTAATTTTTGAGGATATTAGGGTAATATTATGAGATACTTTCTTTATTTTACTAAAAAATAATGAAACATTGACTTACTCTTTATTATCTCTTGAAGAGTGAATTTATATTAGATGACTCCCAAATGAAATTTTTATTAATTCTCACTAGAAAGGATCACAGAGGCTTTCACACAATTCTTATAAAATTTCATCTCAAAGATGTTGAAGGGTAAATAAACCCACATCTACCACAGATGTATGCACACCTGATAAACCAACAAGTGTGGGATTAATTCATTAGTCATCATAAGGATACATATTTTTAGGTATATTGTGATTGGTAATACATTTCATGACAATATATGTTTTAATCACTTTGATTAAAAATTATTAATTTATAAAATAGAAACTGAGTGCTGAAAATAATAAATGGGTAGAAAAATCAATATAACCTTACCATAAAGCAAGTATGGGGTAAGATTAAATTTAAAAAATGGTATTTATTTTAAATCTACCGTAATACATTTATGTGACATGAAACAACAACATAATTATGTTCCTCTATTTAAATTCATACTGATGGATCCAAATCCAAATACATTTCCATCCCACTTCATGTGATATGGAATGAGAACATGTAAATAAATAAGGGATACTAATAGATTAAAACACATAAAAAGTGTGGAAATCATGTGTAATTATGACATAATAAAAATTTGTTTTTATTTAAATCAGTATTACATAATAATTATTACTTATTATCCTATATTTTTTATATGACTTAGACAGAAGAATCATCATCACTTATACCAGACGAACAACTACTATCAGTGGCATTGAAGTGGCTAGAATATTATGGTCGTGTTAGAGGTGTTGGGTTTGGGGTTTCACCCAAAACATATTTTTAAAAGATAGATGAGAAGGGGGTAAATATAAGAAAATAGAAGAGTTATGGGCATGATTAAATTATATTGAAGAAAATTTTAATTGGAAGTATGAGTTTTTAGAAAATTTTATGGGACAGAATCAAAGAGAACAAACAAATCAATATCAAGAACTACGTAATGACCCCCACCCCCACTATCTTTGAGGCAATTCATTCCCCTCAAAGAACCTTATTAGAAGAGGTAATCAATATTGTTATAATTTTTTCTATGAAATATAAATTAGGTAGACACTAATATCTTTATTATAATGATATTCTATAGGATGAAAATGATTGTGATTTATACCTATCAACACCCACCCATTGCCTTGTTGTGAGGGATACCATGTACAATATCCAAGTAGATATTCTACACAATATACAACTTTCAATAGGTTATGCGAGATTGGTGATTAACATGTATCAAGATTTGAGTGACAAGCTATCTATTCCACTTGATGATATTTATATTCATATGGTTAATCAAGATAATGGAACATTCCTATCATGGTCGTTAAATCTTGTAAAAAACATGTCGACAAGGAGGTTTTCATTTCAAAAAAAAATCATGAAAAACCTTTAACAGTTAATGAAAAAGGCCTAAAACGATGAATGTTATTACAGAAGGATAACAAGAAGGGGTGAAATGGAAGTTCAAATCAGAATGATCTAAAGGATCAACCAACTAATCGAAAAGATCTTCAAAAAGATCCTTTACCCTACCCGTTCAACTTCCTCATTTACTAACATAAAAGGTTCGTGTGAATAAAATGTTAGAAAATGGTTCTATGACCACAATTGATTATGAAGAACATATTTATAGAGAGGAAATTGCAGAATATATTGGTTTTAAGAATTTAAATGAAATCTTCATGCATGAATTACTAGGATTCTTAGTTTTAAATGTATACATGAGGTGTTTTTTCATGATTTGTTTGTCAAATAGATGATCTACTATACTAATTATGACTGAATACTATTAATATTTTTTAGTCATATATATGAATACTATTTAAAGGGAAAACCCTATGAGAAAAAATTTGGACTCATTAGTACTCACATTACCTCTACATAAGAATTCAAATAGTAATAAAAGAAAATTGAATTAATAGAGGGTAGACTGGCCATAATATTTGAATGAAAACTTACATATGATAGACTCTTCTTAATACCCATGATGTAGGGGTAAAAATATAAAATTTAATAATATAAAATATATTTTCATTCACTTCATTACTTATTCCTTTTTATTTTTTAGGTAGCATTGGTTACTCATTGTAGTCAATTTGGATACTCTAAAGATCTATTTTCTAGATTCAATGCATGAATACCCCCAAAAATGACCACATGTGATGATGTTTATCAATTTTTAATACACCACATGAAAAGTTTTACAAAAAAACTTTATGTTATACATTTTATATTATTTTTTAATGAAAATTCTATGGAATCACTCCTTTTTATTACATAAACTTTTCATTACATGGAACAAAAAAAGGAATCTTATAAATTTTAGTTTCTTGGAAATAAGGAACATAATACATGAAAAAATAAAAAAAATATTCTAATCCACTTGAAATGATTCTTCATTGAATCATCCTAAGTTAAATTTACTACATCTCATAACCTGGGTACATACATCAAAGGAAAGGGTTGAGGATGAGGCTCAGTAAGGGAATAAGTAAGGGAATGAGTTTACATGTGACCATGAGGAATATCAATAAAAACATGAGGAATATCATTATGGAATGAGCAAGGGAAAATGAGGCATATCATAATAAAAAGGACATGATTCATAACATGGAAACATTTATAAAACATTTAAATGAGGCATTCGTAATCATATCACCAATGTTTTTCACCAAGGTGTCATAAATGAAAATTACCAAGGTTATTCACCAAGGTATCATAAAACATGTCATCCCTAGAGATTAAATTCCTTACACAATGAATTGGAGTGATATGAGGGAGAACCATTTATATGAATTAATTAATGTGACCCACATAGATCATAATCAATAAATTCATTAATAACATATAGATAATAAAGAATGGGTTTCATATCAAAATCATGACATACAAAAGTTCTTAAAGACATGATCATTACGTCATTGTTATCCCATGAAAAGGGAAGGTGAGTTTCTTATGTGTAAATAACTAAATAAAATAAATAATTTTTACATATAGTTGAATACCCATGGAAAATAAAAAGATATTTGTATTCACACAATGAAAATAAAATATAATTTCCTGAGGAGAAGAGAGAAATGTTGAGAAGTAAATTCAGTAGAATGATGGGTATAAAACATGGTTTTTAGAAAAGGGGAAAATGGGAGGGGAAAAGGGTCTCACATTGATAAAACATAAATTTTTAGTAAGGGTGTGACCAAAATTAAAATAAAATAGAGTAACCATAATATTAAAATACATATACAAAAAGATGTTTTTAAATTGAAGAGAAAAGAAGGATAATTCTCTTACCTTGAAGAGTTACTCCTAAATCTTGAGGAATGGAACCTTGGGGGCTGGAGGAAAGATTTTGGGGACCCATTTGGAGGAAGAACCACCATAAATTCATTGAGGATGGATTATGAGTGAATGAAAATGGATAAATGAGTGGGTATTTATAGAAAAAGTTGAGGATTTGTTTAATAATTTTTAAATATAGGCCTCAGAAATATAGGTTATCGAAAATGAAAAAACATTGGATTACCCATGGTTTTTGCCCATAATTTTGGAAATTTGGACAAATTTAATGTTATTTTAATCCACCAGAACCAATAATAACTTTTTATTACTTCTTTTGGAATGGAAAAAGTAAAGTTTTCACAAAGTAATGATTTTAATGTCAAAGTTTCCAATTTAGACTTTGGAAAATTTCTTATAGGTTTTGAAATTGATTAAAATATATTAAAATAATTGATATTAATGAAATAAAATATTTTAGGTCATGTATTTTGGTTAATTAATTATTGAATCATTATTAAATAATTATGAAGTCATTAAACATACCAAAAACCCCAAACTGTATTTTTTCTATTCACTAAAAAATAAATTATTTTAGAAAATTCTCATAAATTAACCCTAACCTAATTCCGACATGATGATCTCAAAAATTATTTTTATTTTATCACAATAATTCTATAAATATTATAATTTAAAATTTTAAATATAAACGTCCTTATTTATTAAAAATAATCAGGTTATAAGGCATAGTTAATTTTCTAACACTAAGGCATAATCAATTTTCTGACACATATAAATTTCTTATGACATAATAAAATTATTTTATCATTTATATTTAAATATTAGTGTTTTTAAATAATATTTTATTAAAATAAATATTATTTTGAATACCTTAGTTTATTATAAAAATTTATATCTTTTTTGAAAAGTACAATTTGTTTCTAAAAAATCAGTTTATCACATTCATCTCAATTAAACATATATTTTATTAAGAAAAAATATTATTTAAATGGAATTTATAGAAAAAAAATTATTTATAAAAATGAACTAAAGTTTAAATAACTATTTACTAGACATATAACCTTTTATAACACCCGCATATGACCTAAGGGTAAGGTGTGTGATGGTGATAAATTCACGGGGTGGCTATACTAACATCAACCAAGTAGTAATTTACACTAACTTGAAATTATCCCATAGGTGATTTTGTTCTAGATTCACTTGTTGAAGCTCAGCTTGGGCTTGGTCAAGGGAAAACCCTAGTGACGCTACCTCCCTCCCATGTTTTGAAAAATGGGCTTCATATGTCAAGACTATATTGGTTGAGGCCATTACTTCTCCATTTTTCATTAATTATCCTTTATCCTTATTTCTTATAAACACTAATTATAATGTTATAATTATTACCAATGGTTATATTTCTCAATAATGAAATTTTCCAATGGTTATATTTATTAAGGGTCATATCTGACCAATGGTCCTATAACAATTAAATTATAATGATCACATTTCCCTTTATACTTTATAAATACTACTTCATTATTTAATTCAATATTCACTACAATCCTTTTCTAAGATCTTGATTGGTTTTCTAATATTTTGTTTTATTTTTTTATTGCTGGGGTGATGATTATAACAGATTGGAGCAATCCATATTTTCCCATTTTTGTGACTAATGTATTGATAATTATTATATAGATATGGTTTTTTGTGTCTAATATAATATAACCCACATTTTCTCAGGAAACAAATATCATTTAAAAATAAACCTAGGTTATTACATTATTCCCCCCTTAAGAAATTTCATCCCCAAAATTCCAATTCATTCTCTCAGTTGAGAAAAGGTGAGGGTACATATGTCTCATTACCTCCTCTTGTTCCCATGTCACCTCTTTATATTTATGGTTCCTCCATGAAAATTTGGAAAGGTTGGTAGTATTGTTACATAGAAAATTATATCTATGGTCCACTATCTCCATCGTATGCTCCTCATAAGATAGGTCATGTTCCAGTTGTACCACCTCCAGATTTAGTACATGTGAGGGATCAGGTTTTTACTTCCTCAATAGAGATATATGGAATACGTCATGAACTTGAGATAGATTTGGTGGAAGTTTAAGCTCATAGTCCACTGCTCCTATGCGATCTGATATTTCAAAGGGGCCAATGTACCTAGGGATAAGATTCCCTTTCTTCACTAACTGTATGACTCTCTTCCATGGTGATATTTGAATGAAAAATTTATCACCAACATGAAGCTACAAGTACCTTCAATAGTTATCAGCATAGCTCTTATACCGGCTCTGAGAAACTTTTATAGGATATTGGATGGAATGAACTTTTTATGTCATTTCTTGTACAAGATTAGGACAAAGAAAATTTCTATCACCAGCTTCATCCCAACATGTAATAGTTCTACATCACTTCCCATATAGAACTACAAAGGGTTCCATTTGAATACTCGAGTGGAAGATATTTTTGTATGGGAACTCAACTAATGAGAGGTGTTGATCCCATATACCTTTCAATCTCACTGAGCATGTTCTCAGCATATCCTTCAATGCCTGAATAGTCTTTTTAGATTGGCTATTAGTTTGGGGTTGATAGTCCATACTAAAATTCAATTTATTATTCATATCATGTTGAATAATTCTCCAAAATTTATATGTGAACCTTGGGTAATGATAAAAAATGATAGAAATTGGTGCCCCATATAGCCTCAACACTTCTTTTATATATATCTTGGAAAGTTTTTGAAGAGAGAAATTCTCCCAAATAGTAATAAAATGGGTATTCTTGGTGAGTCGGTCCACTATAAACCATTTTTCATTTCTTACTTTGGAGGTTCTCGGGAGACCAATGAAGAAGTCTACAGTGATATTGTCCCACTTCCATGTTGGTATGAGTAGTGGTTATAATACCTCTTTAGGATGTTGTTGCTCTGCCTTCACTTACTAACACACCAAGCACCTTGTAGTGTAGCTAGAAGTCTCCCTTTTCATATTATCCCACCAATAATGATCATTAAGGTCCCTATACATTTTAGTGATCTTAGGATGTATATAGAATGTATATCTATGAGCTTCATCCATTTGTTCTTTATTTATCACCAGAATAGATGAAAAACATAGCCTTGTATGAAATTTCAGTACACCTTCTTGATCAATATTAAACTTAGGAAACTTCCCATTCTCCATATCCTCTATCTTATTTTGAAACAAATGATATTATCTTTGATATTTCTTAATATTCTCAAGTAATAATTGTTGAGAAATCATTTGTGATAATATCGATGATGCACCTTCCCTCATGATTCACATGTACAACCTTACTAGTTTATTGATCAATAGATCTTCTTGAATCCCCATCATTTATAGCACAACATGATCTTTACTACTTAATGCATTAGTGACTTTATTTTCTATTCCAGGGTGATAATAAATTGAACAGTCATAGTCTTTAAAAATTTCCAAATGTATCCTTTATCTCATGTTCAATTCCTTCAGTGGGAATATATACTTAAAACATTAGTGGTCTATGTATATATCTCAATTCTCCTCCATAAAGATCGTGGCTCTATATATTTAGAGAATAAATAACCATAACTAGCTCCAGGTCATGCATTGGATAATTCTGCTTATGAGGCTTTAACTATCGAGATGCATAAGCAATCATCTTGTCATTTTTCATGAGGAATCACCCAATCCCTTTCAGAGATGAATTGCTAAAAATAACAAATCTTTCTCTAATAAAGGATATAGTCAACATATGTGTAGTAACCAATCTCTTATTCATATATTCCAAACATTCTTTACACTCCTTTGTCGAGATGAACTTAGATCCTTTTCGAGTTATCTTGGTTAGTGGATTAGAACGTCATGATTTTTTTTCACAAACCTTATATTATATCCTTATAAAGCAAGGAAAATATGAATCTCAGTTACTATTATATGGTGGGACCACTCCTCCACAACCTTTTTCATTGTAGGGCCAATTGAGATTCCTTCATTGGTTACAATGTGGACCAAGAATGCATCTTTTTATAACCAAAATTCACATTTCTTTATTTTTTTTCAAATATCCCCTCTTTACTCATATTTTTCAATATAACCTTTAGATGATCCTCATACTCCTCAAGAATTTTGGAATATATAAGAATATGATCAATAAAAACGGCCAAATATTTATCAAGGTAGTCCTTAAAGAATCTATTCATAAAATCCATAAATATAGTAGGAGCATTAGTCAAGCCAAAGGGCTTAACAAAAAACTCATAATTCCAATATCTTGATCAGAAGGTAGTCTTTGGAATATATTATTTATTCACCCTTAATCAATGATACCCAGATTGAAGATCAATCATGGAGAAGAATTTACCTCCATAAATCAGGTCAAATAAATAATCAATCCTTGGGAGAGTGTAATTATTCATCACTATGACCCTGTTAAGTTATTTATAATCAACACATATCTATATTGGTTCATCCTTCTTCTTCACAAAGAGAACAAGTTCTCCCCAAGGAGACACAATTGGTCCGATAAATCCCTTCTCCAAAAGATCTTGAAGTTGTTTCTTTAATTTATCTAGCTCCAGATTTTCTATTCTATATGGGTTCTTTGATATTGGCTTGGATACAAGTATGAGTTCAATAGATAACTCCACCTATCTTTGTGAGGGAGGTTTATGTAACTCCTTAGGAAATATCTCAACATATTCTTGAATGATGGGGAAATTTTCAGTTATTAAACTTTAATTTCCTTATCCCTCTTCACTGATCATCTCCATAAAGGATAAGGGAGGTTCTTCTAGAAAAAGATAAGGCTGAGATATATATCATTTGAAAATAATTGTAGGTTGTCCATTCAATACTATTGTGATTTAATTTCTTCTGTAGTTGATCTAAGAATTATAATTTGAGAGCCAGTCCATCCCTAGTATAGTGTCAAATTCCACCATGAGAATGACTACAAGATTTGCAATGAGATTATTCTTGAAAAATTCAATACTATAGTTTCTATACATTATTGATGCTTAGATAATCCCACTAGTAGTTTTGAATTATAACACTACTTCTAGATGTCCATGGATTGATTCTATATTCTTTAAAAACCTATAGGAAATAAAGGAATTTTTAGAACTAGAATCAATCAAATTACTTTCTATATTTTAGAGAACAATGAGAGTACCCCCACCACATAATTGGGAGCCTCTACTTTAGCCATCATGATAGTAAATGACCAACTTTTATCCCTTGTCCTATGTTGAGGTCAATAGTGATTTACATTCATTATCTTCTGATTTGGAATGTGATTAGAACAATACCCAAGTTGTCCACATTTGAAGCATTGAACTTCAGGCTGGGCTAGCACCATTTTCCCTTTATTGTTAGTGTTGAGAAGGTGAGGCATCACCTCAACACGACATTTATGAGCTATATGGTCATCTCTTCCACACATTTTCCACTGCTAAGAAAGCAGTTCCCCAGAAGATTCTTCCCACATTTGTTTTATGTTGTAAGCTGCACTTGCCTTACTCCTCTTCCATGATCAAAGTTCCTCCATGAGTTTGGATCCATTGCTCTCTTCTTGTCATTAAACTTATGCGACTATTGCATTTCTCCAAAGTAAAATTCAACCTTCATAGGATATCGTATTATCTCCTCATAGAATTTATAGTCTTGATTTATTAAATTCCTCTACAGATGAGGTCTCAGTCCACTGAAGAATCTATCAACCTTTCTCATATGATTAATAATAAAGAAATAGGTGTATCAAAAAAGTCTTTTAAAGTTCATCACATAGATTCCCATTGATTCATTTTCCATATGCTTCAGCTTGAGTAATTCCTTATCTATTTTTGTTTGCATTTAATGGGGAAAATAGTTAGTGAAAAATATTACCATGAAATCTTCCCACTCCATATCACTAATATACCTTATTGGAGTCATGTTTTTAATTAGTGTCCACCATTGATCATCTTATCCTTATAAGAGGTATACTACCATGGTTACTTTCTCTTAACCCAAATAGTAGATTACAGAAAAGATATTTTCTATAGAGATAATCCATTGTTCAAAAATGAATGGATTAGTAGATCCACTAAAAGAAGGTTGTTGTTGACACATAAAGGACTCAAAGGAAAGTTGTTCCCTTTTAGGTGAATATGGATGCTCAAATTGATTCAAGATATTATTTATAACTAAAGATATTTGATTTATCATTCTCATGAATTTTTCTATTCTTGATTATATCAGGGGGACATCAGCGCATCGTTTGTTGCACTCATTATTTATGCAGTTCCTCATACTATCTATTTTCTAAAAGAATAAAACCTTAGTGATAAATGTGTTTCTTTTAATAATATTATAATTTTAAAGGAATTTTATGTCTTAAAACATCATACTTAAATATGTTATTATTTAACAACAATTAAATTTTCTATATATCATTCATAATGGTTTATAAGAAGTTTGTGATTAACCAAATATATCCTCCATGAGTGTCAAACCAGGAGTGAAGATGGACCCACTCCCATGCACCTGTTCCCAATCAATTCTATCCCAATGGGTTATTTTTAGGTGTTACACCTAAATACATCTATGAAATAGCCACATCCACTTATTTTTATTTAGATAGGAATTTATTTACTTAGAAACCAATCACTTAATACTTAAAAAAATAACTAGATGGTTTCCTATATTTAAAATTTTACCTAGGGTTTATACTAAGGATTTATATTCATAATTCCTACAAATAACTAAACTACCTTTGATACCAACTATGGAATCCTGCCTTTTTATTACATAAACTTATCATTTCATAGAAAAAATATAGGATCTTTTAAAGTTTAGTTTCTTTGAAATCAGGAACATAATACATGAAAACATAAAAAATTCTTCTAATACACTATAAAGGATTCTTCATGGGTTTATACTAAGTTACATTTACTATATATCATAACCCGAGGATATACATAAAAGGAAATGGGTGAACATGAGGCCCGTTAAGAGAATAAGTAAAGGAAATAATTTAAATGTGATTGTGAGGAATATAAATCAGAACATGACTAATATCATTATGGAACAAGTAAGGGAACATGAGGCATGTAATAATATAAATTACATGAATCATAACATGGAAATGTGGCTATAATATTTAAATGAAACATTCATAATCATATCACCAAGGTTTATCACTAAGTTATCATAAATAAAAATTACCAAGGTTATTCACCAAGGTATCATTAAACATGTCATATCTAGAGATTAAATTATTTACCTAGTTAATTGGATAACTATCAGGGAATACCCTTCATCTATATTAATTAATCTGATCCCCAAAGATCATAATCAATCATTTCATTAAAATCATGACGTAGAAAAGTGCTTATAGAAATGATCATTACATCATTTTTAGCCCATGAAAAGGGAATGTGCCTTTATTTTACTTTTTTATTAATCTAGATGTAAAAATTAGTTATTTGATTCTAGGAGAATAAAGAATGATTTTCTTATAAAATCATGATGTACAAAAGTGATTGAATACATGATCATTACAACATTTTTAGCCCATGAAATGGGAATGTGGGTTTCTTATGTGTAAATATTAGAACAAAATAAATAATTTTTACATATATGTTAATAAACATGGAAAATAAAATTTTTTGGGTATTCATACAAAGAAAATAAAAGAGAATTTCTTGAAGAGAAGAGAGAAAATTTTAGAAGTAAATTCAGCAACATTACGAGTATAAAACTTGGTTTTTAGAAAAGGGTAAAATGAGAGGGGACAAGGGTCTCCCACTGATAAAACATAATTTTTCAGTAAGGGTATGATAAAAAGGGTAATAAAATAGAGTAATCATAAAATTTAGAAGACATATACAAAAAGAGGTTCTTGAATTGAAGAGAAAAGAAGGTTAATTCTCTTACGTTGAAGAGTTACTCCTGAATATTGAGGAATGAAAACTTGGGGGATTAAGGAAACCTTGAGGGGACCCCTTGGGAGGAAAAACCACCATAAATTTATGGAGGATGGGTTGAGACTGAAATTAAATGGATAAATGGTTGGGTATTTATAGCAAAAGTGGAGGATTTGTTTAATAATTTCCAAATATAGGCCTTAAAAATATAGGTTGTGGAAAATGAAAAACCATTTTCTTAACCATGTTTTTCCCATGGTTTTGTAAATTTGGGACACATTTTATGTTATTTTAATCCACCATAATTGAACATAAATTTTTATTACTTCTTTTGGCATGAAAAAGGTAAATTTTCTACAAAGCAATATTTTTAAAGTCAAAGTTTCCATTTTAGACTTTGGAAAGTCACTTATAAGTTTGGAAATTGATTAAAATATATCAAAATACTTGATATTAATAAAATAACATATTGTTGGCCATTTATTGTGGTTAATTAATTATTACATCATTATTACATAATTATTAATTCATTAAATATACTGAAAACCCCAAACTGTATTTTCACTATTCATGAAAAAATAATGTATTTTAGAAAATTATCATAAATTCACCCTAACCTAATTTTGATGTTTTTATTTAAAAAATGATTTTTATTTTTTAGATATAAAATCTTTATTAATTAAAAAATAGCTGGTTGCAAAGTACAATTAATTTTCAAGCACTTAAAAATATAATAGGGCATAATAAGATTATTTTATCACTTATATTTAAATAAGAATTTTTATAAAATAATATATAATTAAAAAAAATATTATTCAGAATACATATGTTTATTATTAAAATTTACATATTTTATGAAAAGTACAATTTGTATATAAAAAATCAATTTGTCAAATTTGTCTCAATTAAACATATATTTTATTAAGAAAAAATATTATTAAAATGGAATTGATGGATTAAAAATTTTATCTATAAAAATTAATTTCACTTTAAGTAACTATAGCCTAGACACGTAACCCCTTATATCATACATGTAAGACCTAAGGGTAAAGTGTGCGTTGGTGATAGATTCATGGGGTGGCTTAGCTAACATTGACCGAGTGGTAATTTTCACTAACTTGAACTTATCCCATATGCGATTTCATTCTACCTTCACTTGTTGAAGCTCAGATTGGGATTGGTCAAGGGAGAACCCTAGTGATGCTACATCCCTCCTAAGTTTGAGAAATGGTCTTCATACGGAAAGACTCTACTGGTTGAGGCCATCACTTCTACTTTATGCATTAATTATCCTTTGTCATTACTACTTATAAACACTAATTATAATTTTATAATTTTTACCAATGGGTATAGTGATCAATAGTCAAATTTTGCAATGGTTATATTGACTAAGGGTCATTTTTGACCAACTATCCTATGACAGTCAAATTACAACAATCACATTTCCCTTCATACTCTATAAATACCACTTCATTACTTCATTCAATATTAACTAAAATAATTTTATAAGATGTTTATTAGTTTACTAATATTTTGTTTTATTTTTGTAGTGTTGGGGTAATGATTCTAACTGATTGGATTGATCCATATTTTCCCATTTTTGTGACAAATATATTGATCATTATTAAAGAGATATGGTTTAGTTGTCTATAATATAATATAACAAATATTTTCTTTGGAAAAAATATCATTTAAAAAGAAACATGGTTTGTTACAAATTCTGTTATAATAGGGAAGTGTTTAAATATCAGAAAAATCAAGACATGAGGACATTACATGAATACAATGGGCATATCAACTTCTACAAGTGGATAAGTGTTAGGGTATATATATAATAATATTTCACTATGAAAAAACATATATAAAAACAAATTACTTATTTTTATCAATGATGTTATAGTGTATAAAACAAACCAATGCAAAATATAGTGGTTATTACATTTTGGAATTTATGAAAGATATCATATTCCATAAATAAACTAGTATCCCTAAAGAGGTATTTTCAAAGATAATTAAAATTTCATTTAAAATATTTATTAATAATTTGTTTATTTATATTTTTCCAGTACTACCAAGACTGTCCATAGTCCTTGTAGTCACAATAGTAAATATATTTTTTCAAAAATAAAGGGAATATTACCTAGTGTCATAATTTATATAGATATCATGAAAAGGTGACTTCCAACTACTTATTTAGTTGATTTTATCATCATTTTATCCATTTTGTTGTTAATTTACTTATAATTTTTGTCTAATAATTTAGTACAATAATCTATAAGTCAATTTTTACATGTAGGAATCAATCACCCCTAAATCTAAAACATGGTTTGTCTGGTATGACTCAAAGTGCATGTTTTTGGTTTAAAATTGACATTTTAGTTGAAAACACACATCATATACTCAAAACTATGAAAAATCATTCATATTGTTTTGATACTTTAGAAAAATTATCCATAAGTCATTTTTTACTTATAGAAATTATTCACACATAAATACGATACATGGTGTTCCAAGTATGGCTCAAAGTGTCTATTATCAGTTTAAAATTTTCAAATTAGTTCAAAACATGTTCCCCCTCACTAAAAATAGAGCAAAAACACTCCAATTGTGTTGATAATTTTGGAAAATAATTCATAAGTATATTTTGACATGTAGGAATTAATCTCACATAAAAACAACACACGATGTGACTGGTATGACTCAAAGTTCTTGTTTTCAGTTTAAAATGTCATTTTAGTAGAAAACACAAGTGATATACACAAAACGAAAAAAACACATTCAGATTGTTTTGATACTTTAGGAAAATGATCCATTAGTCATTTTTGACATGTAATAATCATCCACACATCAATATAGTGCACAGTGTGACCAGTATGACTCCATGTGCGTGTTTTTAGTTTAAAATGAAATTTTAGTAAAAAACACAAATGACATACTCAAAACTGAACAAACAAATTTGTATTATTTTGATACTTTATAAAAATTATCCATAACTAATTTTTTATGTGTAGAAATTATCCACACCTAAATTCGATGCACAATGTGACTGGTATGACTCCAAGTGTGTGTTTTTTATTTAAAATTGACATTTTAGTAAAAAAGACAAGTGACATACTCAAAACTAAGAAAACAAATTAATATTATTTTTATACTTTAGGAAAATAATCCATAAGTCATTTTTGACTTGTAAGAATCATCCACACCTCAATATGACACATGGTGTTCCCTTTTATGACCCAAAGTGCCCGTTATTAGTTTAAAATTGACATTTTAGTTCAAAACAAGTGTCACTCATTGAAAAATGATAAAAAAAACTAGAATTGTCTTCATGCATTATAAAAAATATTCATAACTAATTTGTTAAGTGTAGTAATTAGTCCCAAATTCAACCTACATACGATGTGACTAGCATGAATCAAAGTGCATGTTTTTAGTTTTAAATGACATTTTAGTTTTCTTCAAAAAATGAAATTTTAGTAAAAAACACAAGTGACATACTCAAAAACAATAAAACAAATTCCTATTGCTTTTATACTTTTTTTAAAATGATGCATAAGTCATTTTGATGTGTATGAATCAGCTACATCTCAATTCAATTCACAGTATGTCCAATGTTACTAAAAGTGTGTGTTTTTAGTTTAAAATTGACATTTTAGTTAAAAACACACATCACATACTAAAAAACTAAGAAAACACATTCATATTGTTTAAATACTTTGGGAAAATGATTCATATGTCATTTATGACATATAGGAATCATATTCACCTTAATCTGATACATGGTGTGCCTAGTGCGACTCAAAGTGTCCATTATCAGTTTGAAATTGACATTTTAGTTCAAAATGTGCGTCACTCAATAAAAACTGAGTAAATGTACTCGAATTGTATTGATAATTTTTGAAAACAATTCATAAGTCATTCGTGACATGTAGGAATTATTCTCACATGAAACTAACATATGATGTGACCAGTATGACTAAAAGTGTGTGTTTTTAGTTTAAAATGACATTTTAGTAAATAAGGAAAGTGACATACTCAAAACAAGTTAACACATTTGTATACATTCAGAAAATAATCCATAATTCATTTGTGACATGTAAGAATCAACCTCTACATAATTTGACACATGGTGTGACCAGTATGACTCAAAGTGTGTATTTTTATTTAAAATTAACATTTTCGTAAGAAAGAAAAGTGACATACTCAAAACTGAGGAAACATATTCATATTGTTTTGTTACTTTAGTAAAATGATCTATAAGTAATTTGTGACATGTAGGAATCATCCTCACTTTAATTCGACACATAGTGTGATTGGTATGGCTCAAAGTGTCCATTATCAGTCTAAAATTGACATTTTAGTTCAAAACATGTATCACTCACTAAAAACCGAGGAAGCACCCTTGGAGTATCTTGATAATTTGGGAAAAATATTCATATGTCATTTATGAATTTTAGTAATTATTATCACCTCAAACTGACACAATATGTGATTAGTATGACCCAAAGTATGTGTTTTTAGTTTAAAATGACATTTTAGTAAAAAAGGCAAGTAATAGACTCAAAATTGAACAAACAGGTTCAGATTGTTTTGATACTTTATAAAAATGATCCATAAGCCATTTTTGATGTGTAATAATCATCCTCACCTTAATATGATAAATAGTGTTCTTGGTATGACTCAAATTGTGTGGTTTTAGTTTAAAATTGACATTTTATTAATTTATTATTTCATATTTATGTTTAATTTATTTATTTACAGTATTAATAACATAAGAATAGTTTTCTTATATAGGTAAATTATTTTTCTAGAATTTGGGTGGTTTGTTTGAAGCTTTCCGTTCTCATGAGAGATTAGACTTTGAGGTTATAATTGAGATAATAACAATAGGGAAATGGGTCAATAATGTATACAAACATCATGAAAAGGTGATTTAAAACTAATAATTTAGTTAATTATGTCATCATTTTATCTATTATTTTAAGGTTAATTTCCTTATCATTTTTATCTAATACTTATTTAGTTTCTTTAATAAATCTTTTGGAAACTCATACTTTACTTTCAACTAACTACAACAAGTCAGGAAAGAGAGAACATGTTCCTTTCAAATGGAAGATGAACCCCTGTGATTCCTGAAATGTGAAGTAAATCATAAGGATAAGTCAACTAAGGTATTTTTCAACAGTTTAATGTAAATTATGAATTCCCAAAATATTTTTCATGACTTAAAGTGTATGTTTTCAGGTTATAATTTACATTTTAGTTCAAAACATAAATCACATACTCAAAACTAATTAAACACATTCATATTTTTTTGATACTTTAAAACAATGATAAATAAGTCATTTGTGATTTGTAGGAATAAACTACACCTTAGTCTAATGCACGGTGTGACCAGTATGATACCAAGTGCGTCTTTTTATTCAAAATTGAAATTTTAGTAAAAAAGAAAAGTGAAATAATCAAATCCAAGAAAACATATTCAGATTGTTTTTATAATTTAGGAAAATGATACATAATTAATTTATGACATATAGGAATTAGTCACACCTTAATCTGATACACGATGTGCCCAATATGACTCAAAGTGTCCGTTATCAATCTAAAATTGACATTTTAGTTCAAAACATGTACCACTCACTTAAAACCAAGAAAAAAATATCTTATTGTCTTGATACTTTATAAAAACAGTTTATAAGTCATTTTTGATGTGTAGGAATTAGTCTCACATAAAACCAACACATGATGTGACCGTTATGATTCAAAGTTTATGTTTATAGTTTAAAATGACATTTTAGTCTAAAATAAAAGCGACATAATCAAAACTAATCAAATAAATTAGTATTTTTTTTATTTAGGAAAATGATCCATAAGTTATTTTTTATGTGTAAAAATTATCCACAACTCAAATTGACACATGATGTGACCAGTATGACTCAATGTGTGTCTTTTTATTTAAAATTGAAATTTTAGTAAAAAAAGTAAAATGACATACTCAAAACATATAAAATGAATTAATATTGTTTTAATAATTTTTAAAAATGGTCCATAAGTCATTTTTTATGAGTAAGAATCAGTCTCACATAAATACAATACATGGTGTGCCTGATATAACTCAAAGTGTCTGCTATCAATTTAAAATTGACATTTTAGTTCAAAATATGTGTCACTCACTAAAAAATGAGAAAATACGCTTGTCTTGTATTGATGATTTAGGAAAATTGTTCATAATTCATCTTTGATATATATGAATCAGTCTCACATCAAACTGACACATGATGTGATTGATATGACGCAAAGTGTGTTTTTTTAAGTTTAAAATGACATTTTAGTAAAAAACAAAAGTGACATGCTCAAAACTGATCAAACAAATTTGGATTGTTTTGATACTTTAAGAAAATAATCTGTAAGTCATTTTTGACCAGTAATAACTAGTTTCACCTCAATTTGATGCACTGTGTGACCGATATGACTCAAAATGTGTCTTTTTATTCAAAATTGACATTTTAGTAAAAAATAAAAGTGACATAATCAAAACTGATCGAACACAATTATATTATTTTGATGCTTTATGAAAATGATCCATAAGTCATTTTTGATGTATAGGAATCATCCAAACCTAAATCTGATACATGGTGTTCCTAGTATGACTCGAAGTGTATGTTATTAGTCTAAAATTGACATTTTAGTTCAAAATGTGTGTCTCTCACTGAAAATTAAGAAAACATGCTCATATTTTCTTGATAATTTTTGAAAATAATTCATAAGTTATTTTTGATGTGTAAGAATCAATCTCATGTCAAACTGACACATTATGTAACCAATATGAATCAAAGTGCATGTATTTAGATTAAAATGAAATTTTAATAAAAAAGAAAAGTAATATACTCAAACCAAAGAAAAATCATTCGGATTTTTCTGATACTTTTAGAGAGAAATCCATAATTCGTTTGTGACATGTAGGAATCATCCTCACCTCAATCCAATGCATGGTGTAACTGATATGACTCTAATTATGTGTTTTTATTTAAAATTGACATTTTTGTAAAAAATACAAGTTACATACTCAAAACTAAGAAAACATGTTTGGATTTTTTTATAATTTAGTTCAATGATCCATAAGTCATTTGTGATGTTTGGGAATCAGCTGTAACTCAATCTGAGACATGATGTTCTTGATATGGTTCAACGTGTCCGTTATCAATTTAAAATTGGCATTTTAGTTCAAAATACATGTCACTCACTAAAAACCATGAAAACACACTTGGATTTTATTTATAATTTAGGAAAAAAAATTCATAAGTCATTTTTGATGTGTAGGAATAAATCTCACATAAAACTGACACACGATGTAACTGATATAACCCAAAGTGTATGTTTTTAGTTTAAAATGACATTTTAGTAAAAAAACACAAGTGACAGACTCAAAACTAACAAAAATACTTTGGATTGTTTTAATACTTTAGTAAAATTATCCATAAGTCATTAGTGACATATATGAATCAACCTCTCCTCAGTTTGATATATGGTGAGATCGATATGACTCCAACTGTGTATTTTTATTGAAAATTGATATTTTAGTAAACAAGACAAGTGACATGCTCAAAAAAACACATTTGGATTGTTTTAATACTTTATAAAAATAATCCATAAGTCATTTGTGAGGTGTAGGAATCTGGCACACCTCAATCTAATACACGGTGTGCCCGGTATGACACAAAGTGGCTATTATCAGTTTAAAATTGACATTTTATTAATGTATTATTTTATAATTATGATTAATTTATTTCTTTATAGTATTACTAACAAAATAATTATTTTCTTATATAGTTAGATTATTTTGCTCAATTTAGGGTGGTTTATTTGGAAACGGATACCATAATAGAGGTTTTTGAGAGGGGGTTGGGTTCCAAAGACAATGAAACCATTGATGTTTTTGAATGTTTGTGATAAATTGTACTTTATAATGTAATTGTACAAAAAAATGTTCAAATTTTCTATAATATAGTTTTCTATTATATTTTTGATGTATTTTTTATTCCAATTAAATTATTAATTTTTCATATCTTGTATTTGTTACTATTTTTTTGTATTCGATGCTTGTATTTGGTGCTGCAACATGCTATAATATTAACATTACAATGTAGTAGTAAGGCCTTTATCAGCTCTTTTCTACCACTGATAAAAGGGGATCCCTTTTAATACAGCTTAGATCAATAGTGATTATTTAGTGCTATTGATGTCTTTTTATAGTGTTGTTAAAATACTTTTATCTGGGAGTATAAGGAAAGTATTAAGGTGTAATACTCCAAGATTTTTTGAACTATTTATTTCAAATAAATTTAATTTCTTTAATAGATTGTGCTACATGCAACACCCAGTTTAAATGAACCGTGATATATTATTAAAATATTATTATTTAATGTTATAGTTATTACCTAGATGTTAAATTGAAAAGTTTTAGTAGGACTAACTAAATTATGAAATTTATATGATTTAAAAATAGATAAAATAAATTCATTAGTTTCCAATTGATTAGAAATGAAAATAAAAAACATTTGAAAGTAAAAGAAAAGTTTTTCTGAAAAATTGATTTTATGCGCCCAATGTGTTTTTATCTTAATAAATTAAGTTAATCACTATTTATTAATTATTTTAATTAACATTATATATTATATATTAAATATTTTTTTTATCATTCATTAAATATTTTTTTTTCTAATCATGTGATAATAATAAATCCAGTTTTATGCTTAAAATTATATTTTTCTAAAAAGAATTTCTATCATGTTTTACATACTTATCTTAAAATTAATTTTTACCAATTTTAGAAAATGTATTTGAAAAAATAAATTTAAATTTTTGAAATCCAAATGTCAAAATTATCTAAGATTTAATTTTTGATATTTTTCTAAAAAGATTATTTTTTTAACGAATAGTGAGAAATACTTATTTTTATTGAAAAATGTAAATTTTTAAAGTGTTTGTAAAGTTTTATTTTGTTTTAAAATTGGTTTAAAAGTAAAATTAATTTATTATATTATTAATAATCCAATTTAGGTCATTATAATCAATTTTATTTTCAATTTTGATATACAATCTTTTTATGCTTTGGAAAAATTTTTCTTTGGAAAACTTTTTTTCATCCCATATGTAGGTTTAATTTTAAATTAAACTCATCCAATTATGTGAATTTAATTTTCTAAAATGGATTATATATTTTGAATCTTAATTATTGATATTAGGTAATATTTTTAACTTAATTTCTATTCATAATGATAAAAAAAGATAGTAAAAATTAATTACCGTGGTCAAGGTTAAAACAGGGTTTTGGGCATTATATGTGCCTATATTAAAATTAATTTTTAACACACATAGGATTTTTATTTGAAAGTTTTAATTTCATATTTATAATTAGTGGATCCAAATTATCTAATAATTTACATTTTATTTTTATTCTTAAAGGATAAATTACCTAGGTAAATAAAAAAACAGTTACTGTGGTAAAAACTAAAATGGTAAAAGTGAGTAAACTGAGAGGTTAATAAATGAAATGGTTAATGCATGTTTTTGTGTGTGGAGGTTTAGATCAACCATATATTCCCACTACTAAATTATTTATTAATTTTTGATCCACTTCGGCTGAGAGTGACTTCTCATTATTGAACAGTTTTTGATATTTACTAAAATGTCAATCCTCCTCAATTATAAAAGAACACATCCTATCTTCACTTATTTATGCCTCTTTATCCATTTATCATGACAAAAACCTATGAAAATTCCACTTCAACATCCTTAGAAAATTTCTAGAGCTTTGTTTATTCCCAAAAGACCAAACCTAGGGTCTTTAATAAGATATCCAAAAAAGGATTTTCTAAGTGAAGGTAATTTTCTCCACTAAGCTTTTTATTTTTAAATTTTTATATTAGTACCTTAAATTATTCCTTAATGTAAGGGAACATATCCATTTATTCCAACCCTTTTCTTATTTATGAAGCATGTGGTTCTCATAGGAGGCTTAGTGGGGTTGCAGAGGCATTTGGATGCTAAAAGATGGAAGTAGGAAGAATTTACTGCGTAAACAAGGTGTTTACGATGTAAATGAGTTTTAAAACCAAAAAGGGGGCTTTTTAGATTGTGTAAGGAAACTCACAATATTGGAATTTATTATTTAATGTTAATATTTACATTACATATATGTCTTTCCTCACACTCATGAAACTTAATCGCGATAAACCTACATTGTAAATATGAAATTTATGACATGAATTAAATGTAGGCTGTGAGGTTTGAGGTGATGTATTTTTTTTGTGGAACTTAAAATGTGGGCCATTTTTTAAATTAATGAACCATTCATGTCATAAAACTACACCTATAAATCAGATATAAAACCTACAATACCCTCCGCTCGACTCAAACCCTACAACCTCTTCTCTCGGTCTCTAGGAAGCCAGTTGCGTTCTTGTTAGGTGTTTTGGGAGCCCTTCAAATGGGATAGATTTTTTAGATTCCATATTTTATCCACAGTGATCCAAGGTTAGTTATACATTGTTCTATTTTGGTTATCCAATATTTTTCCTCCTGTTTCCATCTTTCCATGCGATGAAAGTTCCTCTTCATGTTCTAATGGAGTTTTGAATTTATTGGCATGGTTGTGGTGTTGTGTCCTTGGAGTGATGCAGTCTTCCTCTGGGGGAGTTGATCATGATCTGAAACATTGATTTGTTCTCATGAGAAGAACGTTGACACCATTGAGTTAGGGTATTCTTTTCTTCTTTTATTTATTTTCATGAAATCATAAAGTTAGTATGGTTTATACCTTTGGATGGAAATATAATTAACCTAATAAACATTTAACCAAATTATTAAGGAATTGGATTGGGAATCACAAATTGTTTCTTTACTCCATTATAATGGCATTCCTATTGATTTTCTAGATAGTTTGATATCAATTCTATGCTTCTATAGCATGTTGTTATGCTTGGTTTATTAGTGCTTCCTTCATTGAAAAATGGTAAAGACCATAAATTTGTTAATTTATAATTGGTTGGATAAATAATTAGAGAAGTTTCATGATTAAATTAATATGGCGTTTCTTATAATTTAATGGTAACTAAAATTAATTCAATGCACATGTTCAATTGAATATTAACATCCATGTGTTAATGGAATCGAAAAATAATGTAAAGCATGTTAATTCTAGTTAATGAAAAGAATAATAAGGCATGTCAAATGAGATTTTTTCTTCCCTATGTTTTTTAACAAGAATTAAGGATAAGATCATGTTAAAATTTTGATAGATTGTTATAGATAATGCCTTTGGTTACCTATAGTTGTAACTTGTGAATAATTAATCGGTAAATTCAAGATGGAATAAGAGCCTATTTTTTGATAAATAAAATGCTTGGGGCGGTGAGTTCCCATTTTTTTATAAAAGATTTATGCCTTGTGGTTGAGGGCCATGAGTCCTATTTGGGCATGAAGGATGAATTCCTTATTTTAGAACCTAGTTTCCTTATTTCTTATTCTTGTTTACTTGTTACCTTTTGATTCATTTTGGATATGAGCCTTATCATGTGATATGAGTGTGGTATGGCTGAGCCTGGGATGGTTGTTCATATGGGGTGAGGTGACCCAGATGATGTGGTAGCAGTTGATTCTTGTGACGATGAGATGTATCAAGATATGCATGAGGGTGTTGAGTATGGAATTGGGATATATGTAATGGGTTGAAGTTGGGATTACCCATTTATGTGATATTGATAGTAGGGATGCTAGCTTGTGAATTAGTTAAATGGTTGATGGACAAATTATTTTTTTATTTGATTTCCTTTCCCCACTTCTTGAGGTAGTTGGATGCACTTGGTTACATGTTTTCTCTTGGTGATAGCACTTGGATTGTGGAATGATGTTAATAATTACAAATAAATGTTTAACCCCTGAGGTTGGTGTTACTAGAATGAAAATGAGATGTTACTCTTGAGAAACCTTGGACTCGGTTTGGATTATGCCTGGAGGGAATGAACTTCACTCTTATGTTTAATGTAATGTAACTTATGATAATTTTTATGGTTAGTTAATGGATAATGAATTAATTAATATAAATTGAATTATGCAATAGAAAGTAGTAATTTAATGTTACTCTTTAAAATGATTGTGTGCTTATAGGAACTCCAATATTATTAATGGAAACTTGGAGTTATATTGAAGTTAGTTGCAATTGATTCTAAGACTAGGTTATGACCATAGTGTGGTTGCGAGATATATTATATCCTATAAATTTTTTTATTTCATATGCTGCCTTACCCATTTCAGTTTGGGAGAATGACAACCAGTGGACTCTAGGAGGGTGTTTTCCCCAATATCATGGTAGGCAGATGGATGGTTGACTTCCCCCTATGACCCTACTCTCTTATCTTATTAGTATTATTTTTTGGAATAGATAGTGTCTAGTTTTCACATTAATGTGTATAGAGGTATGTGATGGATTTTGGTTTTTTCACACACATGTATCTCCAGATGTAGCATCTAAATGGTTATTATAGGTATGAAATGTATAAGCTATAATAGATTGAGGCACCTTAATCAGTTTATGGGATATGATGGATTGAGGTATAGTTCTTGATGTATGATACACACCCTATAGGTTTTGGTGACTCCTAAAAACTACCTAGTTACTATATGATGATGTGATATGGAATTATGTGATGATGTGATACACAAGGTGTATGTTTTGATATTTAGCCTAGGTATCTATGAGATGAATTATTTTGGAGAAAGATGGATCATGACATGCGACGTTGGGGAGAGTGGTAAACTAGTGGGGAAGTGGGAGTGGGGTACCCTTTATGTTTCATCACTACAATATATGATCTCTTTTATGCATTACTTGGTGAGATATATCCATGGAAAGGATGAGAACTTATTATAATTGTTTAGGTGATGAGTTAGTTTCATTATTGTTCACAGTGATTTAACATGCTTTCTTTATCTTTTAAACAAGAGGTCTCAAGGAGGATCCTACTAAGTATACTTTTATGCTCACCCCCAACATATATATATATATATATATATATAAACTATTTTCAGTTTAGTAAGAGCAAGTTGGAGATCAGTCTTGATATTATTAGCTTGTGTTTTTTTAAGAGCTGTTTGTGCATTAGGAACATTGTTTTCTTTATCTTTTGTGCTTTTAGTTTTCCTTTTAGTTTTTTAGTACTATATGGAAAAGAATTTATGCACTTAGGATTTCTTATATATATATATATATGTTTGAGTAGGTTATCTCTCTTTCTTGTATTCTCTTAGAGGGTAATGCCTCCCATATGTACACTTATTATACCCTTGGTGATAGTCGCAAACCCAAGGACTACTAAAAGCAAGACTCGAGTGGTCATTATCCCCCTTCTCTCATTACCAGCTCCGGAGGGGTACTCTTTGGTGTGAGTGGTTCATGAAAGAGTGGTATCAAAGGTTAAAGTTGAGAGGTATGATGGAGTTTGGAGTTAGGCATCGGTGAAAGTGCATGGGTTGGTAGGGAAATAGTGTCGGCTAAGTTTAGTAATAAATGTAAAAACAAGAAACTAGAAAAGACATGGGTATTCAAGGCTCTTGTGATATGATGCATAAACCGTTAAGTTTACTAATCCTATTAAATGAAGTGATACTAGTTATGGGGGAGGGACCTAGGAAATGATCATGCATAATTCTTCTTTGCGCCTATGTTTGAAATGGGTATAACTTGGGATAGGTTAAAACCTTAAACAAAATAACAAATTAATTAATTAATTAATGTTCTGTATTCTATATTCTAGGTTTAAGAGATCTAACCATTTTTTATTTTCGCAAGTATTGATCCAGGTTGACATTCTCTCTAGGTTTACACTGAAGATGATCGACAAGATGTTCCAGAAGATCACCGTAGAGTAGAGGTTTATGACAAATACACTTCGAGGAGGACACTTTGAGAGTTTTATCATAAGATTTTGGAGAAGTATGAGGGCCCCATTTCAGATTTAGCAAAAGAAGACTAGTTAGAGGAGGTTGTGATAACTTTTAGTTTGATCGGTTCTTAGAAGGAGCACTGGGTTTATTTGGATGTAATGATGTTGTGTGGGGTAGTAAGTTAGTGGTGGATCTTATTCCTAGAGGATTAAAATGATTCAATGGTCACATAGAAAAAGTTTAGAGACCAGTTCTAAGAATAGTTTCTTTCTTTGACTGCAAATGTGACCAGTTGTCAAGAGATTCTTACCCTTTGGTAGGGGAGTTCTAGAATTCCGGAGTTTGAGATCCATTTAAAGACCCTTATGTGATATAATTCAAACCTATTTCCATATGAGGATACTAGGGAAAGAAATTTCAAGAAGTATTTTCATCCAAATATCTAGTTCTAGGTCACCCCATTCATGTTTTTGACATATCTTGAGGTTCATGCAAGAGTAGAGGTCCTTGAGAGGATTCTAACCAAAATAGGTTATCAGAAGAGGGGAGTTGTAAGAATTTCTTGTGATGTAAATATATGGTCTAGGGTTCCCAATTTCTTAGATAGAATAGATTTTGATCATCCAGTGGTAGGTCGCAACCCATATCATCTCATTTCTCTAGGGGTGGTGACTCTCCAATCGATGCCAAAGGATTTGACATGTGTTTTTCTTATAGAGGCCATGTTTATTAGTGACAAGAGTGCATGAACTTTCCGAGCAGTAATCATGTGTCAGGTATTCCACTTCGGGTTCCTTTATTTTGGTAGTATCATCCAAGACAGTAGCAGCAATAGGTTTCTCCAGCATGGGATCAAAAGAGAGGAGACAAGGTAGGAAGAGGATAGCCTCAAGATGCTCCTCATCCATAAAGAGCGGAGCATGTCCATCGAGGTGGTCATTAGTAAGGTCTAAGAGTCCATGGATCATATCCTAGCCAGCTTTATGCTCCAGTGTTTCCATCATCGAGTGAGTCATACATCATTTGAGGTATGCTTTGCTTATTTTCTACATGGGTGTATTCTTTGTTTGATTCAGGAGGTAGGCAGCCCTTCACATCACCTGTCCTTGTCTATGCTTTGGGAGTTGAGGTTGGGAGGCTTCCAGATCTCTTTGTATTGCCTATTACAGTTGGAGTTCAAGCTGACTTATATTAAGTATTTAGAGATTGTGAGCTAGTGTTGGGGTAACACCGCTCTTGGGGAGACTTTTTATGTTTTTTGATACAGGATTATGACATCATCCTCAATATGGATGTTCTATATTTAGTGCAAGCTATCATGGATTACTGTAGAATGTAGATTATGTTCTATGATGCTCATGGAGATCCATCAGTGTTCATTGGTATGAGAGACCCTCGAATGGGTCAAAGGAATGTTATGTCCTCATCCTCCTTGATTGATGAGCCGATACTAAGTTCATCAGAGGTTTATCCATCAGTGTTTACAAGGGTTATATAAGATTACCCCAATGTATTTTCACAGTAGGTTATAGCATTACCCCCTTTGATGAGAGATTGATTTTGGGATCGAGCTACAATTGGGTGTGTATCCTATCTTGATTTCACTATATAGGATGATGATTTCTATGTTGTGAGAGATATGAGTACAAATCTATGATCTTTTGTAGTGGGGGGTGGGGGATTGAGTGTTTCACCTCAGTGTGCACCAGTTTTGTTCATTAATAAGGTTGATGAATGTTTGAAATTTTTTATTGATTACCATAAATTGGACCATGTGATAGTTTAGAACCACTATCCTCTTCTGTGGATTGATGATTTATTGGACCAGTTGAAAGGAGAAAGTTTTTTCTCAAAGATCAATTTGTGGCCAGGGTATCATGAGATGTGGGTGAAGGATGAGGATATTTCGAAAACTTATTTTTGTTGTTGTCATGGGCATTAAGAATTCATTGTGATTCCATTATATGTGACCAACACTCCAGCCACATTCATAGGGTTGATGAATGAATTATTTAGAGAGTTCATAGATAAGTTTTTATTGGTTTTCATCTATAAAATCCTTGTGTACTCTAAATATGAGGAGGAGCATGAATAGAATATGTGTGCCATTTTGGGAGTCCGTTGTTGTGAGAATCTATTCAGAAAGTTATCAAAGTGTGAGTTCAGGGATCATGAAGTTTGTTTCTTAGGGTATGTCATGTGCCGGTAGAGCATAGTTTTAGATCCTTCGAATATAGAGGTAGTTGTTTTTTGGGAATCTCCCAAGATAGTGGTAGAGGTGTGGAGTTTCCTTGGTATTGTAGGATATTACAAGAAGTTTATAGTTGATTTCTCTTAGGTTGCGACTCCTATGATAGCCTTGACTAGTAAGGATCAGACATTATTGTGTACTAACCAGTGTTAGGAAGATTTCGAGTACCTAATGGATAAGTTAGTTAGTTCTCTAGTCCTTTGTTTTCCAGTAGAAGGAGTTTGTTTGAGGTTTTCTATGATGTTTCACATCTTGGGTTAGGCTGTGTTATGATCAAGATGATATCAATTATCTCTTATGGGTATCGAAAGTTACATCCCCATGAGCATAATTTTGTCACTCAAGATTCTGATTTGGAAACAATTTTGTTCACCTTAGAGTTGTGGAGACATTACCTCATTGGTGAGAATTTTGTTTTTCTACTGATCATAAGAGTTTGAGGTGTATCTTCTCCCAGTGTGACTTAAACTTATAAAAATGTTGGTGGATGGAATTATTTTAGGATTAAGACTTTGAGATTTTGTATACACTAAGAAAGGGAAATGTTTTGACTGATAAACTGAGTAGGAAGTCACTTAGTGATGTCGTGTGTCAATCTAGAGATTCCTAGAGAGTGATAGAAGAGCTATCAGTGATGTGTCTCGATATGGGAGAGGTTAGAGGAAGATGTTTTCTTTTCCAGATGATATTGTAGTTTTATTTAGTGTATCAGGTGGTCGTTTCCCAGTTAAGGGATTATGAGGTGGAGGTATGGAGAGATCGAGTTGTTTTTGGTGATACCCCTAATGGTTGGTAAAAGGATGAATAGTTCCAGGTGTTATTTTAGGGGAGGCTTTTCGTTCCTTTAACAACATGTGATATGGTTCTTTGAGAGTTCCATAGATCACCCTTGGTGGTATATCCCAACATGAAAAATATGTATCAATCCTTTAAAGGTCAATTTTTTTTGGCCTCGGTTGAAATATGTAGTTGTAGAGTTTGTTTCTTAATGATTGGTTTTCCAGAAGGTGAAGGCCAAGCACCGTGTTCCCAATAATTTTCTCCAACCATCATATGTTTCTCAGTTGAAGTGGGAGGGAATCTTAATGGACATTGTTATCAATTTTCCTTAATCTTAGGGAGGTTATGATGTCATATGGGTGATAGTGAATCGTTTGAAAAAATCATCCCACTTTATAGAGATCAGGGAGCCAAGTTTAGTGGAGGTTTTGTAGAGGTGGTATCTGGAGAAGATGGTGAGACTCCACTGATTCCTGAGGAAGATAATCTCTGATCAAAATCCCCATTTTACCTCCATGGTGTGTAGAGGTCTCAATCATGCTTTTATCTTGCAGTTATTCCTTAACACTGCTTTTCATCCACAGATGGACGGTCAGACAGAGCATACCATCCATACTCTTAAAGAAATGTTGCGTTCTTGTGTCCTAGTTTTTGGAGATTTATGGATGAGGCGCCTGACTTTGGTCTAGTTCACTTAAAACAATAGATTTCACTTCACCATTAGTATGGTGACATTTTAGGCTTTTTATGCCAGACCTTTCTGTTATATGTTATAATAGAATGTTTTTATAGAGACAATAATTCTCAAACCAGAAATGGTACAAAATATAATAGATATGGATCATGTAATTCATGAGAGGATGAAAGTAGCACAGAATCATAATAAATCCTATTTTGATGATAGGATGAAACCACTAGAGTTCAAAATTGGAGACAATGTGTTTCTGAAGGTGACTTCTCTTCATGGTTATTGAAGGTTCGGTCATAGGATTAAGCTTTCTCCCCAGTTTATTGGGCCTTTTGAGGTGTTGGATCACATTAGAGTTATGGTATATTGGATAAAACTTCCCCCACAGATGAGCCGAAAACACATTGTTTTCATATGTCATAGCTTCATCATAATATTAATGAAAACTATCACATTATCTATTAGGGTGTGATCAATGTTTATAATGATTTGACCTTCATGAGAAGCCAATAGAGATTTAGAACCATCAAGAGAAGGTGTTGCGCAGGTGTTCTATTCTCTTGGTTCATGTCTTTTGGTGAACCAATGGAGTGAAGGAGAGTACCTTGGGACATGAGTCATAGATATTTATTTAGTAACCCAATCTATTTAATGTTTATCTCTTCTATTGTTGTAATGCTAGTTCTTGATGTTGAACCTTTTCAGGTAAATGAGATGGTTTTATCTTGTTTCCTTGTTTCTAGTGACCTTTCTCTCATTTGAGAGGTATCTCCCTTGGGAGAGCGTTTAGGGGCTGTTCATTACTATTGTGTGATTTTTTACTTATTCCCCTAATGAGGTGGTTGAGCTCTTGTGATGGAAATATTGTTGAGAGGTATCTCACAGGGTGTCTGTTTGAACGACCCCTTTATCTTTCTTTCTCTCTGGGTTTGGTTTTGGATTCTCAATTATGGGAATTTTTTAAGTGGTATATGATGTAAGGGAACAAATTTATGTGGTCCAACCCTTTTCATTTTTCCAAAGCATGTGGTGTCTGGAGGTGGATTAGTGGGGTTGTAGAGGTGGTTGGACACTAAAAGCTGGAATTAGGTAGAATTTAGGGTGTAAAGGAGGGATTTACAATGTAAATGATTTTTGTGACCTAAAAGGGGTTTTGTGGCTTATTTACGGTGAATCACATGAAATTTATGATGTAACATTAATATTTATGTCATAAATATTTCATTCATTACACTTGGGAAATCTAGTTATGATAAACTCATGTTGTAAATATGAAATTTACGATGTGAATTAAATGAAGGTTGTGCAGTTTGAGACGATGTTTTTTTGGAGGAACACAAAATG
The DNA here is from genome assembly GCA_963277665.1 of Viscum album. Lineage (NCBI taxonomy): Eukaryota > Viridiplantae > Streptophyta > Magnoliopsida > Santalales > Viscaceae > Viscum > Viscum album. The sequence continues at coordinate 673,337,391 of OY728134.1, read as the reverse complement.
TGGGACATTTATGACATAAATAACCCATTCACATTGTAAAACCACACCTAGAAATGTTATATAAAACCTATAACGCCCTAAGCTTGACTCAAACCCTACGTCCTCTTCTTCCAATCTCTAGGCGGCCAACATCGTTCTTATTAGGAATTTTGGGATCCATTCAAAGGGGATAAATTTCCAGCATATGTCTCTGATCTGAAATGATCCAAGGTTATTTCTCCATTATTCTCATGTGTTTTTATGATCTTGTTCCTCACATTTCTTTCTTTCAATGTGATGGAAGTTCCTCTCCACATTCTAATGTAGTTTTGATGTTTTTGGTGTAGTCATGTCATGACGTCCTTGGAGGGATGCAATCTTCTTACGAGAGAGGTGATCAGGATTCAAAACATTGATCCATTCTTGTGCGAAAATTTTTTTCACCTTTGAGGTAGGATATTCCTTGAACCTACTATTTATTTACATGAGATCATAAAGTCAGAATTGTTTATCCCTTTGGATGGAAATGGAATTAACCTAATAAATATTCAAATGAAATATTAAGGATTTGGATTGGAAATCACAAGATGTTGCTTTCTGCCATTATAACAGCTAGCCTCTTGATTTTTTAGATAGTGTGTTATCTATTTTATGCTTTTATAGAATTTCATTATTCTTAGTTTATCATTTTTTATTTCATTGGAAAATGGTAATGAACATAAAGTTGGTAATTGATAATTGGTTGGCTAAATAATTATTGAAAATGTACGCTTGAATGAATCTAGTGGTTATTATAATTTGAGGATAATTGTGTGGAAAATGGTAATGAACATAAAGTTGGTAATTGATAAATGTGTGGAATGATTTGAAATAGTGTATTTAGTGGTTGAATTCATTAAGTTGGTGGAGTATTCTTTGTGGCCATATGGTTCAAGGTTTGAGGGTCACTGCATCTGTCTTACATGGTTTTTCTACAGATGAGGTTTAGAGCAGTTGGTTTTCGCCTGGTCTTTGCTTCAGAATCGGATGTTGGAGAGGGTAAGGCTTTTCCATCGGTTCCAGGCCCGCGCGCTTATGCACGGGACAGTTAGCCGATAGCGAGGAGAAGAAGGAGGTTGATGTTATTTTTTATGATTCTAGGTAGGGGCTCTTCTATGCAGTCTTGGTGTTGTTTGGCCTTAAATTTTGTACCAGGGTGCTTTGAGTGTCTTAATTCATGAAGTCGTGTACAGTTTCTCACTTTTTCCTCAAAAGTGTTTGAATAATAAAAAAAATTTAATTTTCAGTCAAATTGATGAAATTCACATGTTTAATTGAATATGATATTCCATGTGTTAATGGAATCAATAAATAATGTGGAGCATGCTAATGATAATTGATGAAAATAACAATAAAGCATGTCAAATGAGATTTTTTATTCCCAATGTTTGTTGAACTGGAATTAATGCTAAAAGCATGTTAAATTTTTTATATCTTGTTATAGGTAATGTCTTAGGTTACACATAGTTGGAACCTATGAATAATTAATGAGTTAATTAAATATGGAATAAGAACCAGTTGTTTGATAAATGAAATGCTTGGGGTTGAGAGTGTCCATTTGTTTATAAAGGTTGGATTCCTTATGGTTGGGGGTCGTGAGTGCATGTTTTCTTATAAAGGATGAATATCTTGATTTAGGGACTAGTTTACCTATTGATTATTCTTGTTTTCTTTATTCCTTTTTATGTTCTTTGGATATGAGCATTGCTGTGTGATATGATTCTGGTATGGCTGAGCCGAGGATGACTAGTGATATGGGGAATGGAGACCTGGTTGATGTGGAAATAGTTAACGCCTTTGATAACGAGATGCATCAGGATATGCATGAGGGTGTAGGGGATAACACCAAGATGGATGTAACTGGTTGAATTTACGCTTAACCATTGATGTGATTCTAAGAGTTAGGATGTTCACTGGCGAATCTATTAAATGGATGATGGTTGGGTTGTTTGTTTATCTTTATACCTTTCTCCATTGCTTGAGACAACTGGATGTACTTGGTTTCATGTTTCCTCTTGGTGGTAGCTTTGGATGCTTTCATAGAGAACTTAGATTGTGGAATGATATTAATAATGACTAATAAATGTTTAACCCATGGGGTTGGTGTTGCTGGAATACAAATGAGATGTTACTCTTGAGAAATTGTAGAGTCAGTTTGTATTATACCCAGAGGGCATGAACTTCACTCTAATATTTAATGTAATGTTACATGGAATAATTTTGATGGTTAATTAATGGCTAATGAATTAATTAATATAAATTAAAAAAGTTGTAATTTAATGTAACTCTTTGAAATGCTTGTGTGCTTATAAGAAATCTAGTCCTAGCAGTGATAGCTAGGAGTCCAAGTGACATTAGCTGCAGTTGATTCTAAGATTGGGTTATGTCCATAGTGTTTTTGTGAGATATATTATATCTTGTACCTTCTGTGATTTCATATTCCACCCTACCCATGTTGTTTAGGGTGACTAAAAACTAGCGGATTCTGAGAGGGTTTTTCCCCAACATCCCAGTGGGAGGATGGATGGATGAATACCCCCTATAGCTCTGCTCTTTTCTATTGGTTGTATTATATGATGGTATGAATGGTGGTAAGTTTCTCCATATATGTGTGTAGAGGGTTGTGATGGCTTGTGGTTATTTTACACATGTATCTCTGTATGTATTATATAAATAGTTATTATAGGTTTGATGTGTATAGGTTGTAATGACTCGATTTACCTTACTTGGTGTATGGGCTCCGATGGGTTGATGTATAATACCTAATGTATGATACACATCCTACATGTTGTGGTGGATCCCATAAACTACCTAAATACTATACGATGATGTGATGATGTGATGAATGAGGTGCATATTGTGATACTTAGTTATGGTGTCTGTTGTATGACTTATTTTTGAGAGAGATGGCTCAGGACGTGTAATGTTGGGGCAGAGTGGAAAACCAACGGGGAAGCAGGAGTTAGACACCCTTGCTACTTCTGCCTCCATCGAGTAGACACAGGCTATTACCAGATAATCAGTGAGCTACCTAAACGTCTTCCTCTCCCTTACAATGCCACCAGCTGGTCAATGACATTCCACCGAGTAGCCGGTGGACTTCCAATAGACATGATGCTTCTATCAGTGCCATCAGCTGGCTAGTGTTATCCCACTGGGTAACCGGTGGTGACAGACTTTTAAAGATTCACACTTGGTCTTATTCATACAATTTTAGACCTTAATCTGGTCCAATGTCAACCTATCTTAATGCTCAAACATAAATACTAAAATGAATTCAATTGAAAATTTCAAAATGTAAAGAGTGTTTTTGACCATTAAAATAGTCTAAGAAAGTGTTATATAACACTTATATTATGAGATTAGACTTTAATAAAGTGGTTGATAAACAAGGGTTCATAGAGTGTGTTGTGTTATCAGTTTTATCTGATATATTGTTGTTATTTTTCTAGTCACACGATGAATTCCATAATCCCTACTTAAAGACAGGCAATAAAAATCTTTAACTTGGGACTCATGTGAGACAGTGGTATCACCTCATTCCCTACTTGAGTATGGAGTGTTTAAACAAGAGTGATACAATTTTTTCCACTTGAATATTAGTTTTTATGTTCATCACTAACAAGGGTGGTTATGAAGTGTGCCTTGAACAATCATATAGATATGAGACCTTTAAATTACATATATGTGACAGAAACCCCATCACACTTCTTATATGAGCACACTTGGATAGATATATTGATTAAAGTGTTGCATAATTTAGATATGAAGGTAGATCCCATTGATGAAAAAAGGAAAATATGAGTATATTGTCTGAAACACAAGCATCGTCACTCCATATGAAGAGGTGAATCAAAATATTTTTTTTTAAAAAAATTAGTGGTTATTGTAGCCCTTGTACTTGGAAACAAATATTTGATAGAAAAATAAATAATGAACTAATTGTTACATTTTGACATATATTATTACTAGTAATGGGTTTTGATTGATATCACAAGATCATTTTGAATTTATTTATAATCATACCCATTTTTATTTCAATTAATAATAATAAAGTAAATAAGATATAAGAAAAAAAGATGTGAATTCCATAAACCAAATAAGAAAAGATGAGGCCATTTACATTAATCAACAAGAATGTTATAAATTCTGGGTAGGAAGCCCCTCTTCCCAAGAAATGACACCTTAAACCAACTCAAACTAGTCATGGGGGTGCTGGGTAGCCCCAAGCAAGAAAGCATGAAGTTGATCACCAATCCTATGTCCCAGAGGTACAACGAGTCCATGACATATTTTCAGAGGAGGACCTTTGAGCAGTTGTTTCCCGATGTCGATCTGTTAGTCATGGATTTTTTGGGGAGGCTTCTTATGTTTAATCCAACATCCATGCTTGTTGCATCTATGTGATCCATGAAAATCCATGTCTAACGAATGGTCATTAGGGAACGAATTCTCGATGAACCTCCACTGAAAAATATAGTACATGATCGATATACCTTCGGGACTTTGGATCGGTGATGAACTCCATGCTTACTTCCTTGGGGCTTCCCACCACCCCCATGGTCAGTTTGAGAAAGTTGAGGGTGTGGATTTCTGGGAAGAGGAGCTTCTTGCCTAGAATTTCAGCAAGGACGCACCATACTTCCCGCATGTCAATGGGATTTCCATAGTTACAGTAGCCAATGAGGAGATCTAGAGCACAATACTAGCAAGTGATCACATATTTGGTCATGAACTCACCCGTCCTTGCTGGTGTCCGAGCCAACCCAAAGTCACAGATTTAAGTTAATAGTTGGAATTCACAAGGGTATTGCTTGGATTGACATTTTGGTGGAGGTTATTTACTGCATGGAGATTCCTCATCCCTTGAAGAAACTGTATTTTGTCATAGAGAATAGTGGGTTTGAGTCAATATTAAGAATTTCATAAAGATGAGATAATTAAACATATTTAAAAATGGGATTTCACAATAGTGGGGTGTTTATTTTCTTACAGGCCAAGGATTTAAATTTCACCTGGCAGGATTCATCATTCCACCAGTGAAAACCTCAATAATAATAGCCACCAGAGATTCAAACCGAAAGAAATTGATTGGAAACAACATGAAAATGGGAAAGCCTCTGGGATATGAGAAAAATGAATATAAGAGAACAGGCTTTAAAGATTGTAGCAGCAATAATCTATTAGGAACTACTATATAACATTAGATTCTAATGAATGAATTGGAAGTATTATAAATATGGGAAATCCTCCAAACTATGATGTGAAAGAAAGAATCCATTAGTGCAGGATTCAAAAATGGTAGGAGGAGAAGAATCAAATAGGAATTAGTGGTATGTGATATTTTAGTTTCATATTCAAAAAAATCAATTGAAATCAACATAAAAAAGATGGGTTTCAAAAATTCAATAGCTTTGATTCATAAAACATGGAAATAAAATCCATAATATATCATCAATTTCCAAATAGAATCATAATTAGGGAATGAATAAGTATAAAAAGCATCGATTCATCAAACCTAGAACATTAAGCCCTCATTTGGTAGGGGAGAATAGGGAAGAAAAGAGACGATTTGGAGGGATCAAAATTTATTTCGATCGTTTGGTAAGACAAACGCCGCCGGAAGGAAATATTAGGGGCAGAAACGGAGAGAAACGTTTCTCTCCAACCCTCTGTTTTAAATCATCCCAAAATTGGGATGATTCGGATGGAAATAATGCCCAGAATTGAGGTGTATTTTAAATTTCCAATATTATCCATATATATCTACATAAACAATATTTTCATTTTATATTTCTTCATACCGTCGCACCGTTCCCCCTTAATATTTATAAAAATGAAAATAATTTTAATTATTAATAATAAAAAGAAACAATATTTTTATGGGGAAAACAAAATATTTTCATGAAGAAAACAATATTATTAATTTTCGTGTAGGGGCAAACAAAATATTTAGATAACCATGAAAATATTGTTCGAGGGCGTTGTTCGTGGGGTCGAGTCTCCAGACCGTTTGTGGATTTTCCTTGTAGCATGCATGAGATGCCATTTGACGGTTGTACCCAAACTTTTTTAATAATAATAATCAAATATAAATAATTTTGATAATGTGTATATAAATATTTTTTATTATAACTAATTATGTGTATATGAATAATCATAAAAAATTTATAAATAGTTTTCATTATAGATAATTTTGATTACCTTGAATTAATTGTTTATATAAATGATTTATAAATAATTTTGAATTAATAATTATTTTGAATTAATAATTTTGAATTGATAAAATGTTTTGAATTAGTAATTATTTTGAATTCATAATTATTTTGAATTGATAATTATTTCGAATTCATAATTATTTTGAATTAATAATTTTAAATGAATTATTTTGAATTAATAATTTTGGTTACCCTTAATTAATAATTTTGAATTAAAAAATTATATAAATATTTTTTTATTATCTTTAATTAATTTTTTAAAATTTTAAAATTTGTATTAATATATGTTTGTAGTTTAATATTTACCTAATTTTGGTGATATGAAAGATACAAAATGATTAGAATCAAAATTAAGGTGTTTTGATTTGTCATTAAAAAAGGTAATAAAAATACATTTTTAAAAGGTTATTTGTGTCATTTAACATAAATTGTTGATATTGGACAAAAATGGTGGTAGGTGTGGTGTCCATGAAGATCTAATCTATGGTTGTTTTTTATCTTGGAAACAAATTTCATTTAATTCTGTGCGTATGTGTTATTTTTTAACAAAGGTTATTTGTGTCATTTGCATCAAAACAGTTTCTTTTCTTTTCTTTTAAAAATTGTCACCAAACATGATGGAGAGAAATCCAAATCATTTCTTTTTTTTACTAAGTTATTAATCCAAACACAAGGAGAGAAATAACAATCATTTTATTCCATTTCTTTTCTTTTAAAAACTATCAAATAATTTCTTTTATTTTACTAAAATTTCACCAAACATAGTGTAAATATTGAAAATGTTCTGCAGAGAGTCATTGGAGAGACTAGAGAATGCGGTCTAGATCGGTATCCATGAGTTCATAGACCAGATAAACATCCTTAAATATTTTCCTCTCACTGGGCACCATGACATCCTTCAGAGCTAATACATTCTGGTACTGAATCTACCTTGAAAGGGACACCCCCTTAGGATTCTTTGGGGACTTAGTTATCATACTAAGGCTCAAAAGTGTTGCCTCTTTCCTCCTCTCCTCAAACATCATTCTCCACACAATAACACAACACTTTTTTTGGGGCTTGATGATTATCTTATGAGGCTACAACATAGCCATCATTTCCATTCCTTAGCATAATAAATCCAAGTGGTTCTCGCTCTTTTATATATAAACTTGCAGATTAGAGCGAGTTACAGTTTGCAGATTCAAGCGAGCTATGGAAAATAGGAAACTGAGTAGTGATTGAAGTTGATCAGAATAGGACACAAATATTAAACCTTGAGTGAAAGGGTAACAAAAGGGGTGAATATGAAAGAATGAACCCCTGCACTAGTAATTGATAATGAGTATCCTTCCCCAATTCCCAGAGCTCAAGAATGTAGAAAACCCAGGAAATCAGCAGAAATAAGTGGAGCGCACTAGTACGGTGTTGAAGGAATGAAGGATATAAGGTGTCCCAGACTCGTTTGAAGGTAGTGGATGTAACAAAATTTTTGGAATTTTTTTTCAAACTAATTTTAATTACAAACTGTCGGGAGGGGAATTATAAAGGTACAAAGAATTAATGGATGGTAGATGAATCCATAATTAAAATAAAATATCTATCAGCTGGTAAAATAATAAATTATGATTAATAATAATTATATTTCATTAATTATTATCATAATACTAGGAATAGTACAGACCATGGATTAAAAATAGTCTTGTAAATTCTGTTGTCCAATACCAACATCTGAAGTTTTTCCCTTGATTTAAAAGAGAGATATAGTAAAGGGGGTGAAATTGATGTCCTTTTATTAATATTTTTTTACCTTGCCTGTGTGTTTCTATAGTATGGGGGCTTGTGGGGCCTTCCCCAAAGCCAGGTCTGCATGGATTAAAAATCATAGCCTAGAGAAATTTATTTAAAAATAAAGTAAACATACATAGAGAAGATGGAGTAGCAAAATAAAAAGTGGCAAACATGTGACCACCACAAAACAACATGCAAGCCTTCACAACCATCTGTTTTGTTTCAACCACCCCTTCCTCGTGAGCCGCCCTGGCATATCAGATGTCTGCCTCTACTCAATTGTTTTGGAGTTCATGATAATTAATAATATTGATGATGCAATTATTAATAATAAATGATGATTAACAACAATTTATAATTAATAATAAATTATTTTCTTTATTAATAAATATTAACTATGTAGATTTTAATGATAATTGGTAATTAATAATATAACACCGATTAATAATAATTAACGATGATGTGATTATTAATAGTCAATGATAATTAATAATTATTGTAAGTTATAATTAAATATTTATGATGATGTTATTATTAATAATAAATGATGATTAATAATTATTATTAATTTATAATTATTATAAATTGTTATTAATTATCATTTATTACTAACATTATTAACATTATTAACATTATTAATTATTAATATTATTAATCACAATATTTTATTTTCACAATTCATATAATAATAATAATAATAATAATAATAATAATAATAATAATAATAATCATTATTATTATGGATTATGCTGGATGAGCCGGCGATATTTGTGTTGATAATTTTTTTTTTCAATGGAAGATCCATATCGACAAATATTATTAATCATAATATTTTATATATTAATTTTTATTTAGTTTTTATGACGATTTAAAATAAAAAATTATAAAAATCCAATATTTGTATTAAAAACCAATCTCCATTAGTATAACTTCAAAACCTCAATAATAAGGATAAATAAAAATGTAAAACAATAATAATAATTATATAATAATAGTAAATAAAACTAAATTTGAAATAATGAATAATAATAAGTATATGTATTTATATATCCATTATTTATATACTTGTATATATATACTTATTTATTTATATATATGTATATGCACTATTTATTTATAGTGTAAATCTGGACTGCATTTTTCAAGAACAAAATATATTAGTTACAATTACATGTACACACATACACATTATATATACTTATTTAGTTAGTACGTTGTATATTTATATAAGAACATGCATGTGTGTTCTGATATAAATATGCAACGTAATAACTAAATAAATGTGCACACACAAACAATAATTTTTAAAAATATATGGGTATATCAAATCCATTATCTACACTAACTGGTGTGTCTTCTTATACACATGTCTCCGTCAGAGTACTCCTCACATACGAGTCTCCTCCTCCACAACTAAGCCTTTATGAAACACCCTCAGTTTTAGGTACTCGACCAATGTTTTATGTAATTTTAGCTTATAAAATGCTTGAGTTAAGTTTCAGGATGTTCAGGGTGATTTTGACAAGTTTTGGAGGTGTTTCTAGAGGTGCACAATTTGTGCACGATTAGTAAAAACCATGAACCACCTCCAGGAACACATGAAACATGTGTTTGAAGTCACTGGGTAGGCACACAGTTTGGAAAAGTCGTGCAAGTTCCTAGAGGAAACCGTTCAAAGCCAAACAGAGGGAAAATATGACTGGCTCATGGGTTTTCTAACTGTGGGAGATAGCCATGTAGGGTGTGGGCATAAGATAGTAGCTCAACATATTTAGAACACGGTTTTCCAAATAGTTCGACCCAAACCATGCAACTTCTTAGTCATGCAGATTCATGGCTAGTTTAATAGCACACGTATGATTAGTACACGGTTTGACAAATCGTGCAGCCTAACCTTTTGACGTACAATTAATACCCTAACATTTGTGGTTTTAATCCAAATTAAGACCTAAAACCCTCATTAGTCACCCAATCTCCCAAGATCTAAAATTTCCTTTTCTCCCAAGGCTCTGTTGGAAATTCCTCTATATCCAGAGACATCATTTGTTGAATCAAAGCGCACTGGAGATCCAGATCTGGTAGTAAGTCATCATAATTCAAAATTATTCTTAGATATACTTTTCTCATATATCTCATAAAGATAGATCTATCCCATTATGGATAGATCTATGTTCTATGATGGGAATCCTGATGAAATATGATCGAATCTATTGAAGGAAAGAAGATCCAGGGCCAGATCTAGAAGATTCTAGAGTCCTCCAATGGCCCTAATGCCTTCATTTTTTATTGATTTTGATAATACACCTTTCAAGGGGTGCGATGTAACCCTTACAAGGCCCGTAAGTAAAAGTATTACATGGATCTTTGGCCTTAGAAGAATTCATTGCCTGTAGGCTCAAACATTACATACAACCTAGACTAACTACTTGGAATTTATCCTCCCCAGCATCTTCATCGTGAAATCAGCTCTCCACTTTTGCATGGTTGTTTGGATAGGCATTCCCGTACATGCACAGGCTTGTCCGGATGGTAGGTTCCATACCCTCTCATTCTTTTAATCCGTTTAGCTTCTGTTGTGGTGAAAGCTCCTTGCTCATCCTCCTTGTAGAGCTTGTTTCTTGTAGGTTGTCTGGTTTGCATCTACACTTAAGGTGGATCGAAGGCCTTGAGGTGGCCCTAAGTCCTTACTGACCCGAAGGCCTGGGTGCCTGAAGGCCTTTGAAGGACTCAGGGACCAAATCGGTGGCCCGAAGGCCCAAACGGTGGAATATTCCCGGCTGCTACAGTGTCAAACAGTGTCTTCTATAGTTCCGGCTACAGTACTTCTACAGTACCCACCCGGAAATTCTGCCTCCACCTGGATTTGATCCCTAGTCACTTGGATGCACTTACGGAGTCCTTACCACCCGAGCTAAGGATCATGTGCCTAGAGTCGTTCTTTGTTTTATCCATCCATTGAAAGGTATGTGGATTCTCTCTCATCTCCACCATTCTAGAACTTAAAGGATAAGTTTTGATTAAATGATTTTCTTGAAATTGGTCTAAAATCCATGTGTGATTCTTGATGTAAATCCCTTTTGGATATGCCTTTATAAATGGGGGGAAATTGAATGTCTTTTGAAATCCCTTTTGTTTTTAATTTTAAAATGATGGTTTTTAAATTATGTTATGGTTTTGATGCGCGCAATTTGTTTGATGAAATGACTTTAGGAAAGAAATGGTTTTATGTGAAATGGTTTGGCATGGAATTTGGCACACATGGTTGATGTGAATTCGTTGCTTCAAACGTGACCCTGTAGAAGGGGTTTGTACCATTGGGGTACCGAGAGGTGACCCAAAATATGGAATGTGTGCCATTTGGGTATGAGGAGATTGAACACCTATTGATGACTTGGTTGATTAACAAGAGTCTTATCATTTGTATGAAACTATCACTTGTCATTCATGTGTGTGTGTGAGTGGGTGGGTATGGAATCACAGGAATGGGTATGCCAAATTATGAGAAATGGTCTTTAAATGCTTGTTTATTCTTTTCTATGAAACTTCTTTGGGTTTTGATATAAACTTCTTAAGTTGTTTTATTTCAACTATTTTATATAAATGTGATAACTGGTTCTTGTCCTAATGGCATGAGTTGGGAAGTCTTTGAGAAAATTATAACATGTTTATACTCACCCACTTCTTGGGAACCTCAGTGCGTTTACATATGTCATCTATCAGGACACAAGAAAAGGGAAGGTATCATATTTCTCTAGTGATGAATCTTGATACCTTGGATTGGAAGGTGGAGTTTTAGATTGAAGCTGGATGGATGGGGTCTTTTATTGGATTTGGTCTTGTTAGTTGTTTTTTATGTTTATATTGTCACTCAAATATTGTTGGTTGTTTGAATTTTTTTTGAGATTATATTGTTTTTTTCATGAATCATCTAGACTATCTTGGTTTTTTTGTTTAGTGTTGAAAGTTTATTTTATCTTTAAGGGAAAATCATCCCCCAATATTTTTTGAATCCCTTAGCATTTATTTGTAGCCTTATGTGTCTTGGGGATTTGTTGGAGTTGGTTCCCTCGAACCAACTTATTTTGTACTTTATGATAATCATATATTCATTGGATGGACATTAATAAACTCTTTATCACATAATGATTTTTCTTCTGCATGAAATTTTATGTGATAATGTCCTAAGAGTAGCTGTCACACTAAATGGTAATAGCGGATCCCTGCTATGATGAGAACCCAGAAGTTCCATGACACTATTCTTGAACATATGTTATATATCCGGATGATATAATTTGAAGGGACACAAATGATATAGGCTATCAGGGGTAGAGACTCATAGGACTTTGAGGCACCTTCTCATGGTGTATGCCCTTAGTAATGTCTAAGAGGATATTATGAGAATGAGACCCACTAGTAGGAAATCCACCTTAATTAGTGTCATTAGATGTTATTATCTGTGGATGTGTGTATCAATCCTTAGATTTAAGATTATTATTAATGAGTATTATGACTCACACACTAAGATGTATTGGTGAAAACCGTGATGGCATATGTTCGCGGTGAGGTAGGATATGTTGGGTGCATCACAAGTAATACTGCATTAATGAATAGTGTGAGAAAGGATTTATCTCTTATGTTCAATAATAAAAGTTGATATCTTAGGCCCTTTTATGGAAATGATATAAACTAAATAAATTCATGGCCATGGTGTTATATAGGCAAGTTCAATTTCTAAGAGTCAAAGAATGAGAAATAGAGCACATGGGTTGATGACACTTGCATTCAACCCGCTTTATTGGAGATATCAAGACAAAGGGATTATATTACACCATAAGCATTCATGTGAGGTGACATATGATTGTGGAATTAACTTCTTTCCCTATGGGTGCCTTGGCATATTGCTAGATGATAACCTTGGACTTTAGGCTACTCCACCTAATTCCACTGAGAAAGATGCCTAGAGGGCCACACACTAAGTGTATCCATTATCTCAGTTAAATAATATATTATTTATTGTTTAGAAAGTTGAATAAAGTTTATTCATAGTTTGTGTTTAATAATTATTCATGGATTCCTGATCGCATTTATTTCGACACTAGTTATTCGAGATAATATAATGTGGGAGGAATAAATAATAAATATTTATTTTCTCTTTAGTGAATATAATATTTATATATTTATTGGTGAATAATGTAGTGATATTTATTTAATAAATAAACAGTCATTATTCAAGGTTCAATAAATATAGTGGAGGATTGGAGGACCGACTTAAGGTTCTGGTGAGGAATAAAAATATTTAATATTATTTTATTAAAAAATATTTATTATAACTCACAATTTAAGCGCATGATAGGAAATAATAATGTTTTTGTTATTATTTAACATGGGGGTTTCTCTAAGATTAATAAAATAATTAAGGCACTTGTGCAAATTATTTATTATTACCCTAGTGAATTAAATGTCTGGGTATATTATTCTCTTATTAGACAAGTTCTAGCCAATCGACAATTATTATTGTGGTGCACAACAAATTGGAGAAAATCTCTCAAACCTAGAGAGTTCATCCCTCTTCAAGAATGATCTCAAGAATGATAGAGATCCTCCTACACCGGATCAAGGAGAATGCTTTGGATTTAGTTCTCAAGGTGATCAAAGGCAGACATCGCAAGTGCAAGGATCTTCCTTGATAGTACTTGGATACTCCTTCGACAATGTCCAGAGATATGTGGAACACGCATGGATCAACTCTATAGAATATCTACCCTTGATCTCTACCACACAACGAAGTCACACTACAAATCTATGGTCAAATGAATAAACGAAGAAAGAATCACCTTGGAGGTAATTATTTAATTTAATTAAATTAATTATAAACAAAATATTTTGATCCTATCTCTTGGTTCTGGGTTTCTATTCCTTTTTCTAAATCCTTGATTCAATTCTGTGGATACTGGAATTCGTCATTTTATTGATCCCAGGTTGTTCATTGAATATGGAAAAAATTAAAGTTGGGCATCGTCCCTCCCGTGCTTCCGCGACACCCGAAACCTACAGATATCACTTAAGTCCAATAACACTGCCATTGCATATCAATCCAATTAGGAGGGATGAGATGTTACAATTCACCCCTTTGGTTTATATTTCTTTTCATTCACTCGTTGTCTCCCTATTCCAAGCACTTACCCTCTCGCAAAACCTTACCCTAGAATTGAACTATATTTTTATCTCATTTCATTTAAATTACTCACTCAATTCTGATATGATTTCATGATATCATCTCCCCTGAAATGCCATCTTCTTTTATTTCTATTTCAATTTCAACCCATCCCTCTTTTTCCACACTGATCAGAGATTCTCTTATGAAACTCTACATATTTATTCTCTTTCAAATCATACCCATGTTTAAATTTGGAATTTTAATTGTTATAAATTAAAATATTTGTATTTTTTTTATGTTTTTTTTTGTTTCCAAGTGTTTTTATCTCCTTTTATATGTTGCTTGAACCTTTTTCTATAGTTTTATTTTTCTTAGATTTTATTTTGGAAGATCCTGAATTGTTTTTTTACCCTTACATAAGGTTTATGTTACCCTTACACAAGGTGGTTTAACCTTATATGAGGTTATGTTAACCTTATGTGATGGGTATTCTACCCCTATGTGGTTCTAGTTTCATAGTTCTAACACTTACGTAAGTGGTTTTTTACCCTTACATGTGCTTTGAGTTTGCAGGGTTACCTTTACATAGCTTGGGATGACCTTTACATGGGGGTTGTGTTACCTTTGCAGAACTAGTGGATTAGAATGAACCACCCTTATGTGAGCTAGGGTTACCCTTATGTGGGTAGAGTGATGGAGGCTTACCTTTACATTGCAGATCATAATACCCTTATGCAACAAGTGTGTCAACCCTTACATGTGTCCATTTGGGGTTTTTTTGCAATGACTTCTTCATCATGCTCCTCATCCAAACCCGTGTCCAAAGGTTGTTTTAATGGATAATAAAGGCTGAGATCCCTCCTCTTGAAATTAGAAAGACATGATCGAAAGGTTAGAGAAGGTGAATCTGAGAGAGGTATCAAGATAAGGGAATGAGATAGTCCTAAGGTGAGAGCTTTTTTATGGATCTATTGGTGATGAAGTTCACAGTCCACTCTGGGAAGCTGGTTCCACTAGAGAGCTCGATAATTATGAGTTATGAGTATAAGGAACCAACCTTAAACATCACATAGACTTGAGTTATTAGTCATGAATTTATTTTATTTCATTCATGAGGATCTTTATGTTTTATTCTTTTAGAGAATTGGTTCATAACTCATACATAATAAACCCATACATTACAAGTGGACACTTATACCAATATCCATTTTTTCCATAATATAAAACCTTTAAAATGAAACAAGTTTTCTTTTCAGGATAAATCTTTATGAATTTCAACTTGAATTCTTTAGTTCCTTTACCCATCCTTAAACTCTGTGAAAAACATTTTAAAAACATGGAATGAGCACAAAAATCTTAGTAAGGGGCATAAAAAGAAGAAATTAGTTAGTCCAATGAAAAATATGAAAAACCTTAAATTGTTTACATTTATCTATGTAGCACCCCAAGCTTCCACGATACGTTTCCCTTCGAATAATGCAATGGCGTGCATTGTACGCAACTTCGAGATTCTAACACACCACAACCAATCAAACTAGCCGTTATGAATAGTAATACCTACTTTTTGAAATTTTATAAATTCTATCTCTCAAAATGGATTTCATTTTTGGATTTGGAATATCAAATTTATCCTAGGGTGATATTTTGGAACTTTTTGGATAACACTTATATTTTGATGAATAGTGAAAATTACTAAATTTTAATTAAAAACAACTTTTTAAATCAAAATAATTTATAGTAATAAATTATATTATTGAGTGGTTTTAAAGTATAATTAGAATATATTTTTACCATTTTATCCAATAGTGTTCATTAGAATTAAATTCACTTTGAAATTGGACCTAAACAATTGTCAATCTTTTGGTATATATTGTTTCTTAAAAACACGCTATTTGTTGTGACAGTGGGAATTAATTATAAAATTAATTAATGCAACTTATATGTTTGGAATTTTGTAAAATAGATATAATTTTTGAATTCAGAATATCAATTATAGCTTAGGGTGAAATTTTGGCATTGTTCTGAAAAACTTCAATTTTTGATGAATAGTGAAACTACTAAGTGGTAGTTAAAAAACTGAATTTTTCAGAAAACTTAATTTTACTGATTCTGTGAATGGAATTTCGAAAATACGAGAGACATGGTTAATATCAAGAAGTAAAATGTGGTTCAATGAGACGAAAATATTTTTTGGTGAATAATAACTTTTTACTTTTATTTACCACGGTTAAAAGTAAATAGGGTAATTAAGGGTAAAAATGACATTAATATTACCTAACACATGTCCTAATTCTATTGGACAAGTTTATCTCGACCTAAAACAACCTTAGTAATAAAATATTATCATTTAGGTACACTTGGATTAGATTAGGACATTTATTATTATTTAATTCAAAGAAGATTTAAAAGAGTTAAAATCAAAGTTTATTTACTAAAACATTTTTAATATAGGGTTATACATAAGATAAATTCTATTGTAAGTATTCATTAGAAAGATAAAAAGATTTCTTAAATAATGATAGTTTATTAATAATTTTTAGACATTAAATAATTCAATATATTTATGACACAATGATGATGCAATAATTACCATAATAGAAAAAATTAAAATAATTGATATTATAAATACACAAATAAATATAATTAAAGACTTTTAATGAATTAAACTAATTTTATATGATAATATGACATATTAGTATTGATTTAATTGACTTTTTTCGAAGTAAGAATTCTGTTATGAGTTTCACAAAAATCAACTATTGAATAGTGTCAAAATTGACATAAAAGAGTTTTTAAAACAAATATTATATTATTAATTGATATTAAATTCCTAAAAATCTAAGGGTCGGCCAAGAGACTTATATAATGATACTTATATCATTAATGGACCACTTGGGGGTCTCTTGGATGTATATAGTAAGTTTATTAACTATATAATATAAAAATACAAAGTGACATGGTAAATGTCAAACTAATTAACTAAGTGTTAAAACTAAAAGATAAGGTTAATGTAGTTACACAAACCTGTCTAAATTATATTGGTTGAATGGTTTTCAACCTATCCCCACATTAACCTTTTAATAATCAACTTTGGATTCATTAGAAACTGAATATGAATTTATTATAAATTAATATTTCTAGCTTTTCCAAAGGTGCCCCTCACCCCTCTTATAAAAGGTCACTCCCCCTTCTCATTACTTCACAACTTCAAAGCCTTTTGGTTCGGCCAAACTCTGCCCAAATACTCTCTAAACGTTTTTCACTACAACCTAGAGGCCTTAGTTTGATCATAAAGCCAACTTAAGGATCCCTTTTGATCAAATCAAAAGGAAGAACCCGAAGAAGAGGTAATGTTTTCACCACCCTTTTTCAAATTCATTTCTTCCTCCAGTTCTTCTTTCTTTGTTATTACCATTCTAAAATAATAACTATAGTATCTTTTATATACTGTGATGTTATTATAAATATGGTACAACCATATTCAGTATTCTATCCACCCTTTTAATAATATGTCACCATACGTGTGTACGTACGGCTTACCGTCTCCACGTCATGGTGTAATTGTTATTCAATATATTATTATTTGGATGGGTATAATAATGATGTGTAACTCATGTAAATAATAAATATAACATGATAATGATTCGGTATATATGATATAGTATCCAATTTCATATTATTTTAATATGAAAAGAATGATATTGTCGCTCGTGCGTACGTACGGACTACCGTCTCTACGAACGCGATGAGATTCATTCTCCATCATATCCATTCAAGTATAATTATCATTTGTTGATTTAAAAATAATGTTTAATAACTTTATATCATTATGGATATGAATAAGATAGAACCTATCCATGAAAAACATGGATTACGTAACAAAACATATAAAAGAAAATGAGTAAGTTAACACCCGAAACGACGATAATTCTAAGATATTATTAACAAAGCAATGTTAAAATATCATATATGATATCTTATTAATGTATATGATTCATGAATAATTTAATAACAATTATTTAAACATTATACAGGAGTTTAACCTACCCCCAACCAAGGAAAAGTACAAGGTAAGGGGTTTCTTATCTCACTTTTAATTTCGTGAGATTTCCATTATTCACCACTTATTCTTTGCATGTGGTGTGTGTACTTCCCATGATTGTATTAATTGTGTAATATACTCTAATTTATGGATATTTACATCATCATTGTATGATCCTTCTTTCATGGGTGTATGTTTCGTAAGTTACCAAATTGATAAGGGAATTTGATATTTCAATTTCCACTCATTCGGATTTACGCATACTTCATTGATTATATTACTCCAATATTATGTGTGGAATTACTATTCATTTTCTTATGTCATATTTTTCACTCCCCTTTCTGTGGATATACTTTTTATACACATAATCACTCCATTTATAAATTCTCAAGTGATCGGTATGAACTTGATAAGATTAATTTTAACTCAACCTCCATTTGTTGAGTCAAATATCCAATTCATTGGTGTTGTTTTTACAAGAATATGTGTGAATGTCATCTGATTGATTTACACTAAATATACAATCATATTGAGTGTATTTATATTTTTCAAACATAATTATGTCATTGATTTATCCTTAACCTAAGGATATTTTCTTTATAAGAGAATTCATCTCAATTTACATTCCATTGAGACTTCTTTGTTGTTATACACCAAATCACTTTTATATGGTGTATATATTGTACTTTGACATAGTATATCATGAATCCATTTATTCTCATGATATTATAAAGTTTTTATTACCTCAATTATTTGTATTCAAGTTTCTCTCCTTTGGTTATAAAGTCCAACTAAAATACATTTTTATGTGTTTTAAAGATTGATTATTCTAAATCTTTCTCATTAATGTCCATGTTTTAAAAATGGTTTTAAGGATTTAATTATATGGGCATTAAAGTTTTAAAATCAAAATTCCTTTTAAAAGTTTCAAAGTAGTATGGTACACTTTGATTCAAAAATCTATTTTTAAATGGATTCTTGACAAATAGTGTGACTTTTAAATGATTTCAAGAAAAAGGGGGATAATTCTCTCAAATAGTTTTAATGATTATTTTCATCTATGTCAACATCCTTCATTATTCTTGTTTGTGGTTAATGTGATACAATACAATCTTCCATATTGTGTCGAATGAGTTATGTTTGACTATGGATGTTCTATTTTTATACCATTCATGGTTTGTGGTTAAATTATTGACATTTCGTATGCTAGTTTTAATATGAATGTTTATGTTATGTTTAAACATGTTCATATGAGGAATGCATTGGACTTAATAAGTGACGGGTGGAGCCCGCTATAGCTCTTTGATGCATCGGTAGGTCTCATGAGACAAACTAGTGTCTTGGCACAAGGCCTTGGAAAAATCTTATTTGTAGTCTTGGCACGAGGCCTTGGCTATGTGGTTATGATAGTCTGGCATTATGCATTCCATCATTATGAAAGTGGTCATTGATATTACATGTGATCATTCGACTAGTAGAATATCCATGTAAGTAAATAAATGGCATTATTTTATTTTATCTTTTCCATTTTATGCTGAAGTTCAAGTTTAAAAGGCTTTTGTTTTAGTTATAAACTGCCTTAAGTGTTTATGCTTATCTATGAAAGCTTCTTCTATAATGTTATCCTTACTGAGAATCTGAGCTCACCCCTTTCAATGTTTTATTTTTCCCAGGATTATGAAGAAGTAATTTATGAATGACCTGCAGGGATAGTATGAGGGGATATGAAGACAAGATGTTGTTGTAGTTTTTTTTATCTTATGATGTAATGTAAGACTTATGAATATATCTAGTGTTTCCAAGACTACTAAACTAATTGGTCTTTCGAGACATGATCCTTTGTGATCATGCCAATGTTATGTAATAATGCACCGACTCTGGGTATCTAGGGTTGGGGCATTACAGTTGGTATCAGAGGAAGTTTAGTACAATCCTTGGAAGCTAGATTTAGATAAACTCTGATTAGAGCACGTAGACCTAAGATGAACTTTGAGGATTAGTATAGAATAACTTCCTAGAATTTTGGTATTGTAGAGATTTTTTGAGTTTTCTGAGCAATACATCCCTGTCTGGATACGAGCAGGTAGAGGCGGCTCTGGCACAGATGTACCTAGGGGTAAAACCCGAAAACACCGCTTTGAGCTAGACTGGAATGGGAACTGGTGCACGACAACGGTCCTTGCTGCACTCTTGGTTACAACACTCCCGGGGATAAGCTTAGGATAATTTAAATTTTCTTTACAAAGCGATTTAAAGAATTATATATATAAGATGAGAGTAAATGACCTTGGTTAATCCTAATGTGTTTCAAATTGAGAATATGGTGACATGTTAATCTCTAAATGATTGTATGACTACTATTACGCCCACAATGCTTTCTGGTTTTAGTCAATGGATGGATTCCAAGGAAGTCAAAGTGACTTTTAAAATGATGTACAAGGTGGGAACGATGGTGGCAATGAGCAACAAAATGGAATGTTGATAGGCGTAAAAGATATCGTCTTTATGCCAAATCAATTTTCCAAAAATATGATCAACAATATATATATCAACCAATTACCGGACTCAAAAAAGAAGATAAATGTGATGAATGATAAGAGATCCAGTAGTGGATAGCATGGAGAAAGAAATACTCAATTTCCATCATGCAGGAAATGTGGAAGGAGACACCCAGGAAAGTGTCTCAATGGGATAAAGAAATGCTTTACGTGCGGGAAGGAAGGACATAAAGTAAAGAATTGCCGAAGAAAAATGAAGAGTACTATGGAAGAAGATAAAAATGGTCCCAAGAATCCATTTAAAATCATTTTCCATAAATGTAGGGGACCTGGACATTACCTGAGTGAATGTCCTATTCTATAGGATATTTTTTTGGTCAGAGAAGAAGCTATGTGGAAATAAATGGTTGGATAAATGTTTAAAAATTATTAGAGATCCTTGTTGAAGGGTTTACTTTGGAATAATTTTCAATTTTATTTTTTACCCTAAGGTTTTCCATGTGAGAATGATATTTATGGAAGAATTACCTTTTCTATTGTGGATATAGTTATAAATAACCATTTGGTTTTATATGATCATTGGGTTTGAGGAAATTACAAATTATTATAATTTGGGATGAAAATGTAAGGTATGAGATAACATTTGTGGTTAAATTATGTTATGGTTATTTTGAGGAATTTATCTCATTTTGGTAATGTTATAAAATATAGTTTTTGAAAAAGGACAACACATAGACTGTGTGACAACCCGTCGCGTCGGACAAAGATGTGGGAATCGAACCCACAACCAAAGTGCGATTGTGATTTATCACCTACCACTGGACTACGTGAAGTCCCTGGTTAGTGTGACTATTATTTTTAGTTAAATGATTTTATTGGTCAATAATAATTTGATTTGGGATCTTTTGTCTTATCAAATGAATACCCTTAGTATAAGAAAATGATTTGGTGATTAAGTGATAAATGTTATTTTGGAAGTTGTTCTCTTTGTTGAGAACACTATATTCCAAAGGAAAATAGAGTAGTATGGGATTTCATTTGAGGAGTAATGGTGGATTTTTATCTATGTTTTTATTGTGGATTTATAATGATTTGGGTTATTTATGTAAATGATTAGGTTAATTACTTTTAAGTATGTGACTTTAAGAGTAATTAATGTCATTTGGAGATACAATTTAACGTGGAAGACTACATTCTTAATAAGTTTTGGTTTTCAATATTAGTTTTTATTATATTAAAGGATTTTAAGGACAATTGATTATTGAATGGTATTTATTTAACTTTGGGGTATTGTTGGTTTAATTTTGGAAATTAAGATTAGTGTTTATTTCTCTCAAGGAATATCCTTTTGGGGGATCATTAGATCTTGTACTAACCATTTTTGTTTTGATTAATCTCTAAAGACAATGTAAATATATAGTTCATCCTGCATGGATCATGTGACTCTATAGAAGTTTATTCTAGATCTTCCAGTGTGACCAAGTCTTCTTGAATACTCATCGTTTAAAAAAATGAGTTAGTGGTGGAAACTTATTAAAGAATGAAACTCTACTTAAAATGTATGTATATATCTTTATATTCTTAGTCAATATCATAAATTAATTCATCATCCTTATGTAATGTAACTTAAAAAAAATGTTGTCTGTTTACTTTCCTACTAGGAGACTAATGGCCGTTTGTCCCAACACAAGTTTGTGGTTTTCTTATTGTTACCTTTCTCCTGATCATGATTTCTATCCCTCTCCATAAGAAGTTGACACTTAGTTTATCATCCATATCCATGTTTTCCTACATGGAATCCGAGTATGGGTTATCTTGGTTGACCTTTATACATCTCTTTCTTTCTTTTAAAGTGATAGTTTTATTGACTCTTTTTCTGATGTGTGACTTTCCATTATATTCCCTAGCACAATTTTAAAAATTGCGAGGATGCAATTTATTGAAGGAGGGGAGAATGTAACACCCAAAGCTTCCACGGTACGTTTCCCTTCGAATAATGCAATGGCGTGCATTGTACGCAACTTCGAGATTTTAACACACCACAACCAATCAAACTAGCCGTTATGAATAATAATACCAACTTTTTGAAATTTTATAAATTCTATCTCTCAAAAT
Source organism: Viscum album (assembly GCA_963277665.1). Lineage (NCBI taxonomy): Eukaryota > Viridiplantae > Streptophyta > Magnoliopsida > Santalales > Viscaceae > Viscum > Viscum album. The sequence goes on along the minus strand of OY728134.1, from coordinate 673,314,573 downwards.
GGATTTCAATTTTGGATTCGGAATATCGAATTTATCCTAGGGTGAAATTTGGAACTTTTCGGATAACACTTATATTTTAATGAATAGTGAAAATTACAAAATTTTAATTAAAAACAACTTTTTAAATCAAATTAATTTATAATGATAAATTAAATTATTTAGTGGTTTTAAAGTATAATTAGAATAAATTTTTACCATTTTATCCAATGGTGTTCATTAGAATTAATTTCACTTTGAAATTGGACCTAAACAACTGTCAATATTTTGGTATATATTGTTTCTTAAAAACACGCTATTTGTTGTGACAGCGGGAATTAATTATAAAATTAATTAATTCAAATTATATGTTTGTAATTTTTTAAAATAGACATCATTTTTGAATTCGGAATATCAATTATAGCTTAGGGTGAAATTTTGGCATTGTTCTGAAATACTTCAATTTTTGATGAATAGTGAAACTACTAAGTGGTAGTTAAAAAACTGATTTTTTCATAAAACTTAATTTTACAGCTTCTGTGAATGGAATTTCGAAAATCCGAGAGACACGGTTAATATCAAGAAGTAAAATGTGGTTCAATGAGATGAAAATAATTTTTGGTGAATAGTAACTTTTTACTTTTATTTACCACGGCTAAAAGTAAATAGGGTAATTAAGGGTAAAAATGACATTAATATTACCCTAACACATGTAATAATTCTATTGGAAAAGTGTATATCGACCAAAAACAACCTTAGGAATAAAATATTATCATTTAGGTCCACTTGGATTAGATTAGGACATTTATTATTATTTAATTCAAAGAAGAGTTAAAAGAGTTAAAATCAAAGTTTATTTACTAAAACATTTTTAATATAAGGTTATAAATAAGATAAATTCGATTGTAAATATTAATTAGAAAGATAAAAAGATTTACTACATAATGATAGTTTATTTATAATTTTTAGACATTAAATAATTTAATATATTTATGACACAATGATGACGCAGTAATTTCCATAATAGTAAACAATTAAAATAATTGATATTATAAATACCCAAATAAATATAATTTAAGACTTTTAATGAATTAAACTAATTTTCTAGGATAATATGACATATTAGGATTGATTTAATTTACTTTTTTCGAAGTAATCATTCTGTTATGAGTTTCACAAAAATCAACTATTGAATAGTGTCAAAATTGACATAAAAGAGTTTTTAAAACAAATATTATATTATTAATTGATATTAAATTTTTAAAAATATAAGGTTCGGGAAAGAGACTTATATCATGATAGGTATATCATTAATGGACCACTTGGGGGTCTTTTGGATGTATATAGTAAGTTTATTAACTATATAATATAAAAATACAATGTGACATGGTAAATGTCAAACTAATTAACTAAGAGTTAAAACAAAAAGATAAGGTTAATATAGTTACCCAAACCTGTATAAATTCTATTGGTTGAATGTTTTTCGACCTATCCCCACCTTAAACTTTGAATAATCAACTTTGGAGCCATTAGAAACAGAATATGAATTTATTATATATTAATATTTCTAGCTTTTCCAAAGGTGCCCCTCACCCCTCTTATAAAAGGTCACTCCTCCTTATCATTACTTCACACCTTCAAAGCCTTTTGGTTCGGCCAAAATCTGCCCAAATACTCTCTCAACTTCCTTTAATACAACCTAGAGGCCTTAGTTTGATCATAAATCCAACCTAAGTATCCCTTTTGATCAAATCAAAAGGAAGAACCCGAAGAAGAGGTAATGTTTTCACCACCCTTTTCAAATTTATTTCTTCTTCCACTTCTTCTTTCTTTGTTATTACCATTATAAAATAATAACTCCAGTATATTTTATATAATGTGATGTTATTATAAATATGGTACAACCATATTCAGTATTCTATCCAACCTTTGAATAACATGTCACTATACGTGCGTACGTACGACTTACCGTCTCCACGTCGTGGTGTAATTGTTATTCAATATATTATTATTTGGATGGGTATAATAATGATGTGTAACTCATGTAAATGATAAATATAACATGATAAAGATTCTGTATATATGATATAATATCCAATTATATATTATTTTAATATCAAAAGAATGATATTGTCACTCGTGCGTACGTACGGACTACCGTCTCCACGAACGCGATGAGATTCATTCTCCATCATATCCATTCAAGTATAATTATCATTTTATGATTTAAAAATAATATTTAAGAACTTTATATCATTATGGATATGAATAAGATACAACCTATCCATGACAAACATGGCTTGCGTAACAAAACATATAAAAGAAAATGAGTAAGTTAACACCCGAAACGACGATAATTCTAAGATATTATTAACAAAGAAATGTTAAAATATCATATATGATATCATATTAATGTATATGATTCATGAATAATTTAATAAAAATTATTTAAACATTATAAAGGAGGTTATTCTACCCCCAACCAAGGAAAATTACAAGGTAAAGGGTTTCTTATCTCACTTTTAATTTCGTGAGATTTCCATTATTCACCACTTATTTATTGCATGTGGTGTGTGTACTGCCCATGATTGTATTCATTGTGTAATATACTATAATTTATGGATATTTACATCATCATTGTATGATCCTTCTTTCATGGGTGTATGTTTCGTAAGTTACCAAATTGATAAGGAAATTTGATATTTCAATTTCCAATCATTCGGCTTTACGCATACTTCATTGATTATTTTACTGCAAGATTATGTGTGGAATTACTATTCATTTTCTTATTTCATATTTTACACTCCCCTCTCTGTGGATATAATTTTGATACACATAATCACTCCATTGATAAATTCTCAAGTGATCGGTATGAACTTGATAAGAGTAATTTTAACTCAATCTCCATTTGTTGAGTAAAATATCCAATTCATTGGTGTTGTTTTTACAAGAATATGTGTGAATGTCATCTGATTTATTTACACTAAATATCCAATAATATTGAGTGTATTTATATTTTTCACACATAATTATGTCGTTAATTTATCCTTAACCTAAGGATATGGTCTTTATAAGAGAATTCATCTCAATTTACATTCCATTGAGACTTCTTTGTTGTTATACACCAAATCACTTTTATATGGTGTATATATTGTACTTTGACATAGTATATCATGAATCCCTTTATTCTCATGATATTATAAAGTTTTGATTACCTCAATTATTTGTATTCAAGTGTCTCTCTTTTGGTTATAAATTCTAACTAAAATACATTTTTATGTGTTTTAAAGATTGATTATTCTAAATCTTTCTCATTAATGTCCATGTTTTAAAAATGGTTTTAAGGATTTATTTATATGGGAATTAAAGTTTTAAAATCAAAATTCCTTTTAAAAGTTTCAAAGTGGTATGGGACACTTTGATTGAAAATTCTATTTTTAAATGGCTTCTTGACAAATAGTGTGACTTTCAAATGATTTCAAGAAAAAGGGGGATATTTCTCTCAAATAGTTTTAATGATTATTTTCATCTATGTTAACATCCTTCATTATTCTTGTTTGTGGTTAATGTGATACAATAAAAATATTCCATATTGTATCGAATGAGTTATGTTTGACTGTGGATGTGCTATTTTTATACCATTCATGGTTTGTGGTTAAAGTATTGACATTTTGTATGCTTGTTTTAATACGAATGTTTATGTTATGTTTAAACCTATTCATATAAGGAATGCATTAGACTTGATAAGTGACGGGTGGAGCCCGATATAGATCTTTGATGCATCGGTAGGTCTCATGAGACAAACTAGTGTCTTGGAACAAGGCCTTGGAAAAATCTTATTTGTAGTCTTGGCACGAGGCCTTGGCTATGTGGTTATGATAGTCTGGCATTATGCATTACATCAATATGAAAGTGGTTATTGATATTTCATGTGATCATTTGACTAGTAGAATATCCATGTGAGTAAGTAAATGGCATTATTTTATTTTATCTTTGCCATTTTATGCTGAAGTTCAAGTTTAAAAGGCTTTTGTTTTAGTTATAAACTGCCTTAAGTGTTTATGCTTATCTATGAAAGATTCTGCTATAATGTTATCCTTACTGAGCATCTGAGCTCACCCCTTTCAATGTTTTATTTTTCCTAGGATTATGAAGAAGTAATTTATGAATGAACTACATGGATAGTATTAGGGGATATGAAGACAAGATGTTGTTATAGTTTTTTTACCTTATGATGTAATGTAAGACTTATGAATATATCTAGTGTTTCCAAGACTACTAAACTAATCGGTCTTTCGAGAATTGATCCTTTGTTATCATGCCAATGTTATGTAATAATGCACCAAATCTGGGTATCTAGGGTCGGAGCGTTACAATCTAAATGTTCGTTGAGTGAATAAATCATTTCCACTTAAAAAATCCACACTCTTTTTAATCAAATAAAACATTTAAAACCTATAGAAATAAAATAAAAAAAACTTTCAAGAAAATTAGAACATTATATTCATAACCCATGTAATAAATAACTATAGCCTAATTAAATCCATATGTAAACCTCCTCAATAATTCCCACATTCTTTCATATTAAGATACGGAACATTACCCACTACATTGAATCACTATCTTGGTAGTCCCATCATATAAGCTCTATTGGGCTCACCCATTGTGTAAGCTGTATCGGGCTTACCCATTCTTCATGAGATATAATGGGGATCAACCCATCAAATAAGATATATTACTCTCACCTATTTCTCATGTATAATTCTCAAGTACCATATAATGAATACAACATTTTATGATTGCACCTTTTCATCATAAAACCGTTGAAAACTAATATGTAAAACAATTTTAGATATCAAAATACTCTTTCCTTTTAAAAACCCATTTTAAGTACCAAAATACATAGAAAAAAGAGAAATATAGTTTTTTATTTTAATAAATAAATGATATCTTTTAAAGGAATCAAAAAATAAAATAACTGTTACAGTGTTAGAAAAATTCTTTGTCATTGTATATGTTAAAATAGAGCATTTTTTTTCAAAACGTTTCGTATAAAACACGTAAAAAGATTATTTTTGAAAACCATTAAAACAAAGACAAAAGGAATATAAAATTAAATATATAAATCTTTTATGTTCATTTTAATATAATCATAAAATAATTTTAATAATATGGACATGGAATATAAAGATTTTGAAAATAAATCTATTAAATATTTAAAACAAGGTTTTAAGTTAAAGTGTCCCTTACCTTGAGTCCGATTCATCACATATGTTCTTTATCTTCATGAATAACAAATTTATGTTAATTATTTAATTTATTAAGAAACTTTTTTATATTTATTATTACTTTTATTTTATTTAATACTATTTTATATTCAATTACTTAATCATTTAAAATTACATTGGAAGTTTTGATGGTATTTGACTCGTATGTCAAAAATGACTTCGGCTGGTTGAAGATGGTCAAAGAGGTCATTATTACATCATGTATAGAATAATAATCATGAAATAATTATAATTTTTATACATAAATTATACTTTTTAAAACTAACCATTATAGATAGTTATTAAAAATTAACTACGTTACAATCATGGAGACGATATGCCGTACATACGCATGAGTTATGTTTCAATTTTTCAAGAATCATTATATAAATAAGGTAATTATTATTATATAAATAATTAATGATAATAATATCATAAACACTATATTATTTTATTCTAAATATAATTATATATATCATCTATGTGATGCGATGATAGAAAATTAATCACATTGCTCCGTGGTGGTGGTAGTCCACACGTATGCACAAACAACATTTCTATTTTTCAGTGAATAGAAAGGTAAGAAAATAGTTGTTATATTATATTTACAAAATGAAAAATATGTCATGAATATTATATATATACATAAGATCCATCATTATAACAATTATTGAGAGGAGGTTATGGAAAATGAATTACATTGGCTCGTGAGGCGGTAGTTCACCGTACACATGAACGATGGATTCCTTTCCCATTTGATGGTGGTTGGATAAGGATATAGATTATTCTACTAATATAATCAAATATCAGTGTATGGTAGATAATAGTTTCATTATATCATCATGGTTAAGGAATATTTTAAGGAGGTGTAATAATAAATAAAACAAAAATGTTTGGTTAAGAATGATATTTCTTCTTCAGACAACCTCTAAAGGTTTACACCAAAATCTCTCCTAGGATGGTTTTATGATCAAACCAAATCCTATAGGATGTGGATAGAGATTTAAGAAATTTATTTGCGAATTTATTGACTAAAAAAAGGATTTTTAATTGTGAATAAAAGAGGATAGGATGTTTCCTTTTATAAGTGAGGGGAGGAACACTCTTGGAATTTATTAAGGTATTAAATTAATTTAAATTAATTTTCATATTAAAATGGTTCCAAAATTGATAATATTATAATATAAGATTATTATTATTAAAAATAATCACATCAAATAAAATTTTTACAAGTTTAGATTTGGTTTTTATGCTTATCCCTTTCTTTTAACCCACTTTAACCCTTTTTGATAATTATTGCAGTAACAAAGTTTTTAATCTATATAGGTCAATATATTTACTATAACAAGAAAACTGGCTCATAAATATAACATGATTGATATTTTAAACCATATAAAAACCACTTAAACATAAAAATAATTTTTAGGATTTTTAAATCATTTATTAAAATATTATTTAATATAAAATATAATTGATATCAATTTTGACACTATTCATTTAATTTGACTTTAAAAACATCATGAGAAAGATAGAATTCAAATATAATAATTGAAGACATCTCTAATATGTTATTTTTATCAAGAAAATACATGTAATAAATAAATTCTTTCAAATTATATCACTTTTAATATTTTTAAAATTATTTATTTTATTTTTATATTAATTGAATAAAACCTATATTAGCATTGCATATATATTTAAGATAATTATCTCATCACTAAAAATTAAAAATAAATTATCACAATAAATAAAAATTATTTATCTTCAAAATGAATATTTATAACTGAACATATATTCTTTTTATCCTTATGTAAAACATTTAAAGATAATAAAAAGAAGAAAATTCCATTTTTTACTTTTATTTACATAAAATATTATATAAGGTCAAAATCATTCCCATACAGAAACAAAAAATCATATATTAGAATTCTATACGATTATGTATGAAATATAATCATCCAATAAAATTAAGGAAAGTGTCCGGGTGTAACACCCAAATATTTTATGAGTTGTGTTTTTCAAATAAATTTAATTTATTCGATAGCTTGCATTACACGCAACACTGAGTTTAAACAAACCACAATAATTATTAAAATATTATTATTTAATGTGAAAGTCATAACCTAGATGTTAAATTGATATGTGTGGATAAGAATAACTAAATTATAAAATTTTATGTTTTACACATGAATAAAAAAAATTCATTGGTTACCAATTGATTAGAAATGAAATTAAAAATCATTTGAAAGTAAAAGAAACATTTTTATAAAAAACTGATTTTATATACACAATGTGTTTTTATCTTAATAAATTAAATTAATCACTATTGTTGAATTATTTTTATTAAATTTATATATTATATATTCATTAAAACCTTTTATCGTTCGTCTAATATTTTTTTTTCTAAGCATGTGATAAGAGTAAATCTAGTTTTATTCTTAAAAACTGTATTTATCTAAAAAACAGTTCCGTCGCGTTTTGAACACTTATTTTAAAATTAATATTCACCAATTTTAGAAATTTATTTGAAAAAATGAAATTAATTTTTAAAATAAACAACTAAAAATTATTATATAGTGAATTCTTAAGAATTTTTTAATTTTTTTCTAATGAATAGCGAGAAATACTGATTTTTATTGAAAAAAGTATTTTTGTTTAAAGAATTTAAAAAGTTCCATTTTGTTTTGAATTTTTTTTAAAAGTAAAATTAGTAAAATTATATTATTAATAATCTAATTTGGGTAATTATAATCAATTTTATCTTTAATTCTGATTTGCAAACTTTTTATACTTCAGAAAGTTTTTTCTTTGGAAAACTGTTTTTCGTCATGTCCGCAAGTTTAATTTTAAATTAAGTTCAACCACTTTTGTGAATGAAATTTGATAAAATGGATTCCATATTTTGAATTATAATAATTAATATTATGCAATAAGTTCAACTTAATTTTTTTCATAATGAATAGTAAGGAAAATAAAAATTAATTACTATGGTTAAGATTAAAATGGGGTTTTGGACATTACATGCGCCCGTGTTAAAATTAATTTTCGACACACGTAGGATTTTTATTTGACAAATTTAATTTAAAATTTATAATTATTGGGTAAAAATTATATAATAAATCTCATTTTATTTTTTGTATTAAAATATATATTACCTAGGTAAATAAAAAAACTAGCTGCTATAGTGAAAACTAAAATGGTAAAAGTGATCACCCTTAGAGGTTAAGGAATGAAATATTTAAAACATGTTTCTTTTTTTTGAAGTGTATGTGTGTATAAACCTTATATTACCTTAAATCCATTATTTATCATTTTTGGAGGCACTTGGGTTGAGAGTGACTTCCCATTATTGAACAATTTTGGGTATTTACAAAAATGCCACTCCACCTCAATTATAAAAGGCCACCTGATCCCTTCACTTATTCACACCTATTGATCCATTTAGATCAAAAAAACAGTAAAAAAACCCTCCATAAAATCATTATACACATCCTAGAGCAACTTTTATTCCCAAAATACCAAACCTAGGGTCCTTAATAAGAGATCCAAAAGAGGATCTTCTAAGTGAATGTAACTATCTTCACAAAGAAATTTATTTTTTTACTTGTTCTATTAACACCTTAAATTATGCCTTAATGTAAGGACTTAGATCCATATATTCTAACCCTTTATTTTTTTCCAAATAATATGATCCTTGGAGGAGGCTTAGTGGGTCTACCAAGGTGTTTGGTAGCTAAAATCTAGAAGTAGGGAGATTTTATAACGTAAAAAGGGGTTTATGGCATAAATGAGCTTTAAAGACTAAAAATGGGTTATTAGGCTTGTGTATAGAGATTCAAGGGATGGGAATTTACAATTAAATGTTAATATTTACATTTTAAATGTTCCATGCCTTGCACTTGGGAAATCTAGTCACAATAAACTCATATCCTAATTATGAAATTTAAGATGTAAATTAAATGCATGTTGTACGATTTGAGGCGACATATTTTTCAACTAAACTTAAAATGTGGGCCATTTATGATGTAAATGACCCATTTATGTCATAAAACCATGCTTGAAAATGAGATATAAAACCTACAACACCCTCCACTCAACTCAAACCCTACAACATCTTCTCTCGACCTCCACGTGGCTAGAAGAATTCTTATTAGACGTTTTGGGATCCCTTTAAAGGGGATTAATGCTCGAACTCCATATTTTATCTGAAATGATATAAGGTTAGTTCTACCTTGTTATCTTGTGGATCTTTGATATTTTTCCTCCGGTTTTATTGTTTCCATGTGATGATAGTTCCTCTCCATGATCTGATGGAGTTTTGATGTTGTTGGCATGGTTGCGGTGCAATGACCTTGGAGGGATGAAATCTTCTTATGGGAGAGGTGATCAGAATCCACAATGTTGATCTGTTCTCATGAGAAGAACATTCATTCCTTCTAGGTAGAGAATTCATTTATTCTCTTATTTATTTATGTGCAATCATAAAGTTATAATGGTTTATTACTTTGGATAATAATTAAATTAACCTAATAAATATTTAGTCAGATTAGAAAGGAATTGGATTGGAAATCACATGATGTTGCTTTCCGCTGTTACAATGGATTGACTCTTGATTTTCTAGATAGTGTTCTATCTATACAATGATTTTATAACATGTTTTTATTCTTAATTTTGTATTATTAATTTCATTAAAAATGGTGAAGAACATAAATCTGATAATTGAAAATTGGTTTGAAAAATAATTAATGAAGTGGTGTCCTTAAATAAATATGGTGTTTTTTATAATTTTATGGTAATTCAAATTGATGAAATATACTTGTTTAATTGAGTATGATCTTCCATGCATTAATGGAATCGAAGAATAATGTGGAGCATACTAATGCAATTTGATGAAAAAAATAGTAAGGCATGTCAAATTAAATTTTTTCTTCCCCATGTTTTTTTAACTGGAATTAATGCTAACAACTTTTTAAAATTTCGATAGCTTATTATAGATAATGCCATAGGTTACCAGTAGTTGGAACCTTTGAATAAAGAATCAGTTAATTCAATATGGAATAAAAACTGGTTGTTTGATAAATGTAATACTTGGGGTTGAGAGTGACCATTTGTTTATAAAGGATAGTTTCTTTATGGTTGGGGTCCATGAGCAATCGTTTTCTTGTGAAGGATGAATACCTTATTTTAGGGCATAGTTCCCCTATTTATTATACTTTTTTATTGCTAACTTTTGATGACATTTGGATATGAGCCTTACTATGTGCTATGAGCCTGGTATGTATGATCCTCGGATGGATGGTGATATGGGGTGGGGAGGCCCGAATGGTGTGGAAATAGTTAACACCTGTGACAATGAGATGAATTAGGATATGCATGAGAGTTTCATGGATGGAACTATGATGGATGTATTAGGTTAAATTTGGGATTACCAATTAATGTGATGTTCAGAGCTGGGATTCTCTCTTGTGAATCTATTAAATGTCTGATGATCGGGCTGTTTGTTTATCTGTTTTCTTTTCCCCACTGCTTAAGGTAGCTGAATGTGCTTGGTTGCATGTTTCCTATTGGTTGTTGCTTAGGATTTTTTCCTAGAGTACTTGGGTTATTTAATTTTGTTAATAATGACTAATAAATGTTTAACCCATGTGTTTGATATTACTATAATGAAACTGAGATATTACACTTGATAAACCGTGGAGTCAATTTGGATTATGCCTGGAGGGAATGAACTTAACTTTAATGTTTTATGTAATGTAACGTGGAATAATGTTTATGGTTAATTAATTGATAATTAATTAATTAACATAAAGTGAACTATAAAAAGTAAAGTAGTAATTAAGTGGAATTCTTTAAAATTCTTGTGTACTTATAAGAAATATAGTCTTAGCAGTGACGATTGGGAGTCCGAGTGAAGTTAGTTGGAGTTGAGTCTAAGACTAGGTTATTCCCATAGTGTGGTTATGAGCTATATTATATCTTGTATGTTTTGGGATTTCATATTTCACCCCACCCATGTCCTTTAGGGTGGCTGACACCCAGTGGACTATGGGATAGTGTTTCCCCAAATATCCTGGTGGGAGAATGGATGGTTTACTACCCCCTCTATCCCAACTCTCTCCTCTTTATAATATATTATATGTTGTTATGAACCATAATTAATTTCTCCATACATGTGTATAGAGGGATATTAATTGTGGTTATTTCACACACATTTATCTCCAATTGCAGTATACAAATGGTTATTATAAGTATGACATGTATAGGCTGTGATGGATTGAGGTACCTTACTTAGTGTATGGGCTGTGATGGCTTGAGGCATAATACCTGACGTATGATACACACCCTACAGGCTACGGTGGGTCCTAGAAACTAATTTATTACTATAGAATGATGTAATATGGGAGGATGTTATGATGTGATGCACGATTTACATGTTGTGATACTTATCCCAGGTGTTTGTGGGGTGGATTATTTTGGAGAGAGATGGATCATGATGTGAAACATTAAGGCAATGAAATAAACTAGCGGGGAACCCTTGATTTTTCATTATAATAATATATGATCCCTTGTATGAATTACTTGGTGAGAGATAACCTTGGTGAGGTTGATAACTTAGTATACCTATTTAGGTGACAAGTTACTCTCACTATTGTTCACTAAGATTTAGCATGATTTCTTATTTGTGTCTATTTTTGAAATGGGAAGACCTTAGGATAGTTTAAAATCTTAAACAAAATATAAAATCAATAAATTAATTAATGTTGAGAATTCCATTCTCTAGGTTTATTATCTCTAATTTTTTTCTTTTTGCTGCCATGGATTTTGGTCAACATTCTCATTAGGTTGTACTAAATATGTTCAACAGGATGTGCCAGAATATCTCTATAGAGTAGAGGTTAATAATGATGACACTTAGTGGAATAAATTCAAAGAGTTTAGTTAAAGATTATAAATAATTATGAGGGGTTCATTTTAGATTTAGTCATAGAAGACTGGTTGGAGGAGGTTGAGATAGATTTTAGTTCGATCCGTGCTTGGAAGAAGCACTGGGTTTATTTGAATGTGATGATTCTACATCAGGAAATAAGGTACTGGTGTATTTTTTTCTATAGAGATTGTGAGTAGTCAATGGTCTTATGGGAGAAATTTAGAGACCAGTTTTGAGAAGAGTTTATTTCTTTAATTGTGAAGGAAACTATTCGCCAAGAGCTTTTTACCCTTAGACTTGGTAGTCCAGTGTGTGGGAGTTTGGGATATATTTTAAGAACCTCATGTGATATTCTTCATAACTATTTCTAAACAAAGAGGCTAAGGTGAGACATTTAAATGAGTCTTTGCAGCCATAGATCTATTTCAAGGTCAACCTATTCATGTTGTTGACATATCTTGAGGTGTTGGAAAGAATATAGGTCATTGAGAATAAAATGGCTAAAACAAGATCATCATGAGAGCAGAGTAATCATGATTTTTTGGTGAAGTAGATATATTTTATTGGGTTCCTATTTTCCTAGACAGAAGAGATTTTAGTCAAAAAAGTGTAGGTCATAGCCATAATCATCTCATTTATCTAGGGGTGGTGACTCTCATACCTATATCAATGGATCTGAATCATTTTTTTCTTATGGAGGCCAATGTAATCAATGAAAAAAGTGCCCATTTTTTTTGAAAAGTTATCATTCACTAGGTGTTCTACTTCAGGTTCCTCCATTGAGACAGTTTTAGCTGAGATAATAGTAGAAGTAGGTTTCTACAACTTTTGATCAATATAGAGGAGATGAGGTAGGTAAAGGACAACCCTTATATTCTCCTCATTCTCAAATAGAAGAGTGATACCATGGAGGTGGTTATTAGCAGGTCTAGAGAGGCTGTGTAGTAGGTTGTGTTTAGATCCAATCTCTAGAATTTCTAGCATCAAGAAGAAAACATCATTTGAGGTACCCTTTGCTTATTTTCAACATGGGTGCATTATTTGTTTTATTTGGGAGATAAAAACACCTTCATAACACTTTCCCTTATCTGTGATTTTGGACTTGAGGTGGATATGATTCCAATTCCCTTGGAATTGACTATGCCAGTTAGAGGTTGATATGACTTATATGAAGTATGTAAAGACTGTGAGCTAGTGATGGGGTAAGACCACTCTTGGGGATACTTCCAATGTTTGTGGATATAACCTTATAAAAGCATTCTCATCATGGATTGACCATATTTGGTGTAGGATATTTTGTATCCATTTAGAAGGATGGTTGTGTTCTATGATGTTTATGGAGAGCCAACAATGTTTTTTGGAGAAAGAGACCCTCAGATGGGTTAAAGGAATGTTCTTTCCTCATCTTCCTTGATGAATGGGTTGATACTGAGTTTGTTAGATTTTCAAAAATTATTGTTTCCTATTTTTATAGAAGAGTACTTTGATGTATTTCTATAAGAGGTTGTTGTGTTACCCCCTTGACAAGATATCAAGTTTGGGATCGAACTATAACCGAGCGTGTCTCCTATATTGATGTCACTGTATAGGATGAAACCTTATAAGTTACAAGATTTGTGAGTGTAACTCAATGATCAATTATAGTGGGGTTTTATTTGGATGAGTGTTCCACCTTGGGGCGTGTCATCTTTTTTCATGAAGAAGGATAATGGTAGTTTGTGGTTTGGTATTGATTACCTTCTCTTGAACTATGTGACTATAAAGTACCACCATTGTCTTCCATGGATTTATTATTTATTCGATCAACTGAATAGTGAAATTTTGTTCTCAAATATCAATTTATGGCCAGGGTATCATCATATACTAGTGAAGTATTAAGATACTTTGAAGAATACTTTTCATTGCCTTCATAGAAATCCTGAGTGCATTGTGATGTCATTCGGTTTGAAAAACGCTCCAACTGTGTTCATGGGGATGCTTAATGCAATGTTTAGATAGTTTCTAGATTATTTCATGGTGGTTTTAATCAACAAAATACATGTGTAATCCATGTATGATAAGGATCATATAGAGAATTTGCGTGCTATTTTGGGAGTCCTTCATTATTAGCATCCATTTAGAAGTTATTGAACTGTGAGTTGTGAGATCATGAAGTTCTTTTATTGGGGAATTTCATGTCCCAACAAGTAGTATCTATGGATATTTCAAAGATAGAGGTGGTTGTTTCTTAGGCATCCCTTTTTATATTGGTAGAGGTAGAAAGTTTCCTGGGTCTTACAGGCTATTAAAAGAGGTTCATAATTGATTTCTCTCAGGTTAAAAATCCTTTTATAGCCTTAATTTGAATGGATCAAACATTCTTCAGGAATGAATAGTGTCAAGTAGCTTTTGAGTACCTGAAGGAGAATTTTTTTAGTGCTCTAGTCCTTTGTTTTCCAATAGAGGGAGTTCAGTTTGAGGGTTTTTTTAATGTTTCATATTTTGGGTTAGCCTGTGTTCTGATGTAGTAGAGATAAATTGTCTCTTATAGGTATCATTAGTTACATCCCCATGCGAATAAATATTCCAATCATGATATTAAGGGGGATAAAATTGTAATTTCTCTAAATTTATGGTGACATTACCACATCGGTGAGTGTTTTGTGATTTTTACCGATCATAAGATCTTGAGGTATTTATTCTCCCAGCATGACTTGAAATTAAAAAAACATCAGTAGATGGAATTATTATAGGATTAAAAATTTGAGATTTCATATACATCAGGAAAGGGAAATATTGTAGATTATGCTCTGAGTAGGAAGTCACATAGTGATTCCGTTCGTGAATCTAGAGATTCATAGAGAGCGATGGAAGTGCTATCAACAATGAATCTTGATATGGGAGAAGTTGGAGGAAAAGGTTATCTTTTCCAGATTAAAATGTGGTCATATTTGGTGTAGTGGGTGGAGGAGTCTTAGTTGGGGGATTCTGATATGGAGGTCTGGAGAGACTGAGTTTTTTTATTGATTCCCTTGATGGTTGGCATGAGGATGAACAACATCAGGTGTTGTTACAGTGGAGTCTTTTTGTTCCTTTTTATATGTGTGAGATGGTTCTTTGAGTGTTCCATATCTCACCCTTAGCGGTACATCTCAATGTAAAAAATATGTTATGAGACTTAAGAGGCTATTTTTTGTGATGTTGGTTGAAGCATGAAGTTGTAGAGCTTGTTTCTCTATGTTTGGTCTTCTAGAAGGTGAATGATGAGAATCACGTTCTTAGTGGTTTTCTCCGACCATTAGATGTTCCTCAGTGGAAATGAGAGTACATATTGATGGGATTTGTCACTATTTAACCTCGAGCTCAGTGAGGCAATGATTTCATATGGGTGAGAGAGGATAATTTGATGAAATCATCCCACATTATAATGGTCACATAGTAGATCTTAGTGGAGGTTTTTTCGAGGCAATATCTAGAGGAGGTGGTGAGACTCCATAGAGTCCTCGGGATGATCATATCTAATTGAGATCCTCATTTTACCTCTAAGTTATGGATTGGTTTCCAACATGATTTTTTATTATAGTTATGCCTTAAAAATTCTTTTAATCTATATATGGACAATAAAATAGAGTAGAACATCCAAAATCTTGAAGATATATTATGTTCTTATGTGTTGGATTTTGGAGATTTGGGGATGAGGCACCTGCCTTTGTTCGAGTTCACTTACAATAGTAGAATTCACTTCACCATTGGTATGGTTACATTTGAATATTTTAATGGATAAAATTTTCATTCCCCATTATTTTAAACTAGGTTTAGAGAGACTGTAATTCTTAGGCCAGAATTGGTACAGAATACAACAAATATGGTTCAGGTAATTCATGATAGGATGAAAGTAATGAAGGATCTTTATAAATAATATGATGTTCATAGAAGGTGAACAGTTAATTTATAAATTAGGAACCATGTGTTTTTAAAGGTGACTCCTCATCATGGGAAGAAAAGGTTTGTTCATGGGAGTAATCTTTCTCCCTGTTTTGTTGGGCCTTTTGAGGTGTTGGATCATGTTGGATCCATGGAATATTAGATAACAGTTCCTCCACAAATGAGATGGATACATGATTTTTTTTTCATGCGTCATAGCTTCATAATAATATTTATGATGAGTCTCAAATCATATATTGGGGTGAGATTGATATTTATGATGATTCAACCTTTGAGGAGAGACCTATAGAGATTTTGGACCTCTAGGAGAAAGTGTTTCATGAGAATGCTATTCTATTTGTTTGTGCCTTGTGGTGACACAATAGCATAGATGAGAGTACCTAGGAATGTGAGTCATAGATACACTCTCAATACCCCAAACTATTTGATTTTTAGTTCTTTTCTTGTTTTAATTCTAGTTGTGGATATTAAATTTTTTTTTTGGAAAATGAAATGGTTTTCTCTTATCTCCTTCTTGTTTGTAACTTTGATCTCAATTGAGAGGTATATCCCTCAGGTTACTATCTAGGGGATAGACATTACTGTTGAGTGGTTTTGTTCTTGTTCCTCTAATGAGGTGGTTGAGATCCTATGATGAAAATATTATTGATAGGTATCTCACATGGTGTTTGTTTGGACAACCACTTTTTCGTTCCTTCCCTCTGGTTTTGGATTTATATTCTTGAGGACTAGAATTGTTTGAGAGTTATATGACGTAAGGGACCAGATCCATGTAGTATAACCCTTTTCATATTCTAAATCCAATTTAGATTAAAGGAGTATTATTAGGGCTGTATAGGTGCTTTTCTACAAAAAGATAAAATTAGGGAGAATTTATGACATAAAGGAGGGGTTTATGGTGTAAATGAGTTTTAGGACCTAAAAATGGGTTTTGAAGATTGTGTATGGTGATTAACAGGATGAAAATTTACATCATAACATTAATATTTATGCCATAAATATTTTTTACCTTACAATAGAGAAGTATAGTCATGATAAACTCATGTCATAAATATGAAATTTACGATGTGAATTAAATACATGCTGTACGGTTTGAGGCGACATGTTTTTTAGAAGAATATAAAACGTGGGCCATTTTGATGTAAATGTCCCATGAAAATTGTAAACCCACACCTATAAATAAAACATAAAACCTATAGTTACCTCTACTCGACTCAAACCCTATGGAATTTTCTCATGATATCCAGGCTGCCAACAACGTCCTTGTTAGGTATTTTGGGAGCCCTTCAAAGGGGATTAATTTCGGTATTCTATATTTGATCTATAGTGATCCAAGGTTAGTTATACCTTGTTCTATTATGGTTCCCTGATCTTGTTCCTCTAGTTTTCTTATTTCAATGTGATGGTGGCTCATCTCCATGTTCTAATAGAGTTTTTTTAATTAGTAATGGTTGTGAAATGATGTACTTGGAGGGATGAAATATTCTTACGGTTGAAGTGATTGAGATCCGCAACATTGATTTGTTATCATGTGAAAAATATTTACTTATTTAACATAGAGGATTCATTTCTTCTATTATTTATTTATATTCAATAATAATGTTAGCATGGTTTATACCTTTGGATGAAAATGGAATTAATATAATAAATATTCATTCAGATTAATAAATAAATGGATTGAAAATCCCATGATGTTACTTTCCAGTATTATAATGGGTTTATATTTTATTTTATAGAGAGTTTTTCATCTATTCCATGATTACATAGAATTTTTACATTCATTGGAAAATGTTAAATAACTTAAACATGATAATTGATAATTTTTTGGATAAAGAATTAAAGAATAGGAGTGCTTAAACGAATCCATTGTTTCTTATAATTTGATGAAACTTCAAATTTATGACATGAAATTTTTATTTGAATACGATCTTCCATGTGTTAATTTAATTGATAAATAATGAGGATAATTTTAATTATAGTTGATAAAAATAATAATAAGGAATGTCAAATGATATTTGTTCTTACCTAAGTTTGTTGAACTTGAATAAATGCTAAGATCATGTTAACCTTTTGATAACTTCTTATAGATAAATCCTTAGGATAATCATAGTTGGAACCTATGAATAATGAATTAGTTAATTTAATATGTAATAATAACTGATTGTTTGATAAATTCAATGCTTGGGGTTGAGAGTGCCTGTTTTTTTTATAAAGTCAGGATTCCTTGTGGTTCGGGGTCATGATCTCTCGTTTTCTCGTGAAGGTTGAATGCCTTGTTTTAGATACTAGTTTCCCTATTTATTTTTTTTGTTTTATTTTTTTCTTTTTTTTAATCTAGATATGATCCTTACTATGTGATATGATATTGATATGGATAATCCTGGTATGAATGGTGATATGGGGTGGGGAGGCCCGAATGATGTGGTGATAGTTGACACCTGTGATGGCGAGATGCAAATGAATATACATGAGGGTGTCCGGGATGAAACCAGGATGGATGTAATGGGTTGAAGTTGGGATTATCCATTAATGTAATGCTGAGATCTAGGATTCTCACTTGTGAATTTATTAAATGACTAATGGATAAGTTGTTTGTTTATGTGCTTTCATTTATCCACTGTTTGAGTCAGTTGGATGTGCTTGGTTTCATGTTTCCTATTTGTGTAAACTTTGTATGCTTTCCTAGAGTTCCTAGATTGCTGAATGATATTAATAATTACTAATAAATTTTTAACCCATGGGGTTGGTGTTTCTGGAATTCAAATGAGATGTTACTATTGACAAAACATGGACTCTGTTTGGTTTATACATGGGGGGGGGATGAACTTAAATCCAATGTTTGATGTAATATAACTTGGATTTTTTTTGATGGTTAATTAAAGGCCAATGAATTAATTAATATAAAGTGGACCATAAAAAGGAAATTATTTTTTAAATGAAACTCTTTAAAATGATTATTTACTTATAGGAAACCTATTCTTGGTAGTGGAAACTGGGTGTCCGAGTGACGCTAGCTAAAGTTGAGTTTAATACTAGGTTATGCCCATAGTGTGGTTGTGATATATATTATATCTTATACCTTTTTTTGATTTCATAGGATACCCACCCATGTCGGTTAGGGAAACTGGCACCCAATGGACTATGGGAGGGTGTTTTACCCGATATACCTATGGGAAGATGGATGGCTGACTACCCCCTCCAGACCTTCTCTCTTTTATTGGTAGTATTATGTAAAGGTATACATGATAATTAGTTTTCCTATATATGTGTGTAGAGAGATGTGATGGATTATGGTTATTTTCCACACATTTATCTTTGGTTATATTATCCAAATGGTTATTATAGGTATTATGTGTATTTGGTGTGATGACTTGAGGTACCTTACTCAGTGTATGGGTTGTGATGGATTGAGGTATAACACCCGATGTATGATACACGTCTTATGGGATATGTTGGATCCCATAAACTACTTGGTTACTATACAATGATGTGATATGGGATTATGTGATAATGTGATGCATGAGGTGCATGTTTTGATACTTCTACCAGGTGGGATGAACTATTTTAGAGATAAATGGATCAAGATGTGCAATGTTAGGGTATAACAACAAACTAGTGGGGAAGCGGGAGTGGGGTAAACATGAGGTTTCAATTCTAAAATATATAATCACTTGTATGAATTAATTGGTGAGATACAACCATGATGAGGCTAGGAAATTATTGTACCTATTTAGTTGATGAGTTAGTTTCACTATTTTTCACTATGATTTAGTATGCTTTCTTTATCTTTTCATGAGAGGCCCCAGGGAGGATCTTATTGTGTATACTATTATGCTCACCCCACACACATATATAATATTTTTCAGGTTAATAGAATAAGGTTAGAGATAAAGCTGGATATTACCAGCTTATATTTTTATAGGAGATGTTTAGGATTCGTGGTTATTTCTATCTTTATATTTTGGTACTTTTAGTTTTTTTAGTTGTTTACATATTGTATGAAATTGCATGCATGCACTTGGTATTTCTTATATATATATATATATATGAGAAGGTGTTAATTGGTATATATATATTATCTCTCTCTTAAACATGTTATATTAGAGGTTAATTCCTCCCATACGTACTCTTATTATACCCTCAATGCTAGTCCCTAACTCAGGACCTACTGGAGGTGGAACTCGGGCGATCACTATCCTCCTCTCATTGTCAGCCCAGAAGAGGTACTCTTTGGGTGGAGGATTTCATGGAACTTTATAATTCCAATATAATAACACTATTATCTACCATATACCAATATGTTATTATGTTTATGAAATAAACTATATCCATATCCTCTTCCATCAAATAGGAAACGAAATTATCAGTCGTGTGTACGACAGACTACCGCCTCACAAACCGATGTTAGTTGTTTTTCATCACTACCTATCATAGTTGGATATAATTATGGAATTAATGAATATATATTATATTTATGATATCATTATACTTTTATAATTATATTATCACATCTACCTTATTACCATCTAACCTTTTAGAAAATGATAACGTCGCTCTTGCGTACGTGTGGACTACCTCCTTTATAAAGCGATGTGATTCATTTTTTGTTTTATTTTAGAAAAGACGGTAATAATGATATATTTAATGAATATATATGATATATATGATATAAAAATGATTCTATAAAGTGTAATAATTATTTACTTCTCTTTCTTTCCATCTATTTTAAAAAATGTAACAGTATTCATGCGTATGACCTACCGTCTCCATGAATAGTGAAATTCATTTTCCTATCTCTAACTTTTATGGATAACTATAAATATGTATATAATGAATATATATTATATTTATATAATTATTAAAATTCTGGATATGATGGAATCGTGATCAATTTACAAGGATCAAAGTTATCTAACCAAAACATACATGAAAAAAGAAGCAGTTATCACCTAGAATAGTGATTTTAATAAAGAATTATTAACAAACGAGTGATAAAAGGATATAAGTAAATAATATATAGTGTGATATATATTATTATGGTTCTATAATATGTATATTAAATCTATATTTTTTACATAGAAGGTTTTAACATGAATAAAAGAATTCAGAAATGAGGTAATGGATTTTCCTCTCACTTTTATTTATGTGGGACACATGCCTTATTCACCACTTGTTTCTTTTGTGTGGTTTATATACTAACAATGAAATTATTTTATGATTATTATTATTAAATTTATGGTGATTTACATATATATATAATGTTATTTTATTTATGAGGTTTATGATTCAAAATTTACCAAAGTGGTAAGAGTTTGATGTTACAATCTCATTACTTATTGAGATTGTTTATGGTTATGCATATAATGATGAAATATTATGATCCAACTCTCAAGAAAATAATGAATTTCCTTTTCCTAAATTTATTTCAAGAGAATAAATATTTTTCTTTCAATTTACTCTCTTTAAGAACTCTATATACTAAAATTTATTTTTAAGAAAAATCAGTTTTATTTCTCTCTTCAGTAGAAAATCATTTTATTTCCATACCCATGTTTTATAAAATTGTTTTAAATAAAGTTTTACTATTATAAAATGTTTTTAAAATAATTTTTTACCCATGTTTCAATTTTTACAATTTTTTAAAAATGTTACTTCTTTTCATTTTCCGAACAAATTTTTTATGACTTTTTACCGAAAATGTGAAAGGAATATTTTTTTAACATGTAAGAAATGAATAGTATTTTTCACCATCATTAATTCTCAATGATTTAAATATTTATTTAAAATTTTCCGAAGTTATTTTAAAATAAAATATTTTCTTTAATATTTTGGAATTTGTTATATTTTAAATAAGTGATTACAAAGTGAAAAGGGTATTTTCCTCAAGAAATATTCCAAGTGATATTTTAAATGAATTTTACATCTAATATGACATCCTTTGACGTTTCTTAATTATTAATGGGAATATTATCGAAGGATACCATACTTATTATTTCTCTATAAAGTTTATGATTATGCTATCAAGATATTTATGAAACATGTTCCTTTTCTATGGGCTATATTATGATGAATTGATGAAATGATTATGAAACCCACTTCTTTTCCATGGGTTATACTATGATGAATTGATAAAATGTTCATGAAAAAAAATTCTTTTCCTAAGGTTATGATATAATTATGTGATCATGAAACCTATTTTCTTTTCATGGGTTAAGATATGATGACCGTTTTTTGATCTTGTGGCACACATATTTATGGTTTTCATTATGTGATGGGTGAGCCTAAAATTATACAACTCTCCAATCCATTGGGTAAATATGGATAAATAATGAGGTAAATATATCATGTATTAACATATTTTTATGTTCAAAATTTTCAATAATGGACCTATTTTTCATGCCCATAATATTTAGTACGAACCTAGCTTTCATTTTTGTAAGTTTATAAATGGAAATGGCTTTTATGTACATAAGATTATGTGTGAACCTTGTTTTCATGTCCATAAGTTTATGATAGGTCCTGATTTCATGTCCTTAACTTAATTAGTGAACCTATTTATATTTATACAGGTTTACAATGTTATAATCTATTATGTATACCAAAAATATATGCCTTATGACAATGTTATGCTTTCATGACTTATGTTATTTTATTCCTTTATGATTAATGTATTATGTGTTTGAACCATGGTCTTCTATGCATGAATTGGAGCATGGTTTGTGTTTGTTGATAATCCTCAGTAGAAGTTCAGAATGTGTACCAGCAAAGTGATCATACCATTCAAGAAGACAACAGTATTGAAGGTGGCGCCGTTTCCCAGTGTTTGCCAAATTTTTGGGCCTAAAAATCGACAAATGGAGAAAAAGTGTTTTTGGGAAAGAGACTTGCGCGCCGTGTACTTGAAGGAGTGGAAAATTGCGCGCCATATGTTTTTCAAGATCAGAACATGGAAAAATGGCAAAGGGATAAAGTCCACGCAAGTTTTGGGCTGGCCGCGCAAGTGACTTGCGCGCCGAGAAAGGACCTGGGCACCGATGCCTAGGAGGTTGGAAAGTTGCGCGCCTATTGTTCTTCGAGATCAGAGCTTCAAAATATGGAAATGGAAACAGGGTCGCACAAGTATTGGTTTGGTCACGCAAGTGAGTAGCGCGACAGAGGCTAGGGCGGTTGGAGCAGCGCGCCGGGACTTGCGCACCGTAAAGACACTTGCGTGCCACTGCGCAGGGGGTCCAATTTGCCTATATATAGAGGACCACCCCTCCTCATTTTGAACGAAGTTCAAGACTTAGAGATTTTTCATGCTCTCGTCGCGCAAGTGGTAGCGTCGTGCAAGTGGTAGTTGGGTCGTGCATGTAGAGGTTGCACGCCGGTTGTTGGCTGTGCGACCAAGGCGGTTTGGGAGTTAAAGGTGCAGCGTCACGCAAGTTTGGAGTTGAAAGAGGCAGTGTCGCGCAAGTGGTTTGGTGTCACCTGCGCACTGAATTTGTACCGCGCAAGTGACTTGTGTGCCATTCATGAAACATGCGCGCCGGGCTTGGACCTGTGCGCCTGGTATTGTTGAAGCCTGCTGGTCATCTTAGAGCTGCACGAAAGCTGGAAAATTGCCCGATACCTTTTTTGCAAAGGGAGATCAGATTATGGTATCAAGTTGGACTTCAAAAGGGCATCTGCACACAACAGAGGATGCATTCATTTAGCAATGATGAAGATACCTTCACGTCTATAAACTGAGCGGGACTTCACTAACGGCTGTGAGCCAGGGGGAGTCAACTGGAGTGACCTGAGGGACGCAGTGAACTATTCCTGAACAATTGTAAAGGCAGTGAGCCTGGGACAGAGTGACTGTTCCCAAACCTTTGTCATCCACATCTAGTGAAGTTTAGTGGAATTAGGTACGACTGAAAACCGATCGACGTATGCTCCTTAGACGTAGCCCTTAGTGGTGAACCATGTAAAAAGTGATGTGTCTTCTCTGTGCATGTGAATGTTTTTTTTCTGGTCATATTCATCATACAGGTTCAACAAGTTCCTTCCAACGTGGGAACAAGATCCATCACATTAAAAGAAAATGTTGTCACCTTGATTCACCCTTCCCCTATCAGGGTGTCCCGGGGTCCTTCATTATGAACTGCCAAGATTTATCCCATGACACATGTTTAAAATATATAATGTGTAGGGTATGGTTTTTAAATTTTATCTTCATGTTCTCATACCCATATGATCATGTTATGTGGATATATCCATTGTTTACCCTTATTGAGCATCTAATCTCACCCTTTTTTATGTTTCATTTACCTAGGTTATGAAGAAAGGTATTATGTATAATATATCTAATAGAGGTACTAGTTATGAAGAATATTGTGGCAGTGATATAGTTCACTTAAAAACTAGTTGTTTATGTATCTAAATTTCCAAATATACTAGACCTATACGATTATAGTGGATTTTTTTTGTTATGTAATGAATATTTATCTAATAAGATGCAATATCTATTTATGAAAAGTATGGGTCACTATAGTTTGTATTAGAGTAGGGGGTTTTCAATATTTATATATTATTATTAGAATAATTTGGTGGAAATCATATGGATATGTTTAAGTATAGGATAACATCCAAATTTTTTTCTTAAGAAATAGATTATTTGGTTTTCCAAGCAGTACATCCCTGTATGAATACTACAAGTGGATATGAATCTGGCATAGTTCTTCCTAGGGGTAATAAATCCACAAAGGGAACATTGATCATTGAATCAATCATCACCTAGTCAAAAACAATAGGCCTTAATGCACACCTAGTTTGACACTCTTAGGGGATATGCTTTAGTTAATCAACATTTTCTTTATAAACTGTTATGAAGGATTTGAATAGATGATGATCATGAATGGAATATTATAAACTTATGGTGTCATAGATTGAATATAAGGTATCATGATTTAGATATACTATAAATTATTTTTCATGATTACGTGGTTTCCCACTATGAACATTGTTTCTCACACTATGATATTTTGTTTCAGTAAATATTGGGAACCAGAAGGAACTGAGTTATCATTGAATGTGATAGACAATATTTTGTTGAGAAACAACATTGGAGGATGACTAGAGTGAATGATATTTTGATTATGCCTAATTATTTATCATGATATATGATTAACAAATTGCACCTTAACCAACTCTCAGACTCACCAAGGAAGATAAGAATATATTTTTCTGAGATCTCGGGTGGTGGAGACCATGGGGAAAAGAAGATTTAGTTTTCTATATGTTGAGATTGTGGGAAGAAACACTCAAGGTAATGTATCAAAGGAATGAGAATATGTTTTATGTGTGTATAAAAGGGTACGAAGTAATTTTTGAGGAAAAACAAAAAGTTTAGTTAACACAATAAATGAGAATAATGTTTTCCCTAAGGAATCATCAATAATTGAATGCTTCAAATGTGGAAAGTATGAATATTATGAAAATTGATGTCTGAGGGGGAAATCAATTGAAGCTGATCAGTATAGTTTTATGAGTAAAGATTTTACTGTTGATGATGAAGATACCATAAATGACATATGAAAGGAAGGTGGTATTAAGGAATAATATGATAAATCCTAATTAATAGTTTAAGAATTAAGTGGAATTATTGAAGTGTTTATGTATTGGGACTTGAGAACTATGTTATATTAATTATGAAATGTGTAATTATTATTCTATAGAAATTTTACATTAAGGATTTTCAATAATATATTGAACGGTAATGGTGACCTAGAAAAGTGATTTAATGGAAATGAGATATTTTATGGAAAACACATGATTAAGTGAAATATAACCCTCAATATGTTTATAATTTTGAGATAATTGTGTTTAGTTGGGGTAAATAGATGATTGATATGGATAAAGTAAATTGAACAGTATTGATGACCTTTGAACTGATCAATGATTTGATAAAAAAGTGGTTTATCTTATCACAGATGGAGTTTACAACATTTTTGGGTTTGTGGAATATATTAAATAATATAGGGATTTATTTAAGGAATGAGAAATCATTTATTTTTTAATTAAGGTTTTATGGTAATTCTATTTATTACTAAGTTTCAGGAGAATATATGACCAAGGTATTCACATATTTTGAATGTGACAATTAAGAGATCATTTATGGTATTTGAAGGATTAACGTTAAGATGATTTGAGAAATTTAGTAAAATTATTTATAAATTTTTTAATTTTTGAAGGGTCTTTAGGATACCATTTATGCAATGGTTTAAGTTAAATTTTGGATAATGTTTTTGAGATTAACATATTATTTTATCATATAATGATTTATCCATATTGGATAAATTTTGCTAACTATTTTGGTTTTGATGATAACCAGAGATAGAAGGAATTCCTTCTAATTCTTTTAGGGGTCTTCTGATTTGTTAGTGATTTAGGCATGGAAAATTCATCTTCATTTCTTAGAGTAAGATATGAAGAATAAATTTCTTGAAGCATTGACAAAGGATGAGATTGTTCTTATGAAATGGAAATAAATAAATTAATTATATTTTATCATGTTATATATCTTAATAGTAAATATTATCTCAACTCTAGGAAAATGATCTTGAGAAAAAAAATCTTGTCTTATTACCTTCATTTCAAATGAATTAATGGTATTTTTCTCACCCCTTTTATTTATGGTTTTGTGGTCGTTAACTCTCTCATGATCATTCACTTTTTATGATCAATGATCAATATATATTATTTTTATCCCATGTCCATATTTTTACTTCCCACTAATGTTATAACATTTGGAAACATAGTTATGTGTTATTATAGATTAATTTTATAATTTTCATTCCCTATTTTTAAGAGGAAGTTCTATTGACCCCTTTTATGATGTGAGTTTTCTACAAAAGAATTTTCAAATGTTAAACCCTTGATTCTCGAGAACAAGTTAAAATTTTGAGGATGAAATTTATTAAATGGGGTAAAAAAGTAACAACCCAATATTTTATGAATTATTTTTTTCAAATAAATTTAATTTTCTTGATAGCTTTCATTATACACAACATTGAGTTAAAACAAACCATGATATATTTTTAAAATATTATTATTTAATATAACAGTTAAAATGTAGCCATTAAATTAGAGAGTGTGAATTAGAATATTTAAATTATTTAAAATATATGGTTTACACATGCATAAAATTAATTTATTTTTTACCAATAGATTATAAATGAATATAGAAATCATTTTAAAGTAAAAGAAATGTTTTTTTGAAAAACTGATTTTATGAGTGCAAAGTGTTTTTATCTAAATAAATTAAATTAATCATTATTGTATTAAAGAATGATTTTAATGAAATTTATATATTATATATTCAATAATTTTTTTATTACCCATCTAATTATTTTTATAATAATGGTATAAGAATAAATATAGTTTAATGCTTAAAAATAGGATTTTTCTAAAAAGTGGTTTCATTGTGTTTTGTGCAATTATTTTAAAATTATTTTTTACCAATTTTAGAAAATTTATTTTTAAAAAATTAGCTTAATTTTGTAAATAAACTTTTCAAAATTATATTATAGTGAACTTTTGATAATATTCTGAAGAGATTATTTTTTTCAATGCATAGTGAATAATACAGATTTTTATTGAAAATTACCTTTTCATTTAAAGAATTATCAAAGTTCTATTTTATTTTACATTTATTTTAAAAGTAAAATTACTAAAATTATATTATTAATAATCCAATTTAGTTCATTAGAATAAATTTTATATTGAAATACACAAAATTTTTGTAATTTAGAAGAGTTTTTCTTTGGAAAACCGTTTTATCACGTTTACGAGTTTAATTTTAAGTTAAATTCATCAAATTTTGTAAATTTAATTTGATAAAATGGATTCCATATCTGTAATAAAAATAAATAATATTAGGTAATAAAATCATCTTAATTTATGGTCATAATGAATAGTACAAACAGTAAAAATTAATTACCTTGGTAAAGGTTAAAACAAGCTTTTTCCCATTACATACGTCTATGATAAAATTAATTTTCCACAAACATAAGTTTTTTATTTTTTAAATTTAATTTCAAATTTAGAATATGTGGTTAAAAATTATCTAATAAGGATTAATTTATTTTTATTTTTAAAGTATAAATTACCGAGGTAAATAAAAAAGTAGTTACCATGGTGAAGACTAAAATGGTAAGAGTGAGTAACTATAGAGATTAAGGAATGAAATGTTTAATTTTTTTTTTGTGTGGTGGAGGCGTGGACTAAAATTATATTCCTTAAACTCCATTATTTATCAATTTTAGATGAATTTGGGTTGTGAGTGACTTTCCATTATTGAATAGTTTTGGGTATTTACAAAAATGTCACCCCTCAATTATAAAAGGCCACCTCCTCCCTTCACTTATTCACACCTATTGAGCCATTTTATTAAACCAAACACTAAAAAAACCCCTTCATAAAATACTTATCCACATTATATATATATTTTTATTTCAAAAAGACCTAACCTATGGTCTTTAATAAGATATCCAAAGGCAGATTTTCTAAGTAAAGGTAATTGTCTTCACTAAGATCTTTCTTTTTTACTTCTTCATGACCAAAAATTACCCAGTAAACACACAAAGAACTCAACATAATATCCAAGATTGTATTTTATTTTAGTGTAATACCATGAAATAAATGTACATATCTATGATAGTTTTTATGTTAATTAAATCTAGAAATATGAACCACATAGACACAAAATTGAAAGGGGGAAGAAGAAATGGTGAATGGTCTATGAAACGTCACATGAATAGGTACCCCCAAACACGATCATATGAGTTTGAGTATTACATACCAGAATATAAATCAATTAAACTATAAAATTTAAAAGATAATTCAAATATTACAAATGAGAATCTTAGAATTTACATTACATTCCTTCCCAGGCGATCTTAAGGAGTTTTGAACTCCATGAAAGGGGAGTAAGATTCATATGATAAAGAAGTAAACCCAAGTATTCAGAACTGAACCTCTAGGTTAAAATAATTTGATAATTTTTTTTGAGGAGTCATTTTATGTACAATTGCATCAACATTTCCACAAAATAAGTTCAGTGTCTAAGGGATTAAGTGGCTATTCATTGTAGAATTTCTACCTCTAATTTTTCTAAATGGTTGACTGACTTAATCACAGAATCATTAATTTAAATTTGGTGGATAGGTGGGCCTATAATTTATATATCTAATGGAGTTAAAATGTGACTGATTTGAGTTATTAATCCTGAGTTATGTCTCAATCACTACAGGTAGGTCTAATCAATCTCGCCCAAAATTTCTTAACATCATGGACCTCTTTTGGGCATGTTGTTCTCAGATCCATCCATTAGTCTTGTTGGATGAATTGAAGTTCCATTATCACAGGATCTTGAAGAAAGGAATTTTAATTTGTTTTTTGAGTTTATGTAATGTTATGGTGAAAATAGGGAAATACTATCAAATTGAGCCATTGTGCAATTACTTCTTTTTAAGAATTTTTTTAACATGTGTTTCAAAAATGTATAATGAGTGCAGAAGAGTTTAATAATGGTATAATAAAACTGATAAAAATGTAATGTAAAATTATAAGGGTGATAATATATGATATATAATTGTGAGATCACACCCCCACTCCTAAACCTTTATACTCCTAGGAAAAATCTAATATCCTAATCAAGTCCCATTCTTGAATCAAATTTGAGGAAATATCCACGATTATTGATAAATGAAATACATCATGTATAATTTATGAAATCAATATTCCTATTATTATTATTATCACTCATTCAAATTTTTTAAAATTCATTAGTTTACCCACGAAATATGTTGTAACCTACCTCACCTATAATTTTTTCCTCTTCACTCTAGGAACATATGAAAGTGGAGTTTTGCTCATTTCCCAGAGTTCATGTGATCTTACCATATGCTTGCCAGGATTCTTAGTTATATACTAGTAAAAAATAGTTTTATACTAAAGGGAAATTCAAATAGGTTTTTATATAGTTTAAGGGTTGGTAGGATTTTATATTTAAAAAATATTGAGGTAGAAGAGAAGTGTTTAATCTCTTAAGTACAAAGCATGTAAAAATTCAGCAAGTGTTCACAATTAATGTACTCACTCAATCCCTCATAGAGTGTATCACTTACAACTAAATCTACACATTGTTCCTTTTGTGTGGTTAAAAAAAAGTAGTGAATAATTGTAAATAATCTAGATTTTATGATTTTCTTTTCAAATAAATTTAATTTTTTCGATACCTTGTAATGCATGCAACCCAAGTCTAAATGAATTGTAATATAATATACTGTTAAAACCGAGATATTAAATTGGAGGGTATGAATAATAATAAATGAATTATGAAAATTATATTTTTCAAACATTTATAAAATAAATTAATTGGCTATTAATTAATTACAAATGGAAATAAAAATTATTTTATAGAAAAATAAATATTTTTTTTAAAATCATTTTATGCACGCAATGTGTTTTTTATTTTAAAAAACCAATTTATTAAATATTGGTGAATTATTTTAAAGAAATTTATATATATTATATTTTTGATAAAATGATTTATCACTCATATAATATTTTTTTGTAAACATGAGATACTAATAAACCCAATTTTATAAATGTATTTTTTATCTAAAAAACAGTTTTTTTTGCATTTTTCACACTCATTTTAAAAATATTTTTTGCCACTTTTAGAAAATTTATTTGAAAAAAGGATTTTATTTTTTAAGATAAACCTATAAAAATTATATTAGATTTAATTCTTTAGAATTTTCTGGAAAGATAATTTTTTTGGATGAATAGTGTAGAAATACTGAATTTTATTAAAAACTACCTTTTTAGTTAAAGAATTTATAAAGTTCCAGTTCGTTTTAAAATGGGTTTGAAAGTAAAATTAGTAAAATTATATTATTTTTAATCCAATTTATCATATTGGAATCAATTTTATATTGAATTTTTATATAAATAAGTTTTATACCTATGAAAACATTTTCTTTGGAAAACCACTTTTTAGTCGTATCTGCAAGATTAATTTTAAATTAAATTCCACCAATAATATGAATTAAATATATTAAAATTTATTACATGTTTATAATAATAATATTTAATATTAGTTAATAATTACAACTTAATTTCTAGTCATAATTAATAGAAAAAATAGTAAAAATTAATTACCGCGGTTATGTTTAAAACAGGTTTATTGGGGCGAAGTTAAACAAAAAGATAAGGGTAAGTTTGATAATTATTCTTGTCAAAATTCCATTATATAAACATATTTATAAATTATATTATATAAACTTATAATATATTTCTATTTGTAAATTTTCTTCTTGGGAACGACTTTATCATTTTTTATTCTTTTAGGAAATTTCAATGGGGTTCCATTCCCCACTTATAAAAGTACATTTAATATCCTCTCTTCCAAAAACATAAATTGAATTTCGGTTGAGAAAATAATTTCAAAAAACCATTAATTATATACATACCCATGATCTAAATATCCTGGTTTGATTAGAAAACCATACTAGGAAGGATTTAGGGGTAAACCTAAAGAGATTGTCTAAATAAGAGGTATAGTTCTTAACCATGAATTTTTGTTTTATTTATTATTCTAACAAATTAAAATATTATTAAACTATGTTGAAATAATAAAACTAGTATCTTCCATATAATTATATTTTATTAAGTTATTGAAATAACCTATATCCAAGATCTCTTCTAACAAATGGGAAATAAAACCGTCGATTGTTGTACGCCGGACTGCCGCCTCACAAACTGATGTAATTTGTTCTCCATCACCACCTATAACGACTAGATATAATGATGAATATATAGTATAAATATTATATTTATGAAATAATTATATTTATTTAATTATAATATTACATCTAACTTCTTACCTTCCAATCCTAGGAAAAACGACAATGTCGCTCATGCGTATGTGTGGACTACCGCCTCTATAAAGCATTGTGAAACGTTTTTTCATTTTATTTTAGAATGGATGTTAATAAATATATATTTAATGAATATATATGATATATATGATATTAATTTTTTAAGGTTAACTATTATTTATCTTTCTTTCATTCTATTAGCCAAAAAATGAAAACAATGTTGAAGCATAAGTAAGACCAACCATCTCTATGAATGATGTAATCCATTTTTTATCTATAAATTTTATGGTTGAATATAAATATGTATATAATAAATATATATGATATTTATACCATGATTAAAATTATGTAGATGATGGAACCATAATCAAATTACAAGTAACAAAACTATATAACTAAAACTTACATGAAAAATGAAGCAGTCACTAATGGAAAAAATACTTCGATATCAGTTCATAACAAGTGTCTATAAAGGCGGCATTAAAAATGGAATCTTCAATATCAGTTTTTATAAACCCATTGACTAAAAATCAATTATAAATCTAGTTATAGGTATTTACAGCTTTATTTTTTACAAAAACCCATGCCTAAACTTAGCTTTAGCGGTCTTCAATGTTAGTTTTTATAAACACTGATGCCGAAACTCGGCCCCCAAGGGTCTTTGATTTTAGTTTCATAAAAACCAATGTCAAAATTCCGGATTTTAGGGCCTTTGGCATTAGTTTTCCTAAAAATTATTCTGAAATTCAGTCCTAGGTGGTCTTTTTCATTGTTTTATATAAAAACCGATGCCAAAAGTTGGGCTCTATTGGTCTTTGACATCAATTTTACAAAAAAACTGATGTCAAATAAAAAAGAATATTTTTCATCTTGGTTTTACTAAAAAATGATGTTAAAACATATAAAATATTAATACTTGAATGTATTTAGTTTCTCATGCTTCAATTTGACTGTTCATGGAGCTAAAACGAACTTTTGGATCAAACGTTATGGTCATCGTAAGTTGCACCACTTTAAGTTTTGATAGATACAACTCGCTTAAAAAAACATGAGAAACAAGAACTGAAAATTATACACAAAATGAAAAAAATAAATAATAAACTTAAAGATTCAACCTAATCTCAATTATTTTATTGTTTTCCTTCAAATCATTATATTTTTTGTTGTTAATTATCTTCTTTTAAAGGATGAACTCACACGGTAATGAAAACGGTTATCGATAAAACGATAACCAGTAAAGAAATTTTCACCTCAGTTGGAGAATCTCATGCATAATTTTTATCTTTGAATCATGATCAGAATAATTCTTCATCATCATAAGAAAACTTATCATGTTTTTTAGCGATTTGGAAAATAATAATAATGAAATTAAATGATGTGAATAAATACCGTGTACAAATCATCGATTGATGAAGTGTTGAAATTTTTATTGGATCAAGGATGTAAAAAAGTTAAAATAAAGAGAATGGTGATTTAAATATTTCAAACTAAGATATTTATGACATTAATTTATTAAAATTTAGGTGGGATTTTGAAAATTGAAACGTGTGCTGTGAAAAAATTGAAATAATCAAACCCGTGTATTTGAAATTTTACTTTTAACATATGGTAAATATATAACCAAAGTTAAAATCCTTATCATGTTGGGGTTTTAATTTTTTTTATATAAATGATGTTCAAATATCTCAACATCATTGTTTTCACAAAAAAATTACTACTTTTAACATCTGTTTTTACAAAAAAACTATGTTAAAAAAGACCTTCCACATCGATTTTTTAGAAAACCAATGTTAAAAGTGGTTTTTACATCAGTTTTTACTAAACAAACCTTCATAAATGGATAAAATGTTGTAGTTAACTTAACAATATTCTTTTTGACTACTTGTGGAGCTCAAACAGAGTTACATATTAAAAGTTATGGTTATTGGAAGTTGGACTTCTCTTAAACAAGTCCAACATATGATGACTATAACTTTTAATTTGCAAGTACGTTTGAGGTACACAACCTGTCAAATAACATATTAGGAAATTATATAAATATTGATAAATATTTATGATGTTTTTTTAAATTGACATCAAAAGAGTCTTTTAATGTCAGTTCTTGAAAAAAACCGATGTTAACAGTCTTTCAATGTTCAACTTACGATGTCCATAAATTTTGATCCGTAAGTCAATTTTATCTACAAGACCAGTAAAATATAAGATTATTAAATTATCTAAATTTTGTTAAAATATTTTAAAATCAGTTTTTTTAAAATTCAATTTCAAAATTTACTTTTAATGTTAATTCTTAAAAAATACAGAAGTTTACAGTCTTCCATTAGGACTTTTAACGCCGGTTTAAAAAAATAAATATTAAAAGTGGCCTTTAAATGTTGATTACTAAATAACTGATGTTAAAAGTCCCCATGTAAGAATTTTAATTTCAGTCTCTAAGAACCAACATTAAAATTCCAATGTTAAAGACCAATTTTTTTACTAGTGAGTTATCACCCGGGACAATGATTTTAATAATGAATTGATATTAAAAGAGTGGTAAAAGGTTATAAGTAAATAATAAATGGTATGATAAATATGATTATGTTCCTGTAATATATTTATAATACATCTATATTTATTATATAGGAGTTTTGAACATGTATTAAGGAAGTCATAACTGAGGTAAGGGATTTTCATATCACTTTTATTTCTATTAGACACATGCCATATTCACCACTTGTTTCTTTTATGTAGTATATATACTACCCTTGAATTTATTTTATGTTTATTATTATGAAAATTATGGGTATTTAAATATCCATCTAGGGTTATTTCCTTCATGGGATTTATTATTAAAAAATTAATAAAGTAGTAAGGGTTTTATGTTACATTCCCATTGTTTATCAGGATTGTTTATGATTATGATTCTGATAATGAAATTTCATGATCTACCCATCAAGAATACCATTAATTTTATTATAATATGGATATTTTTGGAAATTAAATATTTTATTTTTCATTTTACTCTCTTTATATTCTCAATAGTCTGAAAGATTTGTTTAAGGAAAACTGACTTTATCTCTCTCTTCGGCCAAAAATCCTTTTTCTTCTATATCCATATTTTATAAAAATGATTTCAAGAATATTTTTAATATTCCTATATGATTATTTAGAGTCATTTTTACCCATTTTTAAATTTTTACAAAATGATTTAAAAGTGATCTTATTTTGTTTTTCTAAACGATGTACTTTTTACTTTTGACTGAAAATGTGAAAGGAATCTCTGTTTTAACATACATAATATTAAAAAAATATTATGCCATCATAACCAATCAATTATTTGATGCTTACATTACAATTTTCCATATTTATTTCAAATGAAATTGTTTCCATTAATATTTTGGATTTTTTTGGATTTTAAATAAGTTATTTCAAAGTGGGAAGGATATTTTCCTCAATATATATTCCAAGTGGTATTTTAAAATAATTTTCTATCTAAGATGACATATTTTGATGTTTCCTTTGCATTAATGGAGATATGGTCTAATAATACTAACATTATTCTTTCTATGTATGGTTTATGATTATTATTATAATATTTTCATAAAACCCATTCCCTTTCCACGAGTTTTGATGTGATGAATTGATGAAATGATTATAAAACCCATTTCTTTTCCATGGGTTATGTCCTGATGATTTTTTATGAAACCCGTTTCTTTTCCATGGGTTCTTACAGGATAAAATATTTATTAATTCTATTTCTTTTTCACAAGTTATGATATTATGAATGTTTTATGATCTTATGGCACACATCTATATGATTTTTATTTTGTGATGGGTGGGCCCAAAATTATATATTTCTATAATTAATTAGGTAAAGATGGATATCTCATGAGACAAACAAGAATAGAATGAGGAGTGAACCAAATTCAGTAAGGGAATCTATCTACATTGATAGTATTTGGGGTGAACCTTGACTACTAAGATAGTTTAGGGAGTGAAAATAATATACTAAAATAGTATTGTGAGTTAACCTTGACTACTATGATAGTCTAGGGAGTGAAAATAATATACTACAATAGTCTTATGAGTGAACCTTGACTACTATGATGGTTTGGGGAGTGAACCCAATCCACTATGATAGTCTTGTAAATGATCCTTGAATACTAAGGAAATAATTTTCTATACTTATGTGTAAGACCGAAACTTATGTCTTATACTAATGCTGTTCTCTCAATGTAATGATCGTGTTCTTATACTCTTATGCTCTTATTATTTTTAAGTGATCATTTATACCTCTCTTGTTTACCCTTATCGAGCATCAACATCACCATTTATTACATTTCCTTTTCCTCTAGTTATGAATAAAGGTATTAAGTATGATATATTTAAGATGGGTGCTAGTTATGAAGAACCAATTGTTTATGAATCCATGTTTCCAAAGGCACTAGACGTAAATGATTATGGAATGGATAATTTTTTTATGTAATGAATATTCTTCTATTAAAATGTGATATATATGTATACAAGTATGGGTCTCTATAATAATAATGAGTAAAATTTCTATTTTCTCCATTTATTTTTTATTTTGTTATATTTATTATTTTTCAATGTACAAAAAATATTATTCTTATATAGAATTTTATTTGGAGATAAATAAGAAAAAATGTACAAAACAATGATATAATATGAATTGTGAACCCACTACCAAAGACAAATGCAGGAACCATTTCACTCAACCCATAAAAATGAATCTTTCCCAATAATTTTAATGGAAACACCATATCACCCACACTTTCTGAAAATAAAACAAGAATGTACCCAAGAAATGGGTAAGTATGGATAAATTAGCTTATAATGTGGCTACCTAATAGGGATTTCATGGTATCTAATGATTAATAATGGTAAAATTTCATGGTGTCCCAAAATAGAAGTTACTTTTACAAAGGTATTTTCAATTGAATGATGACCTCTATCATGGGTGCAACAAACTAGAATATTATGGATTTAAATAGAATAAAGGAAAGTTATAGTTTCTCTATATGACCCAAGACTCTTAATAAAGTGATTAAAAGGAAGAATATGTTATAAAAGGATTATAATGTCTTTTTGGTAAGGTATTTTAAATATTGTTCAGTGATAATGAGTCATGGGCTTCAAAAATCCATTAAACTCAATTAAATTATATGAAAATAAAAATTATAGAAAAATATTCCATATCAACATTGAAACCAGTTTTTTTGAAAAAAAATTAAATTATCCACATAATCTACTCGATCATGAAAAAAGATTTTAGATATTTTGTTTAAGATCCATGTTTACATAAAAATAAAAAAACAAATCAAAATAATGTAAAAATAGAAACATAATAATTTTTTATTATATTTATTATATTATATATATTTTTGAATTTAAATCCTAACTATCCTATGTAACTCTTCCCCAAATATAAAAATTACATTATCCTCAATAAAAGAACATTAAAAAAATATACTAGTAAATCAAGGTAAGGAGAATAAACAAACTTCTAAGTGGTGTCATATGTGGTATCCATTAACTAGATTTACTCCAATCAATGCTTTGGAAAATCCTCATAGAAGTGATGAAATATATTCCCATTGACAGTAATCCCCTGCCCACTCTTCTCATGAAACAACATTATTGAATGAAAAGGGTAAACATTATTAATGGTATAAGGACTTATTCAATAAGTATAATGCTTAACTATAAGGATATTTATCTTGGAATTATACATGAAGAACTTCTCACCAATATAAACTACCACTTATTAATCATCTCATCATGTATACATCTTTTCTTCTCTTTATATATATGAGAGTTATCATATGCATCACACTATATTCATTCCAATTCCTGAATCTAAAACTTCCTCTGCTCACCTGTATATGAGAGATTCATATTATATTGTTTAAAATCCTAGTATGCATGGTGATATACCTCCATAGAGAGGTGAAAAGACTTTCCAAACACAATCCGATATAGTGACATTTCTATTGGTGCTTTAAAATCTGAATGGTATTCCCAAAGTACATCATATAAGTGAACATTCCAATCATTTCTATTAGATTGTATCATTTTTTCTAAGATTATCTTAACTCCCCGATTTGAAATTTATGCATGTCCATTAGTTTGGGGGTGATATATAATGGAGAATTTATAAACAAGCCCATACTTATAGAGAATGTTTTTCATGTTACAGTTAAAAAAATATGAACCCTGATCTCTAATGATGAATCTTGGTAAACCAATCCTACTGAAAGTCTGATATCTCACAAAATAAAAAACCACTCAAGTGTCATCGGTCCCAATACCATTTTCTTCCACCCCATTTAGATACATAGTCAATAGATAATAAGTTGTACCCAAATCCAAATGAATTTGTAAAAGGTCCCATGAAGTCAATTCCATATGAACTGGAGATCTCAAAATATAACATGGGTTGTTGGCACATTTCATTCCTCTTGGAGATATTCCCTATTAATTAATCTCATGTACATGACTTACAGAACTTATGGGAATATCTATACAATGTTAGCCAATAAATTTTAGATTAAAGGACCTTTAAATCTGTATGTTGAGAGCCAAAGTGGCCCCCATAATCCAAAGTGTAGAAGAATCTTAAAATAGAGGTGACCTCATGGTTAGAGACACTGATAAATAATCAAGCCACTATAAATTCTCTACAAGTATGGTTCATCCCAAATGTACCATCATGACTCATGATTAAGTCTTTAGGATTTTAATGTGATAAAATATATGGGGACCATAGAAGTAGTTAAAAAATTTACAATGTTCATATACAAAGGGGAAAGGTCTGCTACATTATAAATGTTCTCATCTAGGAAGAATTCTCCAATGAGGAGAGATGAGTCAACATTATGTTCCAATAGTGGGGAAATTCTAATAATGTGGTTAGATACCATATTTAAAACTCATATCTTGTCTAAAATATCTAGGTAATAATTCTGGAATAGAATCATCCACTATATGAGGTAGGGCTTAGCATTGATATTATTAAGGAGAAACTCAAGGGAAACATGATCAGAAAGCACAATGAATTTTTTACCAAGAAGATATGAACATAATTTGTCTAATTCAAACAAAATATAAAGAAGTTAGTTCTCAGTGGTCATGTTGTTTTCTTGGGCATGGTCTAAGTGATACAAACCAGATATTAAAATATCTAAACCCTATCTATTGAAGTGAAAAACGATGAGCATCATGTGATTTCCCTGGGTTGATCACACTTAATAAAATTTATAAATTTCTATATTATTTTATCACTCTCTTAAATACATTTTCCTCTTAAATCAACAAAACCCATGTTTTCAAAAATATAATTATCATTTTTTTCAAAAAAAAAACCTAATTTTAAAACCAATGATCTAATTATCCATTGAGATATGGCCCATGGTTCCTTCTATACTGCAGAAATTCTTGTAAAAATAGAAACATCTAATTTTATGTGCTTGACAACATGATCACCTGGTTAGAAGAGAGGGTATTGGTAGGGATGTTTTTAGAGGTTTTTTGGATAAAGTGGAGACTTATATCATATCAAATTAATATATTTTCATACTATGTATTTTTTGAGGCTTTATTGGCTTTATTTATAACTATTTCACTTTTGATCTTGTTCATACTCTGCATTTCTATTTTTTTACCATTTTTTGTGTGTGAGAATTTGGGTACTACTCTATTTTCTTTGTGTTTCCTTGAATAATGGGAGATCTAACCAATACCATTGATGATATTTTTTCAACTGGTTATAGGTATGTGATGATAAAAGCTCGAGTAATTGAAAGTATGAGTTTTATTTAATGTTTTTTCTTAGATTTTTATAAGCATGTTTTAATAGTTAATAACAATAGATGTGTTGGTATGGGTAGACATGTTTTACTATGGAATATTCTAGGGAGTTGGTCTGGATGGGATGATCAAGTATGATCTTAGGGTATTTTGTTAGTAAAGTCTGTTTGAACTAGTTGATAGGTTAGGCTAGTGCAAGCCTGCAAGAAAATAAACCCTATGATTTAATTTTTATTTTTCAAGTATGGATTTGTAAAATGTTTCATTTTTAATATTAAAAATTAAAATGTTTATATTTTTTTTATTTTTTGTTTCCTTGTGTTTTTTATCTCTTATTATATGTAGTTTGAACCCATTATTTTAGTTTTATTATTAATAGATTTTGTTTTGGAATATTATGGATTATTTTTTTACCATTACATGAGGTTTATGCTACCCTTATGTGAGGTGATTTTAATCTTATGTGAGATATTTTACCATTACATGATGTGTATGTTACCCTTATACAGTTCTGGTTTTGTAGGGATGACCTTTACGTAAGTGGTATTGTACCCTTACATACACTTTGAGTTTGTAGTGTCACCTTTACATAGCTCATGTTTTCCTTTATGTGGGGGTTTTGTTACCTTTACATAACCAATGTATTGGACTATAATATCCCATGTGTAATTGTTAATTCTTGAAGGGTCACTGAATTTATAAATTTATAACATGAATCAAACAAATCACTAAACTATAGGGTAGTATAGGAATTACAAGTCTGAGGTGAAACCAACAAAGAAAGGGTTGTATAAAATACCAATTAAATAAAATAAACCTAAAATGTTTTTTTTATTTATAGAAATTAACTCTAAACTACTGAGAATTTTATTTTTAAATAATGTGGGAGAAGAAAATTGAAAAGGGTGTGAGAAGAAATGAATCCAATTTCATGGGATGAAAAGGTATGAAATAATCAATTAAAAATCATACAGTCATCAAAATCACGTCCTAGCGAGTCTAATGGTCATGGTAAATTCACACCATCCAAAACTCCCCTTTTCTCATGGTCAGGTAATTTGGATTGTAAAAGATGGGTAACCAGAAACCTAATTTAAACACAGGGCATAAAAAAACCCAATAGTCATGGAGGAATTCTAAAACCCATACCCACATTAAACAAAGAAATTTATTCAACTCATAAAATGTTTATTCTCAAAGAAATAATGAAATTAAACCCTTTTCTTAACCCTACTCACAATGGTCAAGCAAGAAGAACCAATAAAGAGAATGAAGAGAAGAAAAAACATGAAATCCCTATATAAATTGAAAAAAATAACTCATACATTCAATACCCATTCATCACGTACACCGTGATATGAATAAATTACCCCTCATGTTAGCCACGAGAGGGTGTAGAAAATGAATAAAGAAAAATCTATAGAGAGGAAACAAATTAGGGCTCTATGGTGGTATATCTCGACTAGCATTGGTCATCTTACATCCACACTCCCTCCAAGATACGTATGGTGCATAGCTAAGGGTCTATTTTTATAATTATTAATGTCAAACCCTCGACCTAGGTGTCTTTATTTTTATGTTTCCCAAAACTATCACAACATGTATCTTTACATGATGTGTAATACACATCAATAGTGTCTTTTTCATATATGTTTTTATCTTGAACTTTCATGACATGCATAATGTACATGACATATAACTGATTTCCATAGTGTTTATTATATCATCGCTTACAATGGAGATAACTACTCCCCTTGGTGATCTCACATCGTGTAATGAAATAAATGATGTTTAAATGGTATTTTTCAAGTTTTCCATCCCTCTACACATTCAAAAATTTGGTGTCAGGCTATGAGCGAAACTGACAACATGAAGTGTGTATTAGATCCAAAATTCATCTCTTATTGTTTATTTTATGATTATCTATTTTTTCCTGCTATAAATCCTAAAACAATACAAAAATTCCTATATTGGTAATATTAATCAATTAAATATATAAATATAGGTATTAAAACACCATAAAATGAATGCATGAAATACAGATATCAGACTACACTACCCTTATATGATCTGGGGTTACCCTTACATGGGTAGAGATTTGGAGGCTTTAATTTATATAGAGGATCAAAGCAAACTTATACAGTGCATGTTTTGACCCTTACATAGTGGTGGGTTGACCTTTACATGGGGTAGCTTTTAAGGACCCTTATATACAAATGTTCTAGGTTTT
This sequence comes from Viscum album, assembly GCA_963277665.1. NCBI lineage: Eukaryota > Viridiplantae > Streptophyta > Magnoliopsida > Santalales > Viscaceae > Viscum > Viscum album. The sequence goes on along the minus strand of OY728134.1, from coordinate 673,272,528 downwards.
GTTGTAAAGGCTTCTTCAACACGCCAGTCATCCAAATGTGTGTCTAAAGATTGTTAGAGATTGTTTGAAAGGATAAGAAAGGATAGGATACCTCCTCTTATAATTAGGGATACAAAATCTAAATCTTAGATAAGGTGAACCCGAGAGAGAGAGAGATATTGAGGAAAGGGAAGGAGATAGTTCAGAGGTGAGGGATTATTTGTGGCCTTATTGGTGACAGTGATCACTATTGAGTTTGAGAAAATGGTTCCAGTTGAGAGATCGATGATTTTTAGTTATGAGATGGAAGATTATGGTAGAAAAAAAATATTGGATGGATATTTTACAAGTGAGTTTGAACCTTGATAAGGGGGTTCTAGCCTAGTTTTTATCTTATTCCTATTGAATTTTCCCTGGTCAATTTGTTTCTTCTTGTTTCCATCTGTTTTGTGAGTACTATAGAGTATTACTATGGTTTCATATAAGTGTTTCCTTCTTAAAATTTATATTTTTAATTTTCCATTTGTTTTTAAAATTTTGGGTAATGTTATTTCCATAGTGTAAGACCAAACTGGTTCGAACCATGTAAACATAAATTCACTGTCTTTTTTCTTTTATGTATTTTTGTATCATTCTCATTGTGATTTTTTATATTGTTTATACCGTTGATTTTATTCTATTTTATTGTATATCTCTTATTTCTATAAAGTATTTATTTTAATAAATTCCTATTGTATTTAAACTCTATTTTGTGGTTATTTTTCATGACACTTCCTTCTACCTTGGAGTTGTGTGTTTCACTAGATACCTCCCATAATACCTATGAAACTCTTGGCGATTCTCTTCTTCCAAATTTCTTGAATACTGTTATTCTTACACATATGATCAATATTTCATATATTTAATGTTATAAATTAATACATCCACATTGCATCTTCTCCACAAAAAACCCATTCTTTATCGGTTTCTATTTCATTTTCAATCAATCCCTCTCTCCCCACACCGATTAGAGATTCTCCTAAAAAAACACTAAAAATACATTCTCTTTTGAATCACACCCATGAAACAACAAGATATTTCTTTCTTCTAGCTTTCATAAGGTTTATTATCCTCACAAATATGGACACTCTTTTATAGGGTCAATCTTCTAAAGATAACTTAATTTTCTAGATGATTAATTTTTTATGCTATTAATATTGGTCTCTTCATTGTAGGTCAGTTCTGAATCACAATCCCATAAGGAAGGTTATATATTAGAATCATGTTCACGTGACTTCATATATCCTCATAACCTCAAATTATATATCCCTTTGCTAAAATATACTAAAATAATTGATCTATGCTTGTTAGGATTTTGTTTTTTTGTTTCTTATATTTATTATTCCTTTTATCAATGGAGACAAAGAAGAATAACCAATAGTGGATGGTCATTATTGTACCTCTTACAAGAAAAATTTTCTAATTACTAAAATTTAATGTTCAATGTTTCTTGATTTAAATTGAACATATTTATAGTGTTTATTAAATTTTTTAGTGATTTTTATAGAAATAAATATTCCTTAGTATTGTTCTAATTTCACCACACATATTTCTTAAGGTGGTAAAATATTGGTCTCTGTTCTGGAATATTTTCACTATTTTTCTTATAATGGAATATTTGATTTATTTCTATTAAATTTTTGACCCTATGAACTTAGATAGTTTCATATATAGGTTTTAGAGGGGTGCTTGGATAATTTAATTTGGGGTTTAAATATTTAGATTATGGATGATTTAATTCATGTTGTTGGATTATTTAATTTAAGGTATGGAGATGCAGGTAATGGAGGCGCACTTAGATAGTTTTTGGGGCACTAGGGTGATTTAATTCATTGAATATTACTACTATCAACTTTTCATTGGCAAGACTTTGATAGGTTGTAGTGTAAAATTTACCATCTTGATGATATTTTTTTCATTAAGATAACATCTTTGTTCAGTGGTGAACTAGGTTTTCCCTAAAAGATTGTTAGTTTTTTATCTCTATTTCCTCACATATATAGTTTCTTTGGATATAGGGATTACCCTCCTCCCTGGACCCTCTCCTTTATTTTTTTTCATGTTGCTTTTTTTTGGTCTTGAAACTATGGTAATCACTTATTCTAGATTTGGGTATGTTCTTGATCTATTGAAACTTTTGGTTTAGTTTTTATCGATTTTGAAATTTTAGACGCTTCACGGGATTTTATCACCAGTCCAGAATTCATGTGGTATATATCTATCGATCTTTACATTTTTCATATTTCAGATGCATAATATTAATTCATATTTATAATGGTTTTATTTCTATATTTTCATGACTTTGAAACACATTTTTAGTGGGATTATAATATACTCTGATCCGGTTGTAGGTACAATCTTATATGACTAGGGATATCATGGTAGAGCATGTTATTAGGGTAATGTAGCATGAATAAATACAAAAAATAGTCTATTAATTATATTTTTATTATAAATTTATATTATTCCATGATTATTAAATCAATAATCATAAAAACTTATGAATTTTAATATCCTTTTGTAAGCTTGATACTTTTTATTGATAATGTTTTCATGATTTGTTCTTCTAAATTAATTAATTGTATTCAACTGTAGGTTCCTCTAAATTTAGGATGTTTAAAAATACATTTTAGCCAATATATAGTTAGGTTCTCTCTTTCTTTGGACGTGTCTGATGTCATTCATGTAAAATTTTACCTACACACTTAAGTGTGATTATAATTTACAATATCTTGGATTATTTAAACATACATATTGATATTACCATTGAAGTTTCTTTAAATTTTATTCATATTTAATTATAGTTTCTCAAAAATGTAATGAAGTTTGAATTCACATCATGATATTACCATTTATGATGATGAGAATATAAAGATAAAATTTTGAACACTTCATGTTTAGTAGATGAATTCATCAAAATATTTAAATGAAATATTTGTTATCAACCTATTAATAATTGATAAAGATATAAGTTTTCTATTCATATTTTATATTTCAATTTTTATCTATAGTAATTAATCATAAACTCTTAACCATACTACCGATTATATATTTCTATAATAGGGTGAATTTTAATTATACATGTGACATTTTTACACATGACTTTGATGTCATATCTTCACCTACTCCTTTATTGATTTATATGACTGACATGGTGGTATAACAAATTTAAATGTTGGAATTTTCAAAGGATTTTGGTTTCTTTTATTTAGAATAGGGAATGAATTGATTATTCCTTAGAAATAATTATGTCATTTTTATGTGATCTAGTCTACATCTTAAACTATCACCCACATAAACCTACTAATTTCCTTTTATTTTTTAAACAACAATGGGACTTTTTTAAAATGTACATGCATATATATATATATAATGACTCAATTATTTTTCATTTATCAAGTAGAAAAATTTCTAATTAAGAGGATTATTTTTTAATTTTTCCTAATAATGTTAGTTTATAGTTAGATTAAAATAAATGAAAATCTATAAAACATTAGTCATCCTTAAAGTATTGGAAATTTTTGTTTAATTTATCTACAGATTAATTAATCTCGCAAGTTTAGTCTGTTTGTCAAAATGATTTCCCCATTATTTTTCTAATATATATTTAAATATTTATTTTTCATTATGTTTGTAAATCATAATTATCATGATATTATTCATATGTGAAGGTATGGGAGTGGAGTACTTCAATTTATAGGTAGGTAAAGATGATAATGGTGAAACAATCACTGAAAATGAATTTTATTGGTGGGGAAAAACATTGATTAAAATGTGTTTCCATAGTATTGATTCACATGTGATTTTAATGCATTAATGGGTGTTTCAACTCTATTATGAACTATATTTATGTACCTATTTAACATAAAATGTGTGTGTACTATTTCTTATCTTTATGTTATAAATTATATATTAATGTTTTTCTATTTTAATTATATGAAAAGGTGTCTGTAATGAATCAAAAGATGGTTATACTGAATTATATATTAAATTTAGATTTTTATGCTCTAAATGTTTCTTATTTAGTTAATGACAATCAGAACATTCATTGATTTGTTTGTGTAACATGATAAGTCCAATAAAATAATCTTAAAGGAATGCTTTACTACCATCCAAATACTAAATATCACTCTATAAGTATTATACAATCATGCCTAATTTTAGTTTTTTATTATTTATTGAAGGATTTAAATATTTTGTTTTTAAACCATTTATTTTTGATGAAATATTTTATCACATGTACCATTTTTTATTGTGGTTTTAGATTTTGAAATTAAATCTTTCACTATAAACCAGGCTACTAATTAGGTGGATCACCATTTTATTTTAAAATTATACCAAAAAAAGATTTTTTTTTCATTGATCAAATTATAAATGTAACACCCTGAGATTTTATGAGATACATTATTTTTAATTTCTTTAATGTCTTCTATTATACACTACACCAAGATTAGCTTTTACTATAGGCAACAATGTATTAGCTTGCAGTATACGCAACACTATTATTGGCTCATGTTACCCACAATTTCAAGTTTGCTTTGTGGAAATTATTTTACACAACATTAAGTATAGATTTTGTGTAATGTATAAATGAAATAAGTTTTGATTATGTTATATGCAACACCAAATGAAGATTTCACTACACGCAACCCTGACTTGGCTTGCATTACACGCAATCAAGACCTTATTCGATATCGTGTGTAGTACACAATACCATGTTTCACTAAATGAGATATTATTGTAATATTATTATGAACTAGCCGTTATGAATAGTAATACCCACTTTTTGAAATTTTATAAATTTTATCTTTCAAAATGGACTTCATTTTTGGATTCGGAATATCGAAATTAGCCCAGGGTGAATTTTTGGTATTTTTCTGAAAACTTTCAATTTTTGATGAATAGTGAAAACACTAGGTTACTATTTAAAAACTGACTTTTTATTTAAATAATTATTCATTTTATTTAAATTTATTTTAGGCCAAAATTGATACATTATACCTATATAAGTTAAATGTAATTCATTTGAGTCATTTTATAATTATTTTAGATATATAAAAATTTTATTGAACTTTTCACCGTCTTTTACCCACCTCCTAGGAGAATTTGAAAATTTACATAAAACTTAATTTTACCGCTTCTGTGAGTGGAATTTAGAAAATCAGAGAGACATGGTTAATATAAAGGAGTAAAATGTGGTTCAACAAGATAAAAATAATTTTTGGTGAATGGTAACTTTTTACTTTTATTTACCACGGTTAAAAGTAAATAGGGTAATTAAGGGTAAAAATGATATTATTATTACCGTAACACATGTCATAATTCTATTGGATAAGTGTAATTTGACCAGAAACAACCTGAGGAATAAAATATTACCCTTTAGGTTCACCTGGATTATATTAGGACACTTATTATTATTTTATTTAAAGAAGAGTGAAAATAGTTTAAATCAAAGTTTACTAACTAAAACATTTTTAATATAGGGTTATACATAAGATAAATTCGACTATAAATATTAATTAGAAAGATAAAATTATTTCCTACATAATTTTATTTTATTTATAATTTTTATACGTTAAATAATTTAATTTATTTTTGACACAATGATGATGTAGTAATTACCTTATTAATGAAATATTAACATAATTGATATTATAAATACCTAAATAAATGTAATTTGAGACTTTTTATAAATTAAAATAATTTTTTAGGTTAATATGACATGTTAGTATTTATTTAATTAACTTTTTTTGAACTAATCATACTGTTATTATTTTCAAAACAATCAATTACCAAATAGTGTCAAAACTGACATAAAATAGTTTTTAAAACAAATATTATATTATTAATTGTTATTTTATTCCTAAAAATCTAAGGTTTCGCAAAATGACTTATATAAGGATATATATATATTAATAATTAACCACTTGGGGTTATTTTGGCTTTTTATAGTAAGTTTATTAACCATATAGTGTAAGAAAACAAAAATACATGAGAAAAGTTAAATTATTTAACTTAGAGTTAAATCTATAAGATAAGGTTAAAATAGTAACCTAAACTTTTCTAAATCCTATTGGTTGAGAGTATTTCGACCCATCCACACTTTATATTCTAAATAAATCAATTTGGAGCTATTATAAACCGAATTTGACTTTATTATAAAATAATATTTTATGTTTTTCCAAAGGTACCCCTCTCCTCCCTTATAAAAAGTGAAACCCATTCCCTCTTCTCTTGACACCCTTTTGAGCCTTGAATGTCGTCCAACCCCTGACAATTACTCTTCTGAACCTCTATAGTTATATCACAGAGGTTCTGGTATTCTCAAAAGACCAACTCTAGTGCCCTAAGAATAAGTTTAAAGGAGGTGCGTCGAGGAAGAGGTAATCTCTTCTACCGACTCATTCATGTTTCTTTCTTCTTCTGCTTCCTCTTCTTTAGTTGTTTCATTATAATGTAATAAAATCAAAATTATTTATATACTGATGTGTTATTATAAATTTTAAACAACCCTTTTTCACCTTCTATCCATCCTACGGAAAACTAAATCACCACGCGTGCGTATGTACGGAATACCGTCTCCACGCCGTGGTGTAATCGTGTTTTCCACCACCACCTTACTTGGATGGGTATAATGGTGTAATGAATAACTATATATGATTATTATAAAATCATAATTATTCTAAGATATTATATCACCCACTCTAATACCAGTCAATATATATGGGAACGATATCATTGATCCTACGTACGTACGGATTACCGTCTCAACGGCGCGATGCGATTCATTTTCCATGTTAACAATTAAAGAATGATTATAAAGTATATATAATAAGTAATCATGAAATATATTACATAATAATGATACTGTATTTATGTATATATATATATATATTTATTCCATTCAATTCAATAAGGAAACGAAAAACAGCGTTCATGCGTACGTACGGCCTACCGTCTCCATGAACGCTGTATTTCATTTCATTTTTCTATCTTATATATATATATATATATTCAATATATATGATATATAAATCATGATTTAAATTATAGAAGTAATTAAATAATGATATAAGTAATAATAATATCATGAATAAGAAGTCCAAACACGTATGATAAATAAAACGATTTTACCCAAAACACTGCTTTAACATGGAATTTACAAAAGAACGGTAATATAAAGTCATAAGTGAACCATATATGATATCATAACAATGAATATTATTCTTTAATAAGTCAATGACATTATTTAAATCATTATACAGGAGGTTATAAAATGTACGAAGCATATCAGACCTAAGGTAAGGGAAAATCATGCAATCTCATTTTTATCCAAGATTGTTTATACTTCAGAATTTACTGAGGAATATTTATCATCCACATCCATGTTTCCTAAATATGTAACATTATTTCTATCCTCCTACAATTTTTTAAATCCAATTTTACCCATTGGTAAGTTTTTAGTAAAATATATAAAAGGAATCTTTTTTCGTTTTTAGTACGAGGTACTTTTTTGACTTTTCCGGCCAAAGTACGAGAAAAATGTTTTTTTACAGCATGAATGGATTTTTAGAACATTATTTCCATGAAGATTTATTTAAGAGTTTTAATATTTATTTTTAATCAAATTATTTTAGTTTAAAATTCTATGACATGTTATGAAAGGAAAAATGTTTTTGAATTAGAAAGGATATTTTCCTCAAGAATGATGTTCTAGTGTTGTATCAAAAAAAATTCTATCTAAGATAATATAGGGTTATGTTTCTATCCCTATTTTTACATTTATTGGATTATGTTATGATGGAATTATTTTTATGAAGTCCCTTTATCTTATATGGATTATGTTATGATGGCATGATGTTTAAGAATCCCATTTTTATTACATGGGTTATGCTATGATGTATGATTTATGATTTTGTGGAAAACATTAGAATGGTTTAATTATGAGATGGATGGGACCAATATCTCCCTCAAATTCACTGGGTAAAGATTTATATCTCATGATATAGACATGGATGAAATGGTAAGTTAATCCGGTTCAGTGTTATAGGACTGAAACGAGGAGTGAACTCGATTGAAAAAGGGAATTTGTCCACTAAGATGGTCTTGGCAGAAATGCCTTGGGTACTATGGAAATCATAACATCTGATTAATGGTTGCCAAAATTACATGATTTATTCTCATGCTATTTTATCAGGATTAATGTTTCTTTATGATCAATGCATTATGTACTACCATGTTTTATGTCATTGCTCAAGATCTTGATGTTTAAACAATATGTTCATGTATTTAAGTTCAAATATATATGATTTGTTTTATTTTCTCCATGATTACCCTTAATGAGAATTTGAGATCACCCTTTTATATGTTTTCTTTTCCCCATGATTTAAGGAAAGGTTTTAGGTAAGAAAACAAAAAGGGGAATATCTTTATTAGAGATGTTGAAGATCTTTCACCACGATTAGAAGATTGTGCTCTGAGTTTCCAAAGACACTAAACTATTACGGTCCTTGAGTTTTTGTACTTGTTTTGTATTAAGTATTCCGAAAAAGTAAAGTAATGTCCATGTTAATTAGGTTTGGGGTCTCTACAGTTGGAATCAGAGTAAAGGTTTAGTTAACCTTTTGAAACTGGGATGCGAAAACTTTAGTTAGATCCCTAGAGATATTTCTAAGGTATGTCTAGGGATGTCACTAAGGTTAAGTATAGGTATAGGTTATAGTCCTTGAATTATGGTAATGATCTTAGAATTAAACCTAATATGTTAGATATTGAAGGTACTCCCCCTTTGTTATGTTGTTTTCCCTAGCATGATTTTTTCCTCTCACACTATTCTTTTTGGGGTTAGACGATGGCTAGAACCTGAAGGAACCATGTTGATCAATGTAATGGAAAATGCAATGATTGTCCTCTTAAACAAACCAATGTCATGGGAGATGGAGTGGAAAATCTTATTGCTATACTTAAACAAGCAATGAATCATTCTAGAATTCCAAATGAACAGAGAAGGGAACAATATTCTATTGAGTCCTTCATGAGGCAACGTCCACCGTATTTCAGTGGGTCTTATGATCCACATGTTGCTGAACAATGGATCAGTACCACTGAAAAGATATTTTCCATAATTCACTTTTCAGAACATGAAAAAGTGATTCTGGCTTTTTTCCGTTTATAAGGTGAAGCAAATCAATGGTGGACTCTAATTAAGAATACAAGGCCCCAAGATGAAATTGAATCCATGGAATGGGACGAGTTCAAGAACTTGTTTTTCAGTAAGTAATTCCCTCATATTATTCAAACAAAGATGGAAAATGAGTTCCTTGAGCTTAAGCAGAAGGATGATGAATCTGTTGGTATATACGAAGCAAATTTTACACGACTTGCAAGGTATGAATCTGGATTTATTATCCAACCTCAAAGTAAAGTTGATCGATTATTCAGTGGATTAAGACCAAGTCTTCGATGGGAATTATCTATAAGAGACTTTATTAGCTATGAAGAAATTGTGTGTTGTGCTATCAAGGTAGAACTGGAAGTTGGTGTAACATATCCATATCTTGGTTTTGAAAAGAAACAAAAGTTGGAGTTCAAGGAGAAATCTCAGAATAATGATGAAAAGAAGATGAATGTTTCTTTATGCTCAAAGTGTGGAAAGAAGCATAGTGGAGAATGTCTTAAAGGGAGTACAAAATGTTTTAAGCATGGAAAAGATGGTCATCAAGTAGCTGAGTGTCGAATTAATGGAAAAAGGGTTGCTAATGATGTGAATAAAGAAAAGACTGTAGAGAACGCACCACCAACACTTCAATGCTTCAAGTGCAAAGAAAATAGGGCATTATGCTAATCAATGCCCTAATCTAAGGGTTAGTTATGATCAAAGTGATAAACCTCTTAAGGCAAAGGATAAAGGGAAGCCACATGCGATCACTATTTGTGATGTTGAGTATGACAATGATGTTTTGTAATGATTAAGTGTTTATGTAATGGGATTTCAAAATAGTATCATGGAATCTCATTTATGGTATCATGGAATTTTGGAATATCTATGTATTGGTTTTCATTATTTATATGGTACCGGTAACCATGAAAAGTGATTGAAATATTTTTGGAATGAATATGATTTGGAAATAATGAAGGGATAAAGAAAAAATTAAATGAGCCCATGACTGATATCATGGTTTGAGTATATAGAAATTTTTAGCTTTTGGTATGTGGAAAGAGTTAACTTTTGACAGCATTCATGTTTTCACTAAGGTTCAACAGGTATTCATTTTTCAACAGAATACATGATTAAGGTATTCACATGTTTTTAATTTGACCAATAAGATATATCATATGATATATGGGGGATAAATGATGGTATTCACATGTTCGACAGATGACATTTCTAGTAATTTTTTTCTTTATACTATGAGCTCGGACAGAAGTATTTTGGATAAGCCTAAAGATTGGAATGGATTATGTTGGACATAAGTCAGTTTTGTTTAAGGCTAGAAATTTTTTCGATATTATTTATGGAATGTTATAATAATATAGTTTTAGAAAAAGGACAACCTGTAGGACAGGGGACAACCCGTTGCGTTAGACAAGGCTGTGAGAATCGAACCCACAACCGAAATGCGACAAGCCTTTATCGCCTACCACTGGCTTACAGGAAGTTCCTGGTTAGTAGGAACTAGTTTTATTTTATTAAGCGGTATGATAGATGAAGTATAAGTCCATTGTTGGAATTATATATCATTAATCTCACCATAGATGAACTTATGTATATTTAATAACTTACGCTAACCTTTTTGTGATAGAAACAGATGGGATGACTTATCATTCTATCACATGATCTGCTAACACTTCATGAATGAAAAATTCAGATTCATTTCTTTAAATAGAGATGAAGTGGAAATTGTTCATGGAATGACCAACGATGATATTACACTGAAATCAAGTAAGTATTTCTCCTTATGTAAAAGGTAATCAATGTTAGGGAAATGATCTTGGAAACCAAACATGTTGTCCTTGTACTCTCATATCAGATGAATCAGATGGTACCTTAGATCATCACAAATTTATGGCTTTTCGATTGTTGTCTTTTTAATAGCCATGTTCTCTACCACTCTCTATCAGAACTTGACTGTTAGATTTCTCTTCTATATCCATATTTTCACCTATATACTCCTATGTGGGAACCCAAGTGATGAGTTACTTTGGGTATCCATTTTGTTCCTAACTTTCTTTTTTAAAATGATGATTTAGTATTCCTTTTTACGATGTGGGTTTCTATGAATGAAACTTTCAATTAGTAAACGATTTATAATCCTGACGAATTTTGATGGCGAAATTTATTTTAAGGGGAGTAGAATGTAACACCCCAAGATTTTATGAGATACATTATTTTTAATTTCTTTGATGTCTTCTATTATACACTACACCAAGATTAGCTTGTACTATACGCAAAACCGTATTAGCTTGCAGTATACGCAACACTATTCTTGGCTTGTGATACACACAATTTCAAGTTCATTTTGTGGAAATTATTTTACGCAACATTAAGTATATATTTTATTTAATGTATAAATGAAATAAGTTTTGATTATGTTATACGCAACACCAAACAGAGCTTTCACTACACGCCTCCCTGACATGGCTTTCATTACACTCAGTCAAGACCTTATTCGATTGCGTGTGTAGTACGCAAAACCAACTTTCACTAAATGAGATATTATAATAATATTATTATGAACTAGCCGTTATGAATAGTAATAACCACTTTTTGAAATTTTATAAATTTTATCTTTTAAAATGGACTTCATTTTTGGATTTGGAATATCGAAATTATCCTAGGGTGAATTTTTGGTATTTTTCTGAAAACATTCAATTTTTGATGAATAGAGAAAACACTGGGTTACTATTTAAAAACCAAATTTTTATTTAAATAATTATTTATTTTATTTAAATTTATTTTAGGTCAAAATTGATACATAATACCTATATAGGTAAAATGTAATTCATTTGAGTCATTTTATAATTATTTTAGATATATAAAAATTTTATTGAACTTTTCACCGTCTTTTACCCACCTCCTAGGAGAATTTAAAAATTTACATAAAACGTAATTTTACCACTTCTGTGAGTGGAATTTTGAAAATTCGAGAGAAACAGTTAATACTAAGGAGTAAAATTTAGTTCAATAAGATAAAAATATTTTTTGGTGAGTAGTAACTTTTTACTTTTATTTACCACGATTAAAAGTAAATAAGGTAATTAAGGGTAAAAATGATATTATTATTAGCCTAAAACATGTCCAAATTCTATTGGATAAGTGTAATTTGACAAAAAACAATCTTAGGAATAAAATATTATCCTTTAGGTTCACTTAGATTAGATTTGGACACTTATTATTATTTTATTTAAAGAAGAGTTAAAATAGTTAAAATCAAAGTTTAATAACTAAAAAATATTCAATATAGGGTTATACATAAGATAAATTATTCTATAAATATTAATTAGAAATATAAACATATTTCCTACATAATTTTATTTTATTTATAATTTTTATACATTAAATAATTTAATTTATTTATGACACAATGATGATGTAGTAATTAACTTATTAATGAAATATTAACATAATTGATATTATAAATACCTAAGTAAATGTAATTTGAGACTTTTTATAAATTAAACTAATTTTTTAGGTTAATATGACATGTTATTATTTATTTAATGAACTTTGTTTTAACTAATCATGCTGTTATTATTTGTACAAAAATCAATTACCAAATAGTGTGAAAATTGACATAAAATAGTTTTTAAAACAAATATTATATTATTAATTGTTATTTTAGTCCTAAAAATCTAAGGTTCGTCCGAATGACTTATATAAGGTTATATATATTAATAATGAATCATTTGGGGTTAGTTTGTCTTGTTATAGTAATTTTATTAACCATACAGTGTAAGAAAACAAGAAGACACGGTAAAAGATAAATTATTTAACTTTGAGTTAAATCTATATGATAAGGTTAAAATAGTGACATAAAATTGTCTAAATCATATTGGTTGAGAGGATTGCGACCCATACCCACTTTAGATTCGAAATAAATTTATTTGGAACTATTATAAACCGAATATGTCTTTATTATAAAATAATATTTCAAGTTTTTCCAAAGGTGCCCCTCTCCTCCCTTATAAAAAGGGCACCCCTTCCCACTTCTCTTCACACCCTTTTGATCCTTTAAGCTCAGCCAAACCCTACCAATTACTCTTCTAAACCACTATAGTTATATCACCTAGGTTCTGGTCTTCTCAAAAGACCAACTCTAGTTCCCTAAGGAGAAGTTTAAAGGAGGTGCGTCGAGGAAGAGGTAATTTCTTCTACAAACTCTTTCAAGTTTCTTTCTTCTTCTACTTCCTCTTCTTTAAATGTTTCATTATAAATTAATAACATAAGTATTATTTATATACTGATATTTTATTATAAATATGAAACAACCCTTTTTCACCTTCTATCCATCCTATGAAAAATGAAATCACCGTGCGTGCGTACGTATGGAATATCGTCTCCACGCCGTGGTATAATCAGTTTTTCCACCACCACCTTACTTGGATGCGTATAATGGTGTAAAGAATAACTATATATGATTATTATAAAATCATACTGATTCTAAGATATTATATCATCCACTCTAATACCATTCAATAAATATGGGAACGATATCAGCGCTCGTGCGTACGTACGGATTACCGTCTCCACAACACGATGAGATTCATTTTCCATGTCAACAATTCAAGAATGATTATAAAGTATATATAATAAGTAATCATGAAATATATGAAATAATAATGCTACTGTATTTATGTATATATATATATATATTTGTATGTTATCTACTTAATTCCATTAAATTCAATAAGAAAATGAAAAACAACGTTCATGCGTACGTACGGCCTACCGTCTCCATGAACGGTGTATTTCATTTCATTTATATATCTTTTATATATATATATATTGAATATATATGATATATAAATCATGATTTACATTTTGGAAGTAATTAAATAATGATATAAGTAATAATAATATCAATAACAACAAGTCCAAACACTTACGATAAATAAAACGATTTTACCCAAAACGATGCTTTAACATGGAATTTACAAAAGAACGGATAATATAAAGTCATAAGTGAACCATATATGATATTATAACAATTAATATGATTCTGTAATAAGTCAATGACATTATTTAAATCATTATATAGGAGGTTTGGATACGTAGGAATCATATCAGACCTAAGGTAAGGGAAAATCTCGCAATCTCATTTTTATCCGAGTTTGTTTATACTTCACAATTTACTGGGGAATATTTATCATCCACATCCATGTGTACTCAATATTTAATATTATTTCTATCCTCCTAAAATTTTTTAAATCCAATTTTACCCATTGGTAAGTTTTTAGTAAATGATATGAAAGGAATCTTTTGTCGTTTTTAGTACGAGGTACTTTTTTGACTTTTCTGACCAAAGTACGAGAAGAATGTTTTTTACGGCCTGAATGGATTTTTAGAACATTATTTCCATGAATCTTACTTTGCAAGTTTTCAAGTATATTTTTAATCAACTTCTTTTAGTTTAAAATTGCTTGACATGTTAAGATAAGAAAAATGTTTTTGAAGTAGAAAAGATATTTTCCTCAAGAATGAAGTTCTAGTGTTTTATCAAAATTATTTTCCATCTAATATAATATAGGGTTATATTTATATCCATATTTTTACATTGATATTATTATGTTATGATGGAATTATTTTTATGAAGTCCTTTTTCCTTATATGGATTATGTTATGATGGCTTGATGTTTAAGAATCCCATTTTTATTACATGGGTTATGCTATGATGTATGATTTATGATTTTGTGGCACACATTAGAATGGATTCATTATGAGATGGGTGAGACCTATATCTCCCTCCAATGCATTGGGTAAAGATTTATATCTCATGAGATAGACATGGCTAGAATGGTAAGTTAATACGGTTCAGTGTTACAGGACTGAAATGAGGAGTGAACTCGATTCAGAAAGAGACTTTGTCCACTAAGATGGTCTTGGCAGCAATACCTTGGGTACTATGGAAATCATAACATGTGATTAATGGTTTCCACAATTAAATGTTTTATTCTCATGCTATTTTACCAGGATTAATGTTTCTTTATGATCTCTTCCTTACATACTACCATTTTTTATGTCATTGCTCAGGATCTTGATGTTTAAACAATATGTTCATGTATTTAAGTTCAAATGTATATGATTTGTTTTATTTTCTCCATGCTTACCCTTACTGAGCATTTGAGCTCACCCTTTTATATGTTTTCTTTTCCCCAGGATTTAAATAAAGGTATTAAGTAAGAAAACAAATTGGGGAAGATCTTTATGGGAGATGTTGAAGATCTTTCACCACGATTAGAAGATTGTGTTCTGAGTTTCCAAAGATAATAAACTATTATGGTCCTTGAGTGTTGGTTCTTGTTATGTATTAAGTATTACACAAAAGTAATGTAATGTCCATGTACATCAGGTTTGGGGTCTCTATAGTTGGAATCAGAGGAAACGTTTAGGTAACCTTTGGAAACTAGGATGCGAGAAGTTTAGTGAGATCCCTAGAGATATTTCTAAGGTATGTTTAGGGATGTCCCTAAGGTTAAGTATAAGTATAGGTTATAGTCCTAGAATTACGGTAACGATCTTAGAATTAAACCTAAGATGTTTGATATTGAAGGTACTCCCCCTTTATTATGTTGTTTTCCCTAGCATGATTTTTTCCTCTCACACTATTCTATTTGGGTTTTAGACGATGGCTGAAACTCGAAGGAACCGTGTTGATCAATGTAATGGACAATGCAATGATTTCCCTACTGAACAATCCAATGTCATGGGAGATGGAGTGAAAAAACTTATTGATATACTTACACAAGCTATGAATCATTATGGACTTCCAAATGAGCAGATAAGGGAACAATATTATATTGAGTCCTTCATGAGGCAACACCCACCTTCTTTCAGTGTGTCTTCTGATCCACTTGTTGCTGAACAATGTATCAGTACCATTGAAAAGATATTTTCCATAATTCGGTGTTCGGAACATGAAAAATTCATTCTGGCTATTTACCGTTTAGAAGGTGAATCAAATCAATGGTGGACTCTAATTAAGAATACAAGGCCCCAAGATGAAATTGAATCCATGGAAAGGGATGAGTTCAAGAACTTCTTTTTCAGTAAGTACTTCCCTCATATTCTTCGAACAAAGATGGAAAAGGAGTTCCTTGAGCTTAAGCAGAGGGATGATGAATCTGTTGGTATATACAAAGTTAATTTTACAAGACTTTCAAGGTATTTATCTGGCTTTATTATCCAACCTGAAAGTAAAGTCGATAAATTCTTCAGTGGATTAAAACCAAGTCTTCGACGGACATTAGCTATAAGATACTTTAGTAGCTATGAAGAAATTTTTTTGTTGTGCTATCAAGTTAGAACATGAATTTGGGGTAACATATCCATATCATGGTTTTGAAAAGAAACAAAAGATGGAGTTCATGGAGAAATCTCAGAATAATGATGAAAAGAAGATGAATGTTTCTTTATTCTCAAAGTGCGGAAAGAAGCATGGTGGAAATTATCTTAAAAGGATCTAGAAAATGTGTTAAATGTGGAAAAGAAGGTCATCGAGTAGGTGAGTGTCGCATTAATGGAAAAAGAGTAGATAATGATGTGAATAAAGAAAAGACTGTAGAGAACGCACCACCAACACTTCAAGGCTTCATGTGCAAGGAAATGGGGCATTATGCTAATCAATACCCTAATCCAAGGGTTAATGATAATCAACGTGAGAAACCTATTAAGGGAAAGGATAAAGGGAAGTCACATGCGATCACTATTAGTGCTTTTGAGTATGATAATGATGTTGTGTAATGATTAAGTGTTTATGTAATGGGATTTCAAAATAGTATCATGGAATCTCATTTATGGTATCATGGAATTTTAGAATATCTATGTATTGGTTTTCAATAATTATATGGTACTGGTGACCATGAAAAGTGATTGAAATATTTTTGGAAAGAAAATTATAAGCACATAATGAAGGGATAGAGAGAAAATGAAATGAGCTCATGACTGATATCATGGTTTGAGTATATAGAAATTTTGGGCTTCTGGTATGTGGAAAGAGTTAACTTTTGACAACATTCGTGTTTTCACTAAGGTTCAATTGGTTTTCATTTTTCAAGAGAATACACGATTAAGGTAATCACATGTTTGTAATTTGACCAACAAGATATATCATATGATATATGGGTGATAAATGATGGTATTCACATGTTTGAAAAATGACATTTCTAGTAATTGTTTTCTTTATAATATGAGCTCGGAAAGAAGTATTTTGGATAAGCCTAAAGATTGGAATGAATTATGTTGAACATAAGTCAGTATTGTTTAAGGCTAGAACTTTTTTTGATATTATTTATGGAATTTTATAATAATGTTGTTTTAGAAAAAAGACAACCTATAGGACGGGCCACAACCCGTCGCGTCGGACAAGGCTGTGGGTATCAAACCCACAACCGAAGTGCGACATACCTCTATCACCTACCACTGGCCTACATGAAGCTCTTGGTTAGTAGGTACTAGTTTTATTTTATTAAGCGGTATGATAGATGAAATATAAGTCCATTGTTGGAATCATATACGATTAATCTCACCATATATGGACTTATGTATATTTAATAACTTATACTAACCTTTTTGTATAAAAACAGATGGGGTGACTTATCATTCTCTCGTATGATCTGCTGACACTTCATGAATGAAAAATTCTGCTTCATTTCTTTAAATAGAGATGATTTGGAAATTGTTCATGGAATGACCAACGATGATATTACACTAAAATCAAGTAAGTATTTCTCCTTATGTAAAAGTTCATCAATGTTAGGGAAATGATCTTGGAAACCAAAAATGTTTTCCTTTTACTCTCATATCTGATGAATCAGATGGTACGTTAGATCATAAAAAATTTACGGCTTTGCGATTTTTGGCTTTTTCATAGCCATGTTCTCTACCACTCTCCATCAGAACTTGACGGTTAGATTTCTCTTTTATATCCATATTGTCACCTATATACTCCTATGTGGGAACCCAAGTGATGAGTTACTTTGGGTATCTGTTTTTTTTCAAACATTCTTTTTTAAAATGATGATTTAATATTCCTTTTTAAGATGTGGGTTTCTATGAATGAAACATTCAAGTAGTAATCGATTTATAACCCCGACGAATTTTGAGGGAGAAATTCATTTTAAGGGGGGTAGAATGTAACACCCTGAGATTTTATGAGATACATTATTTTTAATTTCTTTGATGTCTTCTATTATATACTACACCAAGATTTGCTTATACTATACGCAACACCGTATTATCTTGCAATATACGCAACACTATTCTTGGCTCGTGTTACACACAATTTTAAGTTCATTTTGTGGAAATTATTTTACATAACATTAAGTATAGATTTTGTTTAATGTATAAATGAAATAAGTTTTGATTATTTTATACGCAACACCAAATGGAGCTTTTACTACACGCAGCCCTGACTTGGTTTCATTAAACGCAATCAAGACCTTCTTCGATAGCGTGTGTAGTACGCAATACCAAGTTTCACTAAACGAGATATTATTATAATATTATTATGAACTAACCGTTATTAATAGTAATACCCACTTTCTGAAATTTTATAAATTTTATCTTTCAAAATGGTCTTCATTTTAGGATTCATAATATCGAAATTATCCTAGGGTGAATTTTTGGTATTTTTCTAAAAACATTCAATTTTTTATGAATAGTGAAAACACTAGGTTACTATTTAAAAACCGACTTTTAATTTAAATAATTATTTATTTTATTTATATTTATTTTCGGTCAAAATTGATACACAATACCTATATAAGTTAAATGTAATTCATTTTAGTCATTTTATAATAATTCTATATATATAAAAATTTTATTGAACTTTTCACCGTCTTTTACCCACCTCCTAGGAGAATTTGAAAATTTACATAAAACTTAATTTTATCACTTCTGTGAGTGGAATTTCGAAAATCCAAGAGACATGGTTAATATCAAGGAGTAAAATGTGGTTCAATAAGATAAAAATATTTTTTCGTGAATAGTAACTTTTTACTTTTATTTACCACGGTTAAAAGTAAATAGGGTAATTAAAGGAAAAAATGATATTATTATTACCCTAACACATGTCCTAATTATATTGGATAAGTTTAATTTGACCAAAAACAACCTTAGGAATAAAATATTACCCTTTGGGTTCACTTGGATTAGATTAGGACACTTATTATTGTTTTATTTAAAGAAGAGTTAAAATAGTTAAAATCAATGTTTAATAACTAAAACATTTTTAATATAGGGTTATACATAATATAAATTTGACTATAAATATTAATTAGAAAGACAGAAATATTTTCTATATAATGGTATTTTATTTATAATTTTTATACTCTAAATAATTTAATTTATTTATGACACAATGATTATGCAGTAATTACCTTATTAATGAAATATTAACATAATTGATATTATAAATACCTAAATAAATGTAATTTGAGACTTTTTATAAATTAAACTAATTTTTTAGGTTAATATGATATGTTAGTATTGATTTAATTAACTGTTTTATAACTAATCATGCTGTTGTGATTTTCACAAAAATCAATTACCAAATAGTGTCAAAATTGACATAAAACAGTTTTTAAAACAAATATTATATTATTAATTATTATTTTATTCCTAAAAATAAACGTTTCCGCCAAATGACTTAGATAAGGTTATATGTATCAATAATGAACCACTTGGGGTTATTTTGGCTTGTTATAGTAAGTTTATTAACCATATAGTGTAAGAAAACAAGAAGGCACGGTAAAAGTTAAATTATTTAACTTAGAGTTAAATCTATAAGATAAGGTTAAAATAGTAACCTAAACTTGTCTAAATCCTATTGGTTGAGAATATTTATACCCATACCTACTTTATCTTCGAAATAAATCAATTTTGAGCTATTATAAATCGAGTATGACTTTATTATAAAATAATATTTTAAGTTTTTCCAAAGGTGCCCCTCTACTCCCTTATAAAAAGGGCACCCCTTCCATCTTCTCTTCACACCCTTTTGTGCCTTGAAGCTCGGACAACCCCTACCAATTACTCTTCTAAACCTCTCTATTTATATTAAAGAGGTTTTGGTCTTCTCAAAAGACCAACTCTAGTGCCCTAAGAAGAAGTTTAAAGGAGGTGCGTCGAGGAAGAGATAATCTCTTCTACCGACTCTTTCAAGTTTCTTTCTTCTTCTACTTCCTCTTATTTAGTTGTTTCATTATAAAGTAATAACATCAGTATTATTTATATAATTATATGGTATTATAAATATGAAAAACCTTGTTTTATCCTTCTATCCATCCTACGGAAAATGAAATCACCGCGCGTGCGTACGTACGGAATACCGTCTCCACACGGTGGTGTAATCAGTTTTTCCACCACCACCTTACTTGTATGGGTATAATGGTGTAATGAATAACTATATATGATTATTATAACAAAATACTTATTCTATGATATTATAACATCCACTATAATACCATTCAATAAATATGGGAACGATATCACCACTCGTGCGTACGTACGGATTACCGTCTCCACGACTCGATGTGATTCATTTTCCATGTTAACAATTCAAGAATGATTATAAAGTATATATAATAAGTAATCATGAAATATATGAAATAATAATGCTACTGGATTTATGTATATATATATATATTTATGTCATCTACTTAATTCCATTCAATTTAATAAGGAAACGAAAAACAACGTTCATGCGTACGTACGACCTATCGTCTCCATGAACGGCGTATTTCATTTCATTTATCTATCCTATATATATATATATTGAATATATATGATATATAAATCATTATTTAAATTATGGAAGTAATTAAATCATGATATAAGTAATAATAATATCAAGAACAACAAGTCCAAACACGTATGATAAATAAAATGATTTTACCCAAAACGTTGCTTTAACATGGAATTTACAACAGAACGGGTAATATAAAGTCATAATTGAACCATATATGATATCATAACAATGAATATAATTTTTTAATAAGTCAATTACATTATTTAAATCATTATACAGGAGGTTCGGATACGTATAAAGCATATCAGACCAAAGGTAAGGGAAAATCTCGCAATCTCATTTTTATCCGAGATTGTTTATACTTCAGAATTTACTGGGGAATATTTATCATCCACATAAATGTTTACTCAATATGTAATATTATTTCTATCCTCATACAATTTTTTAAATCCAATTTTACCCATTGGTATGTTTTTATTAAAATATATGAAAGGAATATTTTGTTGTTTTTAGTACGAGGATTTTTTTTTGACTTTTTCGGCCAAAGTACGAGAAGAATGTTTTTTTATGGAATGAATGGATTTTTCAAAAATTATTTCCATGAATCTTACTTTATAAGTTTTCAAGTTTATATTTAATCAACTTCATTTATTTTAAAATTATATGACATGTTAAGAAAGGAAAAATGTTTTTGAAGTAGAAAGGATATTTTCCGCAAGAATGAAGTTCTAGTGTTTTATCAAAATTATTATCCATCTATGATAATATAGGGTTATATTTCTATCCCTATTTTTACATTGATTTGATTATGTTATGATGGAATTATTTTTATGAATTACTTTTATCTTATATGGATTATGTTATGATGTCATGATGTTTAAGAATCCCATTTTTATTACATGGGTTATGCTATGATGTATGATTTATTATTTTGTGGCACACATTAGAATGGATTAATTATGAGATGGGTGGGAATTATATCTCCCTCAAATGCATTGGGTAAAGATTTATATCTCATGATATAGACATGGATAGAACGGTAATTTAATACGGTTCAGTGTTACAGGACTGAAATGAGGAGTGAACTCGATTCAGAAAGGGACTTTGTCCACTAAGATGGTCTTGGCAGCAATACCTTGGGTACTATGGAAATAATAACATGCGATTAATGGATTCCACAATTAAATGTTATATTCTCATGCTATTTTATCAGGATTAATGTTTCTTTATGATGTATTCCTTACACACTACCATGTTTTATGTCATTTCTCAAGATCTTGTTGTTTAAACAATATGTTCATGTATTTAAGTTCAAATGTATATGATTTGTTTTATTTTCTCCATGCTTACCCTTACTGATCATTTGATCTCACAGTTTTATATGTTTTCTTTTCCCCTAGGATTTAAATAAAGGTTATAGGTAAGAAAACAAAATGGGGAAGATATTTAAGGGAGATGTTGAAGATCTTTCACCACGATTAGAAGATTGTGTTCCGAGTTTCCAAAGACACCAAACTATTACGGTCCTTGAGTGTTGGTTCTTGTTATGCATTAAGTATTCCGCAAAAGTAATGCAATGTCCATGTGCATCAGGTTTGGGGTCTCTACAGTTGGAATCAGAGGAAAGGTTTAGTTAACCTTTGGAAACTAGGATGCGAAAACTTTAGTGAGATCCCTAGAGATATTTCTAAAGTATGTCTAGGGATGTCCCTAAGGTTAAGTATAAGTATAGGTTATAGTCCTCGAATTATGGTAATGATCTTAGAATTAAATCTAAGATGTTAGATATTGAAGGTACTCCCCCTTTATTATTTTGTTTTCCCTAGCAATAATTTTTCCTCTCACACTATTCTTTTTGGGTTTTAGATGATGGCTGGAACCTGAAGGAACCGTATTGATCAATGTAATGGACAATGCAATTATTTTCCTCCTGAACAAACCAATTTCATGGGAGATGGAGTGAAAAATCTTATTGCTATACTTACACAAGCTATTAATCATTATGGACGTCCAAATGAGCAGAGAAGGGAACAATATTCTATTGAGTACTACATGAGGAAATGTCTAACTTCTTTTAGTGGGTCTTCTAATCCACTTGTTGCTGAACAATGGATCTGTACCATTGAAAAGATATTTTCCATACTTCGCTGTTCGGAACATGAAAAAGTCATTCTGGCTATTTAACATTTAGAAGGTGAAGTAAATAAATGGTGGACTCTAATTAAGAATACAAGGCCCCACGATGAAATTGAATCCATGGGATGGGACGAGTTCAAGAACTTGTTTTTTCAGTAAGTACTTCCCTTGTATTCTTTGAAAAATTATGTAAAAGGTGTTCCTTGAGCTTAAGAAGAAGGATGGTGAATCTGTTGGTATATACGAAGAGAATTTTACAAGACTTTCAAGGTATGCATCTGTCTTTATTATCCAAACTCAAAGTAAAGTTGATCGATTCTTCAGTGGCTTAAAACCAAGTCTTCGACAGGCATTAGCTATAAGAGACTTCAGTAGCTATGAAGAAATTGTGCGTTGTGCTATCAAGATAGAACTGGAAGTTGGTGTAACATATCCATATCATGGTTTTGAAAAGAAACTATAGATGGAGTTCAAGGAGAAATCTCAGAATAATGATGAAGAGAAGATGAATGTTTCTTTATGCTCAAAGTGTGGAAAGAAACATGGTGGAGATTGTCTTAAAAGGAATAAAAAATGTTTTAAGTGTGGAAAAGAAGGTCATCAAGCATCTGAGTGTAGATGTAATGGAAAAAGGGTTGCTAATGATGTGAATAAAGAAAAGACTATAGAGAACGCACCACCAACACTTCAATGCTTCAAGTGCAAGGAAATGGGGCATTATGATAATCAATGCTCTAATCCAAGGGTTAATGATGATCAACATGATAAACCTCTTAAGGAAAAGGATAAAGGGAAGTCACATGCAATCAATATTTGTGATTTTGAGTATGAAAATGATGTTGTGTAATGATTAAGTGTTTATGTAATGGGATTTCAAAAAAGTATCATGAAATCTCATTTATGGTATCGTGGAATTTTGGAATATCTATGTATTGGTTTTCAATAATTATATGGTACCGGTAACCATGAAAAGTGATTGAAATATTTTTGGAAAGAAGAAGATATGTGCATAATGAAGGGATAAAGAGAAAATTAAATGAGCTCATGACTGATATCGTGGTTTGAGTATATAGAAATTTTGGGCTTTTGGTATGTGGAAGGAGTTAACTTTTGACATCAGTCATGTTTTCACTAAGGTTAAATGGGTATTCATTTTTCAAGAGAATAAATGATTAAGGTATTCACATGTTTTTAATTTGACCAACAAGATATATCATATGATATATAGGGGATAAATGATGGTATTCACATGTTCGAAAAATGAAATTTCTAGTAATTGTATTCTTTATACTATGAGCTCAGACAGAAGTATTTTGGATAAGACTAAACATTGGAATGGATTATGTTGGACATAAGT
Source organism: Viscum album (assembly GCA_963277665.1). Lineage (NCBI taxonomy): Eukaryota > Viridiplantae > Streptophyta > Magnoliopsida > Santalales > Viscaceae > Viscum > Viscum album. Next base: position 673,248,051 of record OY728134.1, on the reverse strand, counting down.
CAGTATTGTTTAAGGCTAGAAATTTTTTTGATATTATTTATGGAATGTTATAATAATGTAGTTTTAGAAAAAGGACAACCTGTAGGATGAGCGACAACCCGTCGCGTCGGACAAGGCTGTGGGAATCAAACCCACAAACGAAGTGCGACGGGCCTTTATCACCTAAAACTGGCCTATAAGAAGTTTCTTCTTAGTAGGAACAAGTTTTATTTTATTAAGCATTATGATAGATGAAGTATAAGTCCATTGTTGGAATCATATATGATTAATCTCACCATAGATGGATTCATGTATATTTAATAACTTATGCTAACCTTTTTGTGATAGAAACAGATGGTATGACTTATCATTTTACCGCATGATCTACTAACACTTCATGAATGAAAAATTTAGCTTCATTTTTTTAATAGAGATGAAGTGGAAATTGTTCATGGAATGACCAATGATGATATTACAATAAAATCAAGTAAGTATTTCCCCTTATGTAAAAGTTCATCAATGTTAGGGAAATGATCTTGGAAACCAAAAATGTTGTCCTTATACTCTCATATCTAATGAATCAGATTCTACCTTAGATCATCACAAATTTACGGCTTTGCGATTGTTGGATTTTTCATAGCCATGTTCTCTACCACTCTCCATCAGAACTTGATGGTTAGATTTCTCTTCTATATCCATATTTTCCCTATATACTCCTATGTGGGAACCCAAGTGATGAGTTACTTTGGGTATCCGTTTTGTTTCTAATTTTCTTTTTTAAAATTATGATTTACTATTCCTTTTTATGATGTGGGTTTCTATAAATGAAACTTTCAATTAGTAAACAATTTATAACCCTGACGAATATTTAGGGAAAATTCATTTTAAGGGGGGTAGAATGTAACACCCCGTGATTTTATGAGATACATAATTTTTAATTTCATTGATGTCTTCTATTATATAGTACACCAAGATTAGCTTGTACTATATGCAACACCGTATTAGATTGCAGTATACACAACACTATTCTTGGCTCGTGTTACACAGAATTTCAAGTTCGTTTTGTGGAAATTATTTTACACAACATTAAGTAAAGATTTTGTTTAATTTATAAATGAAATAAGTTTTTATTATGTTATATGAAACACCAAACAGATATTTCACTACACGCAGCCCTGACTTGGCTTGCATTACATGCAATTAAGACCTTCTTCGATAGCATGTGTAGTACCCAATACCAAGTTTCACTAAACGAGATATTATTATAATATTATTATGAACTAGCCGTTATGAATAGTAATACACACTTTTTAAAATTTTATAAATTTTATCTTTCAAAATGGACTTCATTTTTGGATTCGGAATATCGAAATTAGCCTAGGGTGATTTTTTTTCAATTTTTGATGAATAGTGAAAACACAAGGTTACTATTTAAAAACCGACTTTTTATTTAAATAATTATTTATTTTATTTAAATTTATTTTAGGTAAAAATTGATACATAATAACTATATAAATGTAATTCATTTGAGTCATTTTATAATAATTTTAGATATATAAAAATTTTATTGAACTTTCACCGTCTTTTACCCACCTCCTATGAGAATTTGAAAATTTACATAAAACTTAATTTTAACACTTCTGTGAGTGGAATTTAGAAAATCCAAGAGACACGGTTAATATCACGGAGTAAAATATGGTTCAATAAGATAAAAATAAAGTTTTGTGAATAGTAACTTTTTACTTTTATTTACCACGGTTAAAAGTAAATAGGGTAATTAAGGGTAAAAATGATATTATTATTACCCTAAAACATGTCTTAATTCTATTGGATAAGTGTAATTCGACCAAAAACAACCTTAGGAATAAAATATTACCCTTTAGTTTCACTTGGATTAGATTAGGATACTTATTATTAGTTTATTTAAAGAAGAGTTAAAATAGTTAAAATCAAAGTTTAATAAGTAAAATTATTTTAATACAGGGTTATAAAAAAGATAAATTCTACTATAAATATTAATTAGAAAGATAAAAATATTTCCTAAATAATGGTATTTTATTTATAATTTTTAAACATTAAATAATTTAATTTATTTATGAAACAATGATGATGTAGTAATTACCTTATTAATGAAATATTAACATAATTGATATTATAAATACCTAAATAAATGTAATTTGAGACTTTTTATAAATTAAACAATTTTTTAGGTTAATATGACATGTTATTATTGATTTAACTAACTTTTTTTTGAACTAATCATGCTGTTATGATTTTCACCAAAATCAATTACCAAAATTGTCAAAAGTGACATAAAATTGTTTAAAAAAAATATTATATTATTAATTGTTATTTTATTCCTAATAATATAAGGTTTGTAAAAATGACATAGATAATTTTATATATATTAATGATTAACCACTTGGGGTTCGTTTGTCTTGTTATAGTAAGTTTATTAACCATATAGTGTACGAAAACGAGAAGACACGATAAAAGTTAAATTATTTAACTTAGAGTTAAATCTATAAGATAAGGTTAAAATAGTAACCTAAACTTGTCTACATCCTATTGGTTGAGAGTTTTTAGACCCATACCCACTTTAGATTCGAAATAAATCAATTTTTATCTATTATAAACCGAATATGACTTTATTATAAAATAATATTTTACGTTTTTTCAATGGTGCCCCTCTCCTCCCTTATAAAAAGGGCGCCCCTTACCTCTTCTCTTCACATCCTTTTGAGCCTTGAAGCTCGGCCAAACCCTGCCAATTTCTCTTATCAACCTCTCTAGTTATATCACAGAGGTTCTGGTATTCTCAAAAGACCAACTCTAGTGCCCTAAGAAGAAGTTTAAAGGTGGTGCGTCGAGAAAGAGGTAATCTCTTCTACTGACTCTTTCAAGTTTCTTTCTTCTTCTACTCCCTATTATTTAGTTATTTAATTATAAAATAATAAAATCAGTCTTATTTATATACTGATATGTTATTATAAATATGAAACAACCCTTTTTCACCATCTATCCATCCTACAGAAAACAAAATCATTGCGCGTGCGTATGTAAGGAATACCGTCTCCACGCCATGGTGTAATCAGTTTTTCCACCACCACGATACTTGGATGGGTATAATGGTGTAAATAATAACTATATATGATTATTATAACATCATACGGATTCTATGATATTATATCATCCACTCTAATAACATTCAATAAATCTGGGAACAATATCACCGCTCGTGCGTACGTACGGATAACCGTCTCCACGACGCGATGAGATTCATTTTCCATGTTAACAATTCAAGAATGATTATAAAGTATATATAATAAGTAATCATGAAATATATGACATAACAATTCTACTAGATTTATTTATATATATATATGTATGTCATCTACTTAATTCCATTCAATTCAATAAGGAAACGAAAAACAACGTTCATGCGTACGTACGACCTACCATCTCCATGAACGGTGTATTTTATTTCATTTATCTATCTTATATATATATATATATTGAATATATATGATATATAAATCATGATTTAAATTCTGTAAGTAATTAAATCATGATATAAGTAATCCTAATATCAAGAACAACAAGTCCAAACACGTACGATAAATAAAACAATTTTACCCAAAACGCTACTTTAACATAGAATTTACAAAAGAACGGGTAATATAAAGTCATAAGTAAACCATATATGATATCATAAAAATTAAGATGATTCTTTAATAAGTCAATGACATTATTTAAATCATTATACAGGAGGTTCGGATATGTACGAAGCATATCAGACCTAAGGTAAGGGAAAATCTCACAATCTCATTTTTATCCGCGATTGTTTATATTTTAGAATTTACTGGGGAATATTTATCATCCAAATACATGTTTACTAGATATTTAATATTATTTCTATCCTCCTACAATTTTTTAAATCCAATTTTACCCATTGGTAAGTTTTTAGTAAAATATATGAAAGGAATATTTTTTCGTTTTTAGTATGAGGTACTTTTTTGACTTTTCCGGCCAATGTATGAGAAGAATGTTTTTTATGGAATGAATGGATTTTTAGAAAATTATTTCCATGAAGCTTCCTTTAAAAGTTTTCAAGTTTGTTTTTAATCAGATTGTTTTAGTTTAAAATTGTATGACATGTTAATAAATGAAAAATGTTTTTGAAGTAGAAAGGATATTTTCCTCAAGAATGAAGTTCTAGTGTTTTATCAAAATTATTTTCCATATAAGATAATATAAGGTTTTATTTCTATCCCTTTTTATAAATTGATTTGATTATGTTATGATGGAATTATTTTTATGAAGTACTTTTATCTTATATGTTTTATGTTATGATGACATGATGTTTAAGAATCCCATTTTTATTACATGGGTTATGTTATGATGTATGATTTATGATTTTGGGGAACACATAAGAATGGTTTCATTATGTGATGGGTGGGACCTATATCTCCCTCCAATGCATTGGGTAAAGATTTATATCTCATGATATAGACATGGATGGAATGGTATCTTAATCCGGTTCAGTGTTACAGGGCATAAATGAGGAGTGAACTCAATTCAGAAAGAGACTTTTTCCACTAAGATGGTCTTCGCAACAATGCCTTTGGTACTATGGAAATCATAACATGTGCTTAATGGTTGCCACAATTACATGTTTTATTATCATTCTATTTTATTAGGATTAATGTTTCTTTATGATCTATGCTTTACGTACTACCATGTTTTATGTCATTGCTCAAGATCTTGACGTTTAAACAACATGTTCATGTATTTAAGTTCAAATGTATATGATTTGTTTTATTTTATCCATGCTTACTCTTACTGAGCATTTGAGCTCACCCTTTTATATATTTTCTTATCCCCAAGATTTAAAGAAAGGTTTTAGGTAAGAAAACAAAAAGGGGAAGATCTTTATGGGAGATGTTTAAGATCTTTCACCACGATTAGAAGATTATGTTCCGAGTTTCCAAAGACACTAAACTATTACAGTCCTTGCGTGTTGGTTCTTGTTATGTATTAAGTATTCCACAAAAGTAATGTAATGTCCATGTACGTCAAGATTTGGGTCTCTACAATAAAAGTAGTTGGTGCATATAAATATTATTCCAATATTAGTTGGGAATCTCTCTAGGTAAATTTTATTCAATTTACTTGATCAGTATTAATTAAAAACATTTTTTTATACATCTTGAAGAAGCAGTTATTTATTCCAATAGGTTGTGTTTAATTTTTCACAATCTGTTTATAATTTCTCTTAAATTCCACTAAAAAATACATAGAAAGTTTATAATATGTTGTTATTTCTTAGTTCTTTAATTTATTCCCTCAAAGGGTGTCTATTGTAATGTGAATTTCTATATAAGTGGATTCAGTAATAAATCATCGCAGTTAGTTTTCAAAATGGTACAAAAACAAGTTCTTATATATCTGTGTGTAGGTGTGTATTATGAGTTATGATATTACCTTAAACATAATTACCACAATTATTTTAAAACATTAATATTATTTTTCATATCTCTATAAGGTTTTATGTATCTGCATTTATTCAATTATTATACACATATTATTTTAAACTTAAATTCTACTTTATTTTCTCAAACATTCAACTATTATACTATTTCAAATATATAGTTATTTTTTAATTATCTATGTCACCTCAATCAAATGCATAGGTTTGGTACTAGTGTAATTAGCATGAATTTTATGAAAAAAACACATTGACAATTTAGAGTGTAAATTTCTTGAATGCACACACACACACACACTTTTATATAAATTTTCATTCCAAATTTAGATAAATTTTTTTTAAACGGAAAATATAAATTTCTGATCAAGGAAACCAGGATTACAAATCTAATCAGGGAACGAGTTAAACCAAGAATGATCACCCCAACATTTTCCAAAATGATCCAAATTATGGGCTTTCGAATTACCATCTCTTTTGATAAACAAAAATTTGCATTCATCGAATCCATCGATCAGGGACCAAATATTTAGACTTTATCAATGCTCAAAATTATAATTTTCATCACTAAAAAAGCATTGATGATCTAAGTGATAATAAATGGTTCCTTTGTTATCACCTTTTTTAGCACTGATAAAAATCAATTTTCTTTAATTTTTTCATATATCAGGGGGAATACAAAACACCCTTTTATCAATGCTATCACACCACCTTTGTCTGCACCATATTCCACATGAATTACCCCACCCCCTCTTTATTAGAACTCACCCAACACCTCTTTCCCTTTATCTGGGCTTCCCCATAATCTATTAATGCTTTTATGTCATCTTCATTACTACTCACACATAGATTCAAACCTGTGAGCTCTGACTTCATTTACCAACACGTTTACCACTACTATATCAAAATTTATTTAATATTTTTACTATATATACATAATTTTTTATTATTTATATATTTATTCATAAAACTAAATAAATTTATATAGTTATTTTTAGATACAATTTTAAAATATGTCTATATATATTTACATATAATTATATATTCACATATAATTTTTTTATAATTTTTTTATAAATATTTATTGTAAATATGTTCAAATAATATATTTAAATACATTTAACTTATATAAATTTATATTATATATTTAATGATAATGATATATTTATAAAAATATATTTATATGATGTATTTACACAATATTGACACACACATATGCATGAATACACACACATATTTACACACATATAAAAGTATTTATATTTTCCATACAAACACACACATATTTATATTTATATTTACATTTCACACACACACACATAGAAGCACACATATTTATAATTATACACTGCATACACATACATATATATTTATATATTTATCTATAATATAAGATATAAAAATTTTGGGATGAAAGGATTAGCTTTGTAAGGACCCAGTTGGAGTAATGAACCACTGAGAGGGGGGGGGGTGAATCAGTGGTACCCCTTTTCCCCTTTTAAGTTCTCTTAATATTGATAAAAACCTTTGTATCCTGTTAAAGATATAATTCCCTGCTGAGAAAACAAACAAGCACACATACAAAGAAACACAACAGTTTACAAGGTTTACTATTTCATAAGAATAGCTACATCCTTGGTATGGTTGGAAACAATCCAGCACCATACAATCCACTAAGAATACAATCCTTGGATTATAGAGAGTAGGATATACCCTTAAACTCGTGAAGCACTATGAAACAATCACTTCAGTGTGTGTGAACCCTCTTAGCACAATAGGGAAATATCTCTTTTCTTTTAACAACTTATGTTACCTTCACTTCCTTTCAAATACACAAGTGTAAACAAGTTCATGACAAATCTTCACTTCCTTACCTAGAATAAAGGAATGGATTCCTTGGACTTGAGATAGATCAATTATAGTTCGAACTTCCCATTCCGAATATCCATTCCAAATTCTTCACTCTGAATTTTCTTCTTCACTCTGATTCTTCAATCCGAGTCTTCCTCTGTCTGAGAAACTCAGTACGATGACAGCCAGTACTGATTCCCCATTCCGAATCTCCTCTCTGAATTCTTCACTCCGAATTTTATTCTTCACTCCGATTCTTCAATCCGAGACATCCTCAGTCTGAGAAACTCAATACGGTGATAGCCAGTACTGATTCCCCATTCCGATTAGTTCAGTCTGAACTTCCCATTCTGAAAATCCATTCCCATTTTTCTCATTCCGAGAAACTCAATACGGTGTCAACCTGTATCAAATTATCGTTACAATTTAAACCATAATGAAACTCTATCGGCTAAACACTTCTTTTTATCTCTAGATTATCAGAGCTTCTCTCACTACTTCATCATAACACATTCACTTTGTACTCTTATCTCCTTTTATAGGTGCTTCAAAGTGTGCTTAGGTGGGAAACCAAAATATTTTCCCGCTCACTCAAATTCAACCAAATATTAATTTCTCCTAAAATCATGGAGTAATTAAGACTTTGTCAATGCTTTTAGAATCTTCTAAAATATTCTTCCACTTCTCTTGATTTAGAACTTTGGACTTTTCCAGATCCAACCTTGTTAAACAAGTTTCTCAGTATCACATTCTCGGATCCACTCATCTATCTTCTCGGAATCATATTCTCGGATCCACCCTTGTTGATTATTTAACATTACTTTCTTGGATCCACTCTTCTTGAGTCTTCGAAATCACTTTCTCAGATCCACTCATATTGATTCTTTGGAATCACTTCAATTCTTGACATGACTCTTCACCGCTTCTTCAGCATGACACCATTTCAATTCTCGGTATGACTCTTCATTACTTCTCGGTATGGCTTTTCATTGCTTCCTCGGTATGGAAAATTTTTCATTCTCGGTATGACTCCTCTTTATTCATCGATACCGAAGATTTTGTATTCTAGGTATGACTTCACCATTTCTCAGTACGACTTCACCAGTTCTTGGTACAACTTCTCCAATTCTCGGTGTGACTTCTCCAATTCTCAGTACGACTTCTGATTCTCGTTGTGACTTCTAGTTCTCAGTGCAAATTCTTCAATTCTTGGTATGACTTCAGGTTCTCAGAATGACTTCTTCAATTCTCAGTATGACTTCAGGTTCTTGGAATGGTTCTTCATGATTCTTGGAACGACTTCTGGTTCTTGATACGAATTCTTCGATTCTCGGTACTACTTCTCCAATAAACTTTTGCTTACATCGTGAGTACTTGCATATACTCACAAATTAGAGTTACCAAACAGCAAAGCATCGTCACAATTAGTTCCTTCACATCTCTTATCAGCCAAATTTTGAGAATGTGAAATTTCCCGGTTCTGAGCTTCTGAATTTCTAAACTTCGAATTCTAGACTCTGAATTCCAGACTCGGAATTCCAGACTCCAAATTCTTCGAACACCAGGTTCTGAATGTTCAATATTCTCGGTTCTGAATCTTCAAACTTCCAGCTTCCTAATTCTTAGAAATTCAAGGTGACTTTCCTTTATGAAAACATCCTCAAGATTAACAAAAGACAATCCCAGCAAACCATCTCTTCCTTCAGCTTGGTTCTAACAATCTCCCCCTTTGGATTGTGTTGTCAACCAAGTTTTCATAAATCACCAAACTTGGAAACCTCAAGCAATGGATTACTTACCAACATGAGCTAACTCATTGTAGGAAAAAAGAATCATTGACATCAAAACCATTCTATCCATAGGTAGTGAAAATAACATCTTTTTCTTCCTTTTCTAACATCTTCATTCTTCCTGTAAACAAATTAAAGTTCTTTCCTACAACCACTCCAACAAACAGTTAGAATAGTTCACATACACAAACAATGCTAAGTTCATATCTTACCCACAAATCTCTCTCTGAACAATAGATTTATGATACAAACAACTTCTCCCCCTTGACAAAACAATCCAAAGGTAAGAAGAGAGAAGGGATGGTACAAAATACCATATCCTTGAAGAGAAAGAGGTTAGAAACCCATGTTCAACCTCATTCTTGAGATTGATTCCTTTGGCAGAGGTTTCGTAAAAATATCAGCAACTTGTTCAGTAGATGGAACATATTCAAGATTAAGTTTATTCTTTTCAATCTGATCCAATTATTCATTCATGGCTTGAACCCATTCCAGATGCTCAAAGGATTCATTAACGTCATTTGGTTCCACTTTGGAATACAAGGAAATATGTGATATGGAATTACTTGTTCTTCTTGTTTGAATCGTGTGACGTTGATTGCCAATTATGTTCTAAGTTTTTACTTATTTCATTAACCCTGGATAAGTTTTGCATGTGCCTTCCTCGTCACTTGATATGGATGAATTTGATTCTTCATGTTGATTAGGATTACAATTCATTGCATCCTTATCAGAATCGTTAACTTCATCTTCCTCATCTTCTTTGTCTGTCTGGACATGCTTATCTTTCCCTAGATTTTCAATGACTTTTACATCAACTGCATCCAGCATTCTTCCTGTTTCTTTGTTAAAACATCTATAACCTCTTCCTTCTGGTGCATAACCAAGAAAAATTCCATCTTCTCATTTCTGTTCGAATTTTCCACTTTTTCCACCTATCTTCTTTATAATGCATGGGCTCCAAAAAAATTTAGCATGCTTCATACTTGGAGTAATTCCATAGAAAAGTTCATATGGATTCTTGTTTGATTGGGGCCTGTAGAAATATCGATTTTGAATATAGACAGCTGTACTTGTAGCTTTCCTCCAAAAGTAATGAGTAAGGCCATGTTCAAGAAACATGGTTCTTCCCATTTCTACCAAGCTTATGTTCTTCCTTTCAGCAACCCAATTTTGTTGAGGTGTATATAGAGCACTATATTCATGCTGAATTCTATGATTCTCAAGATAGTCTTCAAATTATTTACTTTTATACTCACCACCATTTTCTGTTCTCAACTTCTTCACAGAGTACTCACATTCTTTCTCATCTTTTCTTCTGAAGCTTTTAAACACTTTTAGGGCATCTGAATTGTGCTTCATAAACATAACACATGTATTGCGAGTAAAATCATCAATAAAGGTGATGAAGTACCGGTCTTCATTTGTTTATTGTTTTCTCATCGGCCCACATATATCAGAATGTATTAGTTCAAGGGGCTATTTAGAACAAATGTCAACCTTCTTATGAAAAACACTTGTAATCTTTCCTTTCTGACAGGTAGTGAAACACCAATCCCTTCTTCTTGGAAAATCTGGAATATCTCGAACACTATCCCTTTTAGATAACTTGATCATATTTCTCTGACACATGTGTCCAAGTCTTCTTTTCCACAACTGATTTTCTTCAACTAATCTCATGTAATAAGAGTTTTGTGAATTTCCAACCTGAAATAGATTTCCTTTGGTTCGTTGTCCTCTTATAACAATATCCCCATCTTCTTCACTTTTCACAACAAATCCATCTTTCTTGAGAAGATAAATTTGTTACCCTCATCACAAAATTGTGATACACTCAGCAAGTTGTGCTTCAACCCTTCAACATACAGAGTTTTCTTAGACTTCAATTTTTCCTTCCCAATGATGGATGATCCAACACCTCTGATTTTTAAAGATTCATCATTGCCAAATGTCACAATTCCTTATTTAAACTTCTTCGCATTCTTTAGGAACTTCAAGTCTCATGTCATATGTGAAGAACACCCACTATCAAGTATCCAAGGTCGTTCTTCCTTTGCAACTTTTAGAGCAGTTTCAACAACAAGATCTTTTTCTTATTTTACTTCTTTCTTCACCTTTGGCTTCTGAGAATTAAGAACTTTTTGGTGAGCCAGTAACAGAACAAGTCATCCTTTTTCAAGGTGTCCAGGTTGTTCACACCTTTCACAAATGGTCTCCAGAGGCTGGAACCTAATTTCTATCTTGACTTCCTTCTTCTCAACTTTCTTCAAGAAAATATCCTCACTCTTTTTCTTTGAGGTGATTGAATCCCCCTCAATCTCAGCCTTTCATAACTTATGGGGTGGTGATAATAATGTTGATTGAACCAACACATATTCTTTGTATGCCCAAATCCACCACAATACCAACAGTACCCATAGAAGGAGTACCTTCCTCTAAAGCTTTTGTTCTGATACTTCTTTGTTGCTCTTTCTTCATACCTACAAACCATTCTTTTGTTATCAAGATTGCTCTGCTAGAATTATGACTTCTCTAATTTTTCTTGTTTTTCACCAGTGTTAGACTTAGGTTTCCTTGAAACTTCAGAGTTCCCAGAAATTCTAGTCTTGGCCACATAAGTAACTTTCTCAGATTTCTTCCTCACAGCAACCAATTTATTCTTCTGTTGAATTTTCTCAGAATGTTCTTGTTGAGAGCCTTCACCAACACCAGTAGTTGAGTTTTTAAAACAAATGTTTTTTTATTCAACTTCTGAGAGATTCTTTTGAATGATTTCTAATTCTTACTCTTTTTCCTTCAGCTTAACTATAATGTGATCATTTTGGGTTTTCTCATCTTCAAGAGACTTCTTCAAATCTACAAGTACTTTCTCAAGTTATTCTTTGTCATTGGCTTGATTGGATGCTAAGAAACATTCATCTTCTAACTTTTTGTTAAGATTCTCTAGCCTTCTGATCTTCCTTAAACATTCCTTCAATTATTCTTTCTGATGTATCTCAAGCTGAGTTTCTTCTTCTTCTGAGTTGCTGCTTCTGAAATCTTCATCATTCACAGTTTCAATGAAAGTATTTTCCACACCATGCTCAATTTCTTTTTCAGATTCAGCATCACTTTCTTCATCTTCTTCATTTGTAGATATAAAACGTTTTCTCTTGGATTTGAAGAACTTTTTTTCTTTCCCTGACTTTCCTTTACCACCCTGAATCTTCCACAACTTTCTTGGATTTCTTTCTTCTTCATTGCCATCTTCTTAATTCTCCTTTTGACGATAGTTAGCCGCAATGTGGCCAAGGCCTCCACATTCAAAACACTTCAAGGGATGTTTTACCTTGTATTTACCGGTGCCAATTTTAAATTTTTTTTAAAACAATGATAAAATATCATTAAGATTTTTACATACCTCAGTTTCAGAGTCATGATTAACACCATCTTCTTTAATCAAGATCTTATTAGACTTCTCCTTCTTCAGGGCCTTGAAAGATAATTCTCTGTCAACCTTTGTCTTGGTCTTTATAGCCTTTTCCCTTATCATCTCATAAGTAATGAGTGTGCTATGAAAATCATCAAGAGATAAGGTTTCCGAGTCTCTATCTTCTAATGAAGATACCTTCACATAAAATTTATCCGGAAGAATCCTCAAGATTGTTTCCACCATAGTAGAGTCTTTCATATCTTTACCAAGACATCTGATGGTACTAACAATATCGTTCACCCTGGTGAAGAAATACCCAACATATTCATGCTCTCCCATCTTCAAGTCTTCATAATTCAACCTCCATATTTGAAGTTTCACATTCTTAACTTTTGTATTGCATTCACATATGTTTTTTCGTTTGTCCCATATTCCTTTGGATGTGGCGACTCTCAATAACTCACTTTCATAAATTGAATAAAATATAGAATTATTGGCTCTTCCATCATTCTCAAGAAACTTCTTATCGACATGTGTAAGTGGAAAATTTTCTTCAATGGGGGGAAACCAAACTGTTGCAGATTCAAGAACTTCATAATTAATAGACATGAGATACGGTAGCATTCTATCCTTCTAGATGTGATAGTTCTTCCCATAAAATACCAGAATGCCTTTGGTGTTCACACAATTCAGATTCTCCATCAGCAAGGAAAACAAAGGAACCTCTCTTTGATACCACTTTTAAGGACCCAATTGGAGTAATGAACCACTGAGAGGGGGGGGGGGGTAAATAAGTGGTACCCATTTACCCTATTTAAGTTCTATTAATATTGATAACAACCTTTGTCTCCTATTAAAGATATAATTCCCTACTGAGAAAAAAAACAAGCACACATCCAAAGGAACACAACAATTTACAAGGTTCACTATTCAATAAGAATAGCTACATCCTTGGTATGGTTGGAAACAATCCAGCACCATACAATCTACTAAGAAAACAATCCTTAGATTACAGCGAGTAGGATATACCCTTACACTCGTGAAGCACTGTGAAACAATCACTTCAGTGCATGTGCACCCTCTTAGCACAATAGGGAAATGTCTCTTTTCTTGTAACGACTTATGTTACCTAATCTTCCTTTCAAATACACAAGTGTATGCAATTTCAGCACAAATCTTCACTTCCTTACCCAGAAGAAAGGCAAGGATTACTTGGACTTGAGATAGATCAATTACAGTTTGAACTTCCCATTCCGAATATCCATTCCAAATTCTTCACTCCAAATTTTATTCTTCACTCTAATTGTTTAATCAGAGTCTTCCTCATCCTGAGAAAATTAATAAGGTGACAGCGAGTACCGATTCCCTATTCCAAATATCCATTCTGAATTCTTCACTCTGAATTTTCTTCTTCACTCCGATTCTTCAATCCGAGTCTTCCTCAGTCTGAGAAACTCAATATGATGACAGCCAGTACTGATTCCCCATTCTGATTAGTTCAGTCCGAACTTCCCTTTCCAAAACTCCATTCCCATTTTTCTCATTCTGAGAAACTCAATACAGTGTTAACCAGTATCAAATTCTCGTTACAATTGAAACTGTAATAAAACTCTGTCAGCCAAACACTTCTTTATCTCTCTAGATTATCAAAGCTTATCTCACTACTTAATCATCACACATTCACTTTTTACTCTGATCTCCTTTTATAGGTGCTCCAATGTGTGCTTAGGCAGGAAACCAAAATATTTTCCCGCTCACTCAGATCCACCCAAATCTTAATTTCTTCTGAAATATTGGACTAATTAAGACTTTTTAAACTCTTATAGAATCTTCTAAAATCTTATTCCACTTCTCTTGATTTAGAACTTAGGCCTTTTCTGGATCCAACCTTGTTACACAAGTTTCTTAGTATCACATTCTCAGATCCACTCATCTGTCTTATCGACATCATATTCTCGGATCCACCCTTCTTGATTCTTCAACATCACTTTCTCGGATCCAATCTTCTTGAGTATTCGACATCACATTCTCGGATCGACTCATCTTGAGTCTTTGGAATCACTTCAATTCTCGGCATGACTCTTCTCCGATTCTTTGACATGACACCATTTCAATTATCAGTATGACTCTTCATTACTTCTCGGTATGGATTTTCATTGATTCCTAGTTATGAAAAATTCTTCATTCTCAGTATGAGTCCTCTTTAGTCATCGATACCGTAGATTTTTTATTCTTGATAGGACTTCACCAGTTCTTGTTATGAATTCCCTAGTTCTTGGTACGACTTCTCCAATTCTCGGTGTGACTTCTCCAATTATCGTTAAGACTTCTGATTCTCGGGGTGACTTCTGGTTCTCGGTGCGACTTCTTCAATTCTCAGAACGACTTTAGGTTCTCAGAACGACTTCTTCAATTCTCGGTATGACTTCAAGTTCTCGGAATGATTCTTCCTGCTTCTCAGAATGACTTCTAGTTCTCGATACGACTTCTCTGATTCTCCGTACGACTTCTCCAATCAACTTTTTCTTTCATTATGAGTACTTGCATATACTCACAAATTAGAGTTACAAAATAGAAAAGCATCATCACAATTAGTGCCTTCACATCTCCTATCAGCCAGCTTTTTAGAATTTACAATTTCCCAGTTCCAAACTTCTGAATTTCCAGACTCCGAATTCCAGACTCCGAATTCTAGACTCTGAATTACAGACTCCGAATTCCAGACTCCAAATTCTTAGAACACCAAGTTATGAATGTTCAATATTATCAGTTCCAAATCTTCAAACTTATTTCTTAAGAATTCATAGAAATTCAAGGTGTCTTTCCTTTATGAAAACTTCCTCAAGATCAACAAAAGACAATCCAAGCAAACAATATCTTACTTCATCTTGGTACTAACAAGATTAAGGAGGGATAAAACCCATGTATTTTAAAGGGTTTTAGGTGCCTTAGGGGTCAGGAGTGACTCCAGGGAGGTTCTAGGTGAATCAGATATCCTGAAGGCTAAAAAGGCTACAACCTATAGCCTTTCATGTTGTGAATTTGATGTTCATGATGTGAAATTTCCATGAAAGATAATTACCCTCTATTAGAGGATTTCATCTTGTGAACTTATAGTTTATTCCGTGAATATATCTATCCAGATAAAGAAAAGAGAGAAAAGGAAAAGGGGATAGGGAAAAGGTTGTTTAGCTCAAAGAGCAACGACCATGCCTTATTCCTCCACTTAGGGTTCCAAGGAGAGTTCTCCCTAATTTCTCAGCATATTTTAATGTTTTTCATAGAAAGAGGTATCCTAGGGTTATGATAACACTCTGTCTTCCATATTAGTTTACTTCATTTTATCTCTCTAAAGGTATAGTGACATTTATTTCATTATTCTTTATTTTTAGGGTTTATATCTGGTATTTTAATCTCCACCATCTGAAGCCTAATTAGAGGCCGATATTCAATGAGTAAAAATATATGGGTATAAGTTAGGTGGTGCATAGATTTATCTTGATTAATCCTTTGTTATTTGGTATGTGGTAAATTGGTGCAAGTGGGGTAGTTTGGGTGTGATCAGTTTTATATTGAATTTATTTTCTACTATTATTGGGTGGTGTTGAAGGGTACCCACATATGTGATATAGTATGTTTTAGCCTGGTATGATGTGGTATGTGTGAAATTGGTTTTTGTGATCAGTTTTCTAGGTTTTTGATAATTATGTATTTTATTAATGTGAAACTATGGATATTATGGTTCCTTGGGAGCATGAGGGGCATGGACCATGATACCTTGGGTGATATTGATCACCATAAGTTGGGTGACATATTTTTAGGTGCCAATGAGGGTTTTATGGAGTTTTGGACAAGGGTTTTGGTGATTTCTGCTCACCATGGTTGGCCGAGAAAACCTTTGGGGTTATGTGTACATAGTATAAGCACCTAGTGATGTGGTTTTGACCACTAAATGTGGGTAGAGGACTCTTTAGATATAGAAGATTAGGAAATTGTAATGACCATCAGTTCAGATGAGGTTCTCACTATAGAAGGCCACATGTGATAGTGTGTGAGACCATCAGATGGGGACTAAGGATCATTGTTATATTTGGACCGATGGTCCAATACTATGGACGGATGAGTATCGTTGTGCCAAGATACATTGGGTTTCCAAGTCGACGTGATTTAATAAGTGTAATTTCAATAAAGTTTTGATATGTTTATATTCATGCCGATGGGATATCAGATTAAATTGATGGGTTTGAATGGAGATGCATCTAGGTAATGACATGTTGTATATGTGGAAATGGTTGGAATATTATGCCGTGTAGTCTATAAATGGATAGAGGACTGACTATTCTTTTGATATGATAGATAATGGATGTATCATTCTACTCTAACATTTGTTGAAGAAGGAAAAGGCTCTCTTCTGGATGACGAGCACAAGTGAAGCAGGTTATGTGATGTGTGTGTAGTTACAATTTATTTACATTTTTCATACATTGGTATACGTATGGATATAAGTTTGGAAAATTTTTGTGGTGTAATATTGAATTAATACTCACTTTCTACATGGTCTGCTCAAAGCGTGTGAAGATTTTATGGATTTGAGTGAAGGAAAGGGATCAGACTCATGGTTTGGACCTCAGTGAACTAGTATATGATGAGGGTGTACCAGATGGATAACACAATTTTTTGCAGATGAACCATGTGATTCCTCTATATTTAACTCAACTTATTTTTGGGTTTTACTTAAATACTTATATGATCATCCCATGGGAAATATTGAATGCTTATATATGACTATCTAGACATGTAGATGTTATCTTGTATATATCATAGGAGTACTTTTGACTCATCATTGTCATTTTTTTATATTTATTCTAATGGGTTTGATTGTATAATTTCATTGTGTTATTATTATTACTGATATTATTATTATTTTTATCCTAGAGGGTATAGTCTCCCCACTATCACTCAACAGACCATCGATGCTAATTGGTATCCTTTAGCATATAGGGAGGCACACCTAAGGCCTTATGGCACACCAACATGGAGTGATAGTTCAGTGGATTCTGGTTCGAAATTATAGAAAGTGGTATCATATCATGGTTAGTTAAAAATTGGTAATTGTGTTCGGTTAGTTTCTAAGTGGAATTAAAGGCGGGTTTTTGAAAATAGTATGTTATTTTGGTTATAGTAGACTGAAGCTTAGTAAAGTGTCAGAATTTGGGATGGAGGTTTTTTTGTGCATCTGAATAGCACATGAATGAATTGAATTCAATGTTACCAAGGAAAAAGGGATTGTTGTTATGGTTTTAATGGTTACAATTTTGATATTTTATTTAGATTATGATGTATTTGGTATTACTGATTTTTGTTTGGATTCTTGGACCAAGAGGTGAGATTGGAGCATTCATGCATCATGATAGGAACTTAGGATAACATGAAATATGTGTGGTATTGTGTTTATTTCTTGGAACATAGAATAAAGTAAAGAGGTGAGATGTTTAAAGTGTCAACAATAGGTTAACCAAAGTTTTCCTACATATCCTATTGGTGGTATTATACTCAGATATCCCAAGTATGTGGTTCTTGGTGTTCTTGGTATGCAATCCTACAAGTATATATTGTATGTGCTTGAATCTAATATGGTTGGGAAGGGGAAGTGAGGCTAGATGAAATGTGATATGAGTGAAGTAAAGAATAATAAGGTTGGTGAGGTGCACTTCCTATTAAATATTTCCCTATCTGTGATATCTAGACTATTATTATAGGTTTTGATCATGGTTTTTGGTTCTTCATGTGATGAAGCTCTAGTGAAGTGTTAAGGAGACAAGGATGTGGTGTCACTAGGGTATGCACAAGATGAGGCCCCTTAGGATAGGGATGAGCATGATCCATAGGTGGAGGCTCTAAGGTTGGTGGGAAAACCTCAATGGTAAACATAAATTGGGCCATGGATGAATGATCAACTCAGGGATAGCTTGGTGTGGATTGTTCAAAAAATTGACTAGGGAGCTCAGGGAGTTGAGCTACCAATGGGTTATCTGATATGGAAGTTTTAATCATAGATCCCCCTTTATTGCAGGATGAGGGTGGAATATAGAGATAGAGTTGAATATAGAATCATTGTAGACTATTTCTGATCATATTGGTAAACCCCCAAGGTGGAGGGTGAACTTGGACACTTATATAATAAGGGGCTAGGGAAGTGCTGGTGGGATGTACAAGTACAAGTAGGTAGGCATGATGGACTGATGTGGAAGAATTTTGAGACTATGTTATTTGAGAAACTCTTCCATGAGACATTGAGGGAGGATTAATCTTGAGAGTTTATTCATTTATAGAGTAGAAACTACAGTCATGGAGTATGTTGGTAGGTTTATAGATCTATCATGTTTTCACCCACTCTAGTAGGAGATGACATCTACACAATGAGATGGTTTGAGGATGGTTTGTGTCATGCCACTAGGGTATAGGTGAACATATCCATATTAACCTCATTCTAGGAGGTAGTGAACTATTAATTTATAAATGAGGGAAACATGAGGGATATGACCTTACTGATCCAGATAATGGACTTAGACGAGATGGGAAGTGGTGATATGAGTAGCTAAAAGCAAGGTCATAAGGAATCCTAACAGGGCAGTCGGGTTAGAGACTCAGGAAGGTCACTGAAGAGTGTATCATTAATAGTATGATTCTAGTTTGGAAAGATAGATCATGTTCAAACTCAGTGTGAGAGAACTCTATAAGATTTTCAAGAATTTGGGAAAATAGATAATTTAGAGAGGTTCTTCCGAAAGTCATCTCATACAACTAGGAGTTAGGGATCAGGTCAGACTCATGGATCTGATGTAGGAGTGGGAGTAGTACCAGGAGATTGTATCCAGGATACAACTTCACAAAGTAGAGAGAGAGATACCAAGAACTAGGGGTAGTGACTATTAGTATATACAAATCTAAAGGATGGAAAAGTGTCAAGAAGTTAGGCTTCATTCCATATGCATGTGGGAGAGATGATTGGTTCAGAGCTGGATATGGATTCGATGATGGTTAGAGTTATACCATGGCCATGGTTGTGTCATTTGGTTTTTGGAATGACATACATTATTGCATGAGTCACACATATGATAGGTTTATTAACTAGGTTCTAGTTAATATGTGATCATTGAGGATTGTTCATGACTAATATGGGATGCATTGGAATCAAGGAACTTTTGTGGGCATCATATATGATATAGGATCTTTTCGAAACTAGGTGTGATGTATGAATTTTGGGTATCAACCATGATATGGGACATTATGGGTATAATATGTAATTTAAATGTAAAATTATCATTGGATGAGATGTATAATTGATGGAATTTGATGGTTGGAAAGTGGGTATCTTGGGGGATGATTGGTGTGGAACCATCGAGATGTTGGGAAAGGGGACAGAAAGTGATCAGGTAAGGGATTCCTAAGGTATGGAGTTCCATAGAAGGAATATACATATTGAGAGAATGATATGGATATATTTGGTACCACTTCATCAAGAGGGTAATAGGAAAGTGAGATGCTAGGTATGAGTAAGAGCTCTGGTCAGCATGTGGCTAAATAGCTTAAGGATGAGCTATTGCTAGGTTGATAGGTTGTAAGATATAGAATATTATAGGATAAAAGGACTAGATTAAGGAGGGTTAAAACCCATGTATTTTAATGTTTTTTATGTGTCCTGTGGGTTATGAGTTACCAGGGTAAGGTTCTAAGTGAATCAGACAGATCAGAGGCTCAAAAGGCTGCAACCTATAGCCTTTTGTGTTGTGAACTTGTAGTTCATGACATGAACTTTCCTAGTAGGGAAAATACCTCAATCATAATGTTTTCATGGTGTGAACTTATATTTCATACAATTAATCTTACCATCCAATGAAAAAAAATAATATAAAGATAGAAAATGAAAAGGGGTGGGGGAAAGGGCCATTCGACTGGGTGAGCAGCAGGGGCACCTCCTTCTTCTACCTAGGGTTCCAAGGAGGGTTCTACCTTATTTCTCACTAGATTTTGGTTCTACTCATCATATGAGGAAGCCTATTGTAAGGTTAAAACTCTATATTTTATTTCATTTTATTTATTTCACTCTCTCTTGAAGCATTGTAGTGTTTATGGTGTTCTTCCCAATTTTCAAGTTTTATATATAGTTTTCTAATTTATAACATATGAATCCCAATCAGAGTATAGTATTTTATGATAATACATATAAAGGTATAAGGTTGGGGTTCCTATATTTATCCTAAGTATTCATGTGTTATGTGACGTATCATAAATTGGAATTATTGGGGTGGTCTAGGTGTGTCCAGTTTTATATTGCCTTTATTTTCTATTATTTTTGGGTGGTACTAAAGGGTACCCATGTGCATGATAAAATTTGATCTTGGAATTTCCGGAAAATTGTTAAATGGGGTTTCATGATTGGTTTTGAAGGTTTCTTCTTCTTATTTATTTTATTAAACCAAGCCTAAAGCTATGATGGTTCCATGGGAATGCATGGGGCATGGCCTGCGAGACCTTGAGTGATGTTGATCATCAAAATTTGGGATACATGGTTCATAGGTGGTAAAAAGGGTTCATTAGAGTTTTAGACTAGTGTTTTTGGTGAATAACACTCACCATGGTTGGTTGATAGCATCTCCAGGGTCGTTTGTACATAGGATAAGGGCCTAGTGAGGTGATTTTTTCCACTCAATGTGAGTGTAGGACACCATAGATATAGAGGATTAAGGGTTGGTAATGACCATCAATTTAGAGGATGATATCATCATAAAAGTCCATGTGTGATGCTGTTCGAGACCATATGATTGGGGACGAGGTTCTCCATTAGGTTGTGTTTGATGGGCATAAACTATGAAAGGAAAGGTATCGACATGCCTTGGGATGTTGGACTTCCAAGATGGTGATGATCTAATAAGTGGAAGTCCAATGGACTTATGATATGTTTAAGGGTGTTATAATGGGATTTTATATTAACTTAATGGGTTTTATGGATATACAGGCAGGTAATGACATGTTTTGCATGTGTTAATGTTTTTCACATGATGTAGTGTGGTATAGAAATGGATGGGAGATTGAGGGTTCATCTGGTATGATAGATAGTGGATACATCCCTCCACTCCAGCATTGTATAAAGCAGGTAAAGTATCCCTTGTGGATGACGAGCATAAGTGATGTGGGTTATGTGATGCGTGATTAGTTATTGTTTATTTATGTTTTCCATACACTGATATATGCATGGATATATGTTAGGAACATGTTGGTGGTGTCCTGCTGAGTTCAAATCACACCCAACATGGGTCCCTTGGGACATGTGTGGACTTTATGGATTTGAGTGCTGGAAAGGGAGTAGGCTCTTGGTCTAGACCTTAGTGAGCTGGGATGTGTCGAGGTCACATGGGATGGATGACATAGTTTTAGGAAGATATACAAGGTGGTTCCTCTATGACAAACTGGAGTTATTTTTGGGTTTTACTAGGAATGATGCGACCATGGATTGAAACCCATGACCTCAAAAATTTATTAAAATAAATTAATTATACAAATGGATGATGGAATTACCTGATAATAAAAGTGACACACATAACACCATCAGAAAAAAATAAGGACTTGCAAAATCACCTTTTTCTGTGTCTACTGCCCCTTCCTTGAGATCTTCGCTGACCTCTTGGATGCCTACCTATACTGAATTATTTTGGATCTATCCAAGTGTCACAATGATCATCCATGTCTGATGAGTCATCCTTTTCACTCTGAGATTTAGCATCTTGACCTCCATTCCTATCATTTCTTGGAAATAAATCTCGATGTTCTTCATCATCATTAATCATGTTTTATTATATGAAATTGACTCAGGGAAAGATGTCATTAATAAGAGAGACATCCCTAGAAAAATATTGAATGATTTCAATAGTAACACGAAAGGACTCCCCACTAGATTCCACCCATAGGTTGTTATTTACAACCTCCATATTCACCAAATAAGGAGAAAAATTATAGACAGTGTATATTCCAATATGTGACCAACCTTCCTTTTATCTTCTTTTGTTTTTAATGACTTTCCTCTTGATGACCTCAATATTGAGTGCATCAAAATTAGGGTTGTCAATGGATTCCAACATAGTAATGAAATTGGGTTCTTTTCCTTCCTATTCATGAACTCCCATTTCTTTAGACCTCGAATCAAAAACATTAAATTCAATGGTAGAAGGTAGGACAACTGTATCTATAAGCTTTAAATCTAAGGTATTCTTTTCATGGGACAACATATCCCTAAATACATCCTTATCATTGGAACCTATATCCCATATAGCATAAGAGGATTCCTAAGATCTCACTTTGAGATGATTTGTAGGAGGAGACTCTATACTACCACAACTCACTAAAAGAGTTGCAATCTGCCTAGGGGTGGAGCTTCCACACAAAAGGATTTAGTGCCCATAGTAGCCTCAAATATCACTTTAATAAGCCCTATAGGAAGATACTCTCCTCTAACACATCTCACTGGGTTATCCAGAGTAGATGTAATCGAAGAAGGCGGTGGAGCCTCCATATAAGAGGATTTAGTTCCCATAGTAGTTCGTGGGAACATATTTTTAGTAGAGAACCTGAAATTTCTCAACACCTTCCTGGCAACATCCTTTCTAACCTTTACCTGTAACTTCAATTGAGTAGGATATGATATATTTCCATTATTATTTCCTTTCAAATAATCATATATAATCGATTCAACTAGGTCATCATTAGGTGAGTCATCATGAGAACTCACTTTCTATATGACATTAGCCTAGTGAACCTATCCCTGATCACCAACTTGATCAAAAAAAGGATAAAATAACCTATTATGAGACTATAAAAAACATCAAAGGTGGACACCATATACTGGTTTGTATTTGAAGCCATCAATACACTGCCCCCTTGTCATTCCACTATCTAGGCTGACTAGGTATAGTGGTTAGACCAGTGGACTTCAAGCTAGAGCCAATGCTGTCTCTGGAAGAGGCCCCAATAGTTGAAACAAGCTTATCCTTGTAAAAAGGTTGAACCATCTTACCGAATAGTAGCTCTAAACCATCATGGGAAACCTACTACTTCCATCGGACCATGTACCATTCCATATTATACCCTTTAAACATGGGATATTTATCCTTCTTATCCCTATTCACCAGAGGTAGCTTGAACATACAATGTTCAATTTCATGACCACAATTTTTTACAATTGGAACACTTTTGGCCCCTATGAAAATTTTCCTTAAAATTTCCAATACAAAAAAAAAATGAATAAAAATTCACGAACATTCTCATATTAAATAGATAATTCAAATTTTAATTCACCAGTAACTAAAAATTGTTTCAATAAAAGGAGATAATAGATCAAATTCAATAAGAATTCATGTAAAGTGACCAAATCTGACAATCTTAGTCTCTTTTTCAATCATGATGGGAATTCCCATAGTAGAAGCAACATACCAAAGAATATTGGGATGAAAAAAACCAATTCAGGCCTATGACCTTGATCCATGTTTGGGTCATTGAGTTATTCACTTGAGAGAGATAAAACCATGGATCCCATTCATGTAGTCTCAAAGTTCATGACTCAAGGGAGGTATATCCGAAGCCCCAGGATTTTAATTTCAATGCCTATGAAGGGAAGATGACATGAATGAAGCCCATAACAATTTAAATAATGTGTTATCTATCAAATATTTGGACTTGAAAGATACATATCTTCAAATCCTTATGCTTCCAAGCATTGGAGCTTCTTTGCCGGTACTACCAGGTGATAATAGAATGCCTGAAGTCTTCAACTCAGGACATTACATACACAGTTCATATTGATATATTTTATAATATATAGATGTAATTTTAATTATATATATAATTATAAATAATTATAAAATAATATTTAAAATAAATATATATTATATATATAAATATATACTATATTTATATAAATATATATATTTTGTTATATAAATTATATTTAATAATATATAAATATGTATATAAAATATATATTCAAATTACCCTTTATGTGTGTGTATTTATATATTTATATAGATATACATTTAAATATACACATAAATATATATTTTTTTATTGACATAAGCATATTTATATATAAACATTATACATACACCAACACTTGTATAGGTATATATATATTTATTCATTTTATAAGGAAAATAAAATGGATAATTTTTTATTTTAAATAAAATTAATAGTAAATATTTATTTCCATATGGTTTATATATTTTAAAATACATTTTTATCTGAATATGTTTAAATATTTATTTATATACTTAATTTATTATTTGTAAATATATGAAAATAAAAATGTATTTAATTATAAAAAACACCATGATAATAAAAATAGTAAAATTTCAATACCATAATATCTATATGAGTGTAATTATTTAGAATAAATTCAATCTTTATGGGAAAAATTCAAGAATACCCTTTTAAAAAAATTTGGAATTCCATCAATTTTTTTTTAAAATTAAGTCACCTTGACAAAAAAATCAATTTAGAGGCCCTTTAAAACTTTTTGACCTCTATAAAATGGTAAATGATGTATCCATAGTCACAATGTCATGGATTTGTTCACAAGCTTTGATTTGATATGTGGTAGAACCCAAATAGAAATCTAGAAACAAATTTATGCTCATTTGAAGTTCAATTTATGTTTTCAACTTATTTTAGACAGTTAATTAATTTATTGAATTTTTCTATTTTCAAATTTTTTTTAAATTAATATTAATCAGTAATAATTAGGAAATTATTAATTAATTATTATTTTGAATTATTTTATAAACCATTTTGACTAAATATCATATATATTAAGTGTAATTACATATTTAGTATTATATAAATCACATTTAATAAAATATATTATATTTAAATACTAATATATGATTTTTAATAATATATAACCATTTTTAATGAAATATATCTTTTATTAGTGCTAAAAAGCACAGATAAAGGCCACCCTATATCTGTGTTAAAATAAGCACTAATAAAGGGGAATTCTAAATATAACGAAATATGTACTAGTATTAGAGAAAAATCCCAAAAATAATTTCCCATGTAGTTTACATTTCATACATATATGTATGTATATTCATATATAAATACATTTTTTGTATATATATGCACACACCCTCTCCCTCGTTCTCTCTCTCTCTCTCACACACACACTTTTACAATGTGTGTGTGTGTCTATATTTATACAATGTATTTGTGTGTGCTTGTGAGGGAGGAAGGGAGAAAGAGAGGGATATGGGAGGGGTTAGAGGGGGAAAAGGAGAGGGAGGGAGGGAGGGAGGGAGATAGGAACAGATGGGGAGAGGGTGAGAGAGGGTGAGGGGAGAGATAAATAAAGGCAGAGGGGGAGAGGGAGAGAGAGAGGCGGGGAGTGGGGAAGAGGGAGAGAGAGAGGGAGGGATGGGGGGGGGGGGTGAGGGATGGGGGAGATAGTAGACATAATGTTTTTATATATACAAATATAGACATACATAAAATGTAATTTGGTATTAGTAATTTCCAATGTATTTTTTTCTTACATTGTATATACTACTTATAATTCATTGTGAATTTCTATTTTAAATTTTAATTTTAATTTTTAATGTTTCGAATTGAAATTAAATTTCAAGTATATATTTTCACAAGTAAAACTTAATTTTTACTGTTACATT
The DNA here is from genome assembly GCA_963277665.1 of Viscum album. NCBI lineage: Eukaryota > Viridiplantae > Streptophyta > Magnoliopsida > Santalales > Viscaceae > Viscum > Viscum album. The sequence continues at coordinate 673,221,822 of OY728134.1, read as the reverse complement.
TAGAGTAGAAGTTTTTATTTGTAACTATAAATATTTACTGAGATTTTTTGTTAAAAATTTCTATTGAAATTTTAAAAGTTTAGAATATAAATTAAATTCCTATAAAAGTTATACTCATAACTAAAAAATTTCACTATGAATTTATATTATTGTTTTTGAAGTTTCTATTTAAAATTAAACTTTGAGTATAAATTTTCACTAGTGACTAGAAACTTTTAGTTTAAATTTTCATTGAAAATTTCCATATAAAATTTTTATGTTCCTAATGAAAATGAAATTTTGATTATAGTTATCCATAAATAACTATAAATTTTTATAATAAATTATCATTGAAATTTTCTATTTGAATTTTATAAGTTTATATAATAAATTAAACTTGAAGTAAAAATTTTCCTCAATAACTAGAAACTCTTATAAAAAATTTTCATTAAAAGTTTCCATTTGAATTTTGGAAGTTCTCATTGAAAATGTTGATTTGAGTAGAAGATTTCACAAGTAACTAGATATTTTTACTATGAAATTTTATTAAAAATTTCTATATGAATTTTAGTATTTTACATTGGAAATTAATTTTGATTCAAATTTAAAATGATAACAAGAAACATTTACTATGAATTTTCATCGAAAATTTATATTTTAGTTTTGGAAGCATTTATTAGAAATTACAGTTTGGGTAGAAATTTATAGTGGTGAATGTAAACTTTCACTATTAATTTGCACTATAAATTTCCATTTTTATTTTGGAAGTATGCATTGAAATTAAAAATTCAAGCAGAAATTTCAACTGGTTTCTTGAAATTTTAACAATGATTATTCATTCTGAATTTCAATTAATATTTTGAAAATTTCTAATGGAAATTAAATTTTGGATAGAATTATCCACTGCTAACTGAAATTTACACTATCAATTTTAATTGAAAATTTTTATTTAAATTTATAAATTTTCGTAGAAATTTTATTTCAAGTATAAATTCTCATAAGTAATTTAAAAACATCGGTATAAATTTCAAGTTCCATCCTCCACTATAAACTTTCTCTTGAAATTTTTTATGAAAATTTCTAGTGTTACTTTTCAACCACAAGTGAAAATTTATATTTAAAAATTATAGTTCAATTGTAATGAATCTATTTTTTTGAGTGAAGTAGGTGGATAAATGATTTGGAGTTTTCTAATTTTAAATGATTTTATTTTTGATAAAAAAATTAATTTTTTGGGTGACGTAGGTGGATAAATTTCTAGGTGGGAAATAGAGGCAGTGTTTGTCGAAAACCCATAATGTAAACCACTGGGAACTTGGTATATAGGCACAAAGTACCCTTTGTTTAAGGATGAGTGAGTGTTTCCTAGGTTTGGTCACCCGGTACTCATTCTTGTTACACTAGGTAGTTAGTGATAGTACACCAAGTACTTATTATGTTTCATGTTTGTTTTTTAATGGGGGTATTTTTTTGTGATTTCTTGGTCCTAGATTTAGGGTTATAGGTTGATATTTCCTTTTAAAAAGGCTGTTATATAGTGATTTCATTTCAAAATTCTTTATCTACCACTTTTCAACTTCATCTGATGATTTTCATCTATTTCATAATGGTTTGAAAATTTGTTTATTGCATTGGAACTGGGATAATGAGTAGATTGTTTTCCATATGGTTTTGTTCAAATACATCAAGGTTGAGATTCATCTATTATATAATTATTTTTTTATAGTTTTAAATATATTATTAATATTTTGTGGCTAGAGTTGGAGTTAGGTTTTCAACCCTCATACATATTATTAATGTAGGCGGTTTGAACCTTCTATGGGATTCTAATTCACTACTATAGTGTATTTGTGTTAATGTGATATTTTAATCTAACTATGTTATGATTGTTTGACATTGAATTGGTGAATAATTATAGAGGAAATTAATTATTTTACTTATTATAAATTATTAAATCAAATTATAGGTACAATTTTATTATCTCTTAAATGATTAAGTGATGTATATTCCATGGAATAAAATGAGATTTGTGATTAATTAAATATTTTAGTGGTATAGAATATTAATTAAAGATTTAATATATAGAATCATTACTATGAACTTATGATCATTATGTTTTTAATAATAATAATTCATTGTAATAAAAAGGTATTAATTGAGTAAATGACATTTAGAGTTGATTTTGATTTTAATTTTTGAATTAATATGTTAATGTTTTTATTCATGTGCTAGATTTAGTTTATTTAATGTGATGTATGAGTTATAATAGACCATTATTGATTTATAATGGATTTCTAAACTAATATATGACTTGGTAAACATGCACATGATGTTTTACATGAAGTGTATTGCTTGTTTAGATCAAACAACTTTAATTGTATAGTTGTAATTTTATAATACTTTGTCGTTTACATGTGGTTTAAATGATTAAATCTCACATGGTGTTAAAATAAATGAACTGAATTATTATAAGGGTATAAAGGGATTCCTATAGAAGAATTTAATATGAAAAATTAATCTAATTTAAATATAATAAATTAAGGATTTATATATAATAATTGTATTTAAATCCATAGATCCACCTATGTGTTACAAATTGGTTTTATTAACTAATTTATACATTTAAGGACTTAAATATAAATGGATTTAATATAAAATGATAAGGTTAAGGGATGAACCTATGGTTAGAAGTTGTTAAAATAATTCTTAAATGACATAATCATGGGGATGAATATTATAGTGACGTGTTTGGGTGTTGGGATGTGAGTTGTGAAAAATTAATTAAACTTAAATATGAATTTGGAATTAGGTTAAGTAAAACTTGTTGGTACCGAGGTGTGTTGCAGAAGCTAGTGGAATAGGGATTTAAAAAATTTCCATCATCAGAGTGATGAAACTTCATCATCTTTGGAGACCAGAGCCTTGGTACAGTCCGAGGATCTCGTGTAGTGTAATAAGAACATTGAAAATAAAAATAATTTGTTCCTTTTTTCGATTAGAACCACACATGTTTGTTGCAAGATTTTGGCAGCCATTGCTTGAAGGATCTGACGCTAAACCCCTCTAGATCATCCACATAGGCTTCTCAAATATTCATGCACATCGTTTGTTGGATTCTGGGTCCTAGCATGGAGATTTGATAATCTATTCAATGCTGTGATGATCACCATGATCACTAGACTTTGATTCACAAAAGCAGACTTGGATCATTCACTCAGATTGTATGATTCTCTCTCTAGGATTTGAGAGGAGAGAGAATATATCTATTCTAAACTCAAGAATAGTATTTTGTAATGAGATTATATCTATTTATATAGTGGATGTTCAACATACCCTATTAGGGTTCTCTGACCCCTGTGCATTAAACACCCACTACATAAGTGATATAAATAATTAATGATGATGAACTAACTGCACCATAAATATTATTTATATTTTATAACATACGTATAATATTTATTAAATATATTACATGATAAACTTGAGTTATTAACTCGACTCATAAATCCCGATAATATTTAAAAAATATTTAATATTAAAATAATATTTGTTAGTATAATATTAATCCATGTATTTACTTAAACACTTGTAAATACTTTTAATAAATAAATTCCACCCAATTATTCTTTACTTAAATAAAAGTGAATTTATTTATTTATTGGTGATCGATAAACTTGGACAATACTCAAAACCCATGATGGGGTCCACCATGTCCTATATTACTATTCTCAAAAATAGGGAAGATTCTCAAATGTACTATTATGTGTAACCCTCTAGGCCTTTACCTCGATTGTGGTGGATAGTATTAACAAACCAAGAACAAAGTCTAGCAAACTATAAAGGCCCTTAAAGAGATAATAAGTAGTCATATAAATAAAAACCAACCTATGAACATGAACTATGTAATATAATCTCTTTTTATTTAGATATATCATAAAGAAAAATGCACACTTATTTCATCTTCATTCCTTTATTTATTATTTATTAATATAAATGTACATATTTACCTTCTACTACCATGGACATGGGTTTATGAAGGTACCACCATCCTGACCAACCTGGCAGGTGATATTACTTTATCAAACTGAAAGTGAAAAATCCTATATTCTTCATTCAACCAATGCCATACAACCAATGATGCACCCAACACAAGATACCTTACCACAATTTCATTATCACAATTTTTGGATTGCATCAAATTATGTGATCAAATGACAAAAATTGACAATGATGTCAAGTAAGGAGACTAGTACACATGTCATTATGGAACATTTTCCTATAAGAGCATGCATTTTTGGATTTTCAATTCCCAAGGTTCCTTTCAAAGGTGCATGGTAAGTATTTTCTCTGATCACATTGAATATTTCATGGAGGTATTCTTCGATGACATCAATATCTTTAGTAATTATTTTGATCATTATTTATGAAATTTAGAAATGTGTTGAAAAATTTATTGGGATTTTTTTTTTGAATTTTGAAAAGTGTTATTACATGGGGAGGCTCATCCTATTGAGCGGATGGTTCTTCGGCATCAAATACCCTTATCTTTCTCCTTATTATTTTTTATTTTTCATGTTTGTAGGTTTTGGGTTCATATTAAGGGTTTGAGGTCAGAATCTTCGCGGGTGTCGTCATCGGTGTGCCCAGTTCTTCTCCGCATACCCCTTCTGCTTCTCGCATTCAGTCCGGTGTGGAATTCGATGAGGGTTTTTCCATGTTTGGATCTGTCTATCTCCAATCCCAGAGTGGCATTGATGGCTCAGATCTGCTCGGTTCCTCTCAATGGTGACGCTCCCTCGAGGTGTGGTCGGGTCTTCCAGTCCTGGGTTACAAAGATTCAACTTCATTCTTCCTGGTTTGTCTTCCTCCTCCATTGGATGCGATTTGGTGTCAGAGGGTGTCTTGAAGATGCGACGAGGTATCTGGATTTAGCTCTAGTGACAGGTTGCAGTCTTCAATGGATGTTGGATGTTTGTTTCTAATTTTGATGGTTTGATGCGATTGGATTCGTCTTGTCTTAGGCTATGGAGGGAGAAGTCTTCATTAACAGCTGTGATATGTGAAGCTTGTGGTGCATTTGGTACTCTGTTCTTGGTTCTACTCGTGGGAAGTGGGATGTTTACCATGTCAGAGGTTGATGAGATTGTGGATTTCCATTTCGAGTAGAAGTGTTTGAAGAATCCTCTGTATTTCCATCCTTGAGAATATGAGCTCTTCACCAAATGAGGTTTCAAATTCGGCAATTGGAATGTGTAGTGTACTGCTCATGAGGCTTTTTGGACTGATTTTCTTGGTTTATGTTGATGTTTTTCTTTGTTTTTGGTTGATTTTATCATGATGTGAATTTGACATTGGCCTCAGATGTCCATTGCTCAAGGGATTTGTTAACCAATTGTCTACAAGAAGTTTTTTCAGATGAGGTGCATGGAAACTGTTTTTCGCTATTTCTTGGTGATTCGGAATCAGATGTTTAAGAGGGTATGGCTTCAACCATCAGTTCCAGGCCCATTCTCTTTTTCATGGGATATTTAGCCATTCAACTTTGAGATAGTGGAATCATGGTTTAATGTTTTTGTCACTGGGAGAAGCTTTCCTCTTGTAGTGCGGGTTGTTTTTGGTCTTGAGCCTTTGGTCTGTTGAGGTTGTTAGTTTTGTCTAAGTCGTTGATGTCATGGGTTCTCCCTCACCCCTTAAAAAGGGTCTATCTCAATAAAAAATTAATTTTTAGTCAGTATGTTTCTATAGAATATTCATAATGGATTTCAATAATATATATCTCCCTCTTTCGAGTCTACTTTTAAAATAAGATAAATTTTATTTTAATAATGAAATATTGGAAGCATTTTATAAACTTAAGAGGAGATTAATCACCCCACTAGTAATGCAACCAGCCAATTGGGAACATTAATTCAAACAACTATGTGATGTTTGGAACCAATATATTATAGTATTTATTTTCCAAATAAATAATATAAAACCACAATTCAGTACACATCCCTCAAGAAAACTAGATGATACCCAATTTAACTACAATATGACTAAAAATGAGTTCCTTGAAATTTTATTTTATTTAGATAAGTTATAATCCCATTTTTTAAGAAGTAATGACACCATATTTTCTGACCATACTACCCTTAGATACTTTATTAAAAAGGATGATGCAAAACTAGGCTCGTAATACAGATTCTATGTCTGTAAGATTTCAACATGAAAATTAAAGATATAAAATGTTCTTAAAATTCCAATTTTATAAAAATATATAAAAAGAAAATAAATACCTCTAAAATTGATTATCTTTTATAAAACATTTGAATTATGAGGAATAGAATTTGTGGGACCTTTTCCCATGTCATTTGAAAATTATTATATTATTCTTACTATGGATTATGTTTCAAAATTGATGAAATCCAAATCCACTAAAAATTATAATGATAAAGTTGTGTGTGATTTTGTTAGAACTAACATATTATATAGGTTTTGAGTACTGTGATCCATCATCAGTAACCAATGGGCCCAATTTTTCAATAAAATAATGGATTCTATTCTAAAGAAGTATGAAGAACATCATAAGACATCTATAACCTTCCATACCCAAAAAATGTCCAAGTTGAAGTTTCCAATAGGAAAATAAATGGTATTTTGGAAAATATAGTAAACCCCTTAGGAAGGATTTGAACCAAAGGTAGAAAGACACCTTATGGTCCTACAAGATGACCTAAAAAATACCCATTGGAATGATCTCTTATCCTTTAATGTATGGAAAAGTTACCACAAACTTGTGGAGCTAGAGAATGAAGCATACTAAGCTATCAAATAAATGGATCTTGACTTGGAATGACCTGTAAAAGAGAGGAAAATGTAGTTGCAGGAACCATTGGAAATTATAAGAGAATATTTTGAAAATTCAATAATATACAAATAGTGTACATGAGTGGATCATAAAAAGATGATTCATCCAAAAATCATCCATGTATAAGACCCAGTGTTTCTCTACAAATCTAGATTCATTCTAAGTCCTAGTAAGATTTGTTCTAGATGGAAATATCCATTTATAATGAATAATGTATTACATTATGGTTCCATGTAGACTATAAATGATGGATAATAAAACCTATTAACTATTAATGGTAATATATTAAATAAATACCTAGGAATCTACCATAAAACTAGTGGAGTATCACACACTCCTCCAACTATTTTAACAACAACAACCCGTCCAGTTATATTTATCCTTAACACTTGATTATATGTTGTGATTCTTCTTAAACATGATTACATGATTTATCTATTTGAAAGTATTGAGGAATCATCATTATTGAAGTGTATGGGAGAGAACCTATAGTTTATGACCTTTTTTATTTTATTTTTATTTTTTTAATTTTTTTTTAATTTTTTGTGTTTCTTTTAATTTTTTTCAATTTTTGAAACATATGAGTTTAGTTTGAATACCCATGCAACTTTGAATCTATTCCAAGGTTTAGAAATTTACTTGAACCTTTTACTAACCTTATATTAATTCTAAAATAAGATTATTTTCAAATTCTATATAATTTAAATTTATTCAACCATTGATTTTTGAAATTCATTGCATGACATATTGCCCAACATTTTTTTGTCACTTACCAGTGAGGATTCTAAACTAATTTTGATATAAAATTTATGATTTTCCTTTTTTGAGTAAATAAAGACCTACATGAATAACCATAAATTTCTAAGTAATACAGTAAAAAACTTAAATCATTTTACTGTTCTATGTTATACATGATTGAGGAATTGATTTGATTTTAATTCACCTTTATTAGAAAACTCTATGAAATTATACATTTTCATTGAATCCATGTATCCTTTAGAAACCATGAATGAATTCATTATAAAGTCACAATAGAATCCCATTAACCCTATCTACCTTCATCTATAATCCCTTTCATTATGTATGTAGAATTCAAGGATGGGGGAGGGAAGAAAAAGAGATGGAAAACCTATTTTTTTATATTTTGTTTGAATGTAGAGATGAATTTACTAAAACTTATGTGTTTATGATTTATAAGAAAAATCTTGATGAAAATATTGATAAAATTTTCTTAGTATCATTCAAGGATATTCATCAAGAGCCAACATGGTTTGAATAAAAAAATAAGTAGAAATCCATATCATTCCCTAAAAAATGAATCTAAAAATGAATCCATATTGAAAATGATGAATTAATGCTATTGGGAAATGGGGGAGAAAGTGACGATGAAGCTGTTACTTATGTTTATTTAGTAAATATTTTACAATGATCTATAGAATTCCCCACACATACTATGGAATTTCTAAAGTACCTCCTTGCCTCCAAGAATAGAATAAAAAAACATTGAAGGCATGTATTGGAGGAAATATGGATAAGAATGTTACCTATTATAGAAGATATTAAATGTGTGAAATGTCCATTGATAATTCAAAAAGCTAAGATGAGTTGTGGAATATGGAGTGATGTAGGAATATATACTTGTATTAAACTAAGAATTATGCATTGAGCTTCATATTAGATCCAATCACACTCCATCAGCCTCAACAATTTTACAATCGAATCCTGCCCCTCTTTAAGCCTCAGAAATATTTTAACCTGATCTTAAAACTCTCATGATATAAATATAGGCTTGAATCATTAGTTGGAGATATATATATTAATCAATCCTATGGTAACACTTGTATGAGCTTTGAATGAGAAAAAACTTTCTATAAAATCATAATGAATGATGAGTTAAAAAATATAGGGGAAGTACATATAAACACGCATGAGAGGATGAATAAAGAAAGGTTTAATTAAATGGTATTAATTGGTAAAATGGAATCAAGATCTTTTATGAGGAATTATAGTGGGAGGAACATGGTTTTGAAAAGGAAAATTACGTTGTATTATATTTAAATCTAGATTTGGTAATCTTTTAAACTCACCTATCCATATTGTTCTTTTATTTTCATAGTATATATTTTACATGACAAGTCTGGAATCCAATTTTTTTTAAAACATGTAAAATGAGCTTATATTTAGTTAAAATATTTTTTTTTAAAACCATGGTAAACTATTTTCTTAAACTTAAATAAACATTCATATACCACCTTAAAATAAATTTAACCGAATTTTGTGAAATTTATAGAGCATACTTGTGAATTTTGAGATTATGTGAACCTTTTGATAATTCTTCTAAAAAAATTGGATTTTTATTGAGTTTTGTTCTCATTTAAAATATACCTGGTAAATAATATCACATGAAATGTAACTCATTTTTCATAGAGTACTATTAAACATTTCCTAAGATTTAAATTAACTAAGTGTGTGTGTAGAGGTGGGGGGGGGGGATGAAGAATGAAATTTTGAAAAAAATTATGGAGTTTTTCATTAGAAATAGCCCATAAATAATCTAAATTACAGAAGATCCACACATTTAAATTAATTATAGTAATCTCTAATTTAATTTTAAATAGAAAAAAATTATTGATTTTTTACATGATTAATTAAATTGTTTAATGATAAGCTATAAATTATTTAACAAAGCCCACAATAATAAATTCATATTTTTTAATGTGCAGATTGTAGAAGGAAATTTTCATGAGACCATTCACATATGACCATAGACATGTGATTGTGCCGATTCCTTGCATCTATGAATTTATGACCATGTTCCTGTCCTGTGACTGTGAGCCCATAACCGTACACCGGTCCTGTGACTATGCGAACTGCATAGGTGGAAATTCTATGACCATAGAAATGCTATGACTATAGAAATTTTGTGATCGTGGAAATGTTGTGACCATGAGTACCTCATCCATGAGTATTATAATCATGGGGATGCTACCATGATATCAATTCTATAAATATATACATTTTACATATATAAACCTTGAATCCATGAATTTGAGACGATGCCTTTGACCATGTCATCCGATGTGCCATCGACTATGAATCTTACATTCATGGGAAGTCTCTAGCCTCTGACCACAGTCCTGCAACCATAGAGACCTACATCCATGAAGAAAAAAACCATGACTTAATCAAACTACCTCCATTAAAATTGAATATGTAATCTTTCATCTACTCTCGTGTGTCTATGGAATACCTCCATAAAGGATTATTGAAGGTCCAACCTCATTGAGAGAAGCCACAACCACTATTTTTGATTCTATTAAATCTAAGGCCAAGGATCCCCATCTGAGAAGAATACATGAAGACCAATTAATATCATGGGAGGAAGAATGAATTGGGGGGGGGGTGTGGTCTCTTGTTACTTAATATGAGTTTAGCAGAATGAGTTTTCCATCATAGGGATGATCCCACTCAAACTAGGAGATAAAGATATCCATTGAAAATGTTGTATTAGGAGTCAATAAATGATGATAAATCACTTTGGATGAAATAATATATAAATATTTGATCAAATTAATGACATCGAACACACCATTTCATCATGTAATTTCAATTTTTCTTTAAATTTAATAGATAAACACCACTCAATCCTTAAATGTTCATGATAAACCATGCCAAGTTGAGGATTCTGGATTATCTGAGAGTGGGTGACCCGATGAAGGAAAACTTTCAAAGTTGGATGATAAATTTATTTACTTATGTAGGAGAATATAAAATTAGAGAGACCACATTCATATCCCATTTACCAGTTGTAGCATCATAGGTTGATGCATGCATTCAACTGGAAGAAAGTTACTAATGAAATCACATGACTAATATAGTGCATCAGGTAGTGAACCCTCATGTCTAGAGTCCAAGCATATGTCATGTTGACTTTCCATGGTACAAACATTTTTAAACTGAATGAAGACATGGTGTTTGCATGAAAACTTGAAAGAGATATTCCTTAAAGAGACAACCTGTATGAGGTGCATGTCTATATTATGTGAATGGGGTATCAAGATGCATGCATGAAGTAATATTTCATGCATGCTATCATATTTGATAAAATGAACAACCAAATATTAATTTATGTTCATATTTGAATAGTTAAACTTGTTTAAAGATATAATTTATTAAGGATTTATATGAAATACAATTACAGGTAGAAAATTCATATGATGCATGAACCAAACATGTATTTTGTACATGAATTTTAACTCAAGAGTTAATGTGGATACCTCCTGAGGTTCTATATAAACCATACATTCCTATGATGGAAGTGTGTGGTGTGTGGATATTTATTCGGTGACTCTTAGAAACCCAAATATCTCTTTTAAATTCCTCTTTTCATTTGGAGGTACTATAATACTGTGGTGGTTGGTAGATCACACTTGAATGTTGAGTGATTTAGGAGCATCATGTAGATACAATACAGAGGTGGGATGCTTATGTTTTACAGTTAGTGTTGTTTATCAAATGCATATGAAGATGAAGATTAATGGCTTCTTTTCTCTTTTATGAATAGTATACTTAATTTTATAATGTTCTTCATTTCATTATTTTATAACATACATTATATTATCTTGAATAGATATCCTTAGACAAGGGTTTTTAATTACTTTCAATATCGATGATAATTGTTATTAGACCCTAACAAAACCCTTCAGTGGTATTAGAGTGATCTATGTTTATGTTTTATAATAATTGTTATGAAATGAAGAAGAGAATAGAAAAATAGAGCTGTTCCTTAAATTTGGAAATTCATTTTCATAAAACAGTTAGCTTTATATAGCTCGGATATATAAAGGTATCCAAATCCTTAACCTTATACAGATGAGATGTGTAAGGGTAACCAAGGATTTACCTTAATGCAGAGTGGTCCGGGTAAGGATCATCATACATTACCCTTATGTAGACCTGTCTACATAAGGGTCACCTAAATTTACCCTTACATGTAAGGTGTTACGTAAAGGTAATGATGAGTTTTAAAGGCCTGCATAAAGGTATTTGGTCACTTAACCTTATGTGAGTTGCAGATTCATAAAGGTAACCAATGTAGTACCCTTATGCAGCTATATTGGAAGGCCGCTTAAAGGTAAAACCTTATGTACCCCTAAAAATTGTTTTCTATGTGAAGGTAGTACCCTTTGGTATCACTATATTATTAAGTCACATAAAGATAATAAATGGATTACCCTTATTCAAGGGTTCTAGAATAAATTTACCCTTATGGAGAGTGTCCATGTAAGGGTAGAAGGAGGTTACCCTAATACAGAATAAGGATTCTGTGAAAGGGTAATCATAATTGATTAAAAAATTATTAACATATAAATAGTTTATACAATAATTATAAATGAGTTTAAAAGGTATTTTTGGGATATTTTAATTTATAAAATGTTTATAAATTAATTAAAAATATATTTTTTTGTTGTAATTAATTAAATTTTTATGAAATATTTTATTCTTAAAAATTTAATGTTAATATTTAAATTTACCTTTTAAAAATTTTATGGCATGTATTATGGTATATAAATGAATGTTTTTATTTAGAAATCATAATAAATAATTTATAGAGGATTTTAAATTATGAAATAAAGAAAAAATATAAATTTTTTATATTTAAATTATGTATTCTTCAGAATTAATTATTTTAAATTATTTAAAATAAAAGGGGGCCTTATTTGGATATTATTTAAACCACATAATTTTTTTAGATGATTGATATGATAAAGGTTTAAATAATAATTATGTATATGATATTTATATTTTGTAAAGTTTTTATATAATATAAGTTGAATTATAAATTGTTTATAATTCATAAAATATCAAAAAAATTAAATATAAATTCTATATAATGATAAATATGAAAGGGTTCCTTTTTTTATGAATATAAAATGTTTATATTTATAATTATGGGATGTCCATATTTTTAAATATGAAATTATAAAAGGGTTTATAGTCAGATTTTATTTATGAATTGTTCATAAATGTTTATCACATGTTTAAATATCTGATTTGTTCATTTATTTAAAAGTTTATTCCTAGTTTTAGTCATATTTATAATTTATTTATATGATGAATGGTGTATTCTTTAGTTTAATTATTTAACTTATTCCAGGTAAATCCATGTATTATATGATAGTTATGATAATGAATTTAATTTTTCATCTACCTTGACCCCAGTTTATAATTGAATTTATCAAATTGAATTTAGTTTTTGAATATTGTTCATACATATTAGGTGTTAGAGTTATGATGATTTGGATTCTCTCTTGAGTAAAGTATCCCAAGGAAAATGGACTTGGGGTCGGACTACCTACCTACCTGGAGGCTTATGCCTTATCTAATCTAGTGAATGAGGTTGGATGACTATTTCTTCAGGCTTACTCATGTAAAGATTTTCAATCTCATATAACTCTATGAATTTACATGATGTGTTCATATACATTATACATATAATGAATTTGGATAAGTATGAATTTGTTTGGCTTCTATTTTTGGGTAAGTAACATAAACTTGTTGGTTGTGCAAAGAGTTACTCATCAATATGGTTTGACCATATTGATCCGGTGTAGGGAATAAGATTCAAAAATAAATTACTATAAGCATGCATACATAAAAGGGAATAACCTAAGATAATATGGTCAGATTAAAATCCCCTTAAAATAAAAAGTGTGTGATTCCTTCTAAAGTGTTACCTCTAAAGACCTCAATCATCCATCAAGGTAGGTTCTACTAAATTAGGGTGCCTCAAAATTATCGTGTATAATAAAATAAATTAATGCGTAACATTGGATCATCCTTGGGTAGGTTTTGTTAAAGTAGGGTGACCTTGGGTTTTATTTTTCTAATACATTTTTGATGTTTTATTTAGGTTATACTCATATGAAGAACCCTTGAGAAGGATACAAGAGGAATAAAGTTGAGTATATCTATATGATGGTTTGGAAAAAGGGTTTTCCACTAAGAAATACAAGAGTCTTATATGATATTATTGGGATTATTCTATACCTAAATAACTATGTGTTGAGAGAAACTCTAAATAAGACTCATTTCTTATTGAAATATGGATCTTGGCCAACTAATGTATATAATGAATTTTAAAAACGGGTCATCATTTCAGTGGGATACTATTTAAAAAAATTCCTTACCAAATGGTTAATAATACATGTTACTCATATAATAAAGGCTTATATTATAGATAAAATCATCATCATCTAGTAGAAGTTTGCAATTAATTAATTAATATGAGAATATTATTGTAATTAGTTCATAATACTACTGAATTAAGTGATGTTCTTAAACTAGATTATAAAATTAAGAAAAGTTATTAATGAAAATTATATGTGTCAAAAGAGTTCCTTTATCAATAATCATGTGTTGAAATTGTTCAGTAGGTGAATATGGATGATTATAGAAGCATAGAGTGATTCATTAAAGGTTTTAAAGGTATTATATGACAAAATATCTTGTATTTTTCGGTGAATTAATACTATTTCCATAAATGGAAATTTTATGATAATAATATTGAATTAAAATAATTTTTACCTAATATTCTAAAAGTTTATGGCATATATATGAATTAGGAATATCATGTCTAAGTTCTAATATACTTTATAGACAATACAAGTAGGTAAAAGTTAAAACTAGAATAATAAAATGTATTCAAAAATTTAAACAACGTGTATTTAAGAAGACAATCATGGTCATTGAAACCTAGGTTTATCAGGAAGGAATAGTTATAATTCAATATTATGGAATTATTCAGAATGACTGGAGGAGTTTGTAAAACTCCATGTAATGTTCATGTTATATATGGTTTTTATAAAAATTAATTCTTCAATTTTTAATGTTACGTAATAATGAATGTATTTATAAGGATGATATATTGTCCAAGTGGAAAAGCCTCTTTTATTAATTAGAAAGAAAAGTAAAAGAGTTTGAAATAAGGATATTTATAAAATTATCTTTAAAGTATAAGGAAGACATCATTTGGTAAAACATTTTACTAGATAATGTCATTACCATTCACTCTTTTATTATCCATCCCATCAGCCAAGTAGTTGGCTTCTCAGAATGCGTGTGTGGTGAAAAATTTCATTGAGTACAGAGAGTCCAAGAATCTAAACCACATAGTAGTGAGTTTCCCTAATATATTATTATGTCCATTTATGAAAACTTGCACAGTGGTAGTAGAGTCTATTTCTAGCCATATATTGTTCCAACATTATTGAATTTACATTTCCACCATATTGATCATGGCAATAATTTTGACATCAATAGATGATGTGATTCCACATGATCCATAGATGCATCCAATGACATCACTATAATGGATCTTGAAAAAAAAATTGAAGCCTTAGGGTCCCATGTTTCCTCCTGATACTTAATATTAATTGTATTTTATCCATCAAAAAATGGAGGGTTCTATATCACATAAGAAGTTCTAGAGGGGATCCAAAAATTACCTATAATGCAAAGGCACTTAAGAGTAGAAAAATCATGAATAAAATTATTATGATGGACATTTTTAAGTGGGTTATAATTCCACACTATAGCCATGATCTGCACAAGATCTATTTAAAAACTGAAGGGGACATATAGATGAATCAATTTGTTATGGGTTATCCATGATATGTATATCAAATCTTGTTTGGCCACCTGAAAGAGGTTGTAGAGTTTCAGGGAGAAAGGAAGACCAATGCCTTATTTAATCTATCATTATATAAAATATGTCCTTGTGGGGTGAATTTTAAAAATATCATACACCACATTCCATAAATCTAAGACCATATCACATATTATAAAGAGATGATTGATATCTTCACTGTGCTGATTTCATAGATAAAATATGGAACAAATAGAAATTCCCAAAGATTGAATGAACGAGTTAGTATAAATCTTGGAGTAAACAAACCTCCAAAGCTATGTGAACTTGGAAAGAGAGATCCGAGCCTTATTGAGCTTTCTAATCCTTTTTTGTCCACTCATGTATACTATATCATGGTATAATAGTTTTGTAGTGAGCATTAAATTATCAATAGTTTCCCATATCATGAATTCTTCCATGTTAATAAAATTATAATTTCTAACATGATACATAGATTCAGTAAGAAGGGAATCAAGAGAGACTTATATTTTTTATTTGATCTTATCATTGAAATCTATCACTGGATCCACTGAAAGTAAATGATACATAAGGAGAGTAACCATATAACTGTCCAACTAAAACAAGATAAGAGAGTTTCGGATAACCAGACAATGTGATTTGAATATAAAGGATTTTATCAATCTCAAATGAATCTAAATAAAATATGTGTATCAGCATATCCTTTCCCTTAAGTGATGAGATATGTTTTTTGATTATAAATAGTTGTTATGAAATAAATGAAATTATTAATTGTATAAAAATGGTTTATGATTCATCAATTTATATGACATGTTTAGAGAAGAATATATGGATAAAATATTTTTATATAGGATAAATGTGTTTATCCAAATACTTGTTAAAATATATGGGAATGTGTTCCCACCACCCATCAATGATATATTTTAATAAAATATTATTTTGAAAAAGGAAAGTTTAAAAACACATAGAATACCACATTTGATACAAAAACAACAATTTATTTGTTTAATATTAATATTGAAAGGAAATAAATGTTATTTCCTATCAAAAAAAGGATTTTTGTATCTTATAAGGGCATCAAGAAAATAATATAATGTCTAATAGGCTAGTGGGCTTATATTTTAACTTAGATAATTTTTTCACTCAAAATAATAGAAGAGTTTAGTTTATATGATGATAAAGAAAAATATAGAGTTACATGTAGTTATCATGAAAATGAAATAAAATATTTCTTAAAGTATTATACCAGTCAAAATGAAAATTTAATTATATTATATATTAAAAAAGAGTTTAGGGTATGATAGTAAATAGAAATATAGGGTTACATTTAGTTACTGTATTAATGTTATTGACAATTTATCCAAAAGGTGTTCTAGAGGACTTTTAAAAAATGATTATTTCAAGGAAAAAGTTTGAGAAAATATGGTTCCAAGGATAATGATGATAAAATTAGAAAGTAATATAAGTGGATAATAGAAGTTAACATCATAAAATTAGATGTTGCAAAGTTAATAAATTTGAATATGTTTAATAATATGAACAATTAGGAATATGATTCCTAAATATCAAAAATATTTGAACTAGATTTTTCTTACTAAAGAGTCAGTGGGAGTGTTTTATGAGATTATCACATGGAGATGTGACAAGGATTACATATGATGTAATATGGTAAAGAAACAAAAATGTGTAATAAACATAAAACTGATCCAGTAGTTTATCATATATGATATGTTAAACTGATTATTATGTTGCATTTGTTAAATATTCTTAAAGAGTTAAGAATATTAAAATATATCTAATTAAAAGGAATCCTAAATTTTATAATTCTTTTACATTGGCTATAGAAATGTATATATATATATATATAAATTTTATGAAGCATAATGATAATTTACCTCTCATAATATGAATTTGAGTTTATACCTAATAGATGTTCTTCATTGAGTATTATAGGTTATGATTAAATGTTTAGGTTAGTGTGAGTAAGATTATTGTATAGAGATATAGAATATGGTCATGGGGAACAAATAAAATAATATAATATTATTTATATGCATTGGATTAATCATTAATTTATATAACATATAGTTTCATAATGATGTATTTGGTATTCTAAGGGTGAATGGATTACATTTGAGTCCCCACTAACTGAGGTTGGTGAGATACGTAACACGAACACCTTCATACTTTGATAATTTACATACAAAAGTTTACATATTGAATTAACTAATATGGGGGTGGTTGGGTATGCCTCTAGTCATGTCATTGTTTAGAGCATAACCAATATATGATTTTTACTCTCGTATTTCAAGTATGAAATCTAGGACCCTGATTCAGATAGACTGTTGGAGTGTGTTCCTACACCTAGATATTATATATCAATCTAGATAAGGGACATGTGATGTGCTTATCCATAAGGACAAATTACATGTGATGTATTCATTAATCAATTGAATATATACTTTGAGAGTTTAGAGAAGGTGATTAAGCTATATGTGATTGACATATTCCATGTCCCATATCACTCAATTTCTGGGAAAAGGGAAAATAAGAGAATTCACACATTCATATGATGTAGACTAGTGGATATAGGTATGGATATATGTGTGTTTCATGGAGATAACACCTAATACATTTATAACTTGAGTAGATTGACACTTTTCAAGAGGCCACTATTTTCTTAAATATATGGACATGAGTATTTGCATTTATTTTCATTGCTATAAAATCCAATGAGGTCACACTTTGTGATTGACTGAATGGGGATTGAGTTTAACTCAGAGAGATACTATAAAAAAAATTAAATTTAATCCAAAAGTGTTTTTGATGTGTATTAACAAGTTATTACATATGATGTGATTCAAGGTGAAGCTAATGATAGATTTACAAAAGTGCTGTGGAATATATCTAAAAAGAGTTTTGGATATAGTTTCACAAGTTATTATATAGGAAACAATATAAGTTAAAATGACAAAAAGCCTTTTAGGAGTTAGTGAAAGTGGTAGACCAAAAGAGATATTACCTAAAGATATAGCCTGTATGAGATGCATGGGTGTATCACGAGCATGGGATATCGAGATACATACATAAAATATGATTTCATGCATGATATCTCCATTGATCAAATTAATAAATGAATATTAACTTATGTTATTATTTTAATAGTTTGATTTATTTAAAGTTATCATTTATTAAGGTGTTACATGAGATATAATTATAGAGAGTAAATTCATATGATGAATGAATCAAAAATAGAATTATACATGTATTTTAATGCATGAGTTAATACAGACACCATCTCAGGTTCTATATAAACCCTATATACATATGATGATAGTGTGTAGTGTGTGGATATTTGGATGATGAATCCTAGAAACCTGAAGCTATATTTCATCTTCCGCCTTTACATTAATATGTACTAGAATACCATGGAGGTTAGTGGATCCTAATTAAATGTTTAGTTATTTAAAAATAACCCATAGATACATTATGTTGGTGGGATGATTATCTTTTCCACTTAGTGATCTTTATCAAATGTATATAAAGATGAGAATCAAAGGTTACTATGGATATTTGGTGAATGGTATGCTTGGTTTCATAGTGTTCTTCATTTTAGAATTTTATTTCATATTTCATATTGTTTTTTTTTCATGGAGATCCCCAGGAAAGGTTTTTTAATCACATCCACCACCTCTAATAATTGTTAACATACTCCAACAAAACACTTCATAACTTTTATGTATAATGGAAGTGGAGGTATGTCATGATTCTGTAATAATACCATGTTAAGTTTATAGAAAGTCCATTCATGAGTCTTACATCACAAAGATTATATGGAAATTTTAAATGGAGCCATGCATGTGAGTCTAGACCAAGTACACGTGAAGAAATTTTCAAATGTGGAAATAAATGTTTAAGGAATAATTTACACATATTCGATCAAGCTACACATAGGATAATTCACATGAACTATATTCATGTGAATATTAAAAAATTTGGGATAAGATATCACAATATCACATTACACAGTGGATAAAGGTTTTTAAACCATGGGTTGTAAGGATTTAAATATCTTTTAAAATATCTTAAATGGAACTAGGAACATTTGAACATGAAGCATGATTTGAATGAGTATCTTCATAGTCTTTAATGAGGAAATTTTGTTCCTATAAATAGAGAGAGACTTAATTATAATGGAGGATGAACACATGGATGGATGGGTGCAACTTGAAGGGATTATGTTTATAACTTTATTTTCTTCTTTCTCTTTATTTTAATTTCTTAATGTCTTCCAATCCTAAATTAATCTTTTTTATCTATCAAATGAAGGGGTAAATATTCTAAGTGATTATAGGATGGAAGGTAGAACATTTTTAATGCTTAAGTCTTAGAGATTTAATGCAATTCTTTCTTTATTATTTATTGATTTCAATAATTCATAGTATATTTTGATTTTTAATGCATCCATATTTGTTTCAACTCTATATATAATTTATTTCCTTGGTAAAGGATCCATAATCTCCTCCACCTAGTTTTAGTCCACATTCGGTGAATTGGTCTGGGTTAAGTGGTGAAGTGTTTAATGGTTATTGACACTTGAGTATGGGTTAGTGGAAACTACTAGATTTCTTAGGAAAAATAGAAACTGGTTAGGTGGTAATTAAGTAAAATAAGGGTAGTCCTCTATTAAAATTTCTCACATTAGAAGAATGGTAGAATGAGACAAAGGTTTTTTAGGATAAACTCACTATTATCATTCAATCAAGGGTGAAAGAGGAATTAGTTGTATAAAATGTCGATTATTAGTTAATAAGAAAAAAATATCAATAATTGGGGACCATAATAGAATTATAGTTAGATATTTGACCCAAAACTGATCACTTTTCTCTCATAATTTGTATTCAGATATTTTTTTTCAAACTTACTTGTTTTAAAAATCAAAACATTCTTCTTATTAACCAATAAGAGAAAAATAGATTTAGTAAACTAAAATTTGGAGAAAAACTAAGGTTTTCACTAATAGTACATTAACCTAGAAAATAATATCTTTTTTCACCCCGAACAAAAAGCTTGTGTCAAGTATATTTTTTAGAGGAAATGTGGTGTAGAATATAGAACATTATATCATGAAAGTATAAACCATTTAAATAATTTTAAAATACATTTATTAAAACCCACACAATAAAAATGGTTAATAAACATTAATTTTAAAAATAGAAAATGGAAATGTTAATATCAACAGAGATAACACATAATTGGGTTTCTAAATATAAAGGATATCATTAATGGGAATAGAATAAATAGATATGGGAGAGAAAGAGCTTATTAAGGAAGTATGATAATTATTTTTAAAAATGTCATGCTTTTAAGGGGAAGAAGTTAATTAAGGGGGGATATTTCAAAAAAATGTTTCATTTTACACAAATATAAATATAAGGTTCAATATAAAATATTATGGTGGAAGAAACCAAGAATATAAGTAAGAAGTTCATATTTAAACATTATAACTCAAAGAAATGATGTTTGAGTTTATAAAATCCCTTAAAACTTCATTATCTTTGAAATCATAAAACAATGATATGTAAAATAATAAATTGATTTGTAAAACCCATATATTTAATGAAAAATTATGATAAAATAAACACATTACAAATATATAAACCACATAAATGAAAAAAGTGGTGAATATTCATCATATCTTAATAAAGAAAAAATGAGATGCAAAAACCCTTACATTTATCCCTACATAGTTGAAACACACTATAACCACCTGTATAAAAAAATTAAAATCTTAATAACCTATTTCATAATATTATTCATACTCATAACCTTTTATAAAATTAATTTATCATCATTTTATACAAATATATTAGTCACTTATATTTATTTTTCATCATGAGATGTTATTTGCTTCTTTTTTTTATTTAGTAATAGTTTCATAATGGTGACGTTGATTATTGTTTATATATTAAAATTTCATAATTATTATATCATTTTAAGTAGTGGAATATATTTTTTATAATGAATTATAAGGTTACAATTTCATTTCATAATTATTTTGGTAATGATTCATGATGACGAAGTCGGAGGAGAGCTTGTTTCAATAATTTTTAATGAATGAGAGGTGATATCATAATAATTATTAGTTTAAATATCAATGTATCATTTTTAGAAATGTAAAACAAAATATTATTTTATCATTAATTTCTAATAATACCAGTATTTAAGTTTATATAGTTATCCATGATATAAATTCATAACATTATTAAAGTACGTGGTTAAATCATTGCAACAAAATGATGCTATAATATATGGGTGAGTATGATTAAGAAAGTGGTTATTTTAGAATAACATCATTATAATAGAATTATAATGATATTATCTATATTTTAATAATTTTTAATCATATTTTAATATATTTTTATACATAATAAAATAATAGAGTGAAAAGTGAAATACGCCACTTTCGTGGAGGCGGTAGTCCGCACACATGGACGTGCGACAAGTTTATTTTCCATAGATTTGGAGAAAGATAGAAAGTGATTTAAAATATAATAATATTAATAATCTTATAAATATAACATTAATCAATTAAATAAAATTTTAAAACCATCCTTTTAAGGAGGTTATGAAAAAATGGATCACATCACTTATGGAGGCAGTAGTTTGCACGTAACACAAGCAGAGTTTTAATTTTTCTAAGTAGAAGGGAAAGGGTCATTAATGATTATTAAATCATCATAATAAATTCAATTATATTAATAATAATTATTTAATTATAATATTATGGATAAAATAGATCGTAAATAGGTGTAAGAAGAAAGAAAACATTTGAAATGGAAAAGGAGTAATTAATTTTATTTACCTTACTCATTGGAAAACTCCTTTGAAAAAAGGACTAAGCCTTTTAGAGGTCATATTTTTAGGAGAAAAGAACCTATAAGGAGTTTATAGAAGATTTTTGGAGTTATTTGGAAATATTTTTTCAGAATATAAGAGGCTTGGTGTGTGAGGAGATGTGGGGTGGTGGTGGCTCCTTTTGTAAGTTGAGAGGAGTGGCATTTTTGTAATATATGAAAGGTAAAGTTTCTATTCAAGGGTCAAATAGATAAAATAATTGAAAATAATGTATTTAGGTAAGGATAATGTAAATAAATCCTCAATGATATATTTTACACAATTTTTTGTAACATGTTTTAATTCTTTTATAGTTATATTTTTTTTACTATCACAATTTTTGGGTTTTTATCGTGGTAATTAATTTTACCGTGGTAATTAATTTTACCTAAGCAATTTATATTCAATACCTAAGAATATAATTTGTATTATTATATAATGTGGACATATTTATTATAAATAATAAATATATTTTATCAAATAAATTTTTTATGTGTAATACATATTAATTTTAACATTAGAGCATGTAATACATAAAAAACCCATTTAAAAAGTGTATTTTTAAGATTAAAATTTATATGTAGGATAAAATGATAATTTTTTTATTTTAATTATATAAATTGGTTTATGATAAAATTAAAAAATCTTTTGCAGCTTTAAAATAAATCCAAAAATAATATTTACCAAAATAATTTTTCATTAAAAGAAAGTAAAATAATCATTTCTTTTAATGGAAACTATTAATTAAGTTAATAAAATATTAAAAATAGGTTTTCTAAACAATAAATTTTTAAAATTTATAGTTTTAATCCTTACAGAAATCTTTAATAATGAAAAATTTTATATATTTTTTTATGTTATACTTACTTCTTGTTATAATTACAAAGCTGCAGTTTTGGTAAAAACACTTCAGTTTTGGTAAAAACTGTATTTTTAACCATTCATCTAAAAAATAAATCATTTTCAAAGAATATTTAAAATTCAACCTAATATAATTTTTAATTTATGAATTAAAAATTTAAGGTTATTTTATAATGTTCAAATTCTAAAATATGATTTTTAAATGAAAAAACAAAATATAAAGAAAAATAATTTTTATTAAAAAATGTTGATTTTTAAGTGTTCTTTATATAATTTCATATAAATTTATAATTTAAATATTATAAATATATTATTTTATATATAATAATATTTTAAAATTTGTAATTTTAAGTTTTTATAAAAAACATATAACACTAAAAAAAACAGTTATTTGAGAAAGGACAATCATTTTTACTGTGAAATCACATTAATGATTTTTCCTCTAAATGTAAGTAATTTTAGATATGTAATATCTCCTTTTTATTTAGTATAGGTTTTATTATTCTTATAATTTAATTAATAATATTCATTTAATATGTCATCACTTGTTTTATTTTGGTGTTGTGTATGAAACAATCTATCAGTGAAATTATTATTTAGTGGAAAAGATATTTTGAAATATTAGGATTGTTACATTCTCCACCCTAAATAAAAATTATAAAGAGATAAAAAAATTTATTCCTTTAGAAGACTTTGTAACATATATTTTCCCACATAATAGGAAAATATTATGATTCAAAACCACTTATTACAAATTTTTTTCTATAGTTAATTTTAGGAAGTTTCTTAATACAAAACTTCATCAACTTCATTTTGAAGTTCCTGTTTCTAACCAAATATTAAAACCAAAATGATTATGATTATATGTAATAAAATAATTTTAAATGATCTTATGTGAGGATCATTTGGGTTGTTTTTTTTTAATAATTTTTGTTTATTTTTTTCATCATATCTTGCTATGATTTTTTTTGTTAAAAATGTGAGAATGAGTAACTAAACATTATTAAGAATTTTTTTTATAAAATGCTATTGAAGGTGAAGGAATTTATTTCTTATATATGTTAGGAAAAAATTTCCTAATGTCAAAATATGTTGTACCAGTCTCAATTTCCCATCACCATGAAGAAACTTCATGATCCAATTTTAAGTTGTATACTTTTCAATAAAATGATAAAATTTAACCAATATCACCAAACATAGATCCAAAGATGAAGATAACTAGGTAAATGTAAGAATATGAAGATATATATGGAGTTTGAAGTATAAGTTTTACAATGTTTCCAAGTATATAGGTACCAAATAAAATGGGAAAGGGTAGCGATAAGATGCGTACCGGTAGCAAATCACTGCTTAAAGGTTGTAATTATTATCAGATAGACTAGAGTGGGTTTTACCGGTCATAGGTTTTGACAAAGACCTCACCGATGAGTTTGTACAAATTTTAAGAAGTCGAAAGGGGAAAATATATTTAAATATGTGAGAATATTGATGTTAAAATGGAAGTATAAAGTTGAATAAGTAATAATGAATGGATATGAGGTGTTGTAACCCAAAAAAGGGGAAAGTATTTTATGATAAAAGTCATTAAAAGTTTCAATAATGTCATGGATCAATCCATAACTTGAGTTTACTGGATATAACTAAATGATATACCATAAATAAAGTTTATATAATGTTGGGTAAAGGTATAAGTAAGGTTGTGTAAGGGTATTTGTTAGATATTAGGGCCTACATAAAGGCCATTCCATGAATCATATAAAGGTTCCTCCAGTTAAAGGTGAGTTTGTATAGATTCTTTCAAAGATATTTGGACAAAAAAGGTTAAATCTTTATTAGATAGATAGACGCCAGACAAATAGTCATGATTTAATTATATTTTTTTGAGAATATGTAAATGATTGAGTTTGGAAATAAAAGATATGTATGAATATTAAATTAGATTCAGTATAGAATGGATGGAGAGATTCTGAGTCATCAGACATATATAGATGGATGAACAAATGTGAGTGCATCAGTCAGAAGAATCACACAACAAGAGCACTAGTCGAATTTGTGCAGAGTTCATTTGACCAAATTGATCAACCAATGAAAATATTTATTACATATGATGGATATATATTATATAACTAGATAGAGAAGCTCTCTGAAGTCACTAAATAAATATTTTTTGGTCAAAGTCATGAGAATATTTGAAAATAGTTTTTAATCCAATAACAATGATGCTGTGATGTTGAGTGTTCAATGTTGGATTATTTAGTTGAGATAAAACACTTTTAAGAATCTAATTAATACTGAGGTTAAGGAAGTTCAAAGAGTTGGAGCTGGAATTTATTTTGTAAGAAGATTATATAATACTCTAGAAATATTGAGAAGCATCCCACAATTTTTAGTTGAGTAGGAATTTCGTTTTTTAATTTTCATTGACTGGGAAAACCATTTTGAGTTTGCACCTTTTTTCCATCGATTACACCTATAAAAATGAGTGAATGTCCAATTTTTTACTATTACTGTTCAAGAATTTTAGAATAATGAATTGCTATAGAAAAGGTATCAGAGGAAGATACCTAAAAAAATCCCAAATCCAAAGTCTTAGAAAGGATATTTTCTAACCTAGTTGAGAATTGGTTAAAGTTGAAGAACACTAGATAGAGTTTTAGTGAGAAGTGTTACCAAATATAGTTTCCAATAAGTTATATAAGATAGAGTTATCAGTGAGTCTATATTAGATAGAGATATTATCAAATAAATCTTATTGGAAGGTTATAAGGTGAAATGGTTTGGTTTTTCAAACATATCACTAAATTAGAGGTACATTTGGTGAGAATAATTGAATAGGGAATAACGGATAAAGACAAGGTTCACTGGAAAAACACTTATTGGACAATGAAAAATGGGTGGATGATATACAAATAATTTTTTTATAGCTATTTTAAATTTTTTACATTCTTATATTAGCTCAGTTTGATAATAAAACCTTTGTAATTGATTGTAGTCTATATAATATTTCCCATTGGGAGATATAAGGAGTATAATGGGAGTAGGTTCAAGGTATATTCACTTCTTTTAATAGTAAAATTTGATGGACCAGTGAGAGTCACCATGGTAAGGATGTTGGTTTTCAAACTAAGGCCAAACCATATAAAGGATCACCACAGATTCAATATTCCCTTATCTGTGGTTCTCATGATCCCAAGGAACTTAAAGTGGTATCAAATCAAAGGTTTCCCTATCAGATCATTTCCATGGAAAATGTCAACTTAGTGAACAATAGTGGCATTCCTACTTTCAATGGAAAAAATTAGCATGATTATAAAAATAGGATGATACCCTATATTTTGTCTCTTTTTCTAGAGGTAATTGATGCAAATATAGTTGGGTTTCCATCCATTGAGAAATATTTTTTTATTATATTTACTAAAAAAATAATGTTTGAGTTATATGGTAATGATATAAATTCTATTATAATTTATTTATGATAATATATTTTTATAAAGGTAATGGGTCTCAAAACTACTAAAGAAACTTAAGACAAACTCTAAAGTATTTTTGAGGGAAATATCAAAGTGATGGAAGAAATTCTACAAATATGGTGTAGCAATTTAGAATATATTATAATGAAAAATTAGGAAACTATTCATGAGTACTTCACTATAGTCAATGACATTGTTTACAACATCATAGGATTTAGATTTGTCTTGCAAGATTCCCCATTATTAAGAAACTCATGATAAAATTTCCAGATATGTTTGGATCTAAAATTTATCCCTTAAAAGTTAAATATGATTTATATCTTGATGAATTACATAATATTCTTATTGCATGTGATATGATAAAATATTTAATATTCAAAAATAAGATAAAGGATTAAATGGATTTTGAAGCTATGAGAAAACTAAAAATCCAAGATGTTGAGATTGTTAACCTCATTGATTCAAAAGATAAGGAAGATAAATAGATGAATAAAAATATCATACTTCTTATTCCCATGAATTATAAAAGAGGTAGAGTAAAATATGGAGGAAAAAACTAACATAGATGTTTTTAGTGTAGAGGAATTGGTCATTTTATTATATATTTTCCTAATAATAATTTTTTTGAATATGAAGATAATTCTGAAGAAATACCTTAGAGGATAAAGTGCAACAAAGATTCTAGGAAAGATAAAAAATCCAAGGAAAATAAGAAAAAGTTCATTTTAAATAGAAGAAGTATTTGAGTATGAATTTTAAGTACAACTCTAATGAAACAATTATTCAAAATATGAAAATCTTAAGAAGTTCAGAAATTTATTTATAAATGTTGAGAAAAAGAAGATTCTAGAATAAAATAATAATAATAAGGTCAAAAAACCTACAGAGAATATCAAATGAGCTTATAAATTTTGGAATATTTTGAGAAAAATTGAAAACTCAAAAAGGAAATATGAATTATGAAGAAATAATTGTGAAAACGAATATTGGAAAGATATATCTTCTTAAAAAAGAAGATGCATACATTGGGGAAATTAATAACCAAAACTAAAAGTTGAAAAACAAGGAAATATAATGAAATATATTTCTAAGAAACAATATTCTATCGAATAAGAGGTTTGTAAAACTCAATAAATATTTTTTTAGGTTAAAAGTACCTTAATAAATATGAATGAAAATTTTAATAAGGCTTTATAGGTAAATTCTAAAACATCTCAAGTTGCTGAGAAAAATCATTCCATGAATTAGGTGAAATCTATTACCACTAAATAAAAAAGTTCATCTGATTATACTAATCTTGAAGTTATTAAAAACAATGTTGGGAAATATTGTATTGATAATGGGTGTTTAAAACACATCACATCAACAAAAATTTAAAATAATCTCTATAAAAAAGATACTCCATGCTAGGGGAAAATAAAAATAGAAAGATGTTACAAACCTCAAAAAACATTCTATAAATAATGATCCCACTTCCATAAAAGATCAAGATTCAATAGTTATTATTGGTGATATAGTTTATATAATAACACGGAATATAATTTTTTTCATAACATGTCTCTCCCGAGGAATATGAATGCAATGAGAGAGAGTAATAATGGAATAAAAGAGAGTTACTTTCCTAATCTGTAGGAAGAAATAATGATAAAACAATTATATGATAGAAAGTTTCCAATAAAGAACTAATTAAATTTATTAGAGTATGTTTTTGGAATATGAAACCATCTGTTTCACCTTTCTAAAGGTGTTTTACAACTATTTTGGGGATAATTTCCTATGCTAGGAATGAAAAGGAAGTTATAAAGAAGAAAGTTGAGAAAAAATATTTTTATATTGAGATAGATCTACAATCTATAAAGATGAAAAAACCTTGGATTCTTGAGAGTGGTTGTTCTGGATATATGATATATGATATAAGAGTATTGAATGACATTGAAGAATATTAAATAGGATCAATTAATTTTTGAAATTATAGTTACTTAAAATTAGAGGAATAAGAACTGCTGAAATTGAATCTTAGAAACCAAAATCAAAGGAAATTTTTATCTTGTGGGATCAAATGAAAATTACTAAGTGTTAGAAAAAACTGAGATGATGGGAAGAAAATGATATCCCATAAAGATCATTGTATCATCAAAAGCATGAAGGATATAAAAGTTTTTACTAACGGTGAAATAAACTAGATAAATATATTCCAAATTAGAGATCTTTATAACTCAATTTACTTGATTGTTGAGGATAAAAATAAGTTGTGGCATCGAAGGCTTGGTAATCTTGGGAAGAAAATTATGGGTGCACTTTCTATGGAAGATGTTGTAATAAAATTACCACAACTGAAGAAGAAAGATGATGTTGTTTGTATAACTTTTCAGAAATGGAACATAGTTAGTAGAAGACATAATAAATAGGAAGTCCAATCCCCAAAACCAATTGAACTCATTAACTCCGATCTCTATGGACGGATGATATATAAATCAAAAAAACATATTTTTATTTCATTAGTTTCATTGATTATTTCACTCATATGACTAATATAATGTTCATGAAACATAAATCAAAGGTTTAAAAGATTTTTAGATACTTAAGAATTGAAGTTTAAGGGGAGATGGGTGTTTATATACTAAAATTGATAAGTAAAAATGGAAAGAATTAAAAAATAAACGATTTTAAATATTATGTAAAGAAACATGGAATAAAACAACAATACAATGCTCTATACACTCCTTAACCAAATGGAGTAGCAGAAAGGACAGATATAATTTTAGTGAAAATGGGAATAAGTATGATGGATGAGTATAAAATTTATAAGTTATTTTGAGGAGAATATTTTATCATTACTGTTCATATATACAAAAAGGTTTTTATTGAAGCTAGAATCCAAAAAAATTCTTATGATATGTGGTATAAGATAAATATTTTAGTGTAATACATCATGGTTTTTAAGAGTCCCTACTTAATAAAGATTAAAAATCCAGATATTTGAATGTTTGATGAAAATGATGAGGAAAAAATTTTCATGGGTTATACATCCAATAGAAGAAGTTATAAATTTTAGAATAAACTTCTACAAATTTTAGTGTATCATTTTGATGTGAGAGTTATTGAAAATCCAACCTCCTTAATGAAAGTTATTTAAATTGTTACAGAAGAAAAAATTATGATTTCCAACAAGGATAATATAAGATAAGATGAATGTGATTCAAAATTTGTATAAGATGAGGTAGATGAATATTAGGATGTGGAAAGTTAGATAAGAAGAATATCTCTAAAATTTAAAAATTTATCAAAATAGGTTGCATCTAACAACATCATTAGAAATCAAAAATATCAAGTTAAGACTGAAAAGAAGTTGATATTTGAGAATCATACATCGCTTATATCATAAGTGGAACCAAAAATATTTTTAAAGGTTATTTAAATTAAATAGTGGTTAGGTTCTATGAATGAAGAGTTAGATCATATTGAGAATAATCCCACCTAGGATATTGTTCCATGACCAATAAAAATGAATATAATAGGATCAAAACGAGTGTTTAGAAACAAACTTAATTAACTTGGTGAAGTTTCCAGAAACAAATCAAAAATTATTTGTAAAGTTTACATATAGGTGGAAGGTGTTTATTTTGATGAAAAGTTCTCCACTATTGTGAGACTTGAAACTATATGAATATTTTTTTTTAGTTGCTGCACATCATTGTTACAAAGTTTATCATATGGATGTTATGTCAACTTTCTTAAATAGAGAAATTAAGGAAGAAGTTTTCATTGACAAACCCAGTGGGTTATTACTTGATAAATATAGAAGCATGGAATATAAGTTGAATAAATATTTTTATGGGCTGAAATAATATCCTCATCCCTAGTACTCAAAACATGATAGTTTCTTGAAGTAGTTGAAATTTTGTAAAGAAAAAGTTAACAATAACATATATGTCAAGGAGATAAAATCATGAACCCAAACTATTATTGTTCATGTTGATGAATTTTTTAGGGTATAAGGATAAATTTTGTAGAGGTTTTTTTTGAAAAGATGAAGAAAAACATTGAAATGTTAATTCTTAGAGAATTAACTTTCTTTCTGAGCCTACAATTTCATCAAAATAAAAAATATATATTTATATCAAAGGAAAATTATGCCTAGAAGATACTAATAAATGTTAACATGGTAGATTCTAAATAATTTTATAATCCCATTTAAGTTGTTATTAATATGCATAATGATTAATCTAGAAAAAATGTGAATCAGAAAGAAATTTAGAAGTTGATAGGAAGATTTCATACAGATCCAAGGCCATAAATTTTATATGTTTTTACATTGTGTGAAAGATACTAGAGTGATCTAAAGGAATCCATATACTTATAGCTAAATGAATACCTAGGTATGTTAAAGAAACATGTTATTTTGGCCTACTGTATAAAATAAATTATGGCATGGAATTTCATAGATTCACTGATGCTGATTGGTCTGGATATTGTAATGATTGAAAATAAACATTAGGAGGAACATTTTTTCATGGAGAATATTGTGTGAGCTAGCATAGTAATAAAACAAGGTTCTTTACCTTGAATAAAACATAATAAAAATATGTTTTTTCCACTCATGATTTTAGGAAAAAGATATGAATGAAAGTTAATCTGGAATAGTAGAGAGTAATGTTACAAAACCATCAACGATTCTTTGTGATAATCAAAGTTTAATTTATTTTTCCAAAATAATATATAATATATAAGATCAAATAACATTGATATGAAGTATCATTTCATAAAATATAATTTTTATGGTGGATATGTTATGATTGAGTGAATTTTAACAAAGTATCGTATTATAGATGTTTTTACAAAAGATATACCAAGGGAAATATTTTAGGAATTTATGCTATCACTACATGATTATCCTCCACCGATGAATTCCTAATGTTATTAAGAAATACCCACACCATAATTTGGATTATATTGACAAAGTGAGAGAGTAAGAATAACTTTTTAATAAGAAGTACAAATATTTATTTTCTAAATATAAAACTGTTGTTATAAAAAAATGGGGGAGAAGATAAAATTGGGGGATAGTTTATCTTATCTTGGCCATAAAATATATTATCACTGATAGATGGAATCCCTTTTAAAAAATTACTTTATCCAGTAATGTGGTGTTAGGGAATTATCTAAAAGATAGGTTTTAGTTCTATAAAAGTTCATAAAAGAGTTGTTTAAAATGGTTAATAATTGTTTTGAATGTTTCTAAAAAATCCCATGGGGGAGATTAAAGATCCTTTGAGATGTTTTTGTAACAAGTTTTTTATTTTTTGTAAAGTTTTATTATTATAAACATTTTTTAAAAAAATGTTTGAATGATTTATTGATATTAATCAAGAATTGTTTTCTTATGAAATTCTAGAGGTGGTAAATAAAGTTTTTTCCTTTACTATATTAGGAAAAAAATTCCTAGAGTCAGACAATGTTATGTCATTCTCAAGTTCCCAACATCATGAAGAAAATTCATGATCCAAGATCAAGTTTTACACTTGTGTATGAGTGGATAAAATTTCACCAATTTCATCAGATTAAAATCCCTAGATCCATATCTCTAGAAAAATGTAATTGGAAGGATTTTCAACATGATTTATAAGTAGAAGTTGAACAATGTTTTTAGACATAAATTCCCAAAAAAACTACATCGGGGTAGTTCTAGGATGCATAAGGGTAGTTAAGTTCTATATAAATGTTTTTATTATTATTGAATAAACAAGGGTGGTTTTTATTGGTCAGTGGTTTACATGAATTCCTCATTGATGAGTTTGTAAAAATTTTTAGAAGTCTAAAGGTAGAAAGATATTCAAAGCTGTGAGAAATTTGATGTTTAAATGGTATTAAAAATTTAAAGAAGTAAAACTTGATGAATTAGAGCCATTGTAACTAGGTAAAAAAATTGATTTTAATAGATAGAAATAGCTGATATACTCGATAATTTTTTTATGAAGCTATATTAAGGTAGTAGTGAGATTGTGTAAGGGTAGCCAGGAGATTTTAATACCTATGTATAGGCTATTCCAGGACCTTTGTAATTGTCCCTATAATTGAAGGAGAGTTTGTAAAAATCCTTATAGATTTATTTAGATAGATAGGTCAAATCTCTATCTAACGGAAGGACATCAGAAATATAATTAAGATGTCATCAGATAGAATATTTTGAGAAGATATAATAGATTGAGTTTGGTAATACAATCTATATATAAATATTAAAATGGACACAAAATGGATCAGATTAAGAGATGATGACTCATTATACATATATTTCCATATATAAAAATTTGAGTGAATTGGTCAAAGAAAGCACATGAGAAGAGAACTGGTTAAAGGTGTGTAGAGAATTCTAGACCAAATCGATCGTTTTAAGAAAAAATTGAGTCCATAAAATGGTTATGTACGATGGAACCAAGTGGATAATTTCTTAGAGGTCAATAGACAGATATTTTCCAACCGAAGTCTTGAGAAGCTTTAAGAATATTTGTAAATACCTTAATAATGATGATGTAATAATGAGTGTTCAATATTGGATTATCTTATTGATATAAGGAATTTTAAATAAGTTACTTAATTCAGAGGTTAAATAAGTTTGAAGAGTTAGAGCTATGGATAAGATTGTAAGAATACTCTAGAATACTCTAGAAATATTGAGAAGTATCCAATATGTTTTAACTGTGAAGGAGTTTAATTTTTGAGTTCTCATTTAGTGGGAAAATCATTTTGAGTTCCCACCTTTTCCACATCAACAAAACCAATAAAAATAGGTGAAAATATGATTTATACTATTAATATTAATGTGTGTTAGAAATTTGAATTGCTACAGAAAAGGTATTAGATAGAGATACCAGATGAAGAGTCAAAATCTAAGTTCTTGCAACGAGAGTTTCCAACTAGGTAGAGATTTGGTTAAAGTTTAAGAACACCAGATAGAGGTATATTGAGATGTTTCACTAGACAGAGTTTATAGAGATATCATACAAAGTCATTAGTCAATGTATACCAGAAAAATATATTATTGGACAAATATTCTAAGTAGGTTGTGAGGTGTAGTGGTTTTGTTCACTGGACCGATCACTAAATCTGAGGCATAATTAATGAGGTGCATCAAATAGGGAATACTGAATAATGGAAAGGCCCACTTAATGGACTCTTATTATATACATAAAAATGTATAGTTTATTTCAATATGATTTTTTGTGAGTTTTTTACGAAGTTTTACATCATTTTATTGGATCGGTTTGATAATAAAAACATTGTAAATGAGCAGAGTTAGTATAATATTTTATATCAGTGATAGAAGGAGTCTAAATAGAGTTTTTTCAAGTTTTATTCACTTTTTTAATAGATCAAATCCATATACTGATGTGAGTCACCATGGAAATGATGTAGGTTCTCACACCGAGGATGAACCTTGTAAATCTTGTGTGCCTGGTTTACTTTTTAATCATTCAACTCTTATGAGAGTATTTTATAAAATTGATAAGGATAAAAACCCTTACAAGTTTTAGGGGTTAGTTTCAAAAGAATTGAAATTATAAAAGATCACCACTTATTCATCCCCTTATCAATGGTTTTCAAGGGAATATGAAAAGTCAATCCCTAGATGTATTCTCCAGTGTCATCTTTATTTCAACCTATGATGGTTTCAGTTCAGATGTAAAGACCTAGAATCCAGTAGCTCAGAGTTAGTTCCGTTGTTACATTTTCATGAGATACATGGTATCACATCCCAATAGACTAGATTGTTTAATATTCTTGGTAAACTAGGTACATAATTGAAATAAAAATTACTTTTTAAAATATAAAATAAAAAAAATAATTTCATTGATTTTTCCATTATTTCCCCTTAGCGTAACCCTACATATCAATCATAATAAACATCTTGAAAACCTGAGGAAAATAAAACATAAAAAATGTGGTGAGATAAAATTCTCATTAAGGGTTAAGTATAGTGGAAGAAATAGTGAATCAATGAGAATATTTAACATGGAAATGTAAATAACTGAGCATGCCTTCCATTTAATAAATAAAATAATACTGAAATAAATCCATGGATTCTTTAATATTGAAAATAATCTCAATAATAATAACCTAATTCATAATGAAACTCTTAATTAGTGGATGTCATGTATCTAGAACATGAACTGCTACCATAAGGAACTTTAAAAAAAGATTAATCTTTACCGGTAAAAACCCATTTAATTTGGCCACATTATTCATCTCATGAGACCACTGATTCATTGAGGTAATTTTCTATATATGTCCCCTAACCATTATTTCAGGTCAAAAGCATTCATTATAAATATCTAATAATAAAATTAGAAAGATATTTTTAAATAAAAATTTCTTATACTACTTTAAAACATTTGAATCATAAGACCCATGAGGGAATATAATTTAAAAAAACATTAAATAATATGATAATTATAAGATATGTCAAAGGGGATGTATATATACCTCATAAAAGAAGGTGGGTGTATAACATCAAAATATGCCTCAATTTTCATTCATTGTGTTAAAATTATACCCATCCAAGTAAAGTGGTGATGGAAAACAAATTACACCATGGTGTAAAGATAGTAAGCCATATGTACACACACGCGGTGCTTTCATTTTTCATAGGATGAATAAAAGGTGAAATATGGTTGTCACATAATCATAATAAAATCTCATAATATATATGACACTGGAGTTATTAATTTATCATATAAACAAAACATTACGATAAATTAAAATAATAAATGAAATTGAATGGGTTGGTAATAATGATCACCTCTTCTTCGATGGACTAAATTTAGATCTATTCTTAAGGGATCTAGGGTTGGTATTTATGGAATACCACGACATCTATAACTTGTATAATGATTTTTAAGATACAATTTTAGGGTTTTTTTGAGATAAAAGGCACAAAGTGGTGCGAATAAGTGAGGGAGGAGGTTCCTTTTTATAATTGAGGTGAGATGAACTTTTGGAAACTCTCAAAATATCAAAGTAATATAAATTAATATTTAATTATAAATGACTAAAAAGTGATTTATTTATAATATAAGATGATTATGTTTTTCAATTATCTCGTACAATAATGTTTAGACAAGTTTAGGTCACATTCTCACCCTTATCTCTTAGCTTTAATCTTTATTTAATCTCTTTAACTCTTACTATGAAAACATGTGTTGTCAATACTTAATGGTTAATATAGTTACTCTGAAATTAAAAAAGAACCAAAAATGGATCATATATGACATTTTAAACCTTATATAAATAATTTGGATGTATTCTATATTTTTATGAATTTTATATGTTTTATTAAAATATTATTTATTTTAAAATATCATTAATGTCAATTTTGATATTATTCATTATATGGCTTTTTAAAAATATCATAAAAACATGATATCTTTGAAAAATATCCTTTAACACATCACTAACATGTATAAATTATCTATATAATTCGTGTATGATATTAATTATGTCAAATTATATTTATTTTAATACTTATAATAAACTTTATTTGATACGTCCACTAATTAAACAATTACCACATCATCATTATTAAAGTCATTAATTTAATTATTTCTTCTATAAAAATTAAACATAAACTATCATGATAAAGATAAATAGTTTATCTTTAAAATTAATATTTATAGTTTATGATATCTTATGAATTAACATATATTAAAAATGTAACACTGATTAAAAACATGAGTATAAAATATTTGACTTTTCTTAAAATAAAATACTATAAAATAATTAATGTCATACAAGTGGTTAAAAGAGGTCATAAAATCAGACCAATGATGATTTTGGTTGACAATAACTTAACCAATAAAATTCATACATGTGCTAGGATAATTTTATAATACATATAATATTATTTTTACCCATAATTTCCCGATTTATCCTTAACCATAGTAATTAAAAAAATACTATAGTTACTATTCATATTATCAAAAAATAAATTGGAACTATTTACATAATTTGGAACTTATTATTAAAAATATGAAAACCATTTTAAAAAATTAAAAACACATAATTTTTTAAAATTAATTTAAAATTAAACTCGTTGACGGGGTGAGAAGACATGTTATTAAAGTTAAAACATTCAAAATATTGAAATGTTTTTATATCCTAATTCTATGTGAAATTGATTAAAATAACCTAAATAGGATTAAATGATATAAAATTTATCTAATTATACATTAAAATCATTCAAAAATATAATTTAACACTATAAATTATTTTGACAAAAAATCCGTTTTCAATTAAAATTCAGTATTTTTCACTATTTATCAATACATGAAACTTATTAGAAAAATACCAAAAATTAAAACAAAGTAAATTTTGATATCCCTATTTCAAATAATAATTTTATTTTTTCTAATATAATTTATAAAAGTGTCAAAACTATATTTAAAACAAGTGCACCATCAAAAGGCAGAAAAACTACCTTTAGAAAAAATATAGCTTTTTATACGTAACATTGAATTAATTATTATATTATGACTATATAATATATTGTATGATGTAAAAAAATATTAATATATATAAATTTAATAATTT
Source organism: Viscum album (assembly GCA_963277665.1). Lineage (NCBI taxonomy): Eukaryota > Viridiplantae > Streptophyta > Magnoliopsida > Santalales > Viscaceae > Viscum > Viscum album. Next base: position 673,184,513 of record OY728134.1, on the reverse strand, counting down.
TTTAATAATATTAATTCCAATGGCTAGGTTATAATAATATTTAATCATTTGGTTAAGCTCAGTATTCTTTGTAATGTAAGATATCGACGAAATTGAATTTATTTAAGAAAATACATACTATAAAATATTTGGGTATTACATAAAATATGATATAATTGTATTATTCTATCTCTCCTTTAGTCTAATGATGTTTATCCATAGTCATTTTTCTATTAGATTTTCTAACATATTTAAATACCTCCTAATGGTTCATAAAGAGTAAATGAATATCCAAAGTATATCCCCTAAGAGCATCTATCCAGGTTTGTAGTCATAGGTCCACTAATTGTACAATAAGTAATTATATATTTGATACTCAACGGTATTTTTTATAGGTAATTACCCCTAGGTGAATTTATACCACACCCACCTCCACTTTCTAGTATCTATATAGGGTTTCAATTTCTAGGAAGCCACGCAATATCTAGTTTGTCAAAACATCAGGAAGCTATCCTACAATTATACTCATACTTAGGGTTTTCACTAAATTTATGTCATTATAATTCACAAAATAACCACAGTAATCGTCAAAAGAAACTAACCATTCTATGATACTAAATGAGTTTCTCCAGATGACCTGCACTACCGAGTTTGGTGCTAAAACACATAATTTTACAACTAGATTTTATATCATGTGAGTTGACCCAAGAAAAAATATCTCTATTTTACATAATTTATATACGTTAGACATTAAATCTCCCAAATAGAAATAAAATCCCAAGAATTTAAGGTTTAATATCTTCTAGGATCAATTAAATAAGAAACTTATTTTTGGATACATTTGAAACTTTCATTGTAATTGAACCACACTAGACTCCCTTCTGGACTTCTCATAGGTTAGAGTCATCTTCATAACCTAGGGAATGGAAACATAAGAAAGTAGGGAGAAAAAATTCTCACTGAGGTAAAACTTATAAACATTTAATAAAGGGTTATATCATAATCACATGAGAAAAAATGATTAGGGGAAATATCTTATTAAAAATAATATGCAACAATAAGAGTTGTCAATAAGTCATAATATAAGGACATATAATCTAAATAAATAAGAATATACCATGGAAAAATATTTTGGAATCATGAGATAATAAACATTATCCATGGAGAATAATCATAGGAATATGACACGGAAATGTGACATGCTCTTAAAACATAGAATAACAAACACAATAATAAATTTTTTATTTAGCGGTGGGTTTTTAGCGGAGGTTTAGTAAACCTCCCCAAAAAATATTTAAATGATTTTTTAGAGGATCTTTAAAATCATATTCTAAATATTACATATTTTTTTTAAAAAATATAGTTCTCCCCCATTCCCCTTTTTCTCCCCTAACTCCCATCCTTCGCCCACAAGATCCCCCGACCCCCCGACCCTGAGCCCCACCACCACCATAGTTCCCCACTCACCGGTGCTTGGGCTTCTCTTGATTCCTTCAAGCCAAATCCCCTCACCTTCACCGGTATTGTGGTCACAATCCCTAGACCCATCACCCCGAGCCCTCTCCCTCCCTTGAGTTGTTTCTATCTCATGAGCCCTCTCCCTCCCTCGAGCCATCACCTTTACTTAAGCCCATTTTGTAGCTATAGTAAACCCTGAGCCCCTTGGTCTATCAACCTAGACTTCTCCCATGAACCATCCCAACCGAACCCCTTCTTATCCTTCTCCCTCGACCCCAACAATGGTAATCCGTAACTTATTTGTATTTTTTATGCTCCCTTTTGCCTTTCCCTTATCTCAATTTTTGTTACTCCTACTAACTTCTAGGAAGCTCTAATGATGTGGATTTTGGTTATCTGGGTAGAGGTGGTTGATTATTGGCCCAATTGTGTTGTCGCCTACTTGTATACAACACATAGGTCTCAAATTATAAGGGCAATCTTCATGCTTTAGTTTCTTATAATTATGGATTTTTCTTAATTATAAGAGAAATATCATATAAGGTGTTTCATAGAATAAATTCATCATATTTGGATCTTTATAGATTTTATAAGATATAATTTTTTTTGAGTTGCATATATTTCATTTATTTACCTTTTAAGGTAACTGGATATTTTAAAGATTATAGGTTTTATTAAGTTATCATATAGACTGGTCATATAAAACAAATGGGGGTATTTTGAAATGAGTAGAGGCTTCTATTTGGGTGATATTTATAACTAGTTAGAAAATAAATATATTGTGTGTGTTCCCCTTGATATGTTCATTCTTTTTATTTCATTGGAATAATTCATATTATATCTTTTTGTAGAGATTTTTATAATTATTCCTATAATTGTGATGTTTTAAATTGAATAAAATATGATTGATTTATTCATTTTTGACTTTCTTATTTACATTTAATTCTTATAAGGGATTTCATGGGTGTTTATCTGTAGCTTATATTTGGTAGACTATAGATTAATGTTTTTAAACCAATTTTTTTCATGTGGTTTGTTTGGGGAGACTACTAATTTGAGACTTAAATTATTTATTTAAATATTTAATAGCATATAAACTAATGTTCTATAGATTTTTTTGATTAGTTTATTAATTAAGTAGTTTTAACTACATGTGTTTTTGTTTAAATCAGGTTGTTAATCTAATTTATAGTCTATATAGAGAACCATAAGCTATAGAAACTGTAATTCAATGTAAATAATTGTTTTATACATCATGGAAAGAAGAATGAAATTTAGGTATAGACATTGGTATTATTAAATCGTTATTGTTTTTATTTGATTAATATTACCTGCGAATGGATTTTTTTTAAAAGTGTTTTCGCCAAACTAAAAATTTTGGTTTCCTATGAAAGATTTAGAAATATAGATTATTTTAAATTGGTCATGTGAAAAGTTTTTGAAAGGGGATTAGGTTAAAGGTATACGTCCTTATTTGGGTAGAGTATAATATTTTAATTATCCTATGTTGGTATGATTCCATATTATTTGGTTAAGAGTTATTTTCATATATGATGTAGAAACCATCATGCTTCTCTTTCATTATTAATTCACTTCCTATTATATATTGTTACTAATATAAATGATAATTATATAAACATAATATAAATGATATAATGTCTTTATAAAATTAATATAAAAAATTAATTGTATATATATAAAATCTATCTCATAGTTTAACAATTCCATTCATGTAATGGGTTACTATCTAAAAGGATGATCATTATTCATTAATTATCACATGATAAGTGGTTTTTAATATTCCTAATGGATTTTTAATGGTAATTAATTATTTAAAGGGGTTTGACACCAGTTTTTTCTTTAAAAAGTGTGTCTGTTGTTTTATAGGCATGTTTTAGGAATTGATAGTAGTTGGAAATTAATATTTTTTTAAATGGTTTTTGAGACCATAAGTCTAACGGTGTATTAAAATGTTTTAAAAAGGTGAAATTTTGGTTTTAAAAAACGTGTTCTTGAAAATATTTAACTTCCTTTAAATATGGGTCTATTTCCATCAAAAGTGATTTTATAGAAAAAGATAGATTTATAAATTGGTTTTCAAAGTGTGGTTTGATAAATTATTTTCAAAAAAATTTGAAATATAGTTTTCAAATATTGTGAAAATTTTCTGGATTATGAAGTTCTTTATGAAAGCCCAAATGAAACTTTAAGAAAAATGTTTTTTTAAATGTTTGAGACCCTCTCGAGCCTTGTGTGACTATAGTTATACCCAAGGAGACCTGTGATCCCATAAGGGGATTATTTTTATTGTTGTATATTTGTGTGTTTCTTAATGATTGAATTATTTTTCTCTTGATTATATTTTACATAATACAATCCATGATTGATTTCCTTTTTGTATGTTGACTTTTTAGTACTTATATGGTTCTTCTTATAACTACATGGGTTGCATCTTTTTCACTTCCATTTATCTGTTTTCCTATCTAGGAATACTTATGTGTTTTTTTAATAAAGTTTAGTCACATTATGATATATATGAATAAAAGATGGATCACATTACCAAGGAACACACCTTAGTATTCTAAGGGTTTGGAAAAGTTTTTAGATTTTTCAATTTCCAATCAATCCGTTTATTAGAGAATAAGATGTCCATGTCCTAAATGTAAATTTTGAAGATGGTTGAAGAGATATGGAGTTTATGAACAATTGATACTGAATAAATTACCTACTCAATATCTATGTTGGATTCGACATGGATAATCAAACGTTACATAAAGTTTGACCACTGATTTGAATTGGTAGAATGAGTTACCAACTACATTGATAATGGACAATTAAATGAAAAACTTTATAAACTATGCATTCAACATTTCAATACAATAACATCAACATAAAAAATACCAGAATCAGTTGAGGGTGCTACAAACAGCAACTTGACAAGTTATGTTTTTGGGACTATAGGACAACTAGATCAAGATTATAACATACCATTAGATCCTACTCCTGATTCTGTAGAGACTAATGTAAGAGAGGACTTCACCGAGAAGAAAATTGGATTTTATGGTTTTGTTGATGATGGAAATCAAGAGTTGTATGGTTGATGTTTGAAATACTCAAAACTTAATTTCTACCAATTTTGTACCATTTCAAATGCCTATGTGTAATTAAAAATAAGGTGATGTCCATGATGCTGGAATTGTTTCATGATGCATTTCCTAAATCTAAGATCCTTTAGTCTTTTTATGATATTAATATATTTTTTAACAATCTTGGTCGGAATTATACAAACATACATGCTTATCCCAATTATTATATAATTTATTGTTGAGAGGATTCAAGAAGACATGATTGTAAAAAATGTTATTCTTCTAGATGATAGTAAATGGGTGATGTTGGAATTCTAAATCATTATACTACTACGAAGAAGAAGAAGAAAAGGAACACATCTACAAATATTTTTCATTACATTCCTTCAAAATCACAATTTCAATGATTATTCATATAATCTAAACCCATAGAGCACATGAAGTGAATTCTATAGATAAAAATAATGATTTGTTAATGAAACATACAATAGATTTAAAATATTGGATGTTATTTGATTCATTATATCTAGATTTCTCATTTGATCCTTGGAATGTACGATTGGGATTGGCTGTTAATGGATTCAACCCATTTGGGACCTTGATAAATAGTTATAGAATTTGGCTAGTTGTTTTGATCCCTTTCAATCTTCCACCATGGATGTGTACACAAAACTTGTATTTTATCATTTTGATGATTATTTTTGGAAAAAATACCTAGAAATGATATTTATGTATACTTTCAACTTCTAACCTAGGAATTATAGGAGTTATGGAGAAATGAGGTTGAGACATATGATGCATATTATAGAATAATATTCAAAATGAAAGATTCCCTAATGTGGACCATTAGTGACTTCTATAGACTTGGGAATTTAGCTGGTTAGAACACTTACACAGGTTTGGATTTTCCTATTTGTAATTTTATTTTTATCCCAAATGACCACCTCATAGTAGAAAATGGCACTTCTTGTGTCATCGAATATTTCTCAATGCATCTCAAAGATTTCCGTTGAACAAGCCAAAATTAATTGGTTATATTGATCATAGAACACCTTCAAAGTTATTGATAGGTTATGAAATATTGGCACAACTTGGAAATGTGGAAACAAAATTTTTAAAGGTTCTTTATTAGAATAATAGTGGTAAACGAGTTTGAAGTTCATCATCAAGTGAAATCAGAACACAAAAATAGAATAAAAAAAGTATATTATTTAAACTTCCTTTTTGGGAATTTAATTTTTTACTGGAAAATATTTATGTTTTTCATATTGATAAGAATGTGTTTGGAAATTTTATCTTCATATTTGATGAATGTTTTTGCACACACTCTCAAAAATATTTATTTGTGATTTTACTAAGTGTTGCATAGTGGCTGACCTAGGTCGTTCTCTCAAGGAGGAAGTGAATTAAAAAACTATTAATAGGATTGAATTAAGTAAGAAAATAGTTCAAAAAAATGAAAATAAAATGGGGGGTTTCTTTTGTGACATTTCGAATAGTAAAGTAAACAAGAAAATGAGAAGTAATAATCAAGAGACAATGTCATTAAAAACACTTATATGAGAAGACATAGTTGATCTAATATACCCCATTCATCATTAACTAATCATTATACCATATGATTATAATTCATTCAATTGTAATCCCCTAACCTTGTCAACCCCCAAACACTACAGAAATTAACACAACCAAAAATATTGAAAAAATGTGTCTTTGGTCAACTTTTGGAATTCCAATCACAACACCCTGCCTTGATTGTGATCCAAAAGACAACTTATGGTCAATGGTCAATTAGGGCAGTATAACTTCCCTATATTTGAAAATTAATTGAGTTGTATATGATACTTTAACCCTACAATTCTATCCTAAGTTGATTAGATTTTGTGATTGCAGTTTCAGTCACACGGTTTACACAAGCCCGAAAACACTGTCAAGTGCAAGAAAATCAAGTAACATAGAAAGTAGAACTCAATTAATTGATAACAATTTAATAATTAGAGTATATTCATGGATTCAAAATAAATAAATGAAGGGAGTGGGTAATAGATCAACTATGAAAGAAATCACTCTTCCATGAGCAGAGTTGTTATTGTGGAGACATTTTTCATAAGCAACGGGTTGATTGGGGAACACCTAATCTCATCTTCACTCTTAGATTCCATCCCAAGATGAAAAATATGAATATTAAAATATAAGAACACATAAGATTAATTGAAGAAAAATTCAAGATACAAACATGAAATAATAGAAATATAAAGAGGAGGTGGGAGAGGAGAGCCTTCTTGGAAGAGATGTTTGCACAAGGCCTTACTCCTTCCAAGAGATTTTAGGGGTTCCCAAGAGCCACCTATTCTAACACACATTTCGAAATCCTCTACCAGCCCTCCCAAAGTGTGAAAATATCCTTTAAATAGAGTTTGGGATGTCTAGGGTTATAAATCTTTTTAAAATGAGAAAGGGAAATTCAGAAAAATATTTTAATCCAAATTTCACTTCATATTTGACCTCAACAACGCGTGAATTGGTTGGACTTCTAGAAGTATTATTTGTTTTTAATAATTTCCCCGATATTCCCTCTAAATTTGGGCCCAATACAAGTTTGGATGAAGAAGATATAACCAAAATATTGAAGTGATGTCCAATCTGGATTGTTCAGTCCAACTTTTTATTTATGGCCCATTTACTCCACTCAAAAGAACGACCCCTCTCCCATGTCCTAAATAGAATTTGTATTGAATTAAGTCTAGAACACATTTACAAAATTTTAAGTCAAAATAATTTACATAAACATATTTATGCCAGAAATACTACATTGAATTTTAAAGGGGTAAAACTGGAATTTCTATCAAACTTTTAAATGAATGATCTAATCCAAAATATTCTATAAATTAACATATTTAGCACAACGTGAGGAAATTATTTCATTTATTATTAATAAAATATTCAATAAAATTGTGTTTTATCTACTCCCCCACACTTACCCTTTTGCACTCCTAGACAAAACCTCATATAATATATTTGAGAAAATTGTCACAAGATATGCATGTTCATATTTCTCAATCTACAGTGGAAATGTAGGAAAAGTAAGAATCCCATAAAAAGTGAATATCAATAAATTTTAAAGTCATTTTCTCATAAATTGTGTCAAAACAAAATCCAGTGAGATTCATAACACTAATAACAGTGAAACAAGTTATAGGTCTACCATGCCACTAATCCTCCACATGTGTGTGTGCCAACCATTCCGAACTCATAAATCCACCCTTTATTCAGTATATTTAGGTCATGTAAAACAATTCTTCTTACCTGGTTTAATTCAATGAACCTATTCTATATTCCTTTGCAATCTAATTTCACAAACCACTCACTTAAGCATTCCCAAAAGTCAAACCTTAATCTCCCTACCTAGATAACCCCATGTGTTGCACATTTCATCACTCCCCTCATTTATTATTATTTCTATTTTTTTTAAGTTCCACTTGGAAAAAATATCACACTCAACTCTCAACCCATGTTTGATCCTCTGACAACACTAATTGTAATAGTTATAACAAGATCAAAGGTAGAGGAAAAGTGGTTTTTGACATGTCCAAGACACCGCCCATTTTTTTTGAGGGCGTACAAAAATCAGATAAAAGGTACACACATAGGTCAATTAGGTACAGCTATGAAATCGATCAGAAGAGAAAAAGATATATGGATAAGCCAATTATTTTTTTACCTAACTTTACTATACCTTCAATTGAGTAGGAAAAATTTCACAGGTCATGTTTGAGTGAAAAATTGTTTAGAGAAATCAATGACACAGTTTACCATGGAAAAATTTCACAAATAATGATGTCAAAATATAAAAGGTTTTATAATAAAACAACCATTCATATCATCAATGACTTCAATTTTTATAAAAATCAAACCTTGATGGTGAAATCTTACTCATGCCTATCATTTTACCAATGAATTTTGAAAACATGAATTTTCAATATTTTCCACATGAGAATGTTATATGATATATATATATATATTTGATATATTTGTTGTTTTTGTTTTTATTTATTTTTTTGGTTTTTTTTGAAAATTTTAACCAAATAATTAATAGAAAATACCCACAAAACACACAAATGAAATTCCTAAATATCTGATCCAAAATGTGGTCCCCACATAAAATATTTCATTATCCTCAATGTAAACCTATGAGATGATATGTGCACATGAACAATAGAATTTTAAATAGGAAAAATAATATAAAAGTGAAAGGGTTAGGAACAACCTTATATTATCAAGTGATAATGGGGTCCTGCAGGGTGATGAAATCCACTACATTAGTAGAAAGTCCCTCAATGTATTTCTTCAAGAATTTCCCAATGACTATGAATACACTTCTAGTGTCTTCTTGCATGATATTCACTGCACCACAAGGAAAACCATTAGATACAATATATGGACCCAGCCATCTGGAACACAACTTACTAGACATTAGCTTCAGCCATGAACTATATAGAAGAACTTTCTCTCCAACATGAAACTCCCTTTGTTGGATCAGTCTATTATGAGGTACGTTTCATCTTTCCTTATAGAACATTGAGTTCTCATATGAGGACAATAAAATCTCTTCAAGCTCTTGAATTTGCAGCTTCCTTTGAATTCTAGCTTGGTCCAAATCCATGGTTCATTTATTTATAGCCCAATAATCCCGATGCTCAAATTCCATAGGGAGATGACATGCTTTCCCAAAAACAATATGGAATGGGGACATACCAATGGGAGTCTTGTATGCTGTCCAATAAGCCCAAAGCGCATCATCCAAGTGCTTTCTCCAATCATTCCTATTCGGCTGCACAATTTTTCTACAATTTTTTAACTCACGATTTGAAACCTCAGCCTGGCCATTTGTTTGAGGGTGGTATGGTGTTGATGTTTTGTGTGTCACCCCATACATCCAAGTAAGGGAATAAAGATTCCGATTGTAGAAGTGTGTACCTTGGTCACTGAGGATGGCCTTCGGTACTCTAAACCGGCAAATAAACTGTGATTGGACAAAGTCCATAAAATTATGAGAATCATCAGTCATGATGGCCTTAGTCTCCACCCATTTACTCACATAATCAACTGTAACCAAAATAAATTAAGAACCAAAGGAACTAGAAAAAATACCCATAAAATCGATGCCCCATACATAAAAAATCTCATAGAATAGTATGGATTGTTGGGGAATCTCTTGTCTCCTAGAAAATTTCCCAGTGTGTTGGAAACAAGAGCATGACTTAAAAAACACATGGGAATCATGTAATAAGCTAGGAAAATATAATCCATAGTCCAAAACTTTCCTAGATGTCTGTTGGGGTCCAAAGTGTCCACCATAAGCAAGTGTATGACAAAACTGCCGAACAGACTCAAACACATGATCTGGAACACACATCCTAATAACTTGGTCACTACGCATGCGCCAAAGGTATGGATCATCCCAAACATAAAATCTTGACTCACTATTTAACTTTTTTACTTGATGTTTCTTTAAATTTGCAGGGATTTCATAGGAAACAAGGCAGTTAATAAAATCAGCATACCAAGGATGCGTAAATAAGATGGAATAAAGATGCTCATCAGGGAAAGTGTCCTGAAGTGGTACCTGGTCCAAGGTGTCATCCTCTAGTGTGTGAGTAAGCCTACTCATGTGGTCTTCCACCAAGTTTTCGGACCCCTTCTTATTCTTTATATCAATACAAATTCATGAAGAAGGAGCATCCATCAGATAAGTCTAGGCTTTGTATCTGGCTTCATCAAGAGGTACCTAAGAGTTACATGGTTAGAAAAAAAAACTACTTTAGAGACTAATAAATATCAATTAAATTTATCTAAAGTGAATATGACAGCAAGAAACTCTTTTTCCATGGTTATTCAGTTTGATTGGGATGAATCCAGTGTAATCGATTCATAAACAATTACACGTGAACGTCCCTCCACCCTCTGAGATAAGACAACTCCAACTGCGATGTTTGGGGCATCACACATAAGCTCAAAAGGAATCTCCCACTGTGGGGGCTGTATGATCGGTGGAGTGGTTAGACACATCTTTAGCTCATCAAAGGAAGTCTTGTAAGAATAATAAAATACAAAATCAGAATCCTTTTGAAGTAATTATGACATAGGAAGAGCACTCTTACTAAAATACTTGATGAAGTGTCGATAAAATCCAGCATGCCTTAGGAAAGATCTAACATTATGCACACATGAAGTATATGGTAAGGATGAAATAATATCTACCATAGATCTATCAACCTCTATACCATGTTTTGGCACTACATTCCCTAAGACAATCCCATGCTCTACCATGAAATGACACTTTTCAAAGTTCAAGACCAGATTCTTCTCAATACAATGATTCAAAACCTTTCTCAAACTAGAGATACAATCATAAAATGAAGACCCATACACTATAAAATCATCCTTTAATACCTCCATGAAGGTCTCAATAAAATCAAAAAAAATCTCAACATGTATCTCTGGAAGGTACCTGGGGCATTGGAAAGTCCAAATGGCATCTTTTAGTAGGAAAACGTACTGAATGGGAAAGTGAATGTTTTCTTCTCATGATCCTCCAAAGCAATAAGAACCTAAAAATATCCATAAAATCCATCCAAGAAACAGTAGTGTGTTTTTCCAACTAGTCTCTCAAGCATCTGATCAATAAAAGAGAGGGGGAAATGGTCTTTGCAAGTGGATTGATTTAGTTTCTATGATCAATACACACACGCCAACTATTTTGCACCCTCATTGGAACTAACTCATCTTTCTCATTTTTAACAAAAATAACACCAATTTTCTTAGGCACAACCTGAATAGGACTCGCCCACTGAGAATCTAAAATGGGATATATTATACCTACCTCATGAAAATTTTAAACCTCTTTTTTAACAACCTTCAAAAGTGTTGGATTGAGTCTCCTTTGTGACTGTCTAACCAGTTTAGCCCCATCCTTCAAAAGAATCCTATGCATGAAAATGGAGGGGCTAATACCTGATATGTTAGCCAAGGTCCAACCTATTGCCTTAATGTTCTCCCTCAAAAGATTCAAAAGTTTTTCTTCATGTTCAAAAGGGAGATTGTTATCAATTATAACATGTAATTTCTCACCACTTAACAAGTATGAGTATTTTAGATTTGGTGGTAATGGCTTGAGTTCCAATGTAGGGGGTGATGTATGGATGGAGAAATTGAAGAAACTGAAATATGTGCACAATAAACATTAGTATCAGAATATAAATTATCAAAATAAGAGAATAAAGCAACAAATCCATCAGCATACTCCACAACCGTGTCATAATCAGGTTGGACATGATCATAATCAAAATTTGAATCCATTTCAAAATCAAATCTAAGAGAGTTTTGTGCATTATAAATAGGTTTTTAAGTAATCTTAGACATCAAACTAGAACCAATGCTCATAATCTCCCTAATCATAGGACAATCAAAATCCATGGGGTTTTTACTTGGTAGTTCAAAATGGGAGATAACAAAAGCAGAATGGTCCTCTGAGGGGTACTTCATGGATTACATGACATTAAATATCACAACTTCATCTACAAATTCAATGGAAAGTGTACCCTCATTGACATTTATGTTATTTTTTTTTGTAGTTTTGAGGAAGGTCCTACCTAAGATAATGGGATCATGTGAACTTACCTCATTTTCCTCCATGTTAAGCATGTAGAAATCTTCTAGAAAGATCATGTCTCTTACCCGAACAAGTACATCCTCAAGGACTCTTGCTGGATATTCCGTAGCTCTATTTTCCAACTACACCACTACTATTATTGGCTTCAATGCACCAACCTATAAAGAAGAGAATACAGAGTGAGACATCACATTTATGGAAGCTCCCAAATCACAAAGAGCATCATAAAAGTGAAACTCCCCAATGGTGTATGTGTAACGACCCAAACATTCATTAATTGAAATCCCTCTTGATCTAATTAAATGTCTATTTATGTAAAATGTTTATATAAAATGTCAACTTCTTTGGATTTATGTTAAGAATTGTGACTGTTGCTAATATAGCCATTGAACAATGATCACATGATTAGTATAAATATAAGGCTTTAACAAATCCAATTTACTCAGACAAAGGAAGTGATGGCCTCATGTAGTAGACATGCCCCATACGAAGCCCATTTTTCAGAGATCAGAAAGGTGGTGGCGTCATTGGGCTTCTCTCTTAACCAAGATCAATCTGAGCTTGAACACGTTAATCTTGAGTGGAACCGCCTATGGGAGAAGTTGAAGTTAATAGAGATTACCACCCGAGCGATGTTATCTGAGCCACCCCAAGAGTTTGTCACCATCACACACCAAAACCTTCGGACTTATGAGGGTGTTTTAAGGGGTTATTTAACAAGACCCTATTATTATGGTTATGCACATTTTTTTATATAATAATGAATATACTTTTATTTTATTATTGTTACCTTGTAAATAGTTTTTAAACCACAAATAGTATTTTTAGTTAATGATGAACTAAGAAATCTATTTTGATTAATTATTGGAATTTTGAATTAAATATTATTTTAATAAAATATTATTATTATTATTAAATTAATTTTTATTTTTATAAATGATCATATAATTTTATGAATGTAATTGTAATTTTTATTACGGTTTGAAAACTATTTTTGTCAAAACCCATGAATTTTCGGTAAATGTCAGTTTTTATTTTAATGTAAAAATACATATATTTATAAAATTATTTTGATTATATGAATATTATTTTAGGAATTAGTATGTCGAAATTATCCAACGGTGAATGTTACATAATTTTCTAAGACAGTCAAATTTTTGGGTAAAAATAAAATACCATTTAAATATATAATGTGTTTTATGACATCATAATGACCCAATAGTGATGTAATAAAATACTATAAACTTTATGTTCAGACAATATATATTTTAATATTAAAATAATGCGATTTTGGGTTGTTTTATTTATTTTAGAAAGCTTTAGTGGACCCTTCAAGACTTATTAAACATTTTGTCTTTTTAAATTGTTTTCCTTGGGAGTGTGACTCACCTCCACATAAGAAACCCCATTATTTTAAGAAGTTAGGACTTTGGACTTATAAAATATTTTTTTCCAATACCCTTTTTTAAAAACCATGGGCAAAAACCATGGGCTGGTTTGTGGTTTTGATTAGTTTAATGCGAGGTGTCCCAAACCTAAATAATAAACAAATTCCTATCCTTTCCTATATAAACCCACCCAAGATCCAACTTCCTCCTTACTAAAAGCCTCTGTAGTTAGTCAAAACTCTTCCCTCCTCTCTCTAGAATCCTCTCAAGGTGTTCCAACCTCCCAAGAAGCTTCTCTCAAGCCTCTGTCATGCCTTTGGAAGCACACTTCCAAGTAAGGGGTTTTCTTCCTTTCTCATTTATTTCCAATTTTCTTAATGTTGTTATGACCTTTTATTTTCAATTATAAATGTCGTGGTATGGTTTCTAACCTCCCCCATACTTCCCTATTTATGTTTTAATTATGAGATCCCCCTTTCTCTCTCAATAAATGCCTCCCATGTACACCTATTACTATTCCAAAATTCTGAAAGGAATTTCTCTCTCCTCACTTACATTCAAGAAATTATTTTTTATCATGAATCTAAATTCCATTAAAATTGTTGGTACATGTATTTATATGACCCCCTTATATTCCATTTCATGTACATATGATGAGACACCACTTTATCTCTCATCAAACATTTTTATGAATTCTTATGTCACGCCATTACGCTGCCGATATTGCACCAATTTTCCAAGACAATGTCATTGTGGAGTGAATACCATGACCATTTCTCTATCAAGTGTATTAACCTTTATTAAGATTTACATATTGATTATAAAGTTTCATGCATGAATTATACATTCCTTTATCATGGAATAAATAATGATGTTTTATGAATCCATGTGGCACACTTATGCATGAAATGAAATGTTTAAGAAGGGTGCACCCTTATAGCGCTCCAATGCATTGGGTAAAGTATAGTATCATGATACGTCATGTGAAATGGGTGGTTACTCATTCTAATTCAAGTGCAATAAGGTTTTACTCGTGCTTCATGTTCAATTATGGTTTACTAATGCTTCATGTGCAATGATCCTTGGCTCATTCTGATTCCATGTTAAGTGTTGTTGCCACATTTCCATGTTATGATTATCATGATTTATCATGACTTTATGTTTATGCTTCTCTTGTGATCTATTGATATTCCTATTCTCTAACATGTATTGTATACCTCATGTTATTCCATGATTATTCCTTTACTGGGCTTTATAGCGCACCCTTTTCTTATGCATGTCCTCAGGTTATTCCATGTAATGCTAAGTACAAGGGAATGTAGTGGTCATGTAAAGGAAGTTTTGAATAAAGATGTTGTATTTCATGTTTTAAGTTGTTATGTTATGATCCTAATCCCCAAACACACTATAACTCTCGATCTTATATGTTTTATCAAGTGAATTTTATGTAATAAATTTTGTATAATTGTGTAACAAAAAGAAGGGTTTCCATAGTTGGTATCAGAGGGAGGTTTAGTTATTTTTTGGATTAGGATTAGAAAACCCTAGTGGAGACTTAGAGACAAGAATAAGTATAATAAAAACATCCCTAATTATTGTTGAGTATTGAGTAAGTGGTTTATCAAGCAAATACATCCATGTGTGGATACGAGTAGATAGAGGCAGCTCTGGCACAAATGTATCTTAGGGGTAAAACCCAAAAACACTACTTTGAGCTAGACTCGAATGGGAACTGGTGCATGAAAATGGGGATTACTGCACTCTTGGTAATGACACTTCTGGGGATATGCTTTGGTAAATTTATAAGCTTAGTATGAACCCTTATTAAGGGAATTAAAAAAAATTCCCCTAAGAATATATGTTAGAAATTAGATCATGGATAACATAGATTGAAGCCTATGGATTCATAAGTTAATGAAATAAATGTTATTTATAAGTCATCAGTTTTGTCCTTGGATTACCCTTTATGTGTTACCCCTAACTTTCCTTTTATTCCATCCAATATCTGGTAATAGGAGGACTCGGGATAACAACCGATGTGAAGATCAATGTGATAACTGTGTAAATTAGATGCCCAATACGATGGGAGCATGAATTGTGAACTTTTACATGCTTATCTATCAGTTATCTCATTATTTTAATAGAAACATGGGTCAAGAGGAATGTTCAACCCCCCTAAGAAATAACAAATTGCTATCGAGAGCTTCATGAGACAAAGACCTCCTACTTTTAATGGATCGTATGATCCCTCAATTGTCGAACAATGGATCAAATCCATTGAAAAGATATTATCCATCCTTCAATGTTCTGAAAAAGAGAAGGTTCTTCTAGCTTCATATCGTATGGAAGTTGAAGCCGATCAATGGTGGACGTTGATAAAAAATACGAATCCTGAGGAAGAGATCGAGGTGTTGGAATGGATGGATTTTCAGAAGATGTTTTTCAATAAATATTTTCCACACAACCTTCAACTTAATATGAAAAGGGACTTCCTTGCCCTCAAGAAAAAAGATGAAAAATATGTCGGATCATATGAGGAAAAATTCACAAGGCTTGTACAATATGACTCTGTCTTTTTCATTACCACTGAATGAAAGGTTGACCGCTTCTTTTGTGGGCTGAAACCTATCCTACAGAAAGTGCTAGAGATCCGTGACTTCGACAGTTATGTGGAAATTGTCCGATGTGCCCACAAGGTCGAAATGGAGATTAGAGAATATCATGGGTATCATGGGGATAAGAATCCTAAGGTAGACTTAAATTATGGTGGTTCAATGGATAAATCCAATGGTGCTAAGAAGATCTTGCACCCTACTTTCCAAAGGTGCAGAAAGAATCACCCCAGAAATTTCCTGAAGGGGATGAGGAAATTCTTCAGGTGTGGAAGAGAAGGGAACCTATCTTTTAACTACCAACAAGATAAACCCACATTTGCAACAGAGTAAAGTAACGCTCTATTTGAACCTCAACGCATTGTTCATTTCTCCAACTACAAAGAACCAGAGAATCTTGCAAATCAGTGCCCTAAGACAAGGGTTTTCAGAGGCAACCAACAACCTCCAAGGTAGAAAGGGCGAGCTTTTTCCATCACTACAGCAGAAGTGAACCCCAAAAACAAAGTGGTGGTAGGTACGCTAGTTATTCATTCAAGAATATAGAATTTACTTTTTGATTCAGGTTCTACGCATTATTTTATATCTCTAATGTTTAGTAGAACAATCCTAGCACCACCACAAATCATGGAAGTGAAGATGTAGGTGAGTATGGAAAATGGGGAAATCATTTCATCTCATGAATATAACTCCTCACCTGTCATAATCTATGGATTAAACTTCCCATAGAACCTCTTTATACTCCTTCTGGTGGAATTTTATTTGATTGTTGGCATGGATTGACTTTTCTTATATAGAGCCAACATAAATTGTCGAGAGAGGGAAATCACTCTCCATGTGGATAATTGACCCCCTATTCTATTCAAGTGCAAGGAGGAAGATGATTCTTCTTTAGCTCCATAATATCAATCATGGATATTACTTCCCTATGATCATGCATATCTAGCTCAGATGATTGAGTCCAAGAAAGCAACCATCCTTGAAGACATGCCTACTGTGAGGGAATTCGTTGAAGTGTTTCCTAAGGAATTTCTTGGTCTTCCTACTAGAAGAGATGTTGAATTATCAATTGATCTTATACCTATGGAATTTCCAAAATCCAAGACTCCATATATAATGGCTGTTGTGGAGGTTTATGAGATGAAGAAACAACTACAGGAGAATCTGGATAAAGGGTTTATACGCCCAAGTGCTTCACCATGGGGTGCACCAGTCCTCTTCATCAAGAAGAAGGATGGGTAAATGAGCCATTGCATAGATTATCGTGAGCTCAACAAAATATTGATAAAGAAAAAGTATCCTCTCCCACGAATTGATGACTCATTCTATTAGCTGCGTGGATCACAATACTTCCCCAAGGTGGATTTGCGTTTGGGATATTATCAAGTAAGGTTGAAAAAGGAAGATATCCTGAGGACTGATTTTCGTACAAGATACGGGCACTATGAATTCATAGTAATTTCTTTCGGACTTACTAATTCTCTAACAATATTTATGGACTTGAGGAATAGAGTATTTAGAGATTACATTGACATATTTTCGGTAGTCTTTATAGATGATATTATGATATACTCCAAAACCAAAGAGGGACATGAGGAGCATCTAAGTATTGTACTAGAGACCTTACAGAAGGAGAAGATCTATGAAAAGTATATAAAGTGTGAGTTTTGTTTGATGGAGGTATCATTCTTGGGATATATAATCACAAGAAATGGGATATCTGTGGATCCCTCCAAAACAGATGCAATTGAGGGAAGGCCGAGGCCAACATCGGTAACGGATATCCGTAGATTCTTGGGGTTAGATGGATATTATTGATGATTTTTTAGAAATTTATCAATATTGTACAAACCTCTTACTAAGTTAACTTGGAAGGGAGTAAAGTTTTCTTGGAGTGATGAATGTGAAGAAATTTTCAAGGAGTTGAAAAGGAGGCTTATCACTGTTCCTGTGTTCACTTTACCCACAAGTGAAGAACTTTTAGTGGTATTCAGTGATGCTTTGAAGAAGGGTCCGAGATGTGTGTTGATGAAAAATGACAAAGTCATTGCCTATACTTCAAGTAAATTGAATGTTCATGAACAGAACTATCCAACACATGTCCTCGAGTTGGCTGCAGTGATCTTCGCTTTGAAAATTTGGTAGCATTATCACTTTGGGGGAGAATTGTGAAATATATACGAACCACAGAAGCCTGAAGTATATATTCACATAGGAAAATTTGAAAATGTGCCAACGAAGATAGTTATAGCTGATCAATGACTATGACTTCTCAATCCATTAACACCCTGGGAAAGCGAACAAGGTGGAAGATTCCCTAAGTAGAAAGGAACCAACGATTCTATCCTTGATGAGAATCGAAAAGGATCCAATCATCCTAGATTGATGATGATGGACATGGGAATCATAAATAAAGGAACATCATCAATAATTTCACAAATGATTTCTCAACCATCACTTTTGGAAAGGTTAAAGGATGCTCAAAAGGATGATGTGGGAATTCAGGGAAAAGTGGAAGCTATCAGAAAAGGGACATCCTCGGAGTTTAATGTTAATGAAGAAGGAATTGTGAGATTTGGGAAAAGACTATGTGTTCCATCAAGTCCGGACCTGAAGAAGGAACTTTTGGATGATGCAAATAGTTCAAATTTCTCTATTCACCTAGGAAACACAAAGATGTATCAAGATCTCCGAGAGCATTATTGGTGGGATAATATGAAGAAGGAGATCGCTGAATATACATCAAAGTGCCTGGTGTGTCAGTAAGTGAAGGCAGAGAGGCAAAAGTATAAGGGGATGATGCAACCGTTGCCCATACCGGAATAGAAATGGGATAACATCACTATGGAATTTTTCATCGGACTTCTGAAGACATGAAAGGGAAAAAATGAAATTTAGATTGTTGTGGATCGTCTTACAAAGGCTACAAACTTCATTGCTATTCGAGAGGATTTCTCATTGGATCACGCTGCACGAATATATATCAGAGAAGTGGCAAGGAATCCTGGAGTACTACTATCTATTATGTCAAATTTAGATCCAAGATTCACCTCTCTGTTTTGGAAGAGTCTTCAACATGCTCTGAATACTGGAATAAACTTCAGTATGGCCTATCATCCTCAAACTGATGGCCAATATGATCAGGCTATCCAAACACTTGAGGACATGTTGAGAGCGTGCTCAATGGACTTTAAAATAGGATGAGATCAACATCTTCCTCTGGATGAGTTATATTATAATAAAAATTTCCACCCAAGCATCCAAATGGAACCATATGAATACCTTTATGGGAAAAGGTGCATAACACTGGCGTGTTGGGATGGGGTCAGTTAACGTAAGCTGCTTGGACAAAAAATGATCGAAGAAATGGTGGAGATGGTAAAAACCATTAAACATCATATCAAGGCATCCCAGAGTCGATAGAGGAGTTATGAATATAACCGTCAGTGAGAAATTGAGTTTAAATTTGGATATATGTTATTTCTACACATAACTATGTTGAAGAAGGTCATGAGGTTTTGAAAGAAATATAATTTAAGTCCAAGGTACATCTGCCCCTTTGAGATTCGTGATCGTGCCGGGGCTGTGGCCTATCGACTAGAACTTCCACCTACCATGGACAAAGTACATAATTTCTTTCATGTATACCGCTTAAGAAAGTACATACTGGACCGTTAATATGTACTCTCTTCAGAGGTGGTATAGTTAGATGATGACCTTTCTTAAGAGGAGAAACGAGTAACGATCTTAGATCGTAGAGAAAAATTTCTATGAAATAAGACAATTCCCCTCATCAAGGTGTTGTGGAGAAACCACAAGTTTGAAGAAGCGATGTGGGAATCACAGGAATTGATGAATAAGAGTTACCGACATCTGTTTTAGTATGGGAAAAGGAAATTTCGAGGGCGAAATTTATTAGGAGGGGAAGATTGTAATGACCCAAACTTTCATCAATGGAAATCCCTCTTGATCTAATTGAATATCTCTTTATGTAAAATGTTTATATAAAATGTCAAATTCTTTGGTTTATTGTTAATAACTATGATTTTTGATAATATAGCTATTGAAAAATGATCAAATGATTAGTATAAATATAGGTATTTAACAAATCCAATTTATTCAAACAAATGAAGTGATTGCCTCATCCAGTAGAAATGCCCCATACGAAGCCCATTTGTCAGAGCTTGGAAAGGAGGTGGAGTTATTGGGCTTCTCTCTTGACCAAGCTCAAACCGAGCTTGATCATGTGAAGCTTGAGCGAAACCACCTATGGGAGAAGTGGATGTTGATAGAGATTACCACCTGAGCGATGTTATCTGAGCCACCCCAAGAGTCTGTCACCATCACACACCTCACCCTTCAGTGTAATGCAGGTGTTTTGAGGTTTTATTTAACAATAACATAGTATTATGGTTATATACGTTATTTTTGTATATAATAATGAATATACTTTCATTTTATTATTGTTACCTTGTAAATAGTTTTTATAGCACAAATAATATTTTTAGTTAATGTTCAACTAAGAAATCTATTTTGATGAATTAATGGATTTTTAAATTAAATAATATTTTAATAAAATATTATTATTATTATTAAATTAGTTTTTATTAAATATAAATGATCACATACTTTTATGAATGCAATTGTAATTTTTATTAAGGTTTGAAAACTGTTTTTGTCAAAACCCATGAATTTTTGGTAAATATCGATTTTTATTTTAAAAGTAAAAATTCACATATTTATAAATTATTTAGATAAAATAAATATTATTTTTGAAATCAGGATGTCGAAATTATCCAACGGTGAATTTTTCACAATTTTTCGAGACAATCAAATTTTTGGGTAAAAATTAAATACTGTTTAAATATATAGTGTATTTTATGATATCATAATGACCCAATAGTGATGTAATAAAATACTTTAAACTTTATCTTTAGAAAATATATGTTTTACCATTAAAATAATTAGATTTTGGGTTGTTTTATTTATTTTACAAAGCTTTAGTGGACCCTTCAAGACTTATTAAACATTTTGTATTTTTAAATTGTTTTTTTAGGAGTGTGACACACCTCCACATAAGCAACCCCATTATTTTAAGAAGTGTGGAATTTTTCCTTATAAAATATTGTTTTACACTCCCCTTTGTTAAAAACCATGGGCAAAAACCATGGGCTGTTTTGTGGTTTTGATCAGTTTAATGCGAGGTGTCCCAAACCTAAATAATAAACAAATTCCTCTCTTTTCCCATATTAACCCACCCAAGATCCCAGTAACTCCTCACTCAAAGCCTTTGGAGTTTGTCCAACCTCTGACCTCCTCTCTATAGAATCCTCTCAAGGTTCCCCAAGCTTCCAAGAGGTCTTTCTCAAGCCTCTCTCAAACCTTTGGTAGCACACTTCCAAGTAAGGGGTTTTCTTCCTTTCTCATTTTTGTCTAATTTTCTTAATGTTGTTATGCGAATTTAATTTCAATTATAAATATTGGGGTATGGTTTAAAACCTCCCCCATACTGCTCTCTTTATGTTTGAATAATTAGAGACCCCTTTCTCTCTCAATAAATGCCTCCCATGTACACCTATTACTATGCCGAAATTCCAAAAGGAATTTATCTCTCCTCACTTACATTCAAGAAATTATTTTGTATCATGAATCTAAATTCCATTACAATTTTTGGGACATGTATCTATATTACCCCCTTACTATCCATTTTATGTACATATGATAATACACCCCTTTCTCTCTCATCAACCATTTCTCTTAATTCTTACATCACGCCGTTACCCTGCGGAAATTGCACCGATTTCCAAGCCAATGTCATTATGCAGTGAATACCATGCCCATTTCTCTATCAAGGGTATTCAACTTTATTCACATTTAATTATTGATTATAAAGTTTCATGAATGAATTAAACATTCCTTTATCATGGAATACATAATGATGTTTTATGAATCCATGTTATATGATCCATGTGGCACACTTATGCATGAAATGAAATGTTTAAGAAGGGCGCTCCCTTATAGCACTCCAATGCATTGGGTAAAGTATAGTATCATGATACATCATGTGAAATGGGTGTCTAATCATGATAATTCAAGTGTAATGAGGGTTTACTCGTGCTTCATGTGAAATGTAGGTTTACTCATGCCCCATGTGCAATGAGCCTTGGCTCATGCTAATTCCATGTTAATTATTGTTGCCAAATTTCCATGTTATGATTATCATTATTTATCATGCCTTTATGTTTATGCTTCTCTTGTTCTCTATTTATATGCCTATTTTCTAAAATGTATTGTATTCCTCTTGTTATTCCATGATTATTCCCTTAATAGGATTTATAGCTCACCCTTTTCTTTTTCATGTCCTCAGGTTATCCCATGCGATGCTAAGTACGGGGGAATGTAGTGGTCATGTAAAGGAAGTTTTCAATAAAGATGCTTTATTTCATGTTTTAAGTTTTTATGTAATGATCCTAAGCCCCAAATACACTAGAACTATCAATATTATATGTTCTATCAAGTGAATTTTTTGTAATAAATTATGTTTAATTGTGTAATAAAAAGCAGGGTTGCCATAGCATGAGATAGTGAATATCCTGAGATACTTGAACTTTGTTGGAATTTCTAGAGTTTGTGTAATGAGTACTGACACATTCCTTCCAAGATTTATCCTCTCATTTCCCTTGATCCCTCTTCTATTGGTACAAAGTTATTTTAAAAATTTATCATACCTCGGGATTTGTTTGATGGCATAAAGTAGAGGGATTTTGATCTCCACACGCTTGAATGTGTCCTAAACTTCTTTTTTACATCGCCTCATCAACCATCTTCTTGGTTTGTACAACTCTATTTGGAAAAGGAATGGGTTTATGAGGAATACCAACAATCTCTTTTTTACCTTTATCTTTCTCCTTGGGTTTCTCAATAGTTGGTGTGGAATGGGGCTTTTCTAGAGTTGAGGTGAATCCTGGTGGAATGATAGGCGAAGATGTATCAATTTTTTTCTTCCCACTTCTCTATGTGATGGAAATGAAATTCCACTTGGGATTTAGAGTTGGTTGGGAAGGTATATTTCTATAATTCTTACTTACCAATTCATGGAGAGTTGTGGCAATTTGGCTCATTTGAGTCTTCAACTCCCTCAGCTCTGAACCTTGACTCTTTTGGTCATTCTATTGATTAAGAAAAATTTGTTTCAAAAGATCATTAGTATTAGAATCTATATTTGGTTGAGAATTACCTTTTTGTTGACTAGTTGATGCTTGAGATTCAAATCGCCTTTGGGGTTGTTGGAAACCCTGTTGGTAAGGTGGAGGCTGTTGAACATTTTGTTGAAAAGGGGGACTTTGTTGTTGTCCAGATGCATACCTCATGTCCGATTAATCCTTCCACCCTTGGTTGTATGTTGGAGCAAATGAATAAAACTTCTTTTGTGGATATGTCTATTGTTTCTTTTGATATGGTCTCCCTGGGAATACTGCTATGCAATCCTTCATCTCTTGTAGATGTGGGAAACAGTCAGTTGGGTGGATTGTCTTAGTGAAAATCACACAAGACCTTGAAGGAGGGGGTTGGGATGTATTTTAAGAGAAAGAAGTCTATCTCACCATAGTTTTCAATTATTCCAACTTGGTATCAATCAAATGACTTTCAAGAGAAGGACTTACCTGATATACTCCTCAAACATGTGGTGTACCCCAATCGCCAAATTATTGAGATTTTTGTACTATATTGTCGACCGATGAACGTGAAGCTACTGGTGTCTTTTCCACCGATTCTCCTCCAGCCATGACATCCACCATGATCCTCTTCATAGGCGTGAGTACTTTATTGAAGTATTGGATGAGGAGTTTCTCACTAATTTGGTTATGTAGATAGCTTGCACACAACTTCTTCAATCACTCCCATTACTCATACATTGAATCCTCTTGGGCTTGCTTGATCCCTAAGATCTCCTTACGAATGGAAGTGTTCCTTGATTTTGGAAAAAATATTTTCAATAAAAGATGTTTCAAATCGTTCCAACAAGTTACATATTCAGGTTGTAAATAATACATCCAATATTTTGCAGCTCCATCAAGTGAGAATGAGAATGCTCTTAGATTGATTTGATCTGATGAAATATTTATTGGTTTTAAATTTGTGCAAACCACATTAAATTCTTTTAACTGTGTGTCTGGATCCCCACCAGATAAACCATGAAACTATCTAAGAAGATGAATTAACTCAGATTTCAGTTCAAATATTGATTAAAGATTTGAGTATGCAATAAAATTTGGTTGATAATTAATATCTGGTTCATCAAACTCTAAATTGGTTTTTTAAGTTTATTTCCATTATTTTCAGCCATTAGTTCTTGTTTTAGGTTTGACTTAGATGTATTTCCAATTTCCGTGTTCATGGAGTGGATGAATTATCTTACTGGTTGAATTTTGAAACTTCCCGTAGATTGAGAATGTTTTATTTGATCCCTAAGGCTATGTTCAATATTAGGGTCAATATATAAGAGATATTTGGGATTAGTTCGTGTTATAAATCAAATAAAAATGAAAAGAAAGAAAGTGGACTATAGTAAAATAAAAATGATAAGTTTGAGTTGATGGTCCGAAAAGCAGTAGAAAAAAATAAAATAAGAAGAAAAAATTCAGATTGGGTAAAGAAGGAAGAAATAAGAGTGGAAAAGAATAAAATGAAAAATAAAATAAATACCTCTAATTAGTTGAAATATTTACTTTCCTCCGTAGAAACGACGCCAATTTGATGAACGTTGTCACACACGCTCTCAAAAATATCTATTTATGATTTTACTAATTTCAACACAATGGCTGACCTAGGTCATTCTTTCAAGGAGGAAGTGAATTAAAGAAATATTAATAGGATTAAATTATGTAATAAAATAGTTCAAAACTAATGAAAATAAATATGGGGTTTTTTATGACTTTTCGAATAGTAAACTAAACAAGAAAATGAGAAGTAACAATCAAGAGACAATTTCATTAAAAACACATATATGAGAAGATTTAGTTGATCTAATATGCCCCCTAAATCATTAATTTATCCTTATCCCATATTATTATAATTAATTAAATTTTAATCCCTTAACCCTTTCAACCCCTGAACCCTACATAAATTAACACAACAAAAAATATTGAAACAATGAGCCTTCATTCGACTTTGGGACTTCCAATCACAACACCCTGCCTTGATTGTGATCCAAAAACCAACTTATGGTCAATGGTAAATTAGGGAAGTATATCTTCCCTATATTTTAGAATTAATTGATTTGGGTATTGGACTTTAACCCTAAAATTCTATCCCAAGTTGATTAGATTTTGCGATTGAGGTTTCACTAACATGGTTTACACAAGCCCGACAATGCAGTCAAGTGAAAGTAGATCTAGTAACTTAGAAATTAGAACTAAATTAATTGATAAAAATTTAAGAATTAAATTATGTCCATGAATTCAAAATAAATAAATGAAGGGATTGGGTATTGGATCAACTACGAAAGAAATCACTCTTCCATGGGAGGAGTTGTCATCGTAGAGATGTTTTGCATAAGCAATGGGTTGATTGGAGAACACCTAATATCGTTTCCATTCTTATATTACTTCCTAATAAGAAAAATAAGACGATGAAAAGAGAATAACACAGAAGATTAATTGAAGAAAAATTCAATATACAAACATGAAAGAAAATAAATACAAAGAGGAGGTGGGAGAGGAGAGCCTTCTTGGAAGAGATGTTTGCACATGGACTTACTCCTTCCAAGATATTTGAGGGGTTCCCAAGATCCAAAATTTTATAAAAACATTCCCAAATTCTTTCCCATCCCTCCAAAATAGTGGAAATATCCTTTAAATAGAGTTTTTTAGGTCTAGGGTTACAAATCATTTTAAAATGTGAAAGGGAAACTCGGCCAAATATTTTACTCCATGTTTCATTGCATATTTGACCTTTAAAACGCGTGAATTAGTTGGACTTATAGAAATATTATTTGTTAATAATAATGTTCCTGATATTATATCCAAATTTGGGCCCAATAAAAGTCTTTTAAAAGAAGATACAACCCAAATAGTGAAGTGATGTATGATCTAGAAAGTTCAGTTCAACGTTTTATTCATGGCCCATTTAATCCACTCCAAAGCATGATCCAGCTCCCATGGCCTAAATATAAGTTGTATATCATTATGTTAGGAACACAATTAAAAAATTTTATGTCAAAATAATTTACATAAAAATATTTATGCTCGAAATACTGCAGCAAATTTTAAAGGAGTAAAACTAGAATTTCTATCAAATTTTCAAATGAATGATCTAATCCCAATTATTCTATAAATTAACATATTTAGCACAATGTGAGGAAATTATTTCATTTATCATCAATAAAATATTCAATAAAATTGTTTTTTATCAATATTTATTAATTATCATGTAAAATCGAATGAATATATCAATGTTTGAAAGTACTTACAAATAAGGAACATAAAGCGTTATCTCTAGCCATATGAGAATGAAAAGTATGCTCTGGAAATTTTGGAAATAAAAAATAGGGATAAAGATACATTAATTTTAATTTTAAAACATGTGAAGGTATATTATGTGTATTCAAGTAACATATCAAGGTGTAATGACTTAAATCATCATATGTTACATGGATTGAAAAGTCATGATTCACATATTTTGTTACAATAGTTACTACCATTGGAATTGAGTACCTTATTACCTAAAACGATTACTACTATTGTTGATTAGCCACTGAATGAGGAAAAGTTTCATTATTAATATATTTATTATTAATGTGAATCATTATTCATAGACACCATTTTAGTGCATTTTACACTTTGAACATCATTTCACATTATGATTATAATTCCTTAAAATGCACTATTACATAGTACATTTTTGAACACCATATAAAATTCCCAATGATGTTAATTTTATTTTCATATTTTATTTTCAGGTTTATCATTACATTGGGAACAATTTATAATTTTAGAGCACTTGTATATTGATATTGGAAGACCACAAAAGTGGGCCTTGAACTAACAACATTCACGACGAAGTGAACTGGACACCAGCCCAATAAACATTCTGTAGCAGCCAAGATCCAAGGCCAATAATTATGAAAATTGAACTAAATTCAGACTAAATCAATGGGAACATTTAATAAAAAGTTAAAATAGATAATTCATATTCTTTAATAGAGTTCTATTTAGCCCAAGTTTAAAAAGAAATTCTGGCCCAGATTCTATGGCCCAAAAAAACATTCTACCATTTTGATAATATCTTGCAAACCAAAATTCAAATTGGGAAGAAATTTTACAGGTTATTAGGAGAAATCAGAGGAACCGTTTTCTTCTTAAATATACCACTAAAATTCGGCCCTCTAGATGTAAGTTGGATGCCAATTCGAGTCAAGGGTGAAAAAGTCCACTCTCCCTTACTTTCCACCACCCAAGGCCTGCGATACCCAAGTGGGATGATTTGTACTATTGGGAGTTTGACCCAAGGAATAAAAAATTTCTATTTAAGGAAGGGGTGGTTAAGGATTCAAAAAGGAACTGTTTTATTTTCAAGTGTAATGTTATGCTTCCATTTTGTATTGGCATTCTTGTGATTTCACATGTAAGTTGTTCTATTTCACCTTAGTTTCTTTATAAAACATCTTCTTATTCTCATTTTCTATAATTTTTCATGTCACATTGATACTGTTGTGTCATGGTGTGGACTTTTCACACCAAAACATATGAAATTATTCACACAACGGTGGAGTGATCGTTATTTCACGTTTTCTTACTCCTTCAATTCCACCCTCATGAGTCTATTACCCACTTTCATTGATAGAATAGAATAAATATAGAGATAAACCTCTTATGAATTGATCCAAGAGAGTAGAAAGGGGATATATTAGATGTTATTTATAAATCTATTAATATTTTATCACTTAATTTAATTGAGATTTTTGTTGGATGATATTCTTTATTCTTCTTCCTTATTGAATTTTTTCACTGCACATTTCATTTGTTAATACAATCCTTTACATTGAAGTGGTAATGAAAATGATCCTCCTAGTGTATAGTTGATTATCATGTGCATATGATGGTGTTAAAATAGTAATTGATGAAGTTAGTTTGAATTAATTTATTGAATACTTCTTAAGTTAATGAAATTGAAATCGTTATAAAAAGAAATTTCACCCAATCCATCCCTTGTAATAACCTAGGATGAACCCTTCTTATTAGGTCTCTTAGTGTTCATTTAATCCATATTAAAACAAACCCATGTTGGCCACTTCATAGTCAGAAACTCATCTCTTTATATTTTGTGTCTATAGGTTCTTCTTAGGTTTATGAGGATTTGTCAACCCAAGATACACTGAAAGCGACCGCTTAACCCTTAGAACTTGGGTAAATATGGAAGAGACCAATTTTTGGCATTGTTTCTAGGTACCAATTAAGTTCCTTAGACCAAAAACCTTCTTTCCTCACCCCCATTAATCTATTTTCAAGTACTAGGATAGGGGAGTCAAGTTCACCAAAGATATTATTTACATTAGATCCAAATCTTCTTGAAACTCCAAATTCACCAATTAAAACAAGTCCAATGGAGGGTCTTCCAAGAAATAAAATTGTAAACCCAGTGGGGGATCAAATGGGAAACCCAAAGAGAGAATTTCCAAACATAGGGAATGTAGTCGATCAAACCATGAATTACTACCTCACTCTATCTTGGACCAATTCCCCATCAGGAATTAGACACAATTACCTAGGAGATTCCAAATACATCTTTAAACCCCATGTCCTAAACCACCTTCCCACATTCCATGGAATGGAGTCCGAGATTCCCTACCTGCATGTTAAGGATTTCAATGACATTGTAGAAACCATGTGCCCACCACATCAACTAGAATGAGCTAAGATGAGGATCATTCCTTTTTCTTTAAGGAATTGAGCTAAACATTGGATAAAAATTTGAGACCATCCTCCATAAACTTTTGGGACCAATTAAAAAGATAATTCTACCAAAAATACTATCCCCACCCCAAAAAAATTCACATCAAAAGAGAATCCAATTTTTTTAAAAAAATAGGGAGAGTCATTATATGAAATAAGGGAGAGGATCAATGACACCATAAACATTGTTCCACACTATGGTTTTTCAATTCTTGAACAATTGAGAATTTTCTAAGAAGGGTTGGGACTAGGGAACAAACATTTCATTGATATGATGTGTAATGAAACCTTTAAAAAAACACCAAATGATGCTTATGAGTATCTACAAAGCCTTACTGAGCAGAACTAAACATGGGGAATATCACCTAATTCATAAAATCCACAAAGAACTACTAGAATAAATACAATTATAGAATAGGAAAGCCTTAGGGCTAAACTCACAACACTCACTAGGAAGGTTGAAGAGATATCCCTTAGAAAAATCCATGAAATCCAAACTGTAGTCCATGTTTTACCAATTTGTGATAAATATGACCACAAAACAGATAAATACCCGGCCATTCTATCCATCAAGGATGTTCTTCTAGGAGGAAGATCTACTAAAGTGAATTCCCAAAAATTCCAAAATCCCCAATACCAAAATACATTCAAACTAAGGTATAATGACCACCCAGTCTTCCTATTGAAAGATAAATAACAACATATCCAACCATAAGGACCAGACCCCTACCATAAAAAAATTTCAAATCCATAACCTATTCTAACAACAACCAGTCCAATACCAACATCCTATTATACAATACCAACAACCCATCCAATAACAAGAGTATCCTCATGGGATAAACCAACCAACACAAGCCCCCTCCCAATCTTTCCCTCTCCCAATCCTTGAACAGTTGTGTAAAAAATGGAGAAAATGAACATAGAAGTCTCTTCCCGTAAACAAGAACTTAAAACCCTCAAAACTAGAAAGGCACCAATGCCTACACATGCTATTACACAAAAAACATAAAAGGTAGAGTCAAGTTGAACTCAAATACCTCATGAAAAACTGATGGATGTGATAGTTTTATGAAGTGGGAAATAAATTGAGAAACTTGAAAAAATAATTTAGAAACCATCTGAAGCTTCAAACTCTAATGAAAATTAAAATGAACCACATAATCAAACTGAAAAAACTAATAACAATGTGAAAGAAACAACTCTCTAACAAAAAGTCCCAAAACATGCACCATTTCCTCAATGCATGAGGGGGAAGCCAAGCCTAAATTGAGTGAAACATTGAGGGAAATGTTCTCACAAGTCATGTTGAAAATTCCACACCTAGATACTATTCAAACAATTCTGACATACTCAAAATAACAAAAATACCTCAACACATTTAAAAGTAGATTCTTACTTAATAACCAAGTCATTAGGGTAAAAAATGTTAGAAAAAAAATCCATGGAACCCTTCCACCAAAGATGAAAGACCCAGGATTACCTTACATCAATGTTGAACTACGAGAGAACAAAGTTGTCAAAGCCTTGTGTGACCAGGGTGCCAGTGTCAATCTCATTCCTTCTGCTATGTACTACCTGTTAGAGAAGGAAGATCTCCTACCCACATATGTCACACATTAACATATTGATCATAGAATTAGGGTTACAAATGGGATTTTAATGCATGTTCTGGTAAAACTAGAAAACATCATCTACCCTGCTGAATTCATTGTCCTTGACAACAATCCAAATTTAGGCAATAAGGAACAAACCCTAATCATCCTTGGACGTACCTTCCTTTCAACAATCAACTCTGTTATCTGAGTCCCAAATGGGAACATTATCATCACTTTTGAAAGATGAGTCCAGACTTGAACATTTATAATACAAGCTTACAAATAGAGGATGGTGAGGATATTCATGAAGTAAACATGATAGGAAGCATGGATAATGAATCCATATAACATCAAGGAATATTTGAGGAATGTTAAAGTAAGGAAAAGATTAATTTCCTTTTTCACATGAAGGAAGTTTATATCCTTGGTTAGAATCACTTTCATATTTCTCCTATGATGAAATCTTAAGACCAATAATTAGTGAAATTATCTAGGAAACCACATTCATGGAGAACACTCCAACTCGCTTCCCTAACACTGATCAAACCAATATAGTAGCTAAAACTTATACACATGGGGAATAAATCCTATTTGAAACTCTAAAAAAAAAATTGTTCTTAAACCAATGTCCCAATCTTCTTCTAAAATTTTGAATCGACCTGATCTTGAATCCAAAGAACTTCCAACTACACTTAAGTATGCCTTCATAGAAGAAAATGAAACACATCCTACTATCATTTCTTCTTATCTTCAATCCAATCATGATGGGATGCTTCTAGATGTCCTTAGGAGACATAAGAACTCCATTGGATGGATTTTGTCTGATATTCTAGGGATTATCCCACTTATTGGGACACATAGGATTATAGAATCTTATTCAATTCC
This sequence comes from Viscum album, assembly GCA_963277665.1. NCBI lineage: Eukaryota > Viridiplantae > Streptophyta > Magnoliopsida > Santalales > Viscaceae > Viscum > Viscum album. Next base: position 673,152,882 of record OY728134.1, on the reverse strand, counting down.
ATGCCATCAACCTCAATGGAGAATCAATCCTAATCTCATGGAAGTAGTGAGAAACAAACATTTGAAATTGTTAAAAGTTGGTATCATCTATCCAATACCTAAGAGTGAGTGGGTCAGCCCAATCCAATTACTTCCAAGGAAGAACGAAATCATAGTGATAACCAATAAGGATGGGGAGATTCTTCCAACTAGGGTGAGTAGTGGCTGTAGATTCTTCATCGACTATAGTAAGATAAAATCATTTGCCATGAAGGATCATTTCCCCTTACCATTAATTTACCAAGTACTTGAGAGTGTAGAAGGTCATGCCTTCTACTGCTTCTTAGATGGGTACTTGGGGTAAAATCAGATTGAGGTTTCCTTAGAGGATCAAGGAAAGACTACATTCACCTACCCATTCAAAACCTTTACCTTCAAATGCACACACTTTGGGTTTTGCAATGCCCATGTAACTTGCCTGTAGTACATGATGGAAATCTTCTCAGACATGGTGTGGGATTTTCTAAAGGTATTCATGGATGGCTTCATTGTGTTTGTGGATACATTAGAGGGATGTCTGAGGAATGTGGAGAGAGTTTTGTCAAGATGTGAAGAAAATAATCTGGTCCTAAACTGGGAAAATTCCATTTCATGGTTAAAAATGGACTAGTCCTTGGACATCTAGTATCAAGTAGGCAGAGTAAAGTTGATAAAGAGAAGGTTTACATCATTCGTCACCTTCCATCACCCAAAACTATCAAGGAAGTGAGGTATTTCTTAGGACCCACTGGTTTCTATAGCAGATTCCTTAGGAAATTTAGTTCAATCACTCATCCCCTTTGTGGTATTCTTGTAAAGGATGCTACATTTGTTTGGATAGAAAGCTGTTGGGGTTCATTCTCAACACTCAAATCATATCTCACCCCTCCTTCCATCATGAAATCCCCATATTGGAACCTTCCTTTCAAACTCATGTGTGATGCCAGTGAATTTGCTTTAAGAGTTGTGTTTGCACAAAATTGTGATAAAAATCCCTATGTAATTGCTGATGCTGGAAAATCCTTAAATGATGCCCAAAAAAATTACAACACCACTGAGAAGGATTTATGTTATGCAGTGTTTTCCTTAGAAAATTTTAGGTCCTACCTCTTAGGATCCCACAAAACTATGTTCACTGAAAATTCTGCACTGAAATATCCCTTTTAGAAACAAGATGCTAAGGCTAGACTGATTAGGTCAGTTCTTCTCTTACAATAATTTGAACGCATAATAATGGAAAAAATGGTGATGAAAATTTTGTTTCTGATCATCTATGTAGGATAGAATTTAATGAAAAATTATCTCTCCTTTATGTGTTTGATTCATTCCTTGATAAAAACCTATACTCTGTAAGTCACTTCCCTTAGTATGCCGATTAGCCAACTTCTTAGTTACATGAGTCATTCCAAAACTCTTAGGGAATCAAGCTAGAAGGAAATTCCTTTCTGATGTCAGGAACTATGTGTTTAATGATCTAGACCAATATAAGTTCTTCCCTAACTAAGTCATTAGGTGGTGTGTCCTAGAATCTATAGAAGAGTCCATCCTTAAATTACATCATAGCGAGGCAGGTGGATGTCACTTTTCCTCTAAGAAAACCTCTTTTAAGGTTCTTTAGTGTGGTCTATTTTGGACCAACCTCTCAATGGACTCCTACACATTTTTTAAAGTTTTCATTGGCCTCAACAAGTAGGGTCCATCAAAAAAAGGAATCAAATTCCACTCACTCCCATCTTAGTGATTGAAATCTTTGAATACTGGGGAATCGATTTTTTAGGTCCCTTCCCAAACTCTAGGGGATATCTATATTTTCTTTTATTTGTCAATTATGTCTCCAAATGGGTTGATTCCTTTCATAAAACATCCAACGATCATAAAACTATGATTAGATTTCTCAAGGAAAACATCCAATCTCGATTTGGGACTCCTAGGGATATCATTAGTGATCATGGAACTCATTTTTGAAATCTTATATTCTCAGCACTCATGGACAAGTATGGAATTTCTCACAAAGTGTCCACTGATTACCACCCAAAGACCAATGGTTAAAATAAGATATCCAATCATGAAATAAAATAAATTATTGAGAAAAATATTAATCCATATAAGAAAGATGCGTCGAGAAAACTCTTAAATGCTCTTTGGGACTATCAAATCGCATTTAAAACAATTTTAGGAATGTCCCCATATAGGTTGGTTTATATTAAAGCATGCCATTTTCCAGTAGAAATTGAATATAAGGCCTTTTAAGAAATTAATAAAATGTATTATGACCTCCCATTGGCCGAAAAAAAGTAAATTAGATCTCAATGAACTTGAGGAACTTAGGATGGAGGATTATGAAGATTCAAGGATCAATTAAGCTAAAGTAAAATCCTAATAATCTCGAAATCTTAAAACCAAACACGTTATACTGGGAAAACATATTATTTTTTACAGTTCTAAACTTCATTTACACCCAGGATAGTTGAGGTCCAGATGGTCAGGTCTATAAATTGTGTATAAGGTGTACCCCCATGGGGCTGTAGAAATTCAAGATACCACTAATGGTCAAACCTTTAAAGATAACGTTCATAGAGTAATACCATTCATTCAACAATTCAAAAAACATGAAGTTGACGAAGACTTGGGTGAATTAACCTTAGATGAGGAAAATACTTAAACAATTAAGGGTCTAAGTCAAGCTAGTGACGTTTAACAAAAGAGTTGCATGAGAGGCAACCCTTGGTTTTATTGTTTCTAATAATTATAAATCATCTTTATTTTTCAAATAGGATTAATGAATCATTTTGATATTTAAACAAAAAAATTAGTCAATCAACTCAGAATATTATAGTATCTTATAAGATTTAAATGTACTTTTATTATTAGTATGGATGGGTATGAAAGGGGAGCGCCACATTTATCCATGTCACGTGGTGTGATCCCTGAGTAATACCTCACCCAGAAATTTAAAAATAAGACAATGTATCATCAATTTATTTTATTTTATTTTTATCTGTTATTAGGTTAAAAGTAAAATACAAAACAAATTATAATAATTAAAAAAATTAAAAGGACACGTCATAGGTCATGGGGTAAACCCCGTCACAACTGGTGAAGCTGTGGGGACTCAAACCCAGGACTGAAGGGAGATAGGGGCACATTCTTTCCACTAACCTACGACTTATAGTGATTTATTATTCTATATTTTATATATATATACTTATATTTTACTTTTTTATATAAATAAATAAATAAATAAATATTTATATATATATATATATTGTTTTTTTTTGTTTGTTTTTTTTGTTTTTACTTGTTCTACTATGGAACTATGTGAGTGACATGGATATCAAAAAATTAAATTAGAGTAGAAAAAATGTCAACTACAACCATAAGGGTAATTCATTCCATGATTCTAATTTTCAATGTCCTCTTTGAACTCCTCTCCTCTACCCCCTTCCATGTTTTATTTTAGATAAACACTGGGGACAATTTTATTCTAAGTTGGGGGGGTTAAAAGAAAGAAAAAAATCCTTATGAAATAAATAATGTTTGTAAATTTAAGGAAAGATTCCTTTAACTCTGAAAATTATAACACACATTAAAAACCATGAAAATGAATATCAAATAATTTATCATGTCCTTATTCTAATTTAAATCCATGTATAATTTCATGATCATATATTTTTGGAAAGTTTTGCTATATAATGTGACATTTCATCATTTATATTTTCATCCAAATAAAAAAATTCCCAATGCACGTCCTTTGGATAGTGGGGTATTAGTTTGAGTTTATGGGACCTCCAAATAAATAGTACAATTTTGGTGATCCTTTTAGTTTTAATATGAATATTAAATAATATAAATCAAAAAAATAAAATAAAAAACAAACAATAAATTTTCGAGTAGAGAAATGAAATGACCTAATGCGTGAATTTCAACACTTGAGAATCATGAATCCATATTTTTCTAGCATAAAGTTAGTAATTTTTTCTATTTATAGTAATTTGACTTTGTTTTGGTCTGAGTTAAATTGAGATGATAGTCGAGTATATAGGATTCACATGGATCCCTAAGGTCTTTGAGCATTAGAGTCATCAGTAAAGTCTTGCTACATGGGTCGACTCTATTGAGTGCAATTTCAATTACCTTGGAAAAACTGCAAAAAAAATTGAATTCTCATCCTAATATTGAAATCTGATTCCACCGAGCACTTCCATCGTTTTCCCTTTGAATAAATATGAACCCCCCATGTCTATTGTGATACACAACACATCATCAGGATTAATTGTTATTGGATGAAATATGGTGATGAATTTGAAATATGGAATAGGATTGGGAATGGGAAATGATTATGAAACTATCTTGTACTAAAATATTTTTGATGGGTTTCATAATTTTTTGGTATAAGGGGTTCTGGTGATCATTGTGTATTAAAATGTTTTTAGAAAAGGGAATTCAAATTTCTTATTTTTGAGATATATTTTTCTCGGGACTAGCAACACTCATGTTGGGGGGTGTGATAAAACACTGAATGAGGCTAATTTTAATTGTAAAAATATTTAAAATTCATGTGATTCATTATTCATAAACATCATTTTAGTTTATTTTACACATTGAACATCAGTTCACATTATGATTGTAAGTCCTTCTTAAAATACACTATTACATGGTACATTTATGAACACCATATAAAATACCCAATTATCTGGAGTTTAATTTTACATTTAATTTAAAATTTTATCATTACATTGGAAATAATTCAGACTTTTTGAGTACTTGAAGATTCACATTGGAAGACCACCAAAGTGGTTCTTGAATTAACAACATTCTCAGAAAAGTGAACTGGATACCAGCCCAAAAAAACTATAGTAGCAACCAAGATCCATGATAAATAATTATAAAACTTGAACTAAATATTGAGTAAATCAAGGGGAACATTTGATCCAACAGTGAACCGAGATAATTTATATTTTTTAATGGAGTTATAGGAGGCCCATTTTGAATATGAAATTCTAGGCCGGATTCCATGGTCCAGAAAAACATTCATCCATTTTGATCATATCTCACGAAAAAAATTACATTTGGGATGAAATTTTATAGGATTTTAGGAGACATTTAGGGAAATATTTTAATTTTCAATGAACCACTGAAATTTGGCCATCTAGAAGTTTATTTCAACTCCTCTGTTTGGTTGATGCAAGATTGCTGCCACTCTGGGTCGAGGGTGAAGAAGTCCACTCTCCCTTACATTCCATCACCCTAGGCCTAACATACTCAAGAGGGTTGATTTTTACTATTTGGAGTTCTACCCAAGGCTTTAAAAATTCCTATTTAAGGTATTGGTGGAGTAGGAGTTTAAAAGGACTTGTTTTATTTTCAAGTGTAATGTTATGCTACTATTTTGTATTGTCATGTTTGTGATTTCACATATAAGTTATTATAATTGACCTTATTTTATTTATAAAAATTATTCTTATTCTGATCATTTTATGGTATTTTTCATGTTATGTTGATACTGTTGTCTCAAGGTGTGACCTTTCTTAGACAAAAAATGAGTGAAATTATTCACCCAACGGTGGAGTGATTGTTATTTCACTTTTTCTTATTCCTTCTTCAATTTCACCCCCATGAGTCTAATACCCACTTCCAATGATAGAATAGCTTAAATGGAGGGATAAAACTCTTATTGGTTGATCCAGGGGAGTATCAAGGGGATTTATTGGATATTATTTCTCAATCTATTAATATTTTATCACTTAATTTAATTGCAATTTTTGTTGGATGATATTATTTTTTCCTATTCCTTATTGAATTTTATCACCACATGATTCATGTGTTAATACAATCCTTTACCTTGGAGTGGTAATGAAAATGATCCTCCCAGTGTATAGTTGATTATCATGTGCACATGAAGGTGTTAAAATAGTAAGTGATGAGGTTAGTTTGAATTCATTGAATGAATCCTTCTTAAGTTAATGAAATTGAATCGTTATAAAAAGAAATTTCACCCAATATATCCATTGTAATAACCGAGGATCAACCCTTCACATAACTTGAATTCAATTAGGTCTCTTAGTTTTCATTTAAATCATAGTAAAACAAACCCAAGTTGGCCACTTCATATCCAGAAACCCATCTCTTAAGATTATGTGTCTATAGGTTCTTCTTAGGCCTCTAAGGGTTCGATAACCCAAGCTACACTGTAAGCGACCACTTAACCATTATAACATGTGTAAATTTTGGTGAGACCAAATTTTGGCACCATTTCTGGGGACCAAGTAGGTTCCTTAGACCAAAAAAATTATTTCCTCACCCCCATTCTTCTATTCTCACTTAAATTATCTTATATTTTTTCTTTCTCACTTTTTTTTTATTTTGGTGCATGTCCGCCTACACCCACAATAACTCAAACAGATTAGTTTGCGTGGAATATCCCAGGATAGGGGAGTCAAGTAAACCTAAGGGATTTTTTACATTATATCAAAATATTCTTGAAACTCTAAATTCACCAATTAAATCAAGTCCAATAGAGGGTCTTCCAAGAAATAAAATTGTAAACCCTATGGGGGATCAAATGGGAAACCTAAACCAAGAAGCTCAAAACATAGGGAATGTAGTCGATCAAAACAAGAATGACTACCTTAATCTAGCTTGGAACAATTTCCCCTAATTAATTAGACACAATTAACTAAGAGATTCCAACTACATCTTTAAAATACATGTCCTAAACCACCTTCTCACATTCCATGTAATGGAGTCTGAGATGCCCTACCTTCACGTTAAGGAGTTCAATGAAATTGTAGAAACCATGTGCCCCCCACATCCACAAGAATACACTAAGATGAGCCTATTTTGTTTTTCCATAAAATATCAAGCTAAAAATTGTCTAAAAAATTTGCGACCATCATTCATAAACTCTTGGGGCCAATTAAAAATAAAATTATACCGAAAATAATTTCCCCATCATATAACAATTTCACTTAAAAAGTGCATCCATTTTTTTGAAAAAAGGGATATTCATTCTATGAAACATGTGAGAAGTTCAAAGACACCATAAACATGGTTCCACAACATGGTTTTTCTATTCCTGAACAAGTTATAATTTTCTATGAAGGTTTGGGCCCAAGGAACAAATAATTCATTGATATGATGTGTAATGGGACCTTTAAAAACAATGCCCCAAATGATGCTTAAGAGTATCTAGAAAGCTTTACTGAACTAAAAAAAACATTGGGAACATAACCTTATTCTGAAAAGCCACAATTAACTACTGGAATGCATACACTTAGATAAGAGGAATGCCTTAGGGATAAACTCGCAACACTCACTAGGATGGTTGAAGAGATAGACCTTATAAAATCTATGAAATCCAAACTATACAACCTGTTTGCATAATTTGTGAAAAAATGACCACAAAAAAGACAACTACCCAACCATTCCATTCATCAAGGATGTTCTTCTAGAAGGATCACCTGTTGAAGTCAATTCCCACAACATTAGAAAGCCTCAATACTAAAATACATTCAACCCAAGGTATAATGACTACCCAGACTTCTGATGGAATGATAACCAACAACCTATCCAACCATAAGGACGAAACCCCTACCCTATAATTTTTTTTAAAACAATAAAAAATTCCTACCACAACTAGTAAAATACTAAAATCCTCCTTTCCAATACCAACAACCCATCCAGTAACCCATAAAACTATGAAAGTATCCTCCTATGATAAATCAACCAACACAAGCCCCCTCCCAATCTTTCCCTCTCCCAATCCTTGAACAGTGGTGTAAATAAATGGAGAAAATGAACTCAGAAGTCTCTTCCATTACCCAAGAACTTCAAACCATCAAAAATGAAATGCAACCCAGGCCAAAACAGTCCATTCCATAGAAAACATCAAGGGGAGAGTCAAGTTGCACACCAAAAACTCATGAACAACTAAAGGCTGTGATAGTTTTATGAAGTGGGAAATAAATTGAGAAACCAGAACAAATAATTCAGAAACCATACAAAGATTCAAACTCTAATGAAAATTCAAATTAACCACATGATCAAACTAAAAAACAGATAACAATGTGAAAGAAAAACCTCTTCAACAAACAATCCCACAACCTTCTCCATTTCCTCAATGTGTGAGGGTGAAAACCAAGCCTAAATTGAGTGAAAAATTGGGGGAAATATTCTCACAATTCAAGTTGGACAATCCACTCCTTGATGCTATTCAAACCATTTCTGGATACTAAAAATAACTAAAATCCCTCTGCCCATTAAACATGAAATTCTCACATAATAACCAAGTCATTCTGGAAGAAAATGTTAGCACAATAATCCAAGGAATCCTTCCACCAAAGACGAAAGACCCAGGATTCCCTTACATCAGTGTTGACATTGGAGAGAACAAAGTTATCAAATCCCTGTGTGACATAGGTTCCAGTGTCAATCTCATTCTATATGTTTTGTACTTACATTTAGGCCTAGAATTGCTCCAACCCATATCTTCCATACTTCAACTTGCTGATCATAAAATTAGGGTTCCAAAGGGGATTTTAAAGGATGGTTTTGAAAAAGTAGAAAACTTCATATACCCTGCAGACTTCATTATCCTTGACAAAAATAAAAACTTAGGAAATAAAGAAGAAACCCCAACCATCATTGGACATCCCTTACTTTCAACAATTAACTCTGTTATCCTGGTCTGAAATGAGAACCTAACCATCACCTTTGGAAACATGAGTCTAGGCTTGAACATCTATAATGCAAGCTCACAAATAGGAGATGGTGAGGATATTCATGAAGTAAACTTGATAGGAAGCATTGATAATTAATCCATAGAACATCAAGGAATATTTGAGGAATGTTTAAGTGATGAAAAGATTAATTTCTTTTGTTTACATGAAGGAATCTTATCTCCTTGGTTAGAATCACTTTCAGATTTATCTTATATTGAAATATTAAGACAAAAAATCACTGAAATCTTCTAGGAAAACACATTCATGGAGACCACTCCGACTCCCTTCCCTAACACTGATCAAACCAATCTTGTAGCTAAAAATATACACATGGGGAATCAATCCTATCTGAAACTTTAAAAAAAGAAATTGATCTTGATCCAATGTTCAAATCTTCTACTGAAATTTTGAACCAACCTGACCTGGAATTGAAAGAACTTACAACTACACTTAAGTATGCCTTTTAGGAGAAAATGGAATATATCCTATTGTCATTTCTTCTTCTCTTCAATAAAATCATGATAGGTTTCTTCTAGATGTCCTTAGGAGACTCGAGAAATACATTGGATGGACTCGATCAGAAATTCTTGGGATTAGCCCATTTATTGGGACTCATAATATTTTTCTAGAATCTGATTCAAAGCCATGTTGTCAACCTCATTGGTGACTCAATCACAATATCATCAAAGTACTGAGAAAAGAAATTTTTAAATTGTTAAAATCTAGTATCATCTATCCCTTAGTTGAGAGTGAGTGGGTCAGCCTAATACAAGTGATTATAAAGAAGGCTGAAATCATAGTGAAAACTAATAAGGATGGAGATATTATTCCAACTAGGCTGAGTAGTGGCTATAGAATCTTCATCGACTATAGAAATATAAAATCATCTATGAAGAAGGACCATTTACCCTTCCCATTCATTGACCGAGTCTTTGAGAGAGTGGAAGGTCATGCCTTCTACTATTTCTTAGATGGGTACTCGGGGTAGAATCAGATTGAGGTCACCCTATAGGATCAAGGAAAGACTACATTCACTTATACATTCATCACCTTTTCCTTCAAATACATGGCCTTTGTGTTATGCAATGCCCCTATAACCTTCTAGTGGTGCATGATGGAAATCTTCTCAGATATGGTAGGGGATTTTCTAGAGGTATTCATAGATGAATTCTTTGTGTTTTTGGATACATTCAAGGGATGTACGAGGAATGTGTAGAAAGTTTTTTCAAGATGTGAATAAAATTATCTAGTCCTAAACATGGAAAATTTCAATTTCATGGTTAACTAGGGACTAGTCCTTGGCCATCTAGTCTCAGGTAGGGGGATTGATGTCAATAAAGCCAAGGTTGACATAATTCGTCACCTTTCATCACACAAAACTATCAAGGAAGAGAGGTCTTTCTTAGGACCTACTGGTTTTTATAGAAGATTCATTAGGAACATTAGTTAAATCACTCATACCCTTTGTGGTCTTCTAGTAATGGATGCTCTATTTTTTTGGATAGAAAGCTGTGAGGGTTCATTCTCAACCCTCAAATAATCTCTCACCTCTCCTCCCATCATAAAATCCCCAAATTAAAAACTTACATTCAAACTCATGTGTGAAGATAGAGAATTTTCTTTAGGAGTTGTGTTAGGAAAATTTTGTGATAAAACTCTTTATGTAATTGCTTATGCAAGAAAATACTTAAATGATTCCCAAATCAACTAAACCACAATTGAAAAGGAGTTAGATTCTGTCTTGTTTGACTTAGAAAATTTTAGGTCCTACCTCTTATGATCTCCCACCACTGTATTCATTGACCATTCTACACGAAAATACCTCTTCTATAAACAAGATTCTAAGTCTAGATTGATTAGGTGGGTCCCTCTATTACAATAATTTGACCTCACAATAAATAAAAGGGTGTTGACAATATTGTAGCTAATAATCTCTCTAGGATAGAATTTAATGAAAAACTATATCACCTTTATATATTTGATTCATTCCCTGATGAACACCTATACTCCATGAGTGACTACCCTTGGTATGACGACATAGCCACATTCATAGTTATTAGAGTCATTCCAAAATTCTTATGGAATCATGCTAGAAGGAAATTACTTTTTGATGTTAGGAACTATGCATTTGATGATTCATACCTCTATAAGTTCTTCCCTAACCTGGTCATTTGGAGTTGTGTCCCAGAATCTGACCAAGAGTCCATCCTTAAATTCTGTCATTGTGAGGTGCATGGAGGCCACTTTTCCTTTTTAGAAAACTTCTTCTAAGGTTCTTCAGTGTGGTCTCTTCTATCCCACCCTCTCAAGGGACTCCTACACATTTTTTCAAATATTTCCTAGTTGTCGAAAAGTAGGGTCTATAAAAAATAAATCAAATTCCACTCACTACCATCATAGTGATTAAAATATTTGATTACTAGGGAATCAATTTCATGGGGTCCTTACCAAACTCTAGGGGAAATTTGTACATTATTTTTGCTATTGATTATGTCTCCAAATGGGTTGAGGCCATTCCTAAAAAATCCAATGATCATCAAACTATGATTATATTTATCAAGGAAAACATCCTCTCTAGATTTGGAATTCCTAGGGCTATCATTAGTGATCTTGGAACTCATTTTTTCAATCATCCATTCTCAGCACTCATGGAAATGTATGGAATTTCTCACAAAGTTTCCACTACTTACCACCCACAAACCAATGGTCAAGTTGAGATATCAAATCAAGAAATCAATGAAATTATTGAGAAAACGATTAATCCATATTGGAAAGATTCATTGAGAAAACTCTTAAATGCTCTTTGGGCCTATCAAACTACATTTAAAACCATTTTAAGAATGTCTTAATATAGGTTGGTTTATGTTAAAGCATTCCATTTTCCATTCGAGATTGAAGATAAAGCCTTTTGGGAAATTAAGTAAATGAATTATGACAACTCATTAGCAAAAACAGAATGGAAATTAGATATTAATGAACTTGAGGAACATAGTATAGGGGCTTATGAAAATTTAAGGATCAATAAAACTAAAGTAAAAGCCTACCATTCTTGAAATATTAAAACCAAACACATTGTACCGGGTAAATATATTCTTTTGTATGGTTCTAAACTTCATTTACACCCCAGAAAGTGGAGGTCCAGATGGTCAGGTCCATACATAGTGAATAAGGTGTACCCCCATGGGGTTATAGAAATTCAAGATCCCACTAATGGTAAAACCTTTAAAGTTAATGGTCATAGAGTCAAACCATCCATCGAACCATTCTAAAAAACATGAAGTTAATGAAGACTTTTTTGAAATATCCTTAGATGTAGAAAATACTTAAACAACTAAGGGTCTAATTCAATCTAGTGACATTTAACAAAAGCATTGCGTGGGAGGCAACCTGTGGTTTTCTTATTTCCAATAATTGTAAATCATATTTAGTTATAAAATAGGATTAATGAATCATTTTGATATAAAAAACTAATTAATCAATCAACTATGAACATGATAGTACCTTAGACTATTGAAACTTTCTTCTCTTATGAGTATGGATGAGTATAAAAGGGGAGTTCCATATTCATTTATGTCACATGGTGTGATCATTGAGTAATGCCTCACCTAGAAATTTAAAAATAAGACAATGTATCATTGGTTCATTTTATTTTATTTTTATGTGTTTGCAGGTTAAAAGTAAAAAATATAATAATAATTAAAAAAATTAAAAGGAATCGTCGTAGGTCATGGGGTAAACCCTGTCACAACTGGAGAAGCCATGGGGACTCGAACCTGAGACCAAAGGGAGAGATGGGTACGTGCTTTCCACTGACCTATGACTTATAGTTCTTCCTTATTATATAAGTTTTGTATATATAATTATATTTTACTAATATATATATATATATATATATTGTTTTTTTGTTTTTTTGTTTTTACTTGTTCTACTATGTAATACTACGAGTGATATGGAAATCAAAAGATTAAATTGGAGCAGTAGGAACATTAACTTCAACCACCAGGTGACTTCATTCCATGATTCTCATTTTCAATGTCCTCTTTGACCTCCTCTCCTATACCCCCTTCTAATTTTTATTTTCTTCAAAAAATGGGGACAATGTTATTCTACGTTGGGGGGGGGGGTGTGAAAAGAAAGAAAAAAAATCCTTGTGAAATAAATAATTTTTGTAAATGGAAGGAAATACTTCTTTAACTTTGAGCATGATAATACACATTGAAAACCTTGAAACTGAATATCAAATAATTTAGTATGCCCTAATTCTAATTTTAATCTATGTATAATTTTTTGATCATAGATTTTGGAAAGTGTGGCAGTCTAATGTGGTATTTCATTGTTTATATTCATGAAAATAAAAAAAAATCACAATGAACGTCATTTGGATAGTGGGGTATTAGTTTGAGTTCATGGGCCCCCCCAAATAAATAGCATAGTTTTAGAGATCATTTTAGTTTTAATATGAGTATTCAATAATAGAAATAAAAAAAATAAAAAAAAACAATAAATTTTCACGTAGAGCAATGAAATGACCTAATGCGTCACTTTCAACACTTGGGGATCAAGACTCCATAGTTTTCTAGCTCGGAGTTAGTAATTTTATCTCTATTTTTGATAATTTGACATTGTTTCTGACTGAGTTAACTTGAGATTATACCTGAATATGTGGTATTCACTTAGTTACCTAAGGTATTTGAGCTTGGGAGTCACCGGAAAAGTCTCACTACATGGGTTGACTCCATTGAGTTTAATTTCAATTTCCAGGGAAAAATTGAAAACAAAAACAAAACAAAAAATAAATAAAAAATTAATAAAAAAATTTAATACTCATCTTAATATTGAAATGTGATCCAATAGAGTTCTTACATAATTTACCCCTTGAATAAATATGAACCCCCATGTCTATTGTGATACACAACACATCATCACGCTTAATTGATATTGGATGAAATATGGAAATGAATTTGAAAAAAGGAATGAGCTTGGGATTGGGGAATTCTTATGAAATTGTCTTGTATTAAAAAATTTTTATGGGTTTCATAATTGTTTTCTATAAGGGTTTTTGGTGATTTTTGTGTACTAAAATGTTTTTGGAAAAGGGAATTCAAATTTCATATTTTGGAGATATATTTTGCTCGGGACTAGAAAAACTCAAGTTGGTGGTGTGATAAAAAACTGAATGAGGATAATTTTCATTGTTAATATATTTAATATTCATGTACTTCATTACTCATAATCATTATTTTAGTTCATTTTACACTTTGAACACCAGCTCACATTATGATTGAAATCCCTTCTTAAAATTCAATAATACATGGTACATTTTTTAACACCATATAAAATACCCAATGATCTTGATTTTATTTTCATATTTAATTTTTATGTTTCTCATTACATTGGGAACAATTCATACTTTGGATTACTTGAAGATTCACATTGTAAGACCCCAATATGGTCCTTAAACTGACAACAATCTGGGTGAAGTGAACTGGACACTAGCCCAATAAAACTAATGCAGCGACCAATATCCATGACCAATAATTCTGAAAATTGAATTTAATATAGAGGAAATAAAGGGGAGGATTTCATACATTAGTGACAAGAGATAATTCATATTTTTAATGGAGTTATAGGGGGGCCAATTTGAAGATGAAATTTTAGGCTAGATTATATTGTCTAGAAAAACATTCCACATTTTGATCATATCCTACAAACCCAAAATTACATTTGGACTAAAATTTTACCATTATTAGGAGAAATCCAGTGCTCCATTGTATTATTATATGGAATAATCGAATTCAGCCATCTAGAAGGTAATTTAGGCTCCTCTGTTTGGTGGATGCAAGATGGCCGCCACTTCAGGTCATGGGTGAAGAAGTCCACTCTCCCTTAGTTTCCACCACCATAGGCCTAACATACTCATGTGAGATGATTTGTATTATTGGGAGTTCTACCCAGGACTTTAGAAATACCTATTTAAGGTAGTGGTGGGGAATTAGTTGAAATGGGCTTGTTTTATTTTCAAGTGTAATGTTATTCTACCATTTTGTATTGTCATGTTTGTGCTTTCACATGTAAGTTGTCCTAATTCACCTTAGTTTCTTTAAAAAACTTCTTATTATTCTTATTCTTCTAATTCTATGGTATTTTTCATGTCACATTGATAATATTTTCTCTTGGTGTGAACTTTTTCACACCAAAACCTGTGAAATTATTCACACAATGGTGGAGTGATCGTTATTTAGCTTTTTGTTATTCCTTCTTCAATTTCTCCCTCATGAGTCTATGAACCACTTAAATTGATAGAATGTCATAAATGGAGAGATAAAGCTCTTATGGGTTGAACCAAGGTTGTAGAAAGTGTATGTATTGGATGTTATTTCTCAATCTATTAATATTTTATCACTTAATTTAATTGAGATTTTTGTTGGATGATATTCTTTCTTCCTCTTCCTTATTGAATTTTATCACGTTACGTTTCATGTATTAATAATATCATTTACCTTGGAGTGGTCATGAAAATGATAATCCCAATATATAGGTGATTATCATGAGCAAATAAAGTTGTTAAACTAGTAAGTAATGAGGTATGTTTGAATTCATCAAATGAATCCTTCATAAGTTAATGAAATTGAAATCATTATAAAAAGAAATTTCACCCAATCAATCCCTTGTAATAACCTAGGATCAACCCTTTTCCTAACTTGAATTTAATTAGGTCTCTTAGTTTTCATTTAAACTATATTAAAGAAACCCAATTTGGCCACTTCATATCCAAAAACCCATCTCTTTAGATTGTGTGTCTATAGGTTCTTCTTAGGTCTCTATGGATTCAACAACCCAAGCTACACTACCAGCGACCACTTAACCCTTAGAGCTTGGGTAAATTTGGGAGAGAATAATATTTGAAATTTTTTC
Source organism: Viscum album (assembly GCA_963277665.1). Lineage (NCBI taxonomy): Eukaryota > Viridiplantae > Streptophyta > Magnoliopsida > Santalales > Viscaceae > Viscum > Viscum album. The sequence goes on along the minus strand of OY728134.1, from coordinate 673,137,229 downwards.
TGGGGACCATGTAAGTTCCTTATACCAAAAAACTTATTTCCTCACCCCAATTCTTCCATTCTCAACCAAATTCTCTTATCTTTTCCCTTTATCAATTTTTTTTCTATTGGTGAATGTCCTCCTACACCCGTAATAACTCAAACAGATTATTTAGGGTGTAAATTCCAAGGATAGGAGAGTCAAGTGCCCCTATAGGATTGTCTATATTATATCCAAATATTCTTGAAACTCCAAAGTCACAAATTAAAGAAAGTCCAAGGAAGGGTCTTCTAAGAAATAAAATTGTAAACCCTATGGGGGATCAAATTGGAAACCCAAACCTGGATGCTCCAAACATAGGGAATGTAGTCGATGAAACCATGAATTACTACCTCACTATAACATGGACCAATTCCACCTCATGCATTAGAAACAATTCCCTAAGAGATTCCAACTTCATCGTTAAACCCCCTATCTTAAACCACCTTCCCACATTCCATGGAATGGAGTCGGAGATACCCTTCCTTCACGTTAAGAAGTTCAATGCAATTTTAGAACCCATGTGTCCCCCACATAAACTAAAATCAACTAATATGAGGATATTTCATTTTTCCTTAAAGGATCGAGCTAAAAATTGGCTAAAAAAATTTATAGCTTCAACCATCAAATCTTGGGACCAATTAAAAAGAAAATTCTACAAAAAATAATTTCCCCACCACAAAACAATTTCACTTAAAAAAAGAGTATTCATAACTTTTTTGAAAAAGAGGGAGATTTAATCTATAAAACATGGGAGAGGTTCAAAGTCTCACTAAACATGGTCCCACACAATGGTTTTTCTATTCCTAAACAAGTGATAATTTTCTGTGGAGGGTTGGGACCAAGGAACAAACAATTCATTGATATGATGTGTAATGGGACCTTTAAAACAAAAACCCAAATGATACTTACAAGTATCTAAAAAGCCTTCCTAAATAAAAAAACATGGGGAACATCACCTTATTATGAAAAGCCACAATGAACTAATAGGATTCATACACTTAGAGAATAGGAAAGCCTTTGAGATAAACTAGCCACACTCACTAGGAAGGTTGAAGAGATTGACCTTAGGAAAATCCATGAAATCCAAACTATAGAACCTATTTGCATGATTTGTGAGAAACATGAACAAAAAAAGACAATTGCCCAACCATTCCACCCATCCAGTATATTATTCTATGAGGATCACCTGCTTAAGTCAATGCCCTAAAAATTAAAAATCCATAATACCAAAATACATTCAACACAAGGTATAATGACCACATAGGATATCATTTGAAAGATAACCAACAACCTATCCAACCATAAGGACCAAACCCATAAACTATTAAAAAATTGAAAAACCATTACCAATTCCAACCACAACCAATACAATAGCAACTTCCTTTTGTCCAATACCAACAATCCATCCAGCAACCCATCCAACAACCAAAGTATCATCCTGGGATAAACCAACCAACACAATCCCCCTCCCAATCTATTCCTCTCCCAATCATTGAACAGTTTTGTAAACAAATGGAGAAAATAAAATCAGAAGTTTCTTCCCAAAAAAAGAACTTAAAACCATCAAAACTAGAAATGCACCCATGCCTACATAGTCTATTCCATAGGAAACATCAAGGCGAGAGTCAAGTTGCAATCAAACAACTCATGAACAACTAAAGGCTCTGACCATTTTATAAAGTGGGAAATAAATTGAGAAACCAAAACAAATAATTCAGAAACCATCCAAAGATTCAAAATCTAATGAAAATTCAAATTAACAACATGATCAAACTGAAAAAATGATAAAAATGAGAAATAAATAACTCTTCAACAAATAATCCCACAACCCACACCATTTCCTCAACACATAAGGGGGAAAACCAAGCTTAAAATGAGTAAAACATTAAGGGAAATATTCTCACAAGTCCAGTTGAGCATTCAAATCCTCGATGATATTCAAACCAATACTGCATACTAAAAATACCTAAATGACATCTTCACATTTAAAAGTAAATTGTCACATAAGAACCAAGTCATTCTGGTAGAAAATTTTAGAACAATAATCCAAGTAACCCTTTCACCAAAGATGAAAGACCTATAATTCCATTACATCAATGTTGAACTATGAGATAACTAAGTTTTCAAAGCCTTTTGTGACCTAGGTTACTATTTCAATATCATTCCATATGTTGTGTACTACCAGTTAGGCCTGGAAGAGCTCCAACCATGATTTTTCACATTTCAACTTGCTGATCATAGAATTAGGGTTCCACATGGGATTTTAAAGAATGTTTTGGTAAAATTAGAAAACTTCATCAACCTTGCTGACTTCATTGTCCTTGAAAATAATCCAAACATAGGATATAAATAACAATCCCCAATAATCCTTGCACATCCCTTACTTGCAACAATCAAATCTATTATCCGAGTCCTAAATGAGAACATGACCACTACCTTTGGAAACATGAGTCTAGACTTGAACATCTATAATGAAATCTCACAAAAAAGGGATTATAAGGATATTCATGAATTAAAAATCATAGGTAACATTGATAATGAATCCATAGAACATAAAAAAATATTTGAGGAATGTTTAAGTCAGGATGAGATTAATTTCCTTTGTTCACATGAAGGAAGTTTATCTCCTTGCATAGAATCACTTTTAGATTTCTCCTATGATGAAACCTTAAGACAAATAATCAGTAGAATCTTTCTGGAAACCACATTTATAAAGAGCACTACAACTCCCTTCCCTAACACCGAGCAACCCAATCTAGTAGCTTAAACTTATACACATGGGTAATAAATCCTATTAGTAACTCTAAAAAAGAAATTGATCTTGAGCCAATATCCCAATATTCTACTGAAATTTTGAACCAACCTGATCTTGAATTGAAAGAACTTCCTACTGCACTTAAGTATGCTTTCCTAGGAGAAAATGTAACACATACAATTGTAGTTTCTTTATCTATTCAATCCAATCATGAAAGGATGATTCTAGATGTCCTTAATAGACACAAGAAAGACATTGTATGAACCCCATCTGATATTCTTGGGATTAGACCACTTATCAGGACTCATAGGATTGTTCTAGAATCTGATTCAATGCCATGTGATCAACCTCAGTGGAGACTCAATTCTTATCTCAAGGAAGTAGTTAGAAAAGAACCTCTAAAATTGTTAAAAGATAGTATCATCTATCCCATAGTTGAGAGTGAGTGGGTCAGCCCAATTCAAGTGGTTCCAAAGAAGGCCAAAATCACATTGATAACTAATAAGGATGGAGAGATTCTTCTAACTAGGTTGAGTAGTGTCTAGAGAGTCTACATCAACTATAGGAAGATAAAATCATTTACTAAGAAGGACCATTTTACCTTACCATTCATTGACCAAGTCCTTGAGAGAGTGGAATTCCATGCCTTCTAATATTTCTTAGATGGGTACTCAGGGTATAATCAGATTGATTTCCCCATAGAGGATCAAGGGAATACTACATTCACCAGTCTATTTGGCACCTTTTCCTTCAAATGTATTCCATACGGCTTGTGCAATTCCTTGGGAACCTTCCAGCGGTGCATGATGTGGATTTTCTAGAACATGGTAGGGGATTTTATAGAGGTCTTCATGGATGAATTCCTTGTGTTTGGGGATACATTCATGGGATGTCTGAGAAATGTGGAGAGTGTTTTGTCAAGATGTGAAGAAAAGAATTTGGTCCTAAACTATGAAAAACACCATTTGATGGTTAAAGAGGGACTAGTACTTGTCCATATAGTATCAGGTAGGGGGATTGAAGTTGATAAATCCAAGTTTGACATCATTATTTACCTTCCATCACCTAAAACTATCAAAGAAGTGAGGTATTTATTAGGACATGGTGGTTTATATAGAAAATTCATTAGTAACTTTAGTTCAATCACTCAACCCATTTTTAGTCTTCTAGTAAAGGATGCCCTATTAGTTTGGATAGAAAGATGTGAGAGTTCATTATGAACCCTCAAATCATATCTCACCTCTCCTCCAATCAAGAAATCCCCAAATTGGAAACTTCTTTTCGAACCCATGCGTGATGCCAGTGAATTTTCTTTAAGAGCTATGTTTTTTCAAGTTGTGATAAAACTCCCTATGTAATTACTTATGCAAGAAAATCCCCAAATGATTCCTAAATCAACTACATCACCACTGAGAAGAAGATACTTGTTTTTTTATTTTTCATTATAAATGTTTAGGTACTACCTCTTAGGATTCCCCATCATTGTGTTCACTGACCATTCTAAACTAAAATACCTCTTCCAAAAACAAGATGCTAAGGCTAGAATGATTAGATGGGTCCTTCTATTATAATAATTTGACCAAAACATCATGGGGAAAAAGGGAATTGAATTTTTTTATCTGATCAATACTATAGTATAGAATTTAATGACAAATTATCCCACCTTTAAGTGTCTGATTCATTCCCTGATGAACACCTATACTCTGTGAGTGGCTGCCCTTGGTATGCTAGCATAGAAACTTTTTTAGTTACATGAGTCATTCTAAAATTCATAGGGACTCAAGATAGAGAGAAATTATTTTATAATGTCAGGAACTATGTGTTTGATGATACACACCCCTATAAGTTCTACCCTGACCAAGTCATTAGGAGGTGTGTCCTAGAATCTGAACAAGAGTCCATCCTTAAATTTTGTCATAGTGAGGCTTGTGGATATCACCTTTCCTCTAAGAAAACTTCTTCTAAGGTTCTTCATTGTGGTATCTTTTAAAAAACCCTCTCAAGGGACTCCTACACATTTTTTTAAAATCTATCCTAGGTTTCAACAAGTAGGGTCCATCACAAAAAGGAATAAAATTCCACTCACTCCCATTTTAGTGATTGAAATATTTAATTGTTGGGGAATTGGTTTCATGGGTTCCTTCCCAAATTCTAGGGGATATCTATATATTCTTTTAGCTTTCAATTATTTATACAAATGGGTTGATTCCATTCCAAAAAAATTCAATGATCATCAAATTTTGATTATATTTCTTAAGAAAAACATCACTTATAGATTTGGAATTCCTAGGGCTATTACTAGTGACTGTGGAACTCATTTTTCAATCGTCAATTCTCTCCACTCATAGAAAAGTATGGAATTTCTCACAAAGTGTCCAATGCTTACCACCCACATAAAAATGGTAAATATGAGTTATCCAATCATGAATTCAAACAAATTCTTGCGAAAACTGTTAATCCATCCAGGAAAGATTGATCAAGAAAACTCTTAAATACTCTTTGGTCCCATCGAACCACATTTAAAACCATTTTAGGAATATCCCTATATATCTTGGATTATGGTAAATAATTCCATTTTTCAATGGAGATTTAATATAAAACCTTTATGGAAATTAATAAAATGAATTATGACCTCTCATTAGCTGAAAAAAAAAAGAAATTAGATCTCAATGAACTTAAGGAACATAGGATGGAGGCTTATGAAAGTTCAAGGATCAATAAAGCTAAAGTACAAGCCTACCAATATAAAAATCATAAAACCAAACACATTTTACCGAGTAAAACTATCTTTTTTTATAGTTCCAAAATTAATTTACACCCAGGAAAGTTGAGGTCCAGATGGTCAGGTCCACACATAGTGAATAAGGTGGAGCCCCATGGGGCTGTAGATATTCAAGATCCCACTAACGGTCAAACCTTTAAGGTTAATGGTCATAGAGTCAAACCATTCATTGAACCATTCAAAGTCATGAAGTTTATGAAGACTTGTGTGAACTAACCTTAGATGAAGAAAATACTTAATCAATTAAGGGTGTTAGTCGAGATAGTGACTTTTGAAAAAAAGCACTGCACGGGAGGCAACCCGTTGTTTTCATATTTCCAATCATTGTGAATCATAATTATTTTTCAAATAGTATTAATGAATAATTTTGATATTAAAAAAAATTACTTTATCAATCAACTCGGAATATCATTGTACCTTAGATGTTGACATGTTCTTCTATTATGAGTATGGATGGGTATGAAAGGGGAGCACCATATTCATCCTTGTCAGGTGGTGTGATCCCTGAGTAATACCTTACCCAAAAAATTAGAAAGAAGACAATGTATCACAAGTTTATTTTATTTTATTTTTATGTGTCTTTAGGTTAAAAGTAAAATTAAAAAAAATAATTAAAAAAATTATAAGGACACGTTGTACATCATGGGGAAAACACCATCACAACTGGTGAAGCTATGGGGACTCGAAACCAGGACCGAACAGAGATAGGGGCATGCGCTTTCCACCAACCTACAACTTTTAGGGATTTATTAATCTATAATTTTTGTATATATAATTTATATTTTACTTTACATATATATTGTTTTTTCGCTTTTTTTTGTTTTTCCTTGTTCCACTATGGAACTCTGCTAGTGACATAGATATCAAAGGATTACATTAGAGCAGCACGAACATCAACTTCAACAATCAGTTGAATTCATTCCATGATTCTCATTTTCAATATCCTCTTTGAACTCCTATCATCTACCCCATTATAAGTTTTATTTTCTTTAAAGTCTGGGTAAAATGTCATTCAAAGTTGGGGGGGGGGCTGAAAAGAATGAAAAAAATCCTGTGAAATAAATAATGTGTGTAAATGGAAGGAAAAATTCATATAACTTTTCACATGTTAATACACATTTAAAAATTGAATACTGAATATAAAATATTTTAGTATACCCTGATTCTAATTTTAATCCATGTATAATTTCATGAGCATAGATTTTTTAATTTTTGGATTTCTAATGTGATATTTCATCATTTTAGTTTTCATCCAAATAAAAAAAATTCACAAAGCACATCCTTTGGATATTGGGGTATTAGTTTGAGTTCATGGTGTCCCCCATATAAATAGCATAGGTTTGGTGATAATTTTAGTTTTAATATGAGTATATAATAAAAAAATTAAAAAATTAAAATTAAAAATAAAAAAATAATAAATTTTCACGTAGAGAAAAGAAATAACCTAATGTGTGGCTTTTAGAACATAGGGATCGTGAATCCATAGTTATCTATCCTCGAGTTAGTAAATTTATCTCTATTTTTTGTAATTTGGCTTTGTTTTTGACTGATTTAACTCCAGATGATGCCTGTGTATGTGGGATTCACTTGGTGCCCTAAGGTCTTTGAGCCTAGGAGTCATTGGCAAAGTCTTGCTTCATGGTTTGACTCTATTGAGTGTAAGTTAAATTACATGTAAAATTTAAAAAAGGTCTTTCAAGAATTGTATTCTGGGAACATGGCCTTGGGACTTTAGGCTATGTAATGGGTAACCCTCTATGCAGATAAAAGAGGTCTTTTATTTAATAATAAAATGAGGCTTTACCCCCAACCTTAAAAAAGAAAAAAATTTAGGGGGTGTGATTATCCACTGAATGAGGATAATTTTCATTGTTAATATATTTAATATTCATGTGATTCATTATTCATAAACACCATTTTAGTTCATTTTACACAGTAAACATCATTTCACATTATAATTCCAGGACCTCCTTAAAATGCACTATTACAAGGTACATTTTTTAACACCATATATAATACCCAAGGATTATGATTTTATTTTAATATTTAATTTTCAGGTTTTTCATTACATTAGAAATAATTCATATTTTTGGAGTACTTGAAGATTCAAATTGGAAGACCACCATAGTGGACCTTGAACTAACAATATTCTGGGTGAAGTGAACTAGATAACAACCTAATTAAACTATTGTAGCAGCCAATATCCATGCCCAAAAATTCTTAAAATTAAACTGAATATAGTATAAATCAAGGGGGAACATTTTACCCAATAGTTAAAAGAGATAATTTGTATTTTTAGTGGAGTTCTAGTTGGCCCAATTTGAAGATGAAATTACGGGCCGGATTCTGTGGCCTATAAAAAAATTCAACCATTTTGATCATATCACTCAAAAGAAAATTTCATATGGGGTCAAATTTTACAGGCTGTTATAAGACATCCAGTTCTCCATTTTCTTATTCCATAGATCTCTCAAATTTTACCATATAGATGGGAATTTCAGAGCCTCTGTTCTGTGGATACAAGCTAGATGCCACTTCAGGTCAAGGGTGAAGAAGTCCACTCCCCCTTAATTTACACCACCCTAGGCCCACCATACTCAAGTTGGATCCTTTGTAATATTGGGGGATCAACCTAATGCTCCAAAAATTTCTTTTTAAGGTGGTGGTGGTGAAGGATTTTAAAAGGGATTGTTTTATTTTCAAGTGTAATGTTATGTTGCCATTTTGTATTGTCATGTCTGTGCTTTTACATGTAAATTGTTTTAATTCACCTTAGTTTCTTTATAAAAATTATTCTTTCTTATCATTTTTTGGTATTTTTCATGTCACATTGATATCATTGTCTCATGGCGTGAAATATTTTCACACCAAAACCTATGAAATACTTCACACAAAGGAGGAGTGATTGTTATTTTACTTTTTCTTACCCCTTCTTCAGTTCCACCCTCATGAGTTTACTATATGATTCCATTGTTAGAATAACATCAATGGAGGGATGACCCTCTCATGTTTTGATCCAAGGGAGTTGAAAGGGGGTGTATTGGATGTTATTTCTCAATCAATTAATATTTTATCACTTAGTTTAATTGATATTTTTGTTGGATGATATTCTTTCTTCCTCTTCCTTATTGAATTTTATCACCACACGTTTCATGTGTTAATATAATACTTTACCTTGGAGTGGTCATGAAAATTATCATACCAGTGTATCGGTGATTATAATGTGCATGTGGAGGTTTTAAACCCATAAGTGATGAGTTTAGTTTGAATTCATTGAATGAATCCTTCTTAAGTTAATGAAATTTAAATCTTTATAAAAACATATTTCACCCAATCTATCCACTATAATAACCTAGGATAAACCCTTTTCATAACATGAATTTATTTATGTCTCTTAGTGTTCATTTAAACCATATTAAAACAAACCCATGTTGGCCACTTCATATCCAAAAACCCATCTATTTAGATTGTGTTTCTATAGGTTCTTCTTAGGTCTATAAGGATTCAACAACCCAGGGTACACTGCAAGTGACCTCTTAACCCTTAGAACTTGGGTAAATTTGGGAGAGAACAGTAGTACTCCAATTTTTCACATTCTTCATACAACTATGTGAGAAACATCTACAACCATTTGATCTCAACAATCTTCAGTAGATATTTTTACAGACACTTTGTGAAATAGAGATGATCTTTCCCCCATCATTTTTTTAGTCATGATACATTTAACTATAAATTTGGTCAAGGAATCTAAATTAGGTGTACCCACACATTATTTATGGATGTATCCAATTTATATGTAATTTATTTATATATTTTTCATATTAAGTAAAAAAATCATTGGAACTTAATTAAATTCAAAATTATGTTTTATTTATTTTATTTCACATATATCTTTGGAATTTGAAATCATACATGAAAAATAATGCTCAACCTGAAGTTTCTAATTCAGAAGATTATTTGACAGAGGAGTATCTTACCATTGGTTCAGGATACTTGGATTATATTGAGACAATATTCAATCAAGTTGGATGTTTCGATGACACATAGACTCTATCTCAACCACATGGGAAATAAAAAATCATTCATGTTATTGGCCGATCAATTGAGAGGAGCTCAAGTGTTACACTAACAGAAATGGAATTATTTCAGGAACATAAATATATATTGTTGAATAGTCATAATTCATATCCATTTATTGAAGAAATAAAGATACAAAAAATGAGATAAATGAGTAGCCCAAAATCAAATGAGAAATATATATAAAAAACTTTTAATAAAGAGTTTGTAGAATGTTTTTCACGATATGTAAGTTCATAAATATTGAAATCAATACAAATATTAGGTTGACACATATATTTTGTAAATATAATAACATATATTACGTTTTTAGATAATGAATAATGATACATGAGCCGAGTTGTCTAAATATTTGAAGTTTCTAGCTCAAGGTCCTCTAAAACAGTCTAGAAAGTTCGACGCTTACGATGTGAATGGATTTAAATTTTGTATAGTCAATCATGAAGAGGGTTTGAAAACAAAAAATAGTGGTAAATTTACTTTTTAAAAATTGGGGTACTATGGAAAGTTGGTTGATATTATAAAATTAAAATACCATGGGAATTTTTCAATTTTATTCAAATGAAAGTGGGTCAATATTATTGAGTGTGTTAAAAGATATTCCTTGCAATTTACTTATGTGAGCATCGCTCACTAGATGGATGTCGATGATCATGAATTACATGATTCATGTATCTTATCATTGTAAGATAAAATAGTATATTATGTGGAAGATGACATGAATTATTCTAAACCAAAGAGACTTGTATGATATGGTAATGTAGTGAGAGATTTGACCTCTGACATTGAATCCCAAGAATAGAAAGAAGACAACTTATTTATCCATGATGATATTGAAAATATTATTCTTGAAAGGGTGGATGAAGTAGATGAAGTAATGATGGAGTAATAAAACAAAATGATTTAAGGACAAAATGATTGTATGTGTAGTCATCGATTCATTTATCAAATACTTAAGTTATATGTGATGTCATTCATTATCATAACTATATATATATATTTTCAGTACTGTGCATATGTTATCATTTATAATTTTTTAGGAATATTGTTTTTTGAAATATATGATCTAAAGTTAATTTTATGTGATTAAACGATAGTAATTCCAAGGAGGAAGTGTTTAAATGAGTCCACTTGACTCTCAATCATCACTTTGTATAAATCGTTGATTGAATTATATCATAAGATGACTAGATTTGTCCTCGGTTATATTGCATTGATGGATGATAGTGATTAGGTAAATCACAAAACATCAAAATCATTTAGTACAAAAAATTATATTGGTTTTATGTTTAAATTTAAATATATAACAATATTTTATTTTCAATATAATTTTCATGTAGGTATTGATAGAAGGAAGCAAAGACGAATATAGAGAGGGTGTCGAGTAAAGTACATCGGGTAGTGATTAAGGTTCACTTTGGATTCAGATATGATGCGAAGCTAAACTCATGACAGGCTAACACTAATTTGGTGATTTAAAAACCACATTGTGGTTTTGAGTAGGGATATCTATATTTCACTTACATTTCATGAAAATCTTTATTATTGGTTATTTTAGAGAATTTTTTTGTATGGGTAATCCCATTTTGTTTCTAGGGTATGGTTGAGTACATGGTAATGTCAATTTCATTTAAAATGTGTAAATTGTATTCTTAGAATGTGTTAATGGTATACCTTCTAGAAAACTCAAGGAATCACAACATCTGTGATTAGTGGGTTATTTATAGATCTCTGTTGTCACCTTCTTATGTATTGTATCTGTAAATAATTATATGACTATGTATGAAAGTTTATGATCATTTTGGTTGGGTTGTCTTAACTCAAATATCCCTAGGTGATATGTTATTGGAATTCATGAACATCAATGGTTAATGGATTAAATCACTTATATGAACTTGGGTCGTATAGGACAAGATGATATCATAGTTTTATTTCAAGTGGCCATCATTCCTGAATTGGTTTTCCAATGCAGTTTTACATGGTTCACACTAACCATGTGGGACTTGCAGGAAACCATGTTGAATCTCCTTGAGTTTCTAGAGGATGTTTCATGGTTACTACATGATTTTTCTAACCATATGTGGGAACAATTAAACCTACTCAGATATGATAATTTTAGTCATTTTGAGTTTTTTAATTTTGGGATCCCTTCTATATATCCCCCAATTAAAATTATATATCCCACGAGCTCCTACAAGCTAATTACCACCATCTTCCCTCTTATATTGGTGGTTTTAAAGAGATTTATTAGGTATTTATCATCCAGATCATAAGGCAATGGATTCCTTCTAATTATCCCCCATTTCTCTTGGTTTATTCCATGTTCTACCTTTCCTCTCTAACCCTAGTGGCCATGGTGGCTGGGTATCTTGTCTAGGGCTATCTTAAATTTATGTTTTAGGTTTCTAGGTATTTCAGGTTCCATATTGCGACTTATTCATGTGGTATTCATTAAAGGTGAAATTATTCCATTGATTATGGTTTGTTCCTTCATTCCATTCATTTTATTTGATAGTTTCATGGGTGTTTGTACTTTGAAACTTTTTTTATTATCTATGAAAATATAATATAAGTTACTTATGGTAGTTGAATCAAGAATCCTAATTATTTTTCATTAATTAAATTTTCACATAAATGGGAGTTTTCTAATTTAAGTGTGCTTTGATTTTTCTAAAGTCATGATATAATTTTATAAATTTTAAACACAAGTTCATTCATTCACTTCACTAATTGGTTGGTGAATTAAGGTTCCAGAGCCTAATATATTTGGTATCATTCATGGTGATGGAATTTTTTATTACAACAACCAATCATGTGATATGAAATTAGGAACTTATCAGGAGGTTATCAATATAAGGCCCCCTAGGAATCCAAATTCCTTTCCTTCTTCCTGGTTGTATTTTCATACTCACAGCAGCCAAGCTTCACCACTTCCTATTACCTTCAGTGGGAAATATAGAGAGTGTGGCACCCATTTTTTGGCCTATGATACATAGTACACCATCGATTCCACCAATAATCAATATCAAAATATATTTATAAATTGATTCCCATTATGTGTTTGATAAAATTTCAATTAGGGTTTTTTAAAATAGATTGATTTATACATGGTTTTTTTAAAAAACATGACTTATGGAGTTGGTCGTTAAATAGTTTAATAAGTTTCCCATGTAATCAGGGGTGTGTTTGGTCTATGGGATGGTTTTAGTGAATTAATTACATGATTGTGATGAAGTTTTGATGTTACCTATGTGCTATTTAGATTTATATTTGTTTTAAATGTGGTTTTAAAATTTAATTTTAATTTATATGATTAGTACCATAAACTAAAGGGCCATTTGTCGCTTTATGTATAATGATTTGAAAGGTTATGGTTACAACCTTATTGCGCCTCTGGATTATATTTTGTTCTTGATCTTGTGTATTTTGATATTATTAGATAATGGACTGATTCTTATGTAATTGAAATTTGATCTTTGTTAATGGGTGTTGGAGGTGGGATGTATAAATTTTGTTATGATATATTGGTTTCTATTTTTATTTGGCTATTCTAGGGTTATAGATTTTGTAGCTCCATTTTTTTTGAAAAGTAACATTTAATGATAGTTTAAACCACTGCTAAATATGCCAATTTTTAAGTGGAATTTAAACTACCACTATATAATGTTAGAATTTTTTTAGCGATAGTTTTAACCACTTTTAAATAATGTTGATATTATATAGTGGCGATTTTCACATTTTAGAGGTAATTTCCCCTAAAAAAATCTTGGAAATATAGTGTTAGTTTAAACCACCTCTATATACTCAACCTTTTTTAGGAGGGGAAACCATCACTAAAATGATAAAACTGCCACTAATAAAAATATTCTATGATGGTTCCTAGAAACTGCTGCTAAATGGAAGGAATCGACATGAGTTGGATGTTGAGCCCAAATTTAGTGGTTGATTTTGCAAGCCATCACATAAAAATTTGGTGGAAGTTTAAATCACTGCAAAATCAGAAAAAAACCACTGCTATTATGTGATTTTGTTGTAGTGAAAGAAAATTGAAATAAACATAAGCATAAGAAAATTATAACATTATAATACTATATAATTTCATTGGGTCCACACTCAATATTGTGGACCTAAATAATTTTCATTAGGTCCAAAATCAATCTTATGATCCTAGATAACCCACATTGAGTTAACTCTCAATCTTATGAGCCTTACTAACCTGCATCATGTTCACGTTCAATCTTTCAGACCTAAATAACCTGTATTGGGTGTATGGTCAACATAATTATATCAGAAATAAAACATTAACCAACTTATTGGATGTCAATATAAAACCCCAATCATTAATCATACATACATATATATGTATGTGTGTGTATGTGTGTGTGTTCCATTTTAAATTAATCATTCAGATTTTAAACAACACTTAATTAACCTATGGAAAAGAGGCAATTTTCATGCATATATTTAGAGAACATCTCATAATACATCCAGAGGAATAAGGTAGATGGTATCATAAGAACATATCTCATGCGTAACATAAATAATTTTAAATTATATTAATATATATGTAAAACACCCTTTTTAAATTATTGGATAAATCACTTTAAAAAACAAAAAAATATATCCCTTTTTAGAATTCTTGTAAACTTCATATAAATATATTCTATAAAAAATACATTGATCTTAGTAAAACATTTTAAAAATAAATATTTAAAACAAAAAAAATAGTTTTTAGGAAAAAAATTTAGAAAGTAATTATTATTTAAAAAATATTCTTTTAGAATACATAAAAACACTGAAGAATTCTTTTTTAAAAATTAATGTATATAAAATCCCTTTAGAAAATAAATAATTCATTTTAAAAGTCAAAATATAATTTAAAAAAATATAAGAATATTTCCATTTCTTTTAAAAAACATTAAGAGTTAAAATAATTTATTAATGTTTTTTAAAAAATTGAATGGAACCTTCATGAAAAGTACTTCTCATATGATTAGAGAAACCATAAAAGAGTTTTTAGAAAACATTTTTACCGTACTTGTAAATGATGAAGTTATGGGTCACATTCAAAATTTCGTTTCAAAAGGTGAAGTGACTTTTTTTAAGAATTTTTATTTTAAAATGGATGTTCAATAATTTTTCCATGAAATGTATATAAAGGACTTAAATAAGGAGTGAAATATAAAACAAACATAATTAATGTAATTTTTTTAATATTTTTAAATATATTTATTAAAACACACATCATAAAAGAGACAATGAACCTTTATTTTGAAAAGATAAAAATGGAAATTTGAATATCAAAAGATATAGAACATAATTGTTTTCCAAATATAAATGAAAATACTTATGGGATTAGATAAGATAGATATGTAAGATAAAGATCTTACTAGGGATAGATGAATATTTTTCTCAACAATGTCATACTTTTATGTGAAATAAATTCATCAATAAGAATGATTTGAATCCAAAGTGTTATTTCACCTAGATAGAAATATAATTTGGAAAATAAAATATGAGGTCATAAGAAAGCAATCATATAAGAAAGAAGTTAATGATGAAACATTATAACTCAAATAAAGGGGGTTTGTGTTAACAAAATCCCTATCAACTTCATTTTATTTTTAATTATATAACTGTGATAGGTAGAAAATGAGATGAATAAGTAATAAACATAGATTTTATAAAAAATTATGATAAAATAATTCCATTTATAATATATACAACAAAAAAAATGAAACAATATGTTAATACATATCCTATCTCGTTGAATAAAATTTAGAGACACATTAACCCTTACCTTTACTATCACTTAGCTGAAACGTGATCTAACCTATTGTATAGAAAAATTAATATATTGATCAACTATTTTATAAAATTATTCATACCTATAACGTTTTATAAAACTATATTTATAATCATTTACTATAAATATGTTAGTTAGTTATATATTTTTTTCATCATCAAATGTTATTAGCCTCAATTGTTTGATTAGTAGTAGTTTTATAATGCCAGTGTCAATTATTGTTAATAGATTCAAATTTCAAAATTTTTAGACCATTATAATTAATTAAATATATGTTTTATAATGATATATAATGTAATAATTTCATTTCACATGTATTTTGGTTATCATTCATGATGATGAAGTTGGTGACAAGCTGGTTTCGATATTTTTTATGAATAAGTGGTGGTATCATAACAATAAGTTAAATAATAATGAAAACATTTTAGATCCATAAAAAATATTATTTTATCATTAATTTATAATAAATTAATTTGTTTAGTTTTTATATTCTTGATATAATCTTATAGAATTGTTCAAGTAGGTGGCTAGACTCGCCTAACAAGAACCAACTATAATCTATGGGGAAGTATGGTTAAAAAAGTGATTCTATGAGAATCACTTTTTTATAATATAATTATAATGGTATTATTTAGATTTTATTTATGTATTGAAACATATTTTAATATATTTTTATATAAATGAAAATAACAAAGTGAAAAATGAATTCATCACTTTTGTGAAGGTGGTAGTCTGCACGTACACACGGGAAAAACATTCATTTCCATAGATTGGGCAGAATATAGAGAATGGTTTAAAATTTAATAAAATTAATAATGTTATAAAAATCATATAAATAAATTAAATAAACTTTTATAACCATCCTTAAAGGGATATTATGAAAAAAGTGGATCACACTGCTTTTGGAGGCTGTAGTTCACAAGTAACTCAAATGATGTTTTCAATTTTCTAATTTAAAGGAAAAGAGATTTTAATTATTAATAAATAATAATAATAATATTTAATTATATTAATAATAATTATTTCATTATAATACAATGGATAAAATATACCTTAATGCGGTTAAATAATAATAAAAAGAATTGAAATGAAAATGAGTAATTAGAAATATTTACTTTACTCCAAAAAATTATTTAAAAAAGGATTAATAATTTCATAAGTTATATTTTGCGAATGAAAAAATATATATAGAGTTTCTAAGAGTGTTGGAAAGTTAATTTTATAGTGTTTGGATGAATATAAGTGGCTTTGGGTATGAGGAGAAGCGGGGTGGTGGGGGCTCTTTATATAAGTGGAGAGAAGTGGAATTTTTATAAAATATAAAAGGTAAAGTCATTATTAAAGGGTCAAATGAATAAAATAATGGAAAATAATGGAGTTATGTAAATTTAATGTCAACCAAGACTCAACCAAACATTTTCAGACATGTTTTTAGTTCTTTTTCACTTAGATTTTTCACCTTTACCATTTTTTAGTTTTTACAATATTAAATAATTTTCACCTAAGTAAAATACTTTTAATGCGTAAAGATAAAACATATCATAATAAATAATTTAGTCCCAATAATTCAAAATATGGAATAAATTTTTTAAAATAAATTTTTTACATGTAGGAACGATTAATTTTAATATTAGCACACAAACACATAAAAACCTATTTTGAGAAAAAGTTTATTTAAAGCGAAAAATTTATTGTAGTATAAAATTATCAATGTTTTTATTTTCAATATATAAATTATTTATTATAAAAATTAATATTTATCTGGCTTCAAAATAAATCTTAAATTTTATTTAAAAAAACAATATTTATATAAAAGAAAATACAAAAAAAGTTTCTTTTATTGTAAAATAGTACTTAACTTAATAAAATGTTAAACACTGGTTTTCTAAATACTAATATTTCAAAATGTATAGTTTTATCCCTTAAAAAAATATTTTATCATGAAAAATGTTTTATAATTTTTAATTTTAAAGCTACATCTTGATACATCCATAAACACTATGGTTTTATTTAAAACTATATTTTTCAATATTCACTTAAAAGTCAATTATTTTAGAAAAAACATAAAAATTCACGCAATAATAATTTTGAAATTTTAAATTCAAAAATTCATTTCATTTTATAAAATTCAAATTATAAATCCTAAAAATTTATTTTTTAAATAGAAATATAAAATATAAATATAAACCATTTTTATTGAAAAATTACATTTTTAGTGTTCTTTATATTATTTCAAATCAATTAATAATTTAAATAAAGTTAATATATAATAATATTTTAAAATTATTTAATTTAATTTATTTGGATAAAATATAAAACACTTTAGAAAATAGTTATTTGAGAATAAAAAATTCTTTCTAATATTGAATAATATTAATTATTTATCCTCTAAATGTAAACATTTTTAGTTGAGTGGTATATTTTTTAATTACTATATTTTTTTATTGTTATAATTATCTTAGTAATATTAATCTAATATATCATGGCTTATTTTAGTCTGGTGTTTTGTGTGAAAAAATCTATTGATACAATATATATTTAAAGAAAAATAAATTGTAAAATCTCATGGTGTTACATTGGGTCTACTGATGCCGAGTAGAAAAAGGTGTGGGATTAAAAATACTTTTTAGGTAAGGAACATAGATCCCCTGCATTTGTTTTTTCTGAAAAAACCCACACATTCTAGTTTGAAAATAGAATTACAAAATAGGGTTTTATATCATTTTCCTAAACAAAATCATCCATTTATTAAATCCTTTTTAAAATACCATTTTTAAACATTCTTTCTAAAATCACCACATTATGAAATCCACCTTTTAAACCATCCTAGAAAGAAAGGATCAGTAAATAACCAACAGAATCACCAGTTGGATAAATTAATATGTTAAGACACTTGATTGAAAAATATAAACAACTAGGCACATCATAATGGAATAATGATAAATTATAAGTTATGAAGAACTAAGGTACGAGTAAAAATTACGAAATTAATAATTAAAAATCATAGTAAATTATTAAAAATCCCATGAGGTGACCAAAGATGTACCTAGGTTGGAACCATATATCGTCCTATCGATTTATTCCCATGTCTATGTCCAACTAGATTCTCCAAACTAGTCTCAATGTTGGCACTTCCATATGGACTCCAATACCATCATAGATCTATTTATTCTAATTGGAACTATATAGTATCAGTCTCTCACCCCTCACTATGGTGCCTACAATACTCATGATGATAGCAATGAGAGGTGAGTTATCCTTAACATACAACACATTAATCATTAATCAATATAAACCAACCACATATTCTCAACCCACCTCCCTACACCCATCCAAGTAAAACACCTCTTTAAAAGTATACTATATCATCTCAACATAACCATGGGATTTAAAACCATTCTTTAAAAATGAACCATTAAAATATATATTTAAATAATTTTGGAGACAAAGGGAGAATTTGAGAACTCACGCTTTAATGAAAGAATCCTATTAAGATTTATTTGTATATATAAAGATAAATATATCTGTAAAAAAAATAAAAATATCCACATATATACATATATAAATTCATAGGGGAATCCAAAGACCAAATAAAGTGGAACAATTGAAGTCACCTAAAAAGCTTATAAATCATCAAGTAAATCCACCAAAAACTGAAAAATGAAAAACTAAAAATCAAACCACAATCCAAACTCAATGAAATGTTTTCAAAAAATCATCAAGGGAAATATATCATTTAAAATCTCACAAATTATTAGATAAGGCATCTTAGGTATTATGGGAAACACATAACATACATATACTTTTAAAAAGAAACATTAGCATTGAAAGACTTGTAAATTCCTTTTAAATCAAACCTTCAGTGCATAAAACTTTCAAAAACCAATTTTTAGAGCAAAAAACAACCAAAACTCAACTAAAAAAATCTAGAAAACTATAATAATCCCATGATGTAATATGGAATGGAAAAAAATTAAAACACATACATTAACCTTATGTATATGAGATAAAACCCTTGATTATAGAAGGAAGAGGGACCAACAAACCAACCACACACCGTCGCATCAATAAAAATAATATAATTTTGTCAAACCACAACCTAGGCTTTGGATAACTTAAATAAAATGTAGGAGAGAAAGGAAAAACAAGATAATAAGGAAGTGGAGTGGGGAAAAGAACCTTACCTCAAGAATAACTCCAAAATAATTAAATGAAGAGTCCTAAAAATCCTAGGAGATGGCATGGGGGATGCAATTAGGGATACCCTTAGGAATATCACTTAATTGGGGTGAGAAGAGTCCCCGTTTTTTATTTTAGTTCATAATGAAAAAATAATGATTTCATGTTTTGAGAA
Source organism: Viscum album (assembly GCA_963277665.1). Classification (NCBI taxonomy): domain Eukaryota; kingdom Viridiplantae; phylum Streptophyta; class Magnoliopsida; order Santalales; family Viscaceae; genus Viscum; species Viscum album. The sequence goes on along the minus strand of OY728134.1, from coordinate 673,117,434 downwards.
AACCAGGAAGGTCACACGGTTTACCATACACAGTTCCCCTCATTAGAGTCACCCAAAAACTTGCACTATTTGAATGAGAAGTTTGGAAAACCATAAAATAATAATAAAACATGTGTTTTATAAAGTAAATATACCTTATACGCACTTTTTGAATAGTTTCTACAAAATTTTCACAAGTCATGTTCTAGTACCCTTATGCATGAATCTCTCACATGGTATCTTCTGGATTTTGCGTGGTTTGGACCTAACTGTGCCTACCCAAACATAAAAATCATGCATGAACAAAAAATAAATGAAATTAATCATAAATAAAGTTAATCACATGGTTTCCCATAAAACATGCACACTAACCATGTGACAAAGATAAAAACATCTGAAAAACTCCAAAACATAATATTTTCACGGGGATTCATTCCAAACTCCAAAGAAAATATTCAAAGAAAATAAATAAATAAAATTGTAGGGAAATCAAAATTATGGGTGGGATAATTCTCAAAACCATAACACTTTATTACCCCATAAATGTTCCAAATTCAAGACAAATAAAAACTTCAAGGACTCTCAAACTGAAATGAAAGAACTTCCCAAATAATAAACTCAAAAATTCATCAAAACCAATAGACAGTTCCACACATGGGAAGAATCTTATCTCCACAATTCACACCTAACTATTCTAAAGAGGAAATGGAATAATAATATATATAATTGGTCTCCCCACCATTTAAGGACTCATCTAGAATGGTGGTTCAATAATAAAAATCACTTGAATGGATATACTATTAACGTTATAGAATCTTCTAACCAAAAGAACTCAAAAAAATCACCTAATCGAAATAAATTCTATAATTATAAAAAGAACATATCTCTTTAACCATGCATGAGATATGGAATTACCCAAATAAAACCCATAGATCAGGGACAAGAAATGAAGTAGGTAAATAAAGAATGAAATGGAAAAAATATCATGGATTACCTCAAAGATAAAGTGGAACTACTAGTGAGGTTCTGGAGTCAATAAAGATATCTTATTCTTCTATTGAGATCCCAAACATTTTTTTGAATAATTTCCTATTGAACAAAATTATAAAACATCTTCATATCACTAGAAAAAGAGGTATTGAAATTACTAAGTTGACCATATTTTAAGAAAATGATCAAACACTTCCTTTTAGAATAAACAACAACATAAGAAATAGAATCCTCAAAAATAAGTTCCCACACTTTACAATCCCCATTAGACTGGTAACCCTCATTATTATAGAAGTAAATAATCATTCCACCCATCATGAGTCACCCTATGAGAACCAACTATACTATAAATACCTCATCTATAAATTCCTTAAACAAATCCAACCCATATGAAGGAGATCATGGAAATGAACAACCTGTAACATTATTGAGGCATGTTCCTAATCTCACCAGGATGGAAACTAGTGCTGATATATAAAATAAGATTTTGTGGGAATTAATTCACACAATAAATAATAAACAACAAAATAATTCCACCAGGAAGACCAATATGATCACTCAATGCATTAGATATCCATGAAAACAAGTTTAGAAGATACAAATTAAATTAGAACAAAAGATACAGAACTCTAATAGATAATAAAATCCAATATAAATATAAAATAGTAATGGAACAAAATTAAATACAAAAAGTAAGACATATTCATGGGAAATAAAATATGCTACAAAAAGAACCCAAAATGCCTAAAATAATCGTCATGTGACCTCTTGGTATCCATCCATCCATAACACCGAATCATTCCACCAAGGGTCCAAAAAGTAAACCTAAAACATAAAATCCACTTGGGTCTACTAACATTGATTGGAATTAGTAGGTAAGCACCAAAAATTCCTGCATTTCCTTTTCAAAAATAACCCACACATGTAAGTTAAAAAATACAAAAAACCAAGATTTATAATTTTCCAAAACAAACCCATCCATTACTTAAATACCATTTAAAATCACATTTTAAAAATTATTTAAAAAATCCATACTTTATGAAATAAAACTTTCAAACCATACCCAAAAGAAAGGATTGTTAAACAACCAAAAGAATCATTAATTGTATAAATGAATAAGCAAGGACTGTCGAATGAAAAATATAAACAATCATGAACCTCATAATAGATAAATGCAAAATAAGAATTAAAATGGAACTAAGGTATAAGTAAAAAACAAGAAATGATGAATATGTAATCATGGGAAATTCCAAAACATTCTGTGAGGAAACCCTAGATATACTTGGGTTAGAACCATTTTTCGGTCTATCGATGAATTCCTAATTCTATAACCAACCTTATTCTATAAAATATACTCATTGTTAACACCCCCTGTGGACTCCAGTACTATAGTGGATCTAATCTATATAAGTAGGAATATATAGTTTTCATATCACTAATATGTCTATAATCCCCTTGATGATAGTAATGGGAGGTGAGGTAGCCTTTGCATACAATACATTATTCAAGAATCAACATAAGACAAATACATTTAATCAACCCACCTCGCCACACCCAAGACTGAAAATACCATTAAAATTAAGTAATTTTATCTTTAAAATACATGTAGAGAAGGATTACATGGAGTTTTACACCTTTTATGAATAATAATTTCAAAGTACCAATCATGCCTTAAAATTTTAATCTAGAAATAATTTTCCACAATAAAATTACATTAAATTCTATTTAAAAATAAAACTGACTAGAAGCATGTTTAATCAAGATTAACAACTATCTTTATAACTATTATTTAAAAATACACCTTGAAAATACATTTAAAAAGTATTTGGAAACTAAGGGAGAATTTTGAGAACTGATGCTTTAATGAAGAATTCCAATGAAATTATATTTTTATATGATGTTCCCAATAAATGATGGTGATGATATATTGTATTTATTGTCAATAATTTGTGGAAAATTTAATTAGTAAGTTTAAGGTAAAGTTTCCCATGAATGTTCCAGAAGTAATTTCACTACAAGTTCATATTTTCGATGGTCGAACCATTAGATGTAGAAACATTGTAGATGTGAGATCTACCACTAGAAGATGTAAGGATCATATTACCTGATGTAGGAAGGAATATATGGGAGTAAATGATGCTAAAGTTTGGAGAAACATTCACTACTGTTACCAGAAGAAACATATACACTTCTGATGATTTATAAATTGTAACTAAAATTTAAGGACAAATTGATTAATATTGAAGAAGAAAAATCTACAAAAAGAACCAAGAATTAATTTTCTACGCGATATATAAAGATCATGTTGAATAGTGAAGCCAAAAAATAATTATATTGAAGATACAATTAGAGATATTAAAGATCCGAATTAAAGATAGCTAAAATTTGTTGACCAGATGTTTCACCATTTACTTTTGGAGAAATGATAGTTTCATAGATGAGATACTATAGTGTATCCAAAATAAGAGTGTTTCAGAATATGAGTTTATAAAGCACCATAATATGAGGATGTTGATGAAAAGAATAAAGGATTATCAATCAAGAGTTAGAGGACTGATCATGAGTTAATGTTCCAAAATTTGATATATCTAGAAGAGGATTTATTATTTTATTTGAATAAGTATTGTACGTTCACTAGAAGAATATTTAATGATTTTATAAACAACGGGATACATGAAGCTCAATACAAATATTGATCAGAAGATCAATTATGAGTAATGACTAAATAGATAATCATTAGAAGTTAATATATTCAAAAATATGAGCAAGATACTTAAAAAACAATTTGAGAATGTCCTGATATATAGAAACGGTTTGAAGGATTAGATTCTTGAGGCTAAGTTGATCAGAAGATATGATGATCAAAAAAGGAATTGATTAGAATATGATGCTTCAAGCTGAAGTTCATATGCTATATGAAGGTGTAATGGATGGAGACCCCCAGAACCACATGATTTATACTAAAGGTTATTAGAAGTAATAAATTCTACATAAGATTAAGATAAGATAAAGTAAATATAGAACAAGAAGAAGGGCAACATAAAGTCCACAAAAGTAAATTCCTCAAAAGATGCCATAATGTTTGTGTTTTGGAATAACCAATAAAATAAGGTTGATTCTTATGGAGGAACATTCATTGGGAGATGGAAAATGATCTTTGAATTTATGAAAATTCACAATAATTATGATGATGTTGGTACGAATGTTCAATGTTACATACTCAAGAATGAAATTTCTTGATTGAAGACTAGTTTAATGCAAGAGTTGTAAAATGTTTATGCTATGTTTTGTAGGTGTTTTCTATATTCAAATATCGATATATTTTTAAGATATTGAATTATATTTATTAAAGAGTTTAAAAGGAAGTAAATTAAAATTTAATCCTATGTATTTTCCATAATTTTAGAGAAATATTGGGTATATAAAGGGGGATAATTATTCAATTGAGTATAAAGCTGAAAAGAAAATATTGAGAGAGTTGTTGAAATTGAAAAGAATCACCAAAGGAGATGAAGCAGCCGGACAAGTAAACCACAAAAGATCAATATAGTCAAATAGGTGAGAAGACTAGAACATAATTTTTCAAGGCGTTACGTGAGTTCTCTAGATTTAAAATACTATAAGATGAAGAGATTGAATGTCATCAATCACTAATTTGTGGATGTTATAGATGTTATAGTTCAATGTAGTGAGAACTCTATAATATTAGTTCAATATAAGTAGGGACAGGATAATGTGAATAATAAGTATTTTTTATGTTCAGGAGGAATTAATATATCTTTCCATGTGGAAGTTTTAAATAAACTCTTAAATACGTATGGTAACAGTATAAACAATTCCACCATTTCTATCACGAGGTAGAAAGATATTTTATGAACATAGCTCAACCACATGTGTAATATTGTGGCTTTAGAGTTTAGTTTGAATCCAAATCTTGGGTTAAAGGATAATGTATTTCCCCATCATGAATCTTATGAGAAAGTGGGAAATATGTGTATTAGAAATCTAGAACACAATAAGGATCAGGTTTCCCACATTAGGTCCAAACCTTTTAAAAATACCCATGTCTTATTTTATTTAGTTTATCTACACCACATAAGGGAGTATGTGTTGAGGGAACATATCAATGATCTATAAATCCTAAAGAATGATAGAGGTTTTATCAATTTAATGGAATAAAAATTTTATTTTGAACTTAATTTGTAAATTTTGGTCACCCCGATTCACCCCCCTCTCATGGTGAATGCATGATCCACTGGACCAATAATGGTATTAGAGAATAGGGTTCCTCTTTTTGGATCTACTTTTTCTTATCTAATTTTTTTTAAATGATCTACATGAAGTGAATATTTATAGAATATACAATGATACATGTGATGGACGATAAGAAGGGTTTTCCTGAGCTGAAAAAATTAAAAAATATTCTAGGTATTACAAACTTGTAGATTTATTCCAAAACTATGAAAAAATGAAAAAAGAATCTAAAAATTAGTGGAATGTAGACTCTTATAAACAATTTAAGGAAAATATTACACTACTATAAGGTAAGTAGATTGTAATTAATAATGATAAATCTATAATAATTAATCCTTTAGTAAATGTGACTAAAATTTGTAATGGGTTTGATTCTGTTGAATCTATTTATGAAATCTACACTAATGTCAATGAAAACTTGAATAAATTCTCTATTGAAGTTTTATCTCATGTATATTCTTTTTTTAAGGGAATATATGAAGAAGACTCCTAGATTTAATCAGAACTTTATAATATAGAGGATTCATTGTCTAAGAAGTTATAGAAATTAAAAATCCTCATAGAACTTATAAAAGAAAAAGTACAAATTTTCCAACTCTATAATAAAATATTCTTTATATTAGAAAATGAATTAGAAATAATCCTTTATAAGAATAATATATATTAGAGAGTTTGTTTTTCAAAAAAATTCCTTGAATTAAAACTTATAATTGACCTCAAGCACTTTTAGTGCGAAGTTAAAACATGAAGGATAGAAGAGCTTGAAAAATCAGTATTGAATGAGTGTAAAATGAATGAAGAAAAGTTTTAGAAGGTACCTAAGTGTTTCAAATTTAAAAATATTATTGATACTAAGGATAAATCTATGATAATATAAGGATAAAATTTCACTCTTATAGAATAATCTTTATAGAGATGTTTTTTGTGAGGATTTTGTATTAATGCAATCAGTTAGGGAAAAACTCCATATGATTAGAGATACTCAAAAATCAATTATTGATGTTAATATTACTCAACTGGAGATCAAGAAAAAAAATAATTATATGGACTCGATCATTCCTTAAAATATGTGAGTAAATTTCCTGAGGAAAAGAGGGAGAAGTTAGAAGTTGAATGTCGAGATAAAGTGAGGTGTCTAAAAGATAAGAAGAACAGTTTAAATTTAAAGTGACTTGATCTGGTGGTAAAATTGAGAGAAATATAAGCTACTCAAGTTTAAAATTTCGATGAATATGATAAAATAGTTATTTTTTAAATTTTTAAATAAATTCTTACTTCATAGGAGAAGACTAAATTCATTAGTAGGAATAATGTGATATCATCAGAAGTTCCATATTCTATTAAGTCAAATGAAAAAGAAACCCCATGATTCTATGAATCTATGTGAACATACTTGTATAATTTAAATAGTATAGGTTATAATTCTAGACAAATATGGGTGATGAAAATGGAGTCACCCACTACTTCCCTAGAGATGATAAAAAGGAAGAAAGTGATAATGTAATAAACTAAAATAAATAACATACCTAAATGGTACTTGAACCGATTCCAACATAGACCAAATGTAATTCCCAATCCTCGTGGGTTGGAGACTATCATATGATTATTAAAAATAGAGGGAAAAATTTCACCATAAGAATAATTCATCAAGAAAATATGGAATATAAGAAATAATAAATAGTTGGTCTTCCAATCACTCCTCAAGAGAAAAGTACCACAAGTATAAAGATAAAAGTTCCAAAATAGTTTATCAAACGATGTCATCTCATCTACCATCAAATGAAATACCCCATAATCTCTGTGAAATAAGTTGATCACATGCTCCATCAGTTATTGACATCCCCCAAAGTCCCTTTAATCAATAAAATTCACCACCTCCAAGATATTAATTTCCATTCCATGGACTTGAAATCATAAAGTTTATAATTTTCCATTGGAAAAAGTATGGTGTATGAGAAAAACTCTGTAGGATCTCACCAAGTGTTCAATAAGTAATACATATTAAGTAAACCAAATATACAAAACTTAATATAAATTGAGGCATGTAGATATTTTCACAGTTCATATAAAAACATGATTTAAAAAAATCAATGGATAATATAAAATAGGTAAATAAGTGAATTTACTTTAAAATAGGTAGATATGAGCAATATTTTTCAAATCATACATGAATAACATTCTCAACGTCACATGAATGAAAAATAATTTAAAAAACATGAGAATTTTGAATCATTTTCAATCATATCATCCATGATAATAACACCCGAGTTTAGTTAGTTCTGATTATAAGGTTCCACACAATCTTAGTGAAATACAACTCCATGAGTGTATACACTCCCTATATCCCAATCCCTGGGGGAATATGAGATAATACCAAATATTAAACTTTATTATTGTCAATATAGTTTTTTAGAATTTCCATCATCAAGTCATTTCTATATAGCAGTTTACCTACCATGCATATCCTTCCACCTTACTACCCAAGATTCCATGTTCTCTAATGTAATCAATCATAATTAGGGCTATCATTCATTTTAATCAATCTCAAATCATTTCAATCAACCCCAAGTTAAACTCTAAAAACACGCCATTTCATTTTAAAAACCAATATTGATAGTTTTAATAAAAAATAATTATATTAAAATAAATTCATTTCATTTAAAATAAAAAAAATTAGCCCATTGCATCTTAATATTCAACACAAAAATTATGCTTTAAATCACTTATTTTCATTCAAGATAATTTTTTAGAAATCAAAACTTCTGTTAAAAATCAAATTTTAAAGGAAAATCGTCATAGACACACACACACCATGTATTTTCAAAATCAATTATCAAAGACACAAATAAATAGTTGACAATAAATCTGGAATCCATTTCAAATTATGTAAGAAAAAATACTTCCAAATGATAAGAATTTTCTTATGAAACCACCTACCTTAATTAGAAGATCAATGATCACCCAACATGGGATCCACCAATAGAAAGTCGATGGATAAGAAATCACGGGAGAATCCTAGAACCAAAATTCATCAAGTAAAGATCTAGAAAAATTAGTGAAATGAGGATCCACCACTTATGAAGAGGGGGAGAGAGAGGATTAGGAAAGGATAACTCATGATCAAAAGAGATTACCCTTATCAAAAGAGATCAAATAGATTATCCAGAACATTGATACCTGAAGAATCAATGTTGGAAGATCCAAATTCATCTCTATAGGGTCTCCAAGGAGTTTTGGGTCAAATGGAATTCAAGAGAAAAGATTAAGTTTTAAAATAGAGATTAAATGAAACAAAATTACAAAATAGGCCTTCCGTTTCTCAGCCAAACTGGCATCACCATCTAGCTGTTGGCCTGCACCGACTAGCCAGTGATACCTAAAGGATTTACTGGGAACCTAGAAGTCCCACCAGCTAGCCGATGGGATTGAAAAAATGCCTTACCCACTAGCTAGTTGGTGGAGTTCCTATAGGAACTCGTTAGGCTCAAAATGGTCTTAGATACCCTCATAGGGGGTGAATCAGGGTATGAATATTATTTTCCTAATTCTTACCACCCCAGTAGATTTTTAACTCTTTATTGTGAGGGTCACTTATTTTTCTATTTTTTGTTTATTTTATCTTATCCTTTACAACTTTATATGATGATAATGCATTGAAATCAAAGTAAGAAAGATATCATAAGGGAATAATTTTTTTATTTGGTTCACCATCATTGGGGTATTCCCAGGGAGAATACAAAGACAATGCACCAATATACCAAATCTACTAAAGTACACTATTGTTGGTTTAGTCTAGGTCACTCCTTCAAGGGATCACTGCCCATACAATGGTTGTGGTATATGAACTATCTCCTCAGGATAACTTCCCTCACACTTCCCTTTTATTCTCACTACTTTATAATGAAAAACATTAGCACACATACAAAAGAACAATATCTTATATTATTGATATTTTCCCCAACTGAATGATTTTATCCTTTTAAATTCTGTGCTCTTTCATATATTTGATGTGAACATTCCCTTGATCATTTCCTTTCCATGAGATTTTATGGAAACTACTTATCACTTTGAAAATTTCTTCAAGAGATTCCTAGACTCTCGCTTTCTAGAATGATTCTATAAATCTACTCACTTGCTGGTATGAAACACTAACTTCTTCCTCTCACCACCTTAGATATATTAGTGAACAAACTACTTTAAAAATTATTTTATAATGGTGAAGATAATATAACATCTTATTATTATGAATTTATATATGACAATGAAATTTCTCATAGGTTAACTCTGGTGTGTATATCCTTGCACAAGACCCTGGCATGTTACCCTTGTATAAAACATTGGAATGTAACCGTTATGTAGGAGCCTCTCATATAACTATTGTGTAAGAACCTAGTGCATAATCCTTCTATGAAAATCCTCCATGATACCCCTCTATGATAACTAGTTTATTTACATGGACCAATAGCCTTTGTTCTATTCACATGGATCACAATACTTTGTTCTATTCATGCGGATCATGTGAATTTGTTCTATTCATGTGGATCACGTGACATTGTTATATTCATGTGGATCATGTGACAATGGTATAATATCTTTTTCATGTTACATAGACCGTGTGATATCAATGGGCATACCTATGTGTGAAAACAACATATGAATACTTATCTTCTCATGATATCATCACAATATTCCTCCATGATACCCTTTTGTGAGACCCCTTCGCAAGACTTTGTTCGGTTTATGAGAATCATGTGATCCTGAAGAAAGATCTTATTCTGCTCATGCGAAATAATTTAATTCAAATAAAACCACATAATAAAACAACTGTAATTATTAATGATATGTTAGAAGGTATTTATAGGCATAAGTCCACCACATTAACTTTTGAAATCCCAGTTAGGAATTCATTCCACCACCTCAACAGTTTTCCTTATGTGCTTTACATGATCACTATATGTGATCATTCAACTCATTTCAGTAGTGTTTTGTGTGATAACCTAAATTATATTTTATCATTTCATGTGATCTATTTTAATGATCAATTGAAAATCATATGGGATCTATGTGGTCCCACCATGAGATTCAAGGACAACCATGTGACCAATCACATTATCTTCCAACACATTGTGTGATCAGTTCTGGTATTCATTCTCCACATGATCAGTTTTGAAAATTTCACCATATTTTTATTCCTTGTTTGAAAAATTGACCTTATGGGTTTTTCTAATAATCTCCCTCTTCGGGTTTATTGGAAACACATAAAATATTTAAGAACCAACTTGTTGAAAATTCATGCACATGAAAACCATTTTCCTTCTAAAACCCTAAATAGTGATCAAGGAATTACTTAACACATAATATAAGCCAACATGAGTTATGATCGACATGAGAAACAAGAGTATCTTAAAATTTTCATTGATGAATCACTTCATTCTTGAACCTTACACTGGAAACCTTCTCGACACTAAAAGATTGAAAAATTTCATCCTTTAAGATCACTTATTTACCTATTCATGGAAACTTTCTACATCAATAACCCAATTGAAAATATTTTTAATGATTGTTATCTGTTAAAATACTATTTTTAGCATAATTATATACTTATAATCCTATTTCACTACCCTAATCAGCTTCTCCCCTTTCCCGATTAAGACATTTTCTCCCTATTGGTAAATTAACCAAAAGGCTAGTCCTTTGTAGTCTGATACATGGTAATGCAAAAATATTAGTACATAGAGGAAACACGCCATACCTCATAGATAAGGGATTCCACATCCACACATTTCATGTGTGGGGAGTTGTCTGAACTCTAAGAATCAGTTGATAGCATTTAAAAATATTATTGGTTAAGGCCTTCGTTAGGATGTCTGCAACCTATAGATCAATAGGTACATACTAAAACTTCTCAATCTTATGATTCACTTTATCCTTGATGAAGTGATATTTAATTTGATATTATTTTTTTTGAAAAATGGAATATATTTTTTCTATGATTTATATCACTTGAATTATCATGACGAATTCTGATTAGGGACTTCACTTCAACTCTCATATTTTAAAGATACTACTTTATTTAGAGTAATTACATAAAAGATTGAGGGTATTCAATGTATTAAGCCTCTATATTTCTCAATTAAATGCAATATTACTTCTTACTTATCTAATAAATACATAATCTTCCAAGATAGAACACACCTCCTGATGTTGACTTCTAATCGTCTATTATACTGGCCCAATATGTATCTATAAAACCCAATAACTATTCATGAGATTTTTCATTTTATAGTAAAAAAAATTAACTATTACTTTTATATATAGAAGTATTATTTTCAATACAAGTATGTGTCTTTATTTGGGATTAATTTGATATTTTTCCTCCTGTTATGGGAAAAAACATTTTGAGGTCGTGTCACTATTATATACAATATACTAAAAATGATCTATCTATATTCCAGGATATTTATTGATTTTACATAATATTTGAATTTAATTTTCCTCAATAAATGATATCCATGAATCATATTTTAAACAATATGAAAAATCATGAGTGAAAATACATTGTTTTTCATTCCCCCTTTAGCAGTTTTCAAGCTTAGATACATATTATTCTTTATAGTTGTGCACAACTAATAGATTTCTCGAAAGTGAAATTACCACATGGGAAAAAATCATTGATAGATCATGTAAGAATACTGAGTTAGAAATATATCCAAACTCAAATTTCATATATTAATATTACATTAATTTTTTAGAATACTTAATACATTACACAAAAAAACACCCAAAGACCGATTAGTCTAGTGCCTTTGGAAACAAGGAAACATAAACACTGGAATATAATTGAGATAAATTATCTCCCATTAGGTCTTTCTTGACTAGAACCCTTATTAAACACATCAAACATAATATATATTTTTATAACCTGGGTGGAAGGAACCATAAAAGGGGTGATATCAGATTCTCAGTAAGGGTAAGTAATGAAGATATTTAAACATAATCATGAGCATAAGGGTATGAGGTTAGGATCATGAAAATATAAGATCATACCCTACATATCAAATATTATAAATAGGATCATGGAATAAATAATGGAAGTTCATAAGAGATGAATCATAAGGAAATAAAGAACATGATCCATGAAAGCATAACATAAGAATAAAACATGGAACTATGGAAGACACATAAGCATATAATAATGATATCCATGGTAGTCAAGGCATCACTATGAAGGCCATCTTGGTAGGACGGGTTCACTTCCCACACCATCTTGGAAGTCACGGTGCACTCCCATGGTCATCTTATTGGAAAAAGTACTTTATGTATATATCATGAGATATAAATATTTACCCAATGCAATGGAGGTAGATATAGATCCCACCCATCCCATAATGAAATCATACATAAATGTGCCACAAGATCATAAACGATCATATCATAACCCATGAAATGAAATGGATATCATAAAATGTAATAAAATCATAACCTATAGAAAAAATATAGGTTTTATGATCATTTCATCAAATTGTTTCCTATTAAAAGAAGTGGGTTTCATAAGCATATAACCCATGAAAGAGAAACATATTTCATAAACATCATGCCATAAAATATAAACCATCCAAAGAAAGAATATGAATGGATCCTATGGATAATTTACCATAAAGGAATGAGTTATACTAATGAATTTCATCTTAGATGGGAAACAATTTGAAAATATCTTTTAATTTTTTTTGAGGAAAATATATTTTATTCTTTGAAATTTTTTTCTTTTATAAAAATGACATGCAATATTAAAATAAACCATTTTCATTAAAATTAACCTTTAAATATTATAAGGGAAGCCTCAAGGAATTATGAAATCATGAAAGTTGAAAAATAAATTTATTCTATATAAGTTAAGAAGAAACATTCTTCTCATACTTTTTCCATAAAAGTCCAAAATTATCTTGTTAGGAAAACAACAAAAATATTCTTTTAACACATGGGTAAAAATGACTTTAAATCATTGTATAATAATGATAAAAACATTTTAGAATTTTTTTAAGAAACATGGACATAGAAGATAAATATTCCCTAACAAATAATTATTTATAAACTATCTCTAACAATAATAATATTGTAAAATTAACCTTTACCTTAAGTATGATTTCCTTCATACATATCCGAAAGTCCTCTTATTCAGTGAGATCACATAGATCATAACTTAGGGACACTAGAGTTGGTATTTTTAGAATACCAAATACTCCATAACTTAGATAATAATGTTATGAGGAGAAATGGGTAAGGGTTGGTCTAACTAAAAGGCTAAAGGTGGTGTGAGGAAGTGAGGCAGGAGGTGCCTTTTTATAAGAGAGGGGAGAGACACTCTTGGAATTTCTTAAAATATTAAATTAATATAAATTAATTTTAGATTTAAAATAGATTTAAAGTGAGTTATTTCAAATATAATATAAGTATGGGTATAAATCCTCTAAAATAATATTTTTTAAACATGTTTAGGATACAATATTAACATTATCTCTTGGCTTTAACCCTTAGTTTAACTCTTTATCTTTTACCATGACAACATGATTTTTTAATCTTTAGGGTTCATATTGTAACTATAAAATTTCAAAAGAACCCCAACTAATTTATTGATGAAAATTTTAACCATATTACATTTTTTGGCCGAATTATAGTTTTTTATATCATTTAATAATATATTATTTATTTTAAATTAACATTTATGCAACTTTTGATACTATTCATTATTTTTCTTTTAAAAAATATCATATTAATATGATAACTTCGAACCCAAAATTCTAATATCTCACTAATATGTTATATTTATCTATAAAATTCGTTTATTTCATTAAATATATCAATATATATTTATTTTAATATTTTTTAATATCATTTATTTAATATATCCTTTAATTAAACAATTACAACATCATCATTGTGAAAGACTTAAATTAAATTATTTATTCTATAAAAAATAAAAATAAATTATCATGATGAAGATAAATTTATTATTTTTAGAATTACTTTTTATAGTCAAATTTATCTTATGTATAAACTTATATTAAAAATTATATTATTATTAAAAATATGAGTATTCAATTTTTAACTTTTCTTTAAATAAAATATAATAAATTTTATATTCTTACCCAAGTGGTTTAAAAAGGATATAATTTTGGTATAAGGTTTATTTTGGTCTAATGAAACTTATCTAATAAAATTATTCAACTTTTAGAGTAGTTTTATAATATTGTAATATTATTTTTTCCTTTAATTACTCGATTTATCCTTATCCATGGTAAATAAAAATTTCCTAAAGTTACTGTTCGTAATATCCAAAAAAGTAAGTTGATCCTATTAGAATCTAAATATAATAATTATTAGAAACATGTATTTAAATTTCTCAAAATTCAATTTACAAAAGCAGCCAAATTATGTTAAATACTAATCCTGCAGATGTGGTGAGAAGGTAGGTAAAAAGAATGTTCAAAGTTCAATAAGTCTTTTAATATCTAATTTCAATATAAAAATTATTCCAATGATCTAAATTGTATTAATATATTTATAATTTATCTATTGTGAATTTAAAAATTAATTTAATGTATAATAATAATTTAAATGAAAAATGCATTTTTTCAGTATAATGTAGTATTTGTGATTGTTGAAAAAAAAATAAACTTGTCAAAAAATTACTAAAAATTCAACATTATCTAATTTCAACATTATAAATTCAAAAAAGGTTATTTTATCAAATTCAATTTCTACAAGTGTCTAAAATTAATTTTATTATTTTTCAATGAAGGATATGAAAAACAGTTCATTTGAGGAAATATTATTTTAAATAATATAAAGAATTTACCAAAAAATATGTTTTTCATTTTAAATATGTTTTATTTAAATTAAAAAATTATAAATAATATTTTAAAATTATTTAATACTATTTATATTACAAATTTTAATGGCTTGGTCATAACAATCTTATTTAGATAATTATAACAATAGTATAATGTTTCGTGGAAACTCAATGTTGTGTGTAGTGTATGCCAAGTCAGTACTGAATGTAGTGTAAGCAAAGTCAGTTCCATGTGAAAATAATCTTTGATTTAGTGAAATGAAAGACATAAATGAAAATTAATTTGTTTAAAAAAAGTTCACAAAAAATCATGGTGTTACGAGAACTCTTTGTAGGAATCAATAATTTAATCCAATAAACAGCAACCCTATCCATGTCACTCACTTACATGGATGTTAGTAGCATGAGTATCTTTAATTATTTAGAGGTATTTGTTTTCAGATAAAACAATATCACCTAGAGTACTTGTCACCATATCTCCTTGAAAATATTCAGCTTTGGAATGATAATGATTGTAAGTACTAATTGTTGAGATAGGGATAGATGTTGTATTATTATTCACAATAAGAAGAAAACTAGATGGAAATGCTTTTGATTTTTTAAAGATTCTTGGTATCCTAAAAAAATTTAGCTGATACCACATTGTTAGAAAAAAATAGATAAACATGGAATGCATTAATTTTGATGCTTCTCCACCTATCTTTTTTCTCTCGGTGGAAAGATACCATTTGAACCGAAGCCTAAAAAATGGTTGAATATTCATTTTGACTTGGAAATAATGGATCATTCAAGTATATATGTGACAAATATTTAGTTTCACATCAAGATATTTGTTATATGATATTCCTTTTTCAACAGCACATAACATCAAGATACAGACCTAAAAAATAGAGTGGTTGTATAACAATTGTTATTGAATCTGATGCCATATGTGAATTTCAAGAGTTACAATTCTTCTTTTCACTTGTATCAATATTCAGTGTTTGAATTTGTTCCATTTTAGCACACACACACCCTGTGGATTTTATCTCTCCCAGAATCTTATACCACTTCAAAAAATTATTATAAATAGTTAGGTGCATGGGGATAGGGGTACCTCTTAAATCATCAAGAAGAGGATTGTGGTTGATCCTGATAAACCAACACTTTGATATTTTCCTGAATATAATTTTACTATTTCCATTCTTGTTGTGATCGCCCAATTGAATTCAACAGTTCAAGATATATAACTATAAATTACCTACCTACAAGCTTAGTTTTCTTCCAATATGTAAGTTATATAGCCTTGGTCTTTTTTCAAAATTTGGGGTTTATACCCACTAGTACAAATTAATTTCTTTGAAACTCTACCTATACCCTATTCATACTGATTCATTCACTGAGCATGAATCTTTCCATTGGTTATATGATGCTACTTCATCATCCCTTATTGGTATATTTTTATCTCCTTCAATTCTCTCCTTATGGAATGACATGTGAATTTTTTAAGGAATTTTTTATTCAATTTACCTATATCATTTATGATAGTCACCTCACCCTTTATTGTTGGGAGTGAATATTTCACTATACGTACATTCTTTTTAAATTAAAACTAGAGAAAATACTCCCTTTTTCTTCCATGTTAATTCAAATTCTTTCGAAGAGAGATATTGTGAGTGTATTATAGGAGGTAATTGGTACATATTTAACTGAGATCAATATATTTCATTTGATTCTATATAACTATTATTCAACTTATCAGGTTGTCTTCTAGTATATTATATCTCGTTATACACCACCAGAGTTGGGGATCATGTTTCTAGTTCTATTTCCTTCCCAACTTTCTTCTACCTACAATATCTTTCAAAATTCCCATGATTAGAACATATAAAACATATCCTATTAAAAACACACCTCACTTCATTATTTCTCATCTAATATATTGATGTAACTATAGTTCATATTCTAAAATTTACCTCTTGAGATTCTTGAAACATACTTATGGAATTTCCCAATCTTCCATAATAATAACATTTGGTGCTTACTATATTCTAAGATATTTTTATTTCAGACTTTTCAAGAAGATTATACTTATTCTATGATTTATAAATATTTTTGTCTTCAAAATACGTAGTATATTCTAAATATTCCAAAAAAATTAAATATGAACATTCATTCCACAGAAATAGAAGATGTTGTCATCACTTATTATTTATGTTTTTTTAGGTTTGTTCTCAGCACCCACCTATTTTCCCCTAATTCTATAACTAATCATGTCTCTCTTTATCACATTCATAGGAGAGGGTTTATCATATCCAATACCATATTTTCCCAAATTGCATAGATTTTGCGATAAGACAATTATTTCATGTTTTTTACTTTAAAATATCATATTTTCTTTTCATTTATTTATTATTATCTATATGATAGTCAAATAATTAATGTAAAGCATCATTAAATTTGGGTTTTTGTATGGAATTATATTTCCTCACTTCATTCAGGTTTAACTCTTGATCTTTTCACTATTGTTAAATATTCTTGTCTCTTGATTCAATTTGAGCATTAATTTATCTATTTATATTCTTCCAACTAGTCATATCATATTCCAATTCCTTAGAGATATTATACACTATGTCATTTTTATACTTTATTTTAGAATTCATTTGAGAAAAAATATATTTAATTTTGGAATTATCACCAACCAATTTTGATAGGTGTAGAGAATGACCACCATTTCTTTCTTCTAAATTCTAAGACTATTTTGAGTTTAGATTATTTATTATGTCACCATCATTGAGTTTTTATACATTTATGGATATCACCTACAATTCTTTAACTTGAGAATAATTTTTCTCTCTTATATTAGTGGTCACATCAACATGTCTTTTATTTAACCCTTTTCTCTTGTTGGCTTTAATTTCCTATGATTGGATCTAGATATCTTGATAGTTATTTTCTTCTATTAATTTATGATCCATTATATTTTTCATGTGGAAAACTTCCACCATCGTATTTGTTAGAATTTTGTTATCATTAGTAGTATATAATCACATGTAATATCATGTTATTCAATCATTCCTATATTATTATTTAATGAGTTAATAGTATCATAGTATGATTCATCAAAACCATTTGTTTATTACATTTTGATTTTCTTTAACTGAATCACCCTCTCTCTATAGACACTTCGAAACTGAGTAATTCCAATAGAAATCTACTTATTCTTTGATGTTCTTCCATTTTCATTGGAACACTAATATAATAGAAAACCAAAACATCAATTATAATAGTAAAATAAACCTTATGAGAGAAAAAATACACCCGAAAAATAAAACTACCATTTCATACCAATTCTTAAGACTAAAACGGACATAGATACCATGAGAGGGGTAGTGAATTAGGGTATGGATACCCTTTTCCAAATTATTCCAACCCCACTGGATCTTGACCATGTTATTATGAGGGTCACTTCTTTTTATCTTTAGTGTTTATGTTGATCTTATATTTTTCAACTTTTTATGATGATTGTGCATAGAAATAAAATAATGAAATAAATCACAAGGATATAGAGATTTCAAATTAGGTTAATCTCACTGAGAAATATACAAGGAGAATATAAAGGTAATGTTCCAATGTATTAATTACACTAAAGAACACTGTTTTTGGTTTAGTGTAGGTCACTCCAGCTTGAGCTCACTGCCCTTACATTGTTTGGGGTACATTCACTATCTCCCTGAGATTACTTCCCTTACACTTCCCTCTTAAAATAATTTATTTATAAGTAAAAGCAATTATCACATAGACAAAAGAACAATATATCTTATTGTTGAGAGATTCACCAATTGTATGATAGTATCCTTTGAACTTCACATGCTCCTTCACAGATTTGATTTGAAAATTACCTTAAGAATTTATTTACCTTGGGATTTCATGGAAACTCCTTTTAACATTGAAATATTCTTCAAGATATACCAAGAATCCCTCTTTATAAAATGATTCTAGAAATTTCCACACTTACTGGTATACAATACCACATTCTTACATTCACTACATTAGATGTAGTAGGTAATAAACATATTCTATATGTGTTGTCGAATGGTGCAGATCCTCAATATTATTATTCTTATGAATTAATTTATGATTATGATATTAAAAATAGATTAACACTTATGCGTATCACCTTCACAAGACCCTAGTGTGTTACCACTGTATGATACCTTGGAAAATGACCATTGTATGAGAACTTAGCATATAACCCTTTCATGAGATCATAACATGTAACCCTTCTATGAGACTCCTCTACAAGACCCCTCCATGAGACCTTATTCTGTTCATGTGGATCAAAAGTATTTGTTTTATTCATGTGGATTTAAAGAATTTGTTTTTTTCATGTGGATCATGTGACTATTTCATATTCATGTGGATCATGTGCCTTTGGTATGAGAAATTGTTCAAGTTACATGGATCATGTAATATCAATGGGACTGTCTATTTTCTCAAACACCATGTTTATAATTCTATTCATAAGATAAAATCATGAGACTACTTTTCAATACTTGTTTGTGAGACCCTTTGCAAGAATTTGTTACGTTTACCTAGATCGTGTGACATCAACGCAAGATCCTATTATGATCATGTGAAATACTTTGATTTAGATCAAACCAATTAATAAAACATATATACTTATTAAGGAATAGTTTAATGGATATTTATAGGAATAAATCCACTACATTAACACTAAAAATTGTGGTTATCCATATGTTCCACTACCTCAGCAATCATCTTTACACCCATCATGTGATTGCTCTGCATGATCACATACCGCATGTAAATAGTCATTTTTGTGATCACCTATATTGTCTTTGAGCATTCCATGTAATCCCATCATGTGATCAATTTAATATCATGTGGGATTCTTGCAATCCCATCATGAGATTCAAATACAATCATGTTCCTGGTTTCATTGTCTTCCTACACATCACATGATCAGTTCTTCCATTCTTGTTATGCATGATCATTTCTATAATTTTCACTCCACATGATAAGTTATGACATTCACACCAGATCCTCATGCCTATTTTGAAAACCATCCTTTTTCAAGAACATATAACCTTTTAAAGAAATAAAATCAAACCAAAAGAACCACTATGATGGATTTGTCTTGCAGAACTCTGTACTGCTAGCCCTCCCCTGACTAGCTGGTGGATCTAATATTGCCATTTTGGGTACAATATCTTGTTCACCCTCAATATAATTCCCCTCGGCCATATCCCAACCTCTCTAACTAGGTTCAAAACATACCTCAAACCCATATAATGGAAAAAATATATAATCAACCAAGAATCAATAAAAATGAGATATAAAATTTAAAGACATGGAAATCCAAATGAAACCAAGGTTTGTACATAAAAGTTCATGTTGAGATGTTATAATTCTCCCCACCATGAAATATTATTCCCCTATAAATCCTTTCAAGAACTAACAATACTAAATAGGTGAGTCCAATTCTCTCTCATCAAATCCCCATGCTCCTATATCTCATGGGAATCCGAAATATGCTACAATAACACTTTCACCAAGGGTATGGAATATCCATGTAGAACCTTTATTCATGAATTGAGAATATGAAGCAACTAATCAGTCATTATGGTTCCAACTAAAGTTCCTCTCAACTTAAGACTTGAGATTCTTCGATAATATGCTTCTTGTGATGGGTCACATGAAACCCATCTTGGATCGATTCCATATATGGTGGAAAAGAAAAGTGGTATTCCATCATTCCAATCTTCTTCACAATCTCAAATTGAATCATGTATCTAGGTGAAATCATCTCCTATCTTCCAAGACATATATGAACAAGTTGAGTCGAGACTCTCAAAACACCATGTTATTGACCAATAACTCCAAAGGGCATCAATGATGACCAATATGACTTATATCACCTCTATTTTATTTCCATTATTTGATGAATCAACTGAATGTTTTCATCATATATTTTACCAAAATAGGTCCAACTAGAGAATATTCACCAATATTTGATGAGCAGTGTGGATATTTACAAGATAGGCCAGAAAAGTACTCCAAGGGTTTCATCCTGATGGATAAATGGTGGCTATTCTTGTGGGAAAATTAAACTATCCCAGAGTGGAAATACAATGCTACTCCAAATGAAGGACACAATCTTGAAACATATCCTCCAAAATTTGTACAGACTGTTAAATATGATTATCTATGTGAGGACAATACACTATGATAAAATTTACATGATATCCCATCACCTCATGGGGGCATCCCAAACAATGAGATGTGAACTGGGGATTCCTATTAGAAACTATAAAAGATTTAACTCCATACAATTTTATAATCTCTTATACCTATTGATTTATAAAGTCTTTAAATCTAGTCATATCATGAATGGGAATAAATTGAGTCGATTGGTTAAATAATTAAATCACTATCCAAATTGCATTACTTCCTTTAGTTATATGTGGAATCCCAGAAAAATGTCCATCGATGTCTCATCTCACTTACAAGTTAGCACATGAAGTGGTTGAAGTAGACCTAAAGGTTTATGATGCTCAGACATAATCATTTGACAAGTATAACAATGAGATACAAATTTACAAATGTCTCATTTCATACTTGAACATATGAAATGACACCTCATATCATAAAACATTTTGGTCATATATGGGTTTACCACCTACTGTGAATGATGAAAACCCCAAATCATAACCTTACTCAAAGGTAATAGAACAACAAACCAGTTCCTAAATCAAAGGATAACCTCATAACATAGAGACCATTCACCGATTATCTCTCCAACATATAAAGGTTCCCTAATTCTTTAGGACTCATAATTATGTTTTTATTCCTGGAACATCATCTCAATAAGACAGGATATCAACAGTACACTTGAAAAAAACATAAGTCTCATACTTCTAGACTCCTAAATGTATACAAGAAAATAGTTCTATTAAACTACAATCATTTTAAGTTTTTTCCATGGGTTGGGGTGGAATTTTTCTTCTTAGAGCACCAAAAACAACATTATACTTTCCCAGGGTGTAGGAAATGTAAAAGTCAAAATATATTAGGTAATCCACCCATCATCTCAATAAAAGGTTAATATATTGTTATGAGAAAATATAAATCAATATTTTTTGATTAGAGTAGGTTGTAAAACTTTACCTAAGAAGGTAATGATTCTAACTCTTTAGAGTGTGCATCAAAACTACATGTTTGAGATCATGTGTCATACATTTATTTTCATGAAGATAAAGTTGATGAGAACCATTTTCTACCATGTGATCACCCTAAAAAATAACACAACCCCACCCTTAAACTAATGCATCAAAGAAGGCCATATTTACGTACCTATATTTTGGGAGATTCAACAGTAGATATAAAGTCAAACAATGATTAAACTCATCAATGGAAGTCTGTCATTTTGAATCCCACACAAAATTGACCTCCTTTCAAGTGAGAGTAGTCAAAGGAGAAGAAAAATATGAAAATATATTTATAAAACAGTGATAATACCCTAGAAAGCCTTAGAATATCTCAGTATAAAATATGTTCAGTGGAACCTACCATGCCATATCAACTTTCATGTTCTCAAGGTCAATGGAAATACAATGGTTAGAAAACACATTCCCAAAGAACATTACATCAAACATCCAAAAAAATTCATTTATAAATCATGGCATACAATATGTGATTTCTCAAGATGTACATAAATACTCTCAATTTATGGAAATAATCTTCCTTAGTTTTAGAAAAAACCCAATATTTTATCAACAAATACCATAATGAATGAATGGTGGTCTTGGTGGAAAATCTTGTTCCTTAATTCCATTAATACAGAAGGATCATCGTCTTGAACAAAAGGCACAACAAGAAACCCATAGTGGCCATACCTTCTCCTAAATGAAGACTTTGGGATATCATACCCTTTGATCCTAATTTGGCGATTACTAGACCGAAGATCAATATTTGAGAACCAATTCACCACTTCAATCTAGTAAACAAATCATCAATACGTGTCAACATATACTTGTTCATGACTATAAGATCCTAGGTTTTATATGAGGTACAGATCCTTTTAACTTTCGATTAAAACCTAAATGCAATTCTACTTTTATCTTTGACCTGAAATCTGAGCCCTTGGGCTGGTTGGTATATTTTTTGAAAGGAGGAAGGGGGATGAATGCTGGCTGTAGGCCAAGTACACGACGTGTATTTAGAATACATGATGTGTATTCAATACATAATGTTTAATGAATTGGTTAGTCCAGTTCAAGACATGTAATGGTTTTTCCTTGGAGGTTGAAAACCCCAAACATTACATGGAATTTAAATATTATATTCTATGTAATATCCCAAGGTAAAGTTTTTTAAAAAGAAACATGGCCTCTTATTTTCAACAGAATCTCTCACCTATCTTCTCACATGCATAGTAGGTCCACTAGAGGAAGTTACCTTGAATCCTAATCTATTATTTGGTGTGGTTTTATCATCTAGACTCTAATTTGAGAGATAATAATATCATTGGATAGACACTGGTAAGATCTCCACTCATTATAATCCTTTCTTCATTTTCCTTTCTATTAGTGATGCAATTTTGGTGTAGGATCTTATTCACTATTTTCAAGGTGTTCATCCATTGTTTCATTTTATTCCAATATAAGTTGAATCAGAGGCTTATTCTAGATGTCTATTCTTCTAAGAGAATAAGGTAGGTGGTATATAACTTTCCTAAAAAGGTATATCTATTTATATGTTATTACCATCATGCCGCACACTGGGACTTATAGGCAATGCTTCAAAAATTAATTGAACATCGAGTTAAATGATAAATTCATGTCTAAGGCATTATGTGAACCTTAAATATAATTATTAAGGTAGTTGAACTCAACTCAAACCATCCATGGGGTGGTTTATACCTTTTATACATGATTATTCCACCTTTGGGGTGTGTTGATTTCTCCCTTTATAATTTAGAATTCATCAATGAAATTAAGAGAATTGTTAAAGGTTGTAAGCACCTTGTAGAGCCTCATCATTTTTATATGAAAGGTATGATTTATATATAATGATAATGGAGGTTATATGGTATGGAACCAATGAACTATTTGGATTTCTTGGAAATTTCTACACTAAGGATCCAGTTAAACTAGTTTATTTTTCATGATAGGATGCGTTAGACATTTATACTCCATGGATACAATTTACTAGACATACTATGATGCCTTGTAAATTTATACTCCTTGGATATGATGACTTATTAGAAATCCTTAGACATTACTACTACTTAGATCCTAGATACATGGATTATATGGATGTATTAGAAATTTATACTCCTTGGATCCTAATTACTTGTATTACTTGGATTCCTTGGAAATTTCTACTCAAAGGATCAAGTTTAATTAGTTTACCTGGACCATTAGGATGCCTTGTAAATTTATACTCCTTATATTCTATTTACATATTCTACATATCATACTTGGCTTCTCTAGAAATGTATACTCCTTGAACCCTATACTATGTAGGCCTTAAACCTGATTACACATCATAGAAAATTTCTATTTCTTGATACTTATTAATGTTATCCCTTATGTTTATGGTTTTCTTTCTCAATTAGACTTTATATAATAGAAAATTTCACTTTACATTCATTAATTTTACTCCTGTTATATTTTCACACTACTTCAACTTATATGCATAGAATGGACTTGTTTTAGACACCGTTGGTGGTGGAATACTAAGTGTTATCTCATACCCTATTTGGGATGCCATTGGGTACCCATACAGTGTTTATGGATATAGGTAGGGATTGGGTAAATAACCCACTTGATGATGCTTGATTGATTATTTCATAGGAGAAGGTGAGCATAGGAATGGGTTGTGGATCACGATGATATCAATGGATAGTTCTTTTTTGGTATTTTTATACTTTGATACATGTATTGTGATGGATTTATATTTCCATGTATTACCTATCTATTTTATAGAATTCCATAACCATCATTTGTATATGACACTATCGGAAGAGATTACTTAGTCATTTATATTATGGATGTTTATTATTAAGCTAATCAATTATTTCATATGCCCCTCTATTGATTGATATGATTATACCACTGTGACACACTCTAATTATGAGGGTATAGTATGCCTATTATTCCACCATGGACCCTCATTGCTAGTTCATAGCCTTTAGTGTATGTAGAGTTATGCTTTAGGCCATGTGACCAACCGGGTTTGATTACTATTGAGTGAACCAGGTCCAAGATGTCATAAAGTGGTATCAGATGGTTTCATTACTTTTTTCTTATTAGTTGGGAATATTATATAGGATATTACTAATGCATTGTAATATCATAATGAGATATTCCGAGGAGTATCTAACCCACATATAGGGAAAATACAAAATTTATGGGATAATACATGTTGATTTGGATTGTTCTTATTTTAGTTGTCTTGATTTAACTGTTGGGTGATGAAATTTATGTTTTATGTCATTTATGATTACATATTATTTCCCTTTTCCTACTATGGAAATGAAATATTTCATCATGCATCATTATAAGAACTTCATGATTTATCTATCATGCATTATGCTATGCAACATTTACATTTCAACATGCATTTCTAGCAACATGTTTTGGGGCCTTATTACAATGTGTAGGAAATTTTGCTAATATTTCATTAAGGGAATTGGTAAACCCTAATTTTGGATTAAATTGATGATGCACTTCAATTTATAAGGTTCATGGTACCTTATAAATTGGATGTAGTGATCCATATAGTTCAACCTTTTAAAGATAATTTTGATATAAATTATAATAAAATTAAATGAAGTTGAATTATAAAAATGAAATGGTCACCATTAAACAGGGATGATAATTTAAATTTAAAGATTGTTTTACTCTATAAATTATAATTTATGCACTGTATACCGAGGCCTTTGAATTATAACAGAGAAACTGACCTTGAATCAACCTCAGTTGTGGGAATTTGGTAGTATCTCACAAATAATTATGACTTGTATGTTTCCCAGACCTAGATTTTGGAGAAGAAAGAGGGGTGTGACTTGTGTTTAGGAAATATTTTGTATGTTTTTTTGAAAATTTGTGATCCTCTTATTATCAAAACATAAATGAGGTCTAGTATTGTAATTTTCATAGATATTATACCTCTAAAGCCTCTAGTTGTGCACCAGGTGGGTGGAGACGACCGTGATCCAAAGGTGGTGGGCCTTGGTCCACCAATAGAACATCCAATATTGCCTCTTATGAAACCTATTTTTATACCAAATATAGATGTTGAGGCCTAGTTATGAGAGGGATTACTGTGTTTCAAGAAGACCATTCAGGGAGCACCTCGACATTCTTTGAATACGGTAGAGTTCGAACATGATTTTTAGCAGCAACATTTTCCCTTGTTTTTGGGGTATTTCTGACCATAATATATGGAGTCATGTGTAGAAGTCATGATATCAATTTTCAAGCATCTCGAGACACATCCCAAGAGGAGAGTGAATCTAAATATGTATATTCTTTGAGATTTTTCTAAGAGATGGTAGGACATGATTAATCATATGTATCATTATCTAAATATGGCTTAAAGGGATTTTCATATAGCATTATAGGATTATTTTTATCCTGATATGTTGATGGATGATAGATCTAGAGAGTTTATGCATCTAGAGCAGGGAGTTTTATCATCCATGGACTATTCTACTCATTTTATAGAGCTCCATAATTTCACACCTATTATGTTAGGTGATGAGTTATCAAAATATAAAATTCCAAGGATGGTATTACGTGTGAAATTTGATCATAGGAGAATGTTTTTCGGCTTCCTACAGTATAAAACATAGTGAACTAGGCATTTATTACTAAACTCAACCTAAGGGGATATGGGGATGTATAGTAGGGTAGATTAGCTTCTCGAACCCATGGATCAGTTTCATGTGGTAGAAAGAGATTCTTTGGGTCTCATAAGAGGGGAATACTAGTCATAGTTTGAGTGATATTAGTTATGTTCTCTATCATCAGTGTGGGAGGCAAGGGCATATGTGGAGCTAGTGTGATATACACCCTGTCAAGTGTCATTCTTGTAATAGGTTGGCCTATCTATAGCAGTTTTGCAAAACCATTCCTCTAACATCCAGTGAGAGAGGGCTTGTAATGACTCCACATTTAGGATCAGGGATACTAGTATCTTATTAGGTAGGGAGATAGAGTGCTCCTAGTTGATCATGCTGAGGTGTTGCTCATGGTCGGGGTAGCTAGACACCAGATTATCAGTGATAGTAAAGAATACATTCTATAGGTAGTCAGATTATAACACAGGGCCTCAGATTAGGCCATATGTATATTGTTCAACTGATACACGAGGAGTATAATTCAATATATTTTATAGTGAGAGATATTATTTTAGAAGACTTTATGTTAGTATTTAATATTTTCAATACAGGTGATTCAAATTCATTCATATCTATACCTACGGTGTAGATCCATGGGGTCTATTTTAGTTTTCCAGGGGTGTGGTGACACTTGATAATCTATTAGGTATATAATCAGAGAGTGTAAGATCATGAAGGGAGTCCCCCCTTAATATAGGTGGGTGTTGCTTCATTTAGGAAATCTTTGTCCTCGAGATGATAGGTTTCGAAATAATTATTGGGATGTAATGGTTGGTTCCCTGTAATAATTTTGATGAATTCTATCTTTGAAGGGTTACCTTTACATCACCATAGGGTAGGGTTTTTATTCACAAGGGTGAATGGGATGTCCAGGTGAGATGAGATGAACTGGAGAAATATGGTATAAGTGGGATGATAACCCAGATTGCTATATTATATCTAGATGATCAAGGAACATGTTAGGTGGACTTCCCTCTAGTGGTTGATCATTTCAAGTAAGTTTTATCAGATTAATTTTTATAACTACCTATTATGAGATAGGAAGATTTTTTTTATTGAGTTAGTGCCAAGAGTTTCAATGGTATCCAATCCTCCTTACAGGATAACTACTACTGAGTTGTAGGAGCTCAAGAGACAACTTGGGGAATTAGAAACAAAGTAGATTATATGACCCAATACTTCTCTGAGGGGTTTACCTGTCCTTTTCGTCAAGAAGTAACATAGAAAACTTCATTTATGTGTGGATTATTAGAAATAAAAATAGTTGATTGTTAATAACCTACATCCTTTACTTTAGATAGATTATCTCATTGACCAACTCTGAGGAGTTTGGGTGTTCTCAAAGATTTATCTGATATTGAGTTATCATAAGGTGCATATTCTACCTTCAGACATACATCATACAACTTTTCATAGTAGGTGTACTCTATATGAGTTTTTGGGCACATCGTTCAGTCTCAGGAACCAACCAATAATTTTCATGGAACCCATGAACTAAGTTTTCCATCTATATCTAGATTCATTTTTTGTGGTATTAATGGATTATACCTTTGTGTATTATCACATGTGACATGACAATGATAAGAACCTTAGAACATACTGAGTATATGGAGCTAGAATTAGTTATATGATAAACTCACAAATTTCCACCTCTAAATGGAAAAGATTCATATCTCATGTTATATTATCAGAAATACCAGAGTATCAGTTAACCCAAAGAAGGTGAGAGATGTAGTTTCTTGGGATAAAACCAATAGAAGTTTTGATATATAGAGTTTATTAGGGATATATGGTTATTATAGGTAATGCATACATGACTTATTACATTCATCATCACCAGTTTTGATCTTCACTAAGAAGGGTATGAAATTTATATGGTCTATGGCCTTTGAGATAGAATTTCATGAGATAAATAAGAGACTAAATTTAGCATCGATATAGATTCTTCCACACCCAGGAAGAAGCTATAAAATATATTAAGATGCATTAGATATTATCCTTGGAGTATTTTTGATGTAGTAGGAGAAAGTCATGGCTTATGGGTCTCATCGCTTGAGGCCACACTAGAAGAATTACCCCAATACATGATCTATAGTTATCCGCTGTTATACATGACTTGAGTTGTTAGAGGAACTATTTACTGGGAGATAATTTTGTGTTGCATATGGACCAAAAAAACCTCAAGTAAATATTTACAATACATGAATTAAATATTAGGAAATGAAGTTGGGTTGAATAATTTTAGTCCTCTAAATTTGAGCTTTTCTATATGCACAGAAAGGGAAACACAGTTGTCGATGCTCTAAGTAGGAGAACTCATACATAGGAAGTTTAAGAGGTTAGTTGAGATTGGTAGATTATGGAACTATTTTCAAAGATTCATAGGAAGTTTTAGGATCATAATGGATTTTATATACTTTCATCATTATCGGTTACCTCTTCACTTCTAGAGAGAGTGAAGATGAGGTAGTTATTAGATTCTGATGGGTTGGTCCTATGGGAGGGTGCTGCATGTGAGGAACTACCTCATAGTTGGATTGTTGATGAGGATAAGATATTGAACATCAATGGGTGTGAATGGGTTCCTATAGACAGTTAGGACGATTTTATGTGATATTCCCATGCCTCTTTATATGATATACGTCCCAGTATTACCATGATATATCGTGACTTGTTCTGTCAATATTGGTGGTTGGGGATAAAGTGGGAGATATATGGGTTTATTACATAATGTTCCACCTGTTAGATGCTGAAGGTGGAACACCAGTGAACATCTAATATTTTACATCCATAACCTATTCCTAAGTGGAAATACTAATTCACCATGTATTTCATAATGGGACTACCAAGATCACCTCGAGGCATTGATACCTTTGGGTGATCATAGATAAATTAACAAAGGTTACCCATTTTCTACCTATTTAGGAGAACATTTCAATGGATGAGCCCAGGAGGATCTATATTTTTGAGATAATATGCCTCTATAGGGTTCCAAATTCTATCATATTAGGTAGATGCAATCATTTCACATCATGGTTCTGGTAGTGGTTGCATAGGGAACTGAGATCAAAAATATTTTTGAGTATATCCTATCACCCATAGATTGATGGTTAGTAAGTGTATGATACAGGTTTTGGAGGACATGCTCCAAGATCAAATCCTTGATTTTGGAGGTTCTTGGGAGAAACAATTTCCTCTCTTAGTGTTTTCTTATAATAATAGCTTCCATATAACTGTACAGATGGATCCTTATGAGGCCCTATATGATAATTCTTTCCATTAACCCTTGTTATTATTAGAGGAAGGAGAGGCAGTGCTACTGAGTCCTTATATCATTCATGATACTATAGAGTAGGTTTATATTATTTGAATTTTTTTTTCTAAAACTCAGTCTAGAGAGAATTTATACACCAATCATCACCATCAACCACTAGAATTTGAGGT
Organism: Viscum album; assembly: GCA_963277665.1. NCBI lineage: Eukaryota > Viridiplantae > Streptophyta > Magnoliopsida > Santalales > Viscaceae > Viscum > Viscum album. The sequence continues at coordinate 673,087,006 of OY728134.1, read as the reverse complement.
GGGGATTTTGGATTTCTTGTATGTTTTTCCTAGAATGGGGTATATACAAATTTAGAATAAAGGTGATATGTCACCTTATTATGTTGGGTCCTTTTAGATAATGGGGAGGGTTGGTTAGATATCCTATCAGTTGTAGTTACCTTAGAGGTACTAGGCCATTCATGACATCTTCCACATATCTCAACTTCACTGATATCATTATGATCCATCACATTTTTTTCTTCAGCATGATGAGGTTGATTTGGAGGTTGATGAGTCCTTTGAGGTGCATCCAATTTGTGTTGTTGATCAAGGCATAAAGGTTCTATGAGGCTAGTTAGTTTCTCTTGTACGGGTGTTATAACATCATAAAAACATATAGGATGAGATTTGGGAGTGGAAAGACAATAGACATGCCCAGTGCCTCGAGTTATTCCCATAAGATGCTTGACTAGCATTGGAATAGAAATTCATGGACTAATTTCTTCAGAGGGGGGGGGGGGAAGATTGTAATATATTGGGTTTTCTATAAAGTATGTATCCTTTTAAATTTTAGCTAAACCCTTGGTGCAATTATATTCTTATATTAGAATTAGAAGATGATCCCTTCGGCTGGTTGGTATGTTTTTTGAATGAATGAGGAAGGGGGATGAATGATGGATATAGGCTAATTACATGACATGTATTTGTAATACACAATATATATTCAACACTTGAATTGTAATGGAATTGAAATTCAAGTTCATAGAATGTAATGGTTTTTCCCCAGAGGGGGAAAGCATGAACATTACATGGTGTGTAAAGCATACATGCCATGTAATCTCCCTAGGTCAGTTTTCTTAAGAGGGGATAGGGCCTATTATTTTCAAAAGATTCCCTCACATCTCTTATCTCATGAATAAGAGGACCATAAGAGGAATCTCCCTTGAAGCTTAACCTAGGATTTGGTGTTTTTTCATCATATGACCTATGATTCAAGAGCCAATCATCTTGTTAGATATCTATCAGTGAGATCTCCACTCCTCAGGCTCCATTCTGAATTTTCCTTACCATCAATGAAGAATTTTTGGTAAAGGTTATTATGACCTATTTTTAGGGAATTACTTCATTCTTATATTTTATTTTTATCTTGGATAAATCATATGATGAGACTAGATGGGTGTTATTTTAAGGGAATATGGTAGGTGGTCTATACCTTTACTCAAAATGTTTAGCTATTTATAGCTTATTACCATCATGCTACATGATAGAACATCCGAGCGATTCTTCTTAAATTCACTAAAACTTGAGTTAAATGATAAATTCATGTCTAAGATATTTAGTTACCCTTTTATATGAGTTTGGAGGTAGTTTACATCAACTCGAACTACTCATGGGGTGGGTTTTACATTTTGGTCATTATTATACCACCCTTGGGGTGTGTTGAGTTTGCCTTATATAATTGAGAATTGATTAAGGTAATTAAGATAATTGTTAAAGGTCTCAAGAACCATGAATCACCTTTTAATTTTTTATGAAAGGTATTATTTGGGTATAATGATAATGAAGATTTCATGGTATGGAAATGAATACATACACTACCACAAAAATAGTTTTTCACAATGGAAAACTTTATTGGCGCTAATGAAAAAGCAATGATAAAGGGGGGTGCCTTTATCAGCGCTCAAAAAAGCACTGATAAAGGGTCCTTTTGTAAACGCTAAAAAAGCGCTACTAAAAGCACCCCTTTATCAGCATAAAATTAATTAAAAATAATATATTAATATATAAATATATAAATATAGTTATATTGATATAAATATAATATATAATTTTCAAATATATTGTAGATAAGTATAAATATACATTTACACTTAATATACGAAAATATATAAGATATTTAGTGAAAATGGCTTGTAAAAAATAAAAAAAATGTTTTTAATTAAGAATCTTCTAATTATTATGGAGTAGTAGTCATCTAATAACAATTTGAAGATTAAAAAATTAAAAAATTAAAAAAATATCCAAAATATGTTGAAAATACAACTCAAATTTCAAATGGCCATAACTTTTGATCCGGGTGTTCGTTTGGGCTCTACCACATATCAAATCGAATCCTGCGACGAGATCTACGTAGCTATGACCAGGGGAGCTCGGTAATGGTTTTTTCAAGGCCAAAAAAGGCCCATAATTCCTCCAAAACTGAGTTTTTCGTTGGGGTACCCTGATTTTTTAACATTTTGTGGATTTTTAGCCTCATTTAAAGGGGTATTATTGGATTTTTTTGGTGGGGACTGAATTTATTCCAAGGTATTACATTCATATTGATATTATGCCTTTGAAATTTCATCGTTGTTTATAATTCACTTCTATTTATAATCTAATATATAACAATATATATATATTTCTTATATATTCTCACATAAAAATTTAATTATAAATACAAATAATAAAATATATTGACATATAAAATATATTATCCTTATATAAGTAATAATAAATATCAATTTTATTTAAAATACAAATATTTGAATATTTGTATACCTATATATTAATCTAACTATATATATATATTAATATAACTACACATATATATATATATATTAATATTACTAGAAATATATATATATATATATTAATATTACTATAAATATATATATTAATATAATTATAAATATATATATAATAATATCAATATATATATATATATTAATATAACTATATATATATATATTAATATAAAGGTATATTACTATAAATATATATATTAATATCACTATAAATATATATATTAATATCACTATATATATATGAATATAACTATATATATATATATATTAATATAAATATACATTACTATCCGAATAAATATAACTAAATATATATATATAAATATAAATAGAGATATATATTAATATTACTATATATATATATTAATATGACTATATATATATTAATATAACTATATATATATTAATATAAATATATATTACTATAAAAATAAATATAACTATATATATATATAAATTGAGATATATATTAATATAACTATATATATATATATATTAATATAACTATATATATATATTATAATAAAACTATATATTACTATACGAATAAATATAACTAAATACATAAATATATATAGAGATATATATTAATATAACTATATATATATTAATATAACTATATATATATATTAATATAACTATATATATATAATAATATAACTATATATTAGTATACGAAAAAATATAACCAAATATATAAATATATATATAGAGATATCATGAATTGGAAAAAAAATCAAAATGAAGGAGTGGTAAGAGCTTAGGCGCGTAGGGGGGAGGTCTCGAGTTCAAATCCTGGTGGAGGTAGGGGTGCGCGCGCATGGGGGAATATGGGAGAAAGTGCTGTTAAAGGGTGGAGGGGGTGCGTGGGGTGCTGTAGGGGGGTGGAAAAGCACTGTAGGGGGGGGGGGGGTTCAACTGCTATAAAATCCCCCCAATTGACATTAATTTATTAATTTTTTTTAATTTTGTTTAATTTTGTTTAATTTTTTTAATTTTTTTAATTTTTATTTCATTTTTTTACCTTTTATCAGCACTTTTAAAAAAGCGCTGATAAAAGGGGTCCTTTTATCAGCACTAAAACGAAAGCGCAGATAAATGAAACGCTCATAAATGGGTCTTTTATCAGTGCTAAAACAAAGCACTGATAAAGGACCCTTTTATCAGCGCTTTCTTTTAGCGTTGATAAAAGTCCCCCTTTATGAGTTCTTTTTTTAGCACCGATAAATGGGGTCTTTTTTAGCGGTTTTTGGAGTGCTGATAAAGGGGACCCCCTTTATCTTCATCAGATTTAATAGTGCTTTTCTAGTGCTATTAAAGGTCATTTTTAGCACAGATAAAAGCCATATTTGTAGTAGTGATACTTGGATTCCTTGGAAATTTCTACTTAAATGATCCAGTTAAATTGGTTTATTTTTCATGTTACGAAGCCCTGGAAATTTTTACTCCTTGTATAAAATTCACTGTACTTGATGGGATGACTTGTACATTTATACTCATTAGATCTAACGAATTATTATGATTACTTGGACATTTCTACTCCTTAGATCCTAATTACATTACTTATATGGATGACTTCAAAATTTCTACTCCTTGGATTATATATTCTCAGATTACTTGGATTCCTTGGACATTTCAACTCCAAGGAACTGGTTTAATTAGTTTACTTGACCCATTAGGATTCCTTGGACATTTTTTCTTCTTGGATCCTGTATACTTTTTATAATTAGCTTACTCATTTTCCTTGGGTATTTCTACTCCTTGGACCCTAGCCCATATAGGCCCAATACATGATTACACAATGTAGGTTGTTGGTGTTCCTTGATATGTATTATAGTTTGTCCATATATTTATGGTTTCATTTCATAGTGAGACTTGATAGGTAATAAAATTTTCCTTTAATTTAATTTCTTTTACTCCAATTATATCCCCTCACTAATTCAACTTATATATATACTGGACTTCTTATATACACCATTGGTTGTGGTTTATTGAGTGTTATCTCACACCCATTTCAGGCCACTGCTGGATACTCAGAAAAACTTTATGGTTACAGTTAAGGATAGAGGAAAATGTCCAATTACTGATGCTTGATTGGTATTTCATAAGAGTAGCGGTGCATAGGACTAATCTATGGCTTATGATGCTATCTGGGGATAGTTCTTTTTTGGTCTTTTTATATTTATATACATGTATTGTGATGGAATCCTATTGCCATGTATTACCTATCTCTTGTATAGAATACCATGATCATCATTTGTATATGACACTATCAGATGATATTACATGGTTGTTTATATGATGTATGTTTATTATTCAGATGATTAGTTATTTCATATGATTTTTCTATTGATTAGTATGATTATACCACTATGATACAATCTGATTATGGGGGTATAGTCTCCCCACTATTCCACCAAGGACCCTCACTACTATTCAGTAGCCTTGAGGATATGGGGAGGAACACTTGGGGCCATGTAGACAACTGGGTTTGATTACTGTTGACTGAACTAGGTTTGGGATGTCATAATGACCATAACCCAATTGAGATTTTTATTTTCTAGACATAGGTGAAGGATTTCATTGGTTTTCTTGGAAAAAAGTACTAGAACTGCCCAAGGTGACACACTATTTCAAATGAATCTCTTGGACAATAAGTTATCCAACTATGTATTTAACTCATTTAGTTTAGCTAGTTCTATTTGGTAATATGGAATATTAATTGTTTGTGTATGTGGTACTAAGTCGATAGAAAACTACACCTCCCTCAATGATGGTAAACAAGAAAAGTATGATGGGAACACATTGGGAAACTCATTTTTTATTTGAGGAAGACCTCCACCCCAAGATTCCTTCTCTAGTTTAAAGGATAACATGGATACTATCCAACCCAAATCCATGAGAGGAGGTCTGGATTGACTTGAACTTGGGTCCTGTTCTCTCTAAAAGTCATGACACTCCCCATCATGGGTAGTAAAGGAGACCCGTTGAAGATAATAGTCGATGAGGTCTTTGTAAGTGATAAATAAATCCATCCTAAGAATGAAATATAGAGGTATGATATATAGAACCAAAAAGTTCAAAACAATATTTAATTCTGATAAAGAAAAATTTCAATAGGGTAATTAGATGCCCCACTCTATCTCCATCCTATAAGGAATAACAATATCTATTACATAAGGAATAAGCTCCATGATATGGTTCAAATATTCTAAAATATGGTAAAATATAAAGGAATGAGAGGTACCAATGTCAAATAAAGTAGTTATTAAATATGAATTAATGGTAATGGTACCTCTCACTATAGATGGACCCACACCAACATCTAATGGAGGCTCATCCTCTATGTGATGAAGATTCATTCTTGATTCATGTGTCTAGAACCCCTTTATTCTTGAAGCAACTATGTTTTCCAAAGATCCACCCCATACTATCGATCCCATACCATTATATAGAGCTATAAAAGCATGAAAAAACCTACATAAGTGACCTAAGTATTCTCAATAGATATATATCTTCGTCTCCTCTATGGATGAATTCTCTAAGTGAAAAAATTTATACATTGAAATAAAGTTTGTGGTCCTTTACCAGGAATTGTATAAGATTTAGAATAATTCTGTTACTGAGATCCACCACTACATTTTCCATCATGTGACTAATACCACTTTTTATTCAATTTAAAGGGAACAATGAAGCTACCACTATGAGTAATAGGAACTCCCATCAACCCTAACTTACTAGACTACTCATGTTATGCCATAAAAGATCTATCCAGAATGTCAACATATGAGGTTAGATTCAACATAAAAAATTGATAAAATATATTTACTCAAAGACCCATCTAAATACTTTGGGATTTTATCTTATCATTTGATACCACCATATGTGAGAAATGAAAAGGTACATGAAGTCTATTGGAATACTAATTCACTATATTTTCAACTTAATGATGGTTAAAGAACTCCATGAAAATTTCTCACACCATTGATTCTAGATAGGATTTCTCTATAAAAATATCATTGAATTCATTTCAATAAAACCCCATAATATTCCCTACCAGAAACATAGAGTCCCACAACTTTCCTCTAGGCCCTTCATGTTTGAAGACAACACATTTCACCTTATCTGAGTTTGGAATCTCTATGAACTAAATAATTCTATAAACCTTTTTTAACCAATCCTCTTCCTCTCAAGGATCACTAATTTATAGGAAATATAGTGGTTTCAGTTGAAGAAACTCCTAGGAATGATCTATACTATTTTCTCTTTGAGGTACAACCTCTACATCTTGAGTAAGAACATGCCCAACTACCTATCCCAGAGCACGTATTGCACAAACAACAACCTCTATAAGGTTTTGATTAACTAGAGTTCTCACTTACTACATTTCATCTACTAATCTTTCTTGAGGTCTATTCAAATATATTGTTGAGAGCATGGTACTATACAATATCAATAGATAAAAAGGAAAAATTTTGTTAAGAGACATGAGGTCATCAAATCTATCCATAATAATTAAATAGGGAAACCCAATTCTTAGAATTTGTTTGGAAGAACAGTAGAATTAGATAATAAAACCCCTCAAATACACTTTTCCCAATATCCCATGGTAACATAAGGCTCATCATGATGAGATATATCTAGGAAATCACTCAAAAACTTCCCCTTATGTCCTAAAAACCTAGTCTCCAACCCACCAAGACATCCCAAAAACATATTGGCATAAAGAAAGGACATGACCTTCTGATACCAATTTTTCATGATATGACCTTGATAACCTACCAAAATGGTACCTGAATCAATTATGACATGGAATGAAGGGTGTTCTCTATCCCCATAGACTGAATACTAGTTCATGGTCATAAAAAAACATGGAATTGTTTCTCCATAATAATAACACATCATGAAAATAAATCATATAAGAAACAATAAACAACCTTTATACTAAAAAATCCTTAAGAGGGAAGTATTAAAAGTAGTCTACTACAATTCCTAAAATGGTATGTCAACTAAAGTAATCTCATCAACCATAAAAGACAAAATCCCATAATCTACATGAAAATATTGGATCAAAAGATCCACTAGTAATCAGTAACTCCCAAGGTCCTTCTAATCTAGAACATCCATCTAATCTTGGCTGTGCCTTTTCGTTCCATGGGTTTGGCATAAGAAAGTATAAAAACACCCAAATTTAGAAGTATTCTATGAGAAAAAATCCCAATTGGATATCACAAAGTTTTCTATAAGTAATCCTTATCAGGTAAACCAAATATGATGAATTTCAAATAAAACATGGCATATAAATCTTTTCATAGATCATATAAAAATATTCTTTTCAAAATAATTTAATGGATAATATAAAATATGCATAAAATTGAATTTACTTTAAAATAAAAATATATGACAATATTTATTAGATCAGGAATAAGTAATCATTTTCAACTAAAAAATAATGAATGTGAATTTAAAACAAAACACTAGCATATATAATCATTTTCAATCATATAACCATTTTAATAACACCTAGGATTAGTTAGTTCCAGAGGTTCCAAAAAATATTATTGAAATAAGAATCTAGTTGTAAACACACTCCCTAGATTCCAAACCTAATAAGAATATGAGAGAATCCCGAAGAATAAACTTAATTCCCTAAATATAGTTTTTAGCATTTTCATCATCAAGTCATTACTAAATGGAATCTTACTTAGTGTGAATATCCCTATGCCTAATTTAATAGGATACTATGTAATTCAAGTTAATAAATCATAAATATGGATATAATTCATTTCAATCAATCTCAAATTTTTCTAATAAATCATTTAATTTTTCTCTAAGTTAAAGTTTCAAAACACGCCTTTTCATTTCAAAAACCAACATCGATGGTTTTCATAAAAAACTCATTCCTCTAAAATTAATTAATTTAATTTCAAATCATAACACTTCACAACTTTTAATATCAAAATTCACCCTCAAAATCATCATTTAAACAACTCATTTTAATTGAAAATAATTTTCTAGAAACCAAAATTTATTTTAACCAGATATTTTCAAAGGAAAATAACTACCCACACCATGAAGTTTAAAATTTATTTATTAAATATTAAAATAGTTCTTTGTAAATAAATCAAAAATAAATGTCAAATAATTCAAAAAATAATGGTTTCGAATGATATAATTTCCTTAAAAATCACCCACCTAAATCTCAATATTAACGATCATCAAATATGGGATAAACTTATGGAGTGTCAATGGATAAAATTATCAAGGGAGAATCTAAGAACCAAAATTCATTAATTTAAGATATATATCCATCAATAACATGAGGACACATCACTATTTAAGAGAGAGTGAGAGGAGGAAAGGATAATTCAAGATCAAGAGTGATTACACTTATTGAAATAGATATAATATGTTAACAGAAACAAAAATCCATGAATAATCAAGGTTGGAAGAGCTAGATATGTATATTAAGATCCTCCAATGTGTTTAGGTTGAAATAGAATTTGAGTGAGATTATTATCTTTTAAAATGGTGATTATACAAGACAAAACTACAAAACTACTCTTTCATTTCTTATCCAGATTAGAGTAACCATCTAGATGTTGGCCTTCACCAGCCAGTCGGTGGAACATGGTATATTACATAGGCCACTGGAAGTCCCATAAGGTGTATGATGGTGTTGGTAGAATGTTTTTACCACTATCTACTCTATTGGATGTCTATACAAAATTTTTATTCTATTAGTTGCTCTACCAGCTGGACGATGGAGGTCCTGTAAAAACTCTTTACCACTAGCCCTACACCGACTGGCTAGTGGCCCTCACTGGATATCTAGTATACATTATATATCCATTTTTTCTACATGATATTTTCCACCCTCAAACTAACCCCCTAGAACATCTTTCAGCCTCTTTTACTAGGGTCAACACACACCCCAAACTCTTTAAAGGATTAAAAAACTATATCAACCAAGAGTCCATGAAACAAAGAGAGATAAAAATGAATTATAAATAAATCCAAAATAAATAAAGGTTATTATCTAAAATATGGTTTTAGGATACTGAAGAGATCATTTTCCCCATATAGTGCCAGTAAGGAATATGTTTAGGAAGTTTCATCCACTAGCCAAAATTTAACAAAATAGAAGAAGAAAAGGCCTATCATTTTCTATTAGTCTATGGATGGTTTAGAAAATTGGTTATCAATTAATATCATAATATTACATGGTATTAAGTGTAGATAAGGTCTACACTGAGGGATATATAAAAAAAAGTTACGAAAAAGTCAGCTAAGTATAACCAAATTACATAGAAGAAGGAAAATATATTGAAACATAATATATTTTTATATGTTGATTTTTTTGGTAAGTTGTAAAATAAATAGCCTTGGTGATAGTGAGTACTAGGTTACAACATTCAAGGAAAAATAAATTAAAACTAAAGTAAGGATACCAAAAAATCTAAGTAAAAAAGAAAAGAAATATGGATGATATGTAAACCTTAGTAAGTAAAGAAAATGAAGTTACCAAGAAAGTTTCACCCAGGAAGAAAGATATGAATATGGAATTACTAAAACAAGATGACAATTTTTTGGAATAAAAGGATAATTAATAGAATGTTATAAAATCTCCATTAATTTTCAAGTTAATAGAAGAAATATTAATACAAAAATTGAATATATCTAAGAAATACAAAAGTATATTGGAATGATGGAATACATCTCAGATAAAGAAGTTGAGCTAAAAAAGAAGTTACCATTAATGGAAAACATAAAAAAAGTTAATAATATATGTGGAAGGTGAATGGAGGATGGCCACATCCATAAAAATTTATTGACATGGTTACCCATTTAGGATAAACTGATAAATCAAATAAATATATTTTTGGAAGATACCAAGGTTACTGTGATGGAAAAATATCACCAGAATAAGAAATATGAAAATATTATATAGTATTTCATGGTTATATGAATTGAATAATTAGAGGAATCATGGAAATTGGAATAAAAATAAAATGATAAAAAATGATCCTTACAAGTATTCATGGAGAATAAATCCCCACATAAATTGAAAGGTGAAAATAATAATAATAAGGCTATGCCACCCAAGAAGATTGATGTTTGTACTTTTATGGGTAAAGGCATGAATAAAAATGAATCTGATGTAAGGGATTATTTTCGTTTGAGAAATATTTATCATCCCTATTGATTTAGTTAATGGGAAAAGGAAGATCCACTTTATTTATTCATGATCCAAATTCCTTTTTTGAAAAAATGAATTAAAGGTGATGTAATTTAGGGAGAGCCTTGAAATAAGTATTGATGGAGTTCACCCCTTAAGGGGGAGTGAAGTTGAAGATGTTTATTTCAAATAAATTATAAATTGAAGTGAAAAATATTAATTTCTAGAAAAATAATGAAATTTGAAATGAGATTATAAAAATACAGTGTATTGAATATTTAAGTAACCAGAGTCTGAAACTATATATGATGAAGTTTTAGATACTAAAAAATCCAAATAAATGATCATTCTTTCATCTTTATGTATTCTGATTTTTTATTTTATCTTTATATGAAAAAAGAAAACTCAAGTTTCAAAGGGGATAGGATTTTATCATCTGATGAAAAAGTGATTTTTGGTATAAATCTGATAAAACTAATATTTTATTATTGAACATTTTTGATATATTTTTTGAGATTAATATAGGAATGTGAGATGAAAAAAAACTGATGAATTTACCCCTAAAATGAGATTTTATAAAATCTAGTACTACTTAGTAAATTTTATGTTCTACTTTAATATATAATTTAATCACTCTTTTTTGTATACCAATCATGTCTCAAATAGACATAGTTTTGAGTAATTTGTTTCTTATTTAATTAAAAAATGTGATGTCATCATTTTCTGAAGAAATCCAAGGATTATATTTAGTTCAATGGAAGTAAAAAAGGATAAGAAGAAAAAGTGTGAATAAAGTTCCTCCCTCACCCCATGATGTAAACAATGAGGATCCGAATTCAAATAATTACGTGGGTGAGAAAATTGATGAAGAAGGACACTCACTCAATGTTCTCAAACTGAGGATATAGAAGAGGCATTGAATTTTTTTTAATTAAGGGGGGGGGGAGATATCATTGACATTATTTTTGAAAGCTTATTATATTTATTATCACAAAGGGGGAGATTGATGTACCCAATGAATGATGGTGATGATATATTTTATTTATTATCTACAGTTTTTGTTAAATTTAATGAGTAAGTTGAGGGTAAAATTTCCTATAGATGTTCAGGAAGTAATTCCACCGAATGATCATATTCTAGATGGTGTAACCATTATAATAATGAATATCATAGATGAAATATCTACTATGGTAACATGTAAGGACCATGTCGTCAAATGTAAGGGGGAAGGGATTGAATTAAATGATACTGATGGTTGAAGACACATTCACTAATGTTATCAGGAGAAACATATACACATATAAATATTTCTGAACTATTCCTTAATGGGATAATGTAAAGATCCCATTTAATGGTGAAGCTAATTTATGGGAATATTTAAGGAAACAATGTTAAGATTGTTGATTTGAGTTAAAGATTTATGAAATAAGTTTCCTAAAATTTACACCATGTACTTATAGATAAATAATAGTTTCTTGGATGTGATGTTTTAGTGAATCTAAAAGAATATTGAATCTACAAATTAATTGATTAAGCATTAAAAAATGAGGAAGTTGATAAAAATAATGATGGATTTTCAATGGATAGTTAGTGGACTAATCACGAGTTAAAGCACTAAAATTTGAGATATCTAGAAAAAGATTTATGATTTCATCAGAATAAATATCGTATTTTCATTAGAAGGAGATCGATGAGCTTTAAGTAAATTAGAAGGTCAATACAAATATTGATCAAAAGATTGATCCTAAGTAAAGACCAAATTAAGAATAAAAATAAGTTGAGATATCTTGAAGGAGGAAACATATAATAAAACAATATGTTGATAAAGTAAATATATATAGAAAAGGTTGGTAGTTTTGGATTCGAGAAATTTATTTGATCAGAAGATATAACATTATAAGATGAGTTGATTAAAATAGAAAGATACTAAAAGAATTTCATTCATAGTATGAAGGTGCAACATATGAAGATAATTAGAATAACAAGAATCATTCTAGAGGGTGTTCTATGTACTGAATGCATAGAATACTGATATAAGATGAAGTAGAGGTATAATTGAAAGGATTACCAATTAAATTCCCTAGAATTTTATTCACTGAAATATGCCAGGACGTTTGAGTTGTGGTGGAAGTGGAATGGGTAGGTTGATTCCTATAGAAGAACATTCACTGAAATATGTAAAAATATCATCACATTTATGAAAAGACACCAAAACTATGATGATGATGAGATATATTTTGAAAGTTCAATATTTATGATTTTTTTGGTTCTATATGAGTTATGTGGAAGAGATGAATAATTTTGATGCTAAGTTTTGTGGGAGATATGGAGTCAAATACTGATGTCTTCAAAAGATATTGAAGTTTGTCAATCCAAGAGTTGAGAAGGTGGGAATTTAAAATTGAATCCCCTGTGTTCCCCACATTTATTGGAGGAATATTATCTATAGAGAGGGGGATCATTATTCAAGTGAGTACAGAGTTGATAAAGAAGTATTGAGAGTGATGTTGACATTACTATGAAGAAAAAAAGGATAGGAAGAGAGAAAAAAGTACACACCAGAAGATCATAAGGTTAGAGGAAGTGAGAAGACCAAAACATGATGGTCTTAGGTGTATAGTGAGTTCTCCAAATTCAGAAGTCGAAAAGGAGGAGAGATATAATTACTTGAATCATTGATCTGTAAAAGTTATAGATATCATAGTTTGATATAGTGAGAGCTCTAAAATATTATTATACCTAAATTTAGGAAAATATGATGTCCATGCGATGTATATTAGAAGTTTAGGAGGTATTTGAAGATCCATCCATGGGGAAGTTTAAGAAGAACTCATATATACTAATAGTTATCTTATAAATAACTCGATCTTTTCTATTGGTAGGTAGAGGGATATTTTCTTTTGATATAGACCAAACACATTCACAATATTTTGGTTATAGAGTTTAGGTTGAATCTTATTTTTGGGATAAAGGACAATATCCTTTCCCATTGTAACATTTGTGAGAAAGTGAAGAATATCTGACCTGGGAATCCAAGTCATAAAAAGGATTAGTTTTCCCACACTAGGTATGGACATTGTACAAATCCCCTTGTGTTGTTTACTTTACATTATCTTCACTGTATAAGGGAGTAATTGTTAACGACACATATCAAGGATCTATAAAACATAACCAATGATAAAGTTTTAATAAAATTAAAGGAATAAAAAGTTTATGTGGAAATTAATTAGCCAAAGTTGGTCACCCCTAATTCACCAACCTATTATGGTGATTGAATGATCCACTAGGACTGAATAGTGGTATTAGAGTGTAGGTCCCCTATGTTTAGATAAGATATTTTTAAAATATTTGTTTTCAATGATGTATATTTTAGGATGATATAGTGATTAATCTAACAAAAGATAAAAAATGTAATCCTAAGATGAATAAATTAGAAGAAATTTCAGGTACTACATACTTGTAGGTTTCATCCAAAACATTGAAAAAACCAAAGAAGACAGAAGATCAGAGAAGTAGAATGTAGACTCTCAAAAATAATAGAATGAGGATCCTATAATACTAGAATGCAAGAAAAGATATTTTTTTAATGATAAATGTATTTGAATTTATCTTAAAAAATATGTGAGTATATGTTGTGATGTGTTTGAGTCATTTGAATACATTGATGAAATCTACCTTGAAGTCAAGGACTACTTGATGAATTCCATTAAAAAATTTGTCTGTTATATATTTTATTTAATCAAGGAACTATATGAAGAAATCATAAATATATAATAAAAAAATAATGAGATATAGGATACATTGGCTACGAATTTCCAAAAATTAAAAATCCCCACAAAAAATATAGAAGAAAATGATTAGTATTTCTAAACCTATAATGAAGGATTCATCTGAGTAGAATAAGAATTATAAATAATCATGTATGTGAAGAATATAGATTAGATAGTTTTTTGGAAGTTTTCCATTATATAAAATCTATAATAAACCTTAATAAATCTCCATCGAAAGTTAAAAATAGAAGGATAAAAGCACTTAAAAAATACCACTGAATGCCAGAAATGTATATGAAGAAAATATTAGGAAGGTATATTCGTGTTTCACCATTAAAAAACTTATTGAGACTAAGGAACATTCAATGATACTCTATGAATAAATGTTCACTCATATAAAATAATATTTATAGAGGAGTTTTTGTGAAACATTTGTGTTAGTAGAGGTTTTGAGGGAAAAAACCATGTGACATTGGGCACTCACAAAGAAATTGTTTTTGTTAAGAATAATCATTTTGAGATCAAGGAAGAATGAGTAAAGTAACTTGATAATTCATTATAATAGGTTAGTATGTTTGATGACAAAAATATATAGAGGTTAGAATTTGAATGTGAAGATAAATAGGGTTGAATTTAAGATCATAAGAACACTTTTAATTTATAGTTCCTTGAGATAGTATTGAAATTAAGAAACATAGATTCTAGTCTAGTTTAAAATTTAAAGAAAGATGAGAAAATTGTCACATCCAAAATTTATAGAGAAATTCTTACTTTATTGTAGAATAATTAATTATGTGGTAGGAATAATGTGATATCAGCAGAAGTTCCAAATTTTGATAATTCTTAAGAGAATGTATGCTTATGATATGATGAATCTTTATGCACTAATTTTGATACTTTACATAGTTTATGTTATAATTTGGTACTAACAATAACTAATAAAAACATATACAATGGTAGAAGACAAGGCTAATTAGCTACAATTGGTTCTATGTAAATTTTAGAAACATGGTCATCTATTTTTTGAATAATATGTAATGGTATGAAAATAAAAGAAGACCTACACTAAGTGGGATCACAATAGAAGTTATGGGAAATTGAAATAAGTACAACAAAATTACATAGAAGAAATAAAATCTGCTGACACATAACAAATTTTAATATCTTCAAATATTCAATGGAAGTTGTGAAAGAATTGGTCATGGTGATAGTGAGTGATGAGTTATAACTACAAAGAACAACTCATGTAAAATTAATATAATTAGACCTTGATAACTAAAGAAAAATAAAAGTAAGATAGATGATAAGTCTACCTTAGTATGTAAATAAAATGATGTTATAAAGAAACAAACAACCAAGAAGAAAGTGGAGAAATATGTCAATCCCATGAAAGGATATTACTTTTTTGGAATAAAATACACTTTAGATACAATTTTAAACTTTATATTAATGTTCATGTTAATGTAAGAAAGTTCTAGAAATAAAGTGAATCAATACAAGGAAAAAAAGACTAGAATATTAAAATATATCTTCAATAAAAAAGTTGACGTACACTAGAAGTTACCACTAAAGGGTAACTGATCAATAGTTAAGAAACTGGGTGGATAGTGTAATAAGGCTAGACATAAACCTAAAAAATTTCAAGACATGATAAACCAAATAGGATAAACTGATAAATAAAAGGAAGAATGTATTGTAATATACAAAGGTTGTGGTGAAAGAGAAATATCAATAGAATAATATAGATAAAAATATTCTAAAGGTAATCCTGGTTGTATAGCCATAAAAATTAGAGGAAGAAATGTGGTTGGAATAAAAAATAATTGAGGAAGAAAGTTCTTTTTTAGCATGTGTGAAGAAGAAATACCCACACAATGTGAAATGTGAAAATATGAATAAGAAGTCCATACCACCCATAAATATTGATTCATGGAATGTCAAGCATGAAGGCATAAAGAAAAATGAATATGATATAATGGAATAATTTTAGTTAATAAATATTTATTAGAAATTTATCATTAATTGATGGTAAAAGGATTTTTTTGGAAAAAATCCCTCAAGGCAACTTCACAGTGTTTTGGGTAGATTGTGTTTGTTGAAAAAGAAAGATGAGAAGGTCAGTTGTGATGTTCTAGTGTGATTGATTACTAGGTATGTTAAAAAATATTCATGATGGAGGTATGGAATATTAGTAATTGGTTCATAAAATTATATGTACATGGTGACAATGTCTCCTAGTGTTTTCTAAATTTTTGAGGTCCAAAATTTGGAAGATGGAACAAGTTTCCTAAAAGTTGGAATTATCAAACTGCCTCATGAAAATATGGAAGTGGCATGGAATTTGTGAAAGTTTAGTGATTCTCAAAAGTATTGTATTTTTTGGAAGATTGGTTATTAATGAAGGTTTGAAGTTTCATGAAATAATGTTGATTCATTAAAGAAATATGGTAAGTTACATGATTATAAGAAGTTTCATGAATGAAAAATTTTCCTGAAGTTTTGTGAAGATAGGTAATTTCACAAACATGAAAGATGAGTTTTATGAAAAGGTGGTGGAAATATTTAATGTTTTTGGAAAGGGAAGAATTATCTATAAATATGTGTTTACCCACCAAATTTTAATAGATTAATCCTTAATGAAAATACAATGGATCTAAATTCATGAAAATATTCCACGAAGGATTTTTATTGTGTGAAGGTTTTCATAAGATCATCAGTTTTGGGAAGAAAAGAAGTTTCATGTAATTTAAAAAAGATTTTATAAATTTGTGAGTTTTTATAAATTATGGTGTTTTTTGAAAGTTGTGAGATTAATGAAAGTATCTTTTTTTTGAATAATTGTGATGTTTTTTGAATGTTGAAAAAAATGGTTTCACAAAAGTAAATATTACATGAACCAAAAGGGGTATACCATCATATCTATGTAAAATTAGTATTCCTCAAGTGGATAAAAGTTGAAGTTAATGATGTACCAAATTAGGTGTAAAACATATTGATTTAAGTGATCAAAAGATAAATCATCTGAAGAATTAGTGAGAACACTTTAGTGAGAGAGCAGTATGATTTCAAACTGTGATTGGTTGTAAACCAAAAGGGATAGCGAGTAATCTCAAAAATTTATAAAAATGGTGTGATTTAGTGGATTTTGTGTATATGAACATTAATTTTTTATTCTCCATGGACATATCTCGGTGCACGTGAATGAAGTAAAATTGTTTTTTCTCGTGCATACTTTTATTTTTGTTCATACATTACTTTGGGAAAGGGATTGAAGAGTGTATTGTTTAATATTAAGATCTGAAGGGGGATTTGTTTTAGTATGTAATATCTTAATTGAAACCTATAATATTATTTAACCTAGTTTGAATAATAATTGGTATAATAGGGAATGGTTAAAATCTGATTTTCTATCTCTGTGGTTTCGGTGGTGATTTTTAATCAAAATTTGATTCTAATCTTCAGTGGAAATAATTTTTTGTTTGGGAACAATCAAATAAAACACTACTTCATATAATTAGGGATAAATGTATTTATAGCTGTGATGCATAGTATTTATACTATTATGGACAATTTTTCTCTATTATGAGTAGATGAAAGGGAATTGTATGTAGAAACATGAGGAATCAATGCATTAGAGGGAGAATTTTCCAATGAATTCTATATAAATGTGATGTTATGTAAGTCATCACGTGCCATGTTGGAACTATTTCTAAATATTTATGAGGATGATTCAAAAGTTAGATAATCTAAATCACATATTTTGTGTAATAAATATGATACCTAATAATTCACCCAAATTAGTCTATAAATATATTATTTATCAAGGTGAATGCTTTTGTGGAAGACATGCATGGTATTAGAAAAATTCATAAAGATTTAAAGATCATTTAGTGAATCTTGAGAAGACATACATTTCAGTTCAATCAGAAAGTTTATGTACTAAAAGAAAAATATATTTAGGAGATGACATTGGATAGTTTTCATAGTACCCTTGTTTCATAAGTGATGAGAAATTATGATATTGAGTTTGTGAAAAAAGGGTTGTATAAAGAGGTGGAATTCATAGACATGAAGAATCTCACTATTGAATATAGCCAATAAGTAGAAGATATATATGATTTCATGCCATTATTTTCCTAAAATATACAAATAAGAGAAGGAAAGTCTAAAGGGAAACTTCCACTCACATAATTTCAATGTGGAAAGTTGAGAATCTCATAGAAAGGTTTCCCATGAAGTTTCATGATGATGAAGAAGATGAAGTTGAAATTACCACGAATAAGTACTCATACTATGTGAAAAGTATGATTTTTTAAGAGAAAATTCTTCAAAATAATAAGCCTTTTTTTACAAGAGAATGATTGTTCAAAATAATATAAGGTTGAAGAGATAGGGAACTGTAAGGATCATAGAAAAAATTATATAGTGTTAGTTGTAGGTAACTACCCAAAAAAGGAGGAAAGTGATAATTATGAAGGGTAAGTTGAAGGAAGGTTTTATATAAAGGCTGAATTAGAAGATGATCTTATGAATATATATGTTTGGAGATCCAAAATGAAGAAATTAAATAATTTGGTTCATAATACCAAAATCTATATGCAACAGAAGGAAGATTAAAATTTTGATCTAATTGAAGAAATTGAAAAGAATAAGTCTTCAATGTCATATAAATCAGAAATGGTTGTTTAATACAAGATAAAATTTGAAGAACAGAAATGATTGATAAAAGATTTTACTAAAATTGAAAAGGAAAAAAATCATATGTGTTGAAGAAAATGAAGAGGAAGTTTTCAAACATTAAATAAAATTATAATATCGAGAGAGACTCTTGACTCAGTGTATATCACTCAAAAGAATGATCACTCAAGTAGCGGAAAAGATGGAAATACAACATAGTGGTTTAACCAAAGAGAAGCAACTATCATATCAAAACTACAAACATGGTATGTTTCTTTATCACAAACAAAAATCTTTGATGGTTGACATATAACCACAGGCTCCCACTCCAAGGTTTATGTTTAAAATGAGTATGAATCAGAATCATTAGACTTAGAGATCCCAAAGGGTGACTATTGGGGAACCAATGATGTACTTGAATACACTTGATATTAGGTGTTATTTATATAGAAAGATTGATCATCCATAGAAATGTATGTTGCAAAGAAAAAAGGTACAAAAGGGAACACAAGCAATAAAGGCATCCACCTAGAGTTCAAAATTACAAGAATTATTTTGATGGTCACTATTTTTGGTTTAGAGGATTCATACACATGGATATATGTTACTCATAAAAAATGGATAGGAATGTTCCTATATAGACCCAAAGTTGTTTTAAGAATCTTCCCAAAGAATCATCAAATGAAATGAAAATGAAAAATTCATTTTCATCTATATAATATGAAGTTGATAAATTATACAATAAGGAAGATAAATAATATTAGTTAACATTAGTTATGATGTCAATGATGTGGATCTAAAATATAAGAGATGTGAAAAAATTAGTTGTGAATATTTCCTTTAAAACATAAGATCATACTGGCCTATAGATCCTTGATTGTGGATGCACATATAATATGATGTGAAATAAGGATATTTATATAGAAATAAATTTGACAAGGAAGGTGTTTTAAAATTTGGAAATGATGAAGGACTAAAGATTACTGGATTTGGAAAAACCAAATTTGAGGGAAAATATTTGATTCATGCCCATGTCTTGATTATCGAAGGTCTTAATCACAAAATTTTAAGTGTTATTCAATTGTTTTACTTGGTTCAAGATATGATATTTAACAAAAAATTGTTTATCATCAAGGGAAAAGATGAGAAAATTGTTTTATTGGGAAATCACATGAAGGGGAATATTTAACTTTTGAGTAGGGAATATGATATGTACTTTCTATTCAGAGAAGAAGAAAATTGGTTGTAGTATAAATAGATTGGCTATCAATGCCATCTATCCTTGGAATATATGGTCAATTGGGATGAAGCTCAAGATCTCCCCATGACATCATGTTATCATACCCACATGTGAGATGTGTGTCAACAAGGTAATATTATCAGAAATATGTACACATTAAAAGAAAAAATGTCAACTACAGTGCTGGAATTGATGTATGTAGATGTGTGCAGACCTATCTCACCAAGATCCATTGACAGGAGAAGGTATTATGTTCTTTTAATTGATGATTTTGGTAGGATGGCATGGATATTTGTTATTTTCCAAGACTAATTCATATTCATTTTCATAAAGAAAAATTAGAGGGAAGATAAAAGGTTGCATGGATAGAATATTATGTAGTTTCTAACTGATAATGGTATGAAATTCACAAGCATCTAATTGGAAGACTCTTTAAAAACACGAGATAAGGAATCAAGTTTCAATATTGAGAAATCCTCAAAAAATGGAGTGGTTGAGAGGAGAAATCAGAAAAAAAAACATGGCTAATAAAATACTTATTGAAAAGGTCCTATTAGGGAAATTATTGAAGGATGCATTCTTGACATCTGTCTATATATCCAATTGGGAATTGTTTTGTTCAAAAGAATAAAAGACTCCACATGAGCTATATATTGGTAAGAATACAACATTGAAATACTTCCAAATAATTTGAAGTAAGAGTTTTATTATCAACATGGAGAAACACAACAAAATATGAATCACATGGATATGAGGGGACATTCCATGGATATTAATGAAATAGTAAATAATATAAATTCTTCAATAAGTGATTAGGAAAAGTAGATTAATGAAACGATTTCACTGTAGTAGATAATGGAAAAAATATTGAATAGCATAGAGAAAAGTTCCATGATGAATGTGATGAGAAGTTAAGATAATCAAGGGAGGTATAAGTGGAAAATGCTGATTCAGAAGAATATAATGATGACGAGTAGGAGGAAATAAGATTGATATCTACACGAAAGTCAAATATTTGAGCTGAAATTGACATGAATAATATCCTTGGTGACTAGAAAATACTAGTTCAAATATGTAGAATAAATTATTTATTGAGGGAATCCTTCATATCTCAGTTAGAGGCTAAATTTTTTGAAGAATTAGCTGGAGATGAGAACTGGGTGTAGGCTATTAATGAAGAGCTTAACCAAATTGAGAAGAATCAAACATGGGAGATTGTTTTGAGACTAGCATACACGAATTTCATTGAGAAGAAATGGGTATTTTTAAATAAGGTAAATGAATATGGATTGGTAATTAAAAATAGATAATTAATAGCATGAAAGGGATACTACCATATCTAGGTAATCATTGTTGATGATACATTTTCACCTATTGGAAAGCTCAAAACTATTCACCTACTCTTATCCATAATAGTGCAATGAAAGTTAAAGGATTTCTGGATGGATTCTAAGTCTTCATTTCTAAATAATGTTTGGGAAGAAAAGTGTATATCAATAATTCATATGGTTTTATCATTCATGAATATGAGAGTATAGTTTTTGCGCTAACGAAGGTGCTATATGGGTTAAAGTAAGCATCGAGAGAGTGGTATTCAAGACTTGATCAGTTTTTGATGAATCTTGGTTTTTAGTGTGGTGGAGTGGATTAAAAACTATATGTTAAAAGTGATAATAGTTAAATTATAATGGTGATGGTGAATTTAAATAATATAATATTTTGTGGATCAGATGAAGTGCAGTGAAAACAGCTCACAAAATTCATGAAATGTGAGTTTGAAATGTTAATGACTGGAGAACTGAAATATTTCCTTTGTTTACAGGTGACATAAGGAAGTAATGGAACATTCATTTCTAAATATAAATATTCCATGGATTTTAAAAGAATAATTGGAATATATAATTCTATGGATATGATAATTTAGTGGCTACCTGGTTGAAACTATCATGAGATAATGAAGGAAAAGTGGTTAATTTCATAGAATACTTATAGATCATTTCTTGTTTGTTCTATTTAAAAGTGACATGACCCAATATTGGTTTTTACACAATCCAAGAATCATGATATCAAATAAATAATAAAATAATACTCTTAATTATAGTAAAAATAATACTTAGATATATCAAGGGTATTGTAGATTTTGGTTTTTTATATAATGAAAAATATCAGTAAGAGTTATTGGAATATATAGATATAGATTGGGTCAGTTTAGTAGATGATAGAAAATAAATGTCAGGTGGTGCATTATATCTTGATGGATTGTGTATTTATTGGATAAGTAGGAAACAATATTTCATTTCATTGAGTATCTTAGAATTTGAATATATTCTAGCTACTCAAGCTTTCATGCAGTTATTATGGATGAAGCATCATCTTTAAGATATGAGTATTGATGTGAAGTCTCCAATAAAAAGACATTGTGATAATTAAATTTCTATAAATATTATAAAAAATCTAGTTCATCGCTCATGGATGATGCACATTGAAATCAAGTGTCATTTTATTAAGGAGAAGGTGGATCATGGGCTTCTGATATTGGAGTATGTGCGTATATAACTAATGGGAGTAGAAATTCTAGTGAAGGCCTTACCTAAAAAATCATTGGAACATCATAAACTAGATCATAGTGTTCATTTAACTCCCCACACTTGAAAAAGTGTGGATGTGGGACCTCCTCTCCCCATGGTATGATGTGTTTTCCCTTATGTACTCATACATGTTCTTTATGAGCACTACTACAAATAGAGAATTTAAAAGCGCTAGAAACCACCTTTAACAGTGCTAGAAAAGTGGTGTTAATCACGGTGGAGATTGGGGGTCCTCTTTAACCAGCCTAACAAAGCGCTGATAAAGGTCCCCCTTTATCTCTGATTTTTTAGCACAGATAAAGGGACACCTTTATCAGCACTATTTTGCGCACTGATAAAGGCCCAATTTATCATCAGTTAATTAGAACTGATAAATGACATGTTTCCTATGATGTGATGTTTAATTAAAATCACACCCAACACATGCACTACACATGCACAAAACCTGCACACCTGCACAAATACACACAAACATCACCTGCACAAAATAGCACAAGACAACACCTACACACAAAACAGGTGCACTAAACAACCCCTATACAATCAAAGTATATAAGAAAAAAATAGAACCCCACAAGAGTTTCAAAAATGAAATATACATTTACTTGACATCGTGAATAAAAAAATTCTATAACCATTTTAAACAATTTTTTATATGGTTACAATTACGATTATCCAATAAAAAGTAAAAAACATTAATGTTTCATCCTTTTTATTCTATGATCCCATCTCAAAAATTGTCATCCATGGTATTAGTTTCCCAAAAAAGTATCCAAACTCAAGAAAAAAATGACACCGATATAAGAAAACAAATAATATGTTAGTAATACAATAATGAATTAAATTAAACATTAATATGAAAGAATACATTAATAAAATGTCAATTTATAAAAAAAGAAGACACCTTTGGAGTTATACCTGTGACACTGTGCATTGTATTAAGGTGGGGTTGATTCCTACACATCAAAAATGAGTCATTGATATTTGTTTTAAAATATTAAAACAATAATATTTGGTTTTCTTGGTTTTGAGTATGTCACTTGGTATTTTGAGTATGTTAGGACAGGGTACAGATCTTATGTTTGGGTGCTTTCATCCCCACACACAGAGGGAAGACTAAGTTTCCAACAGTAGTAAATTGATGTTTTACATTTCTCTTTTATAGCTGATTTGATTTCAACATTAGGTGGCACATTTTGGGTGTGATATTTAGCTATTATGTGGATTTTAACTCTTGGCCCAATATGGCAAGGGAGGTTTGATTACACATCATGATAGACACTTAGGCTCATATGATGTATGCTTTATTATGATTTTCATTGGGAACCTCGATTGATCTAAGAGGGGTTAGACTATTTAAAGTGTCAGAAAAGAATATAAATAGTGTTTTCATAAGTCTGTTTAGGTGGCATTCTACTCACCCAACCCAAACATGTGGTTCCAATGTGGTTCCAAGGAGATTGATCAGTAGCCTTCTCTTCTAAATCCCGCCATAACATCCTCATTCCCCCATCCCAACACGATCAATGGAACAATATTCTATGGCTCAAGAACATCCCTTTGAAATTAAACTTTCTTATGTGGAGGCTAAGAAATGGTGCCCTTTCCACAAATGACAATATCAAAAAAACGTGGTATCCTGACTGTTTCCCACTGCTCGTGCTACAACGACCACAAAGAGGAAAGTATGGAGAATGTTTTCTATGAGGGGGTCTTGGCCTAAGAGGTTTAGAATACCTTTTGTGTGTTCAATGCTATGTATAAATGCAATCCAAATGATGCACCTTTCATCACCTGCTAGCTTCAGGGTTTGGGTGACAAGGGGGTGGAACGGATGACCAGGGTTGTCATTTTGCATGTAGGTTAATGGTGTATTTGGAAAGCACAGAACAAAGAAAACTATGAAGGGATCATCTCCTTAGGGTAGTCCATCATTGCCCTCATTCGTTTCCTTCTTATTGATCAGCTGAGATACATTAATGGGTGGAACAATGCTCTCTCAATCCAGTTTCTACAACCGATTGTCCACGGTCTCCCAACTGCTATCCCTCATTGAAATTGGGTCCAGTGGAATCCCTCTTCCTATGATTTGATGCTCAAAATGGATGGATCCTGTTTTGAGGGGATCATGAAGGGAGGATGGGTGGTCCATGATTCTAGGGGCCCCTTTGTGTTCGCATTCTCAGTTTTACTAGGTAAGGGTACCTCTATCCAGGTGTAATCCCTTGAACTATTTTCAGGCCTTTCCCTCTACCAACAGGGGGCCTTGTCATCGCCAAAGATGAAACAAACTCCCTCATTCTCCTCAACTCACTGAAAGTCACTTTTCCTAAACCTTGGTCCATCTCATACTCCATCAAGAAAATCAAGATCATTCTCTCAGATACCTAGGTTAAGCATATGTGGTGCAAAGGGAATAAGGTGAAAGATCATATGGCATCAATTATAGCCCAATGTGATCATGTTTTTAAAGAGTGTCATACATGCAACTAGATGATCCATTTGGATAGGTTATGTAGGAAGCCTTATCGAATAGGTGGGATCTAGGGAGTAGGGCAGACTCAGGGATCTGAGGTTGGATTGAGAGCAGTACCAGGAGTGGGTAGTTGGGATTTAGCTACACATGGAGGTATTGTAAAAGATAGCAGGACCAAATAGTGGGATCAGTGTCTAGTGGTTGGTGGAGCTCTGTAGGGAGAATCGAACATAGCTAGTCAGGCATCCAACAAAAAGCACACTATCAAGTTGTTAGGGTCAGAGTAGGATGGGGATCTAATGATTGTTAGTGGTACATCATGTGTGTGACAACTCTTTTCTTTCATTTAGGATTTGGCCGATTTTGGTGCATGAGGTACACAAGTATTGTTTTTGGACTAACTAGGCACTTGTTACTAGGTTCCCATCAATTATGATGTGAGATTTTATATATATTAGGTGTATTGGCAATGAGATTTTTGTGGGAATCGAAGCAATATAGATTTTAATGTGAGGTGTGTATTGGAATTCCCCGACCCTAGTTACCTAGAGTCAGTGCATTATTACATAACATTGGCATGATCACAAGGGATCAAATCCTAAAAGACTGATCAGTTTATTAGCCATGTAAGTACTAGATACATATATAATTTTTACATTACATCATGAAATAAAAACAAAAAAAATAAAACATTTTGTATCTATTGATCTCATTAATATCCCTTAGGCTATCCATGTAGGTCAACAATAAAATACTTCTTCACATCCTGGGAAAAATAAAACATATAAAGGGGTGAGCTTAGATGCTCAGTAAGGATAAAAGTATAGTATAAACTTTCATAAATAAACATAATATTTAAAGAAGTGTATAAAACTAAAAAAGACTTTTAAACTTAAACTTCATCATAATATGGAAAAAATAAATCAAATAATTCCATTTACTTATTCACATGGATATTATACTAGTCTAATAATCACATGTAATATCAATAGATAATTTCTTAATGATGTATTGCATAATGCCGGACATCATAACCACATAATCAAGGCCTTGTGCCAAAACTACAAATAATATTTTGTCATGTCCTTGTGCCAAGAAAATAGTTTATCTCATGAGACCTACCGATGCATTGAGGAACTATAGCAGGATCCAGCCATCACTTACTAAGTCCAATGCATTCCTCATATGAAAAGGTTGAAACATAACGTAAATAATCATATTAAAAATAGCATATGAAATGTTAATAAATTAACCATAAACCATGAATGGAATAAAAATAACACATCCATAGTCAAACATATCACAAAACCTTCAATACAATATGGAAGATTTGTATCATAATAAATCAACTTCAAACAAGTATAAAATCCATTAAAGGATGTTGACATAGATGAAATCAAAACTATTTGAGAGAAATATATATTTCTATTTTGAAATCATTTAAAAGTATTTTAATTATAAATCAAAAAATTTATTTTGAAAAATATTCTTATAAGCTTGTAAGGGAATCTTCAAAGGTGTTATAATGGAATAGAAAAACCGCACCCACCGTATAAGTTAAAAAAACATTCTTACCTTAATTTGTCAAAAAGGTCCTAATGTACCTTGTTTGGAAAACAAAAGAAAGATTCATTTCAAACCATTTTATAAAAATTCAAACAAGGGTATAAATTACTTTAACCCATAGTATAGTAAATAGTAAAAATGTTTTGAAATACATTTTTAAGAAACATGGATGTGGATGATAAAGAGGTCCTATTAGACACTTACGTAAAAAAAACCTCAGATAATAAAGAGATTGTGAAATTAACCCTTACATTGTACTTTTGTTTGGTCAAGGGTATGTTAAACTCTTGTATAATAGTTAAATTATTGTTATTAAATTATAAAATAACTGAATACATAAATATGATATCATATATGATCTTCTAATATTGCTTTGTTAATAATATTTTAGTAGTATCATTGCTTCGTGTGTTAACTGATTCGTTTTCCTTCATATGTTTTGTTATGTAAGTCATGTTTTTCATGGATAGGATGTATTTGATTCATATAAAGAATGATATAATTTTATTAAATATTATTATTATTAATCAAATGAAAATTATTCTTGAATGGTTATGATGGGCAATGAATCTCATCACGTTCATGGAGACGGTAATCCGTACTTACGCACGAACGCTACTTCCATTTCATTTTTTTTATTTTAAAAGGAAAGAAGAAAAAATTATACATAGGTATATTATTATTCTAGTATAATATAATATTTTATATACGTTACATAATTTCATTACCACCACCCTTTATACGTTCCATGTATGGTATGAACGAGTCATATCACTTTAAGGGGGCGGTAGTCCGCACTTCCTCAAATGAAATTATCATATATATAAAACATGAAAAAGAATAAAGGTATGTTATAAAAGAGAATTATTGAATATTTTAGATAAAATAAATATCATAAATATCATATATAATTACATTTCCATCATAATGTCCACCATAAGAGGTTGTAGTAGAAGATTGAACAATCATCGTTTCGTGAGGTAGTAGTTCACGGTCCACAGAAAAAATATGTTCTATACCCATTAGATGGAGGTGTCCATAAGTGTAGTCCAAATAGTTCTTAGAAAAACAACCTAGTATATTGAGTATATTACTGTTGTTATAAAATAAAGGAATAAAAAGACTTTATGGGGTTGGAGAAGTAAAATAAAAGAATAGAACTTAAGAGGATATGTTACCTTTAAATCAGGTAACTCCCTTTGGTTTGAACCAAAAGGCTTCCTTGAAGTGCCTTCTACCTAAGGTAAGGATTCTAAGAGGAGGATATGGAAATATGGGGCTTAATTGAGTAGATTTTGTATTATCCATGGGGTTTGAGAGGTGTGAGAAATGGGTTAGAGGTGAGGTATTTTTATAAGGGGGATGAGGGGCTATTTAGGAATGTTTGAAAATATTACTTTATTATATAATTATTTTCGGTTTTTAAAGGTCCAAAACTCATTAAAGTAGAATATAAGATGAATAATGTTCGAAATAAAACCATCCAATAATAATTAGACAGATTTTGGAATTTTTTGTAATTTTTATAATCTCATTTATTTAAATCATTCTTTAATGAGGTAAACACTACATCATTATTGTGTCATAAATAATTTTTAATATTTTATTTATAAAAATTATAAAAAAAATCCCATGATGTAGGAAATATTTTTATCTTTCAAATTAATATTTATAGTTGAAAATAGAACATATATAACCCCTTGTAAAAATTATATTACTAAAATATATATGTTTATTTTATTTTTGTCTTTACATAAAATTAATTAATATAATGTGTCATTATCACTCTCAAGTGGATCCATGGGGTCCAAAAATTGAACCAAGGATTCCCATGGCCGGACATGTATCAAAAACTAATAATAGGTCACATGTTAGTATAATTTAATTATATTATAATAATATTTGTTGACCCTTATTTACTAGATTTACCCTTTAACCAAGGTAAATAAAATATTTACTAAAGTAAATATTCATAATGTATAAAAATAAACGTTACCTATTTATACAATTTAGACCTCCTAATTCCAAATATGGAATCCATTTTTCCAAATTCAAAACAAAAAATTCTAAGAAATTAATTTAAAATTAATTCTCGTTTTCAAAACAAAAAGCGTGTGTTTAAGAAATAATGACAATCAAAAGATTGACACTTTTTTATGTCCAGTTTAAATGTAAAATTACATCCAATGACCTAAATTCTATTAAATGATAAATTTATAAAATAATGATAATTTAAAACCACTCAAATTTATAATTTAACACTATAAATTATTTCACTAAAAAAAGTTGTTTATAAAGAAAATTTAGTATTTTTCACTATTCTTAAAAAATTGAAAGTTTTCAGAAAAGTACAACAAATTCACCTTAATATAATTTTGATATTACAAATCCAAAAATGAAGTCCATTTTAAAAAATAAAATTTATAAAATTTCAAAAAGTGGGTATTACTATTCATAACGGCTAGTTTGATTGGTCGTGGAATGTTAGAATCTTGAAACCGCGTACAACACAAGCTATTGCATTATTTAAAGGGAAACATACTGTGGAAGCTTGAGGTATTAAATTCTTCCCTACATAAAATAATTTCTTCCTCAAAATTTCTAGAATACTACTACATAAAATGAATCGGGTGGTTCTCCAATATAAGTTCCTCGGGTTCCCATGTTGCCTCTTCCATCTTATGATTTCTCTATAGAACTTTAACCAGGTGAGTCATCCAGTTTCTTAACACTTGTTCTTTGGTATCAATAATTCTTATAGGCACTTTTCAAAATGATAGATCGAGTTCCAGTTTTATTTCTTCATAGGTGAGTACATGCGCTGGGTCAGGTATTTATTTTCTCAACAGTGATATATGGAACACATCATTAATTTTAGAGAGACATGGCGGCATTTCCAAATGATAAGCTATAACTCTAATTCATTTTAGAATTTCAAAAGGTCCAATGTACCTGGAAATTAATTTTTTTTCTTACTGAATCGTATACCAACCTTCCATGGAGATGCCTTCAAGAAAGCATGATCTCCTACTTGATATTCCAAATCTTTTATTCAGTTATCGGTATAGATATTTTTTCTACTTTGAGCTGCTTTGATGTGGGTTTGTATAACCTACACATTTTCCATTGTTTCCTCAACATGTTATATAACTATGAAATTTCTTTCACCAACATCATCCCAACATGTTGTTGTGCGACATCTCTTTCGATATAACACTTCATATGGTGCCATATAAATACTTTAATGGATACTATTATTATAAGAAAATTCTACCAGGGGTAAATATTGATCCCACATACCTTGAAAGTCAAGTGAGATAGATATAAACATGTCTTTTAATGTTTGAATATTCTGTTCTGATTGTCCATTAGTTTGAGTGTGGTAGGCAGTGCTCAAACGAAGTTCTGTATCCATGGCCTTCTGAAGAGTTTTTCAGAATCTTGAGGAAAAATGGGGATCATGATAAAAAACAATTGATAGTTGTACTCCATGAAGTCTTATAACTTTATTAATATATAGTCTTTCCTGACCTTAAAGTGGTAAATCTTCTCTTATAATAAGAAAATTAGCTGACTTGGTAAGACGATCAACAATGACCCATATTGCATCATTCCTTCTAGGAGTCTTTGGTATCCCCATGACAAAGTCCATCGTAATATCATCCCATTTCCACTCAGGTATGGGAAGAGGATGCATGACTCCTAAAGGATGTTGTCTTCTAGATTTCACTTGTTGACAAACCATACCTCATGACACATAATCAGTAATCATTCTATTCATGTTGTCCCACCAAAAATGTTCCATCAAATCTCTATACATCTTTGTGCTACCAGGTTATATAGAGAAATTGGGGTTATGAGAATCATCCAACAATTCCCTTTTTAGATCAAATATGTCAGGAACACAAAGTCTCTTCCCAAATTTCAAAATCCCATCTTCATATACTAAGGTGATTATTCTCCCATCGTTCACAGCTCTAATTTTCTTTTGAAACTCCTTATCATCAGTCTGAGAACTTTTTACCCTTTCTGTAAAGATGGTTTAACAACCATTTGAAAAAGTATTGATGTTTCAACTTCCATGATTATTAGCATATCCATCTTTACTAGATCCATGAACATAAGATCCCTTTAAACTCTAATCTTGTTCAAAAATCCATGATCCTTTCTTCTCAAAGAATCTTCCACCTTATTTGCCTTCCCCGGGTGGTAGTGTATGGTGAAATCATAATCCTATAGTAGTTTGAGCCATCTTCTTTGCCTCATTTTGAGTTATTTTTATGAGAAAATGTACTTCAAACTCTTTTGATCAATATAAATATCACATTTTTCACCATAGAGATAGTGTCTCCATATCTTCAGAGCAAAGATTATAGTTGCTAACTCAAGATCATGAGTGGGATAGTTTTGCTCCTGAATTTTTAGCTATCGTGATGCATAGGCAATAACCCTATCATTCTACATAAGGACAGAACCACGCCCTTTATTTGGAGGATCACTATAAATAAAAAATCCCTTATTCCTATATAATAGAGTCAATATAGGACCATTGACTAATCATCTCTTCAGTTATTCAAAACATTATACACAATCTTGTCCAAAACAATTTAACCCTTTTACTTGTGATCTTGGTTAATGGGTTAGCCAATCGGGAAAACTTTTGGACGAAAGACCGATAATAACCTTCTAAACCAATAAAACAGCGTACCTTAGTTATACTTGTCAATGCTGGCCATTCTTGGATTACCTTGTTCTTTTAAGGATCAATAGTGATTCCATCCTTAGAGATAATATAGCCAAGAAATGAAATCTCTTGAAGCCAGAATCCACACTTACTAAACTACCAATATAATTCATTTCTTATAAGTCTTTAGAATAGTGTGAAAGTTATTTTCATGATATTCATAAACTTTGGGTTATACCAAGATATCATCAATAAATACCACTAAGAAGTCATCAAGATATTCTTTGAAAACTCTATTCATTAGATCCATGAAGACAGAGGGTGCATTAGTCAGTACAAAAGGCATTACTGTAAACTCATAATCCCCATACCTGGTTCGAAATTCTGTCATTGGAATGTCTTCCTTCTTTACACACAACTGATGATATCCAGATTGAAGGTCAACCATTGAAAAATATTGATCTCCATGAATTTGACCAAATAAATTGTAACACCCGAGATTTTTATGAGTAATATTTTGTTTTTATATATCATCAAAGGAATCTTTCACTACATACTAGCTTGTCTTACTTTACACGCAATCGCGACCTTCCTCGATAGCTTGCATCGTACGCAATACCGAGTTTCACTAAACAACGATAAGCTATTAAAATATTATTAAAACTAGCCGTTATGAATAGTAATAACCACTTTTTGAAAGATTTTAAATTTTATTTTTCAAAATGGACTTCATTTTTGGATTCGGAATACTGAAATTAGCCTAGTGTAAAATTTTGGTACTTTTCTGAAAACTTTAAATTTTTGATGAATAGTGAAACCACTAAGTGGTAGGTTAAAAACTGAAAATTGCATAAAACTTAATTTTACCGCTTCTGTGAATGGAATTTCGAAAATCCGACAGACACGGCTGATATCAGTATGTAAAATGTGGATCAATGAGATAAAAATAATTTTTTTGGTGAATAGTAACTTTTTACTTTTTTTACCGCGGTTAATAGTAAATAGGGGTAAATATGATATTACTATTACCCTAACACATGTCCTAATTCTATTGGATAAGTTTAATTCAACCAAAAACAAACTTAGGAATAACATATGACCATTTAGGTCCACTTGGATTAAATTATGACATTTAATATTATTTTATTTAATGAATAGTTAAAATAGTTAAAATCAAAGTTTAATAAGTAAATAATTTTTAATATGGGGTTATACATAAGATAAATTCGACTATAAATATCCATTAGAAATCTAAAAAGATTTCCTACATAATGGTATTTTATTTATAATTTTTAGACATTAAATAATTTAATTTATTTATGACACAATAATGATGCAGTAATTATCTTATTTATGAAATATTGACATAATTGATGTTATAAACACCAAAATAAATGTAATTTGAGACTTTTTATGAATTAAACTAATTTTCTAGGTTACTATGATATATTAGTGTTGATTTAATCAACTTGTTTCGAACATATAATTCTGTTATGACTTTCACAAAAATCATATATCAAATAGTGTCAAAATTGACACAAAATAGTTTTTAAATAAAATATTATATTATTAATTGTTATTTTATTCCTAAAAATCTAAGGTTCGGCCAAATGACTTAGATAAGTATATATATATTAATAATAAACAATTTGGGGTTCGTTTGGCATGTTATAGTAAGTGTATTAACCATATAGTGAAAGAAAACAAAAAGACACGGTAAAAGTTAAATTATTTATCTTAGAGTTAAATCTAATTGATAAGGTTAAAATAATACCCTAAACATGTCTAAATCCAATTGGATGATAGGATTTCGACCCATCCCCACTTTAGCTTCGAAATAAGACCCTTTGGAACCATTATAAACTTATTTTGACTTTAATATAAAATAATATTATGAGATATTCCTAAGGTGCCCCTCTCCTCCCTTATAAAAGGGCACCTCCTCCCCCTCCTCCTCACACCAATTTGAGCACTCAAGCTCGGCCAACCCCTACCATTTTCTCCTTTCCACTTCCCTAGAATAATCCTAGAGGTCCTGTTCTTCTTCAAAGACCAATCTTAGTTCCCTAAGTGGACGATTCAAAGAGGCATTCCAAAGAAGAGGTAATATCCATTACCGATCTTTTCAATTTATTTCTTCTTCAACTTCTTCTTCTTTAGTTGTTTCATGATAAAGTAATAACATCAGTATTACTTACATACTGATATGTTATTATAAATATGAAACAACCCTAATTCACCTTCTATCCATCCTACGGAAAAATGAAATCACCGCGCGTGGGTACGTACGGAATACCGTCTCCACGCCGTGGTGTAATCTATTTTCCACCACCACCTTACAAGGATGGGTATAATGGTGTAAAGAGTAACTATTTATGATTATTATAAAGTAATATTGATACTTAAATAATAAATATATACTCCAATACAATTCCACGATCATAGAAACGATATCATCACTCGTGCGTACGTACGGAATACCGTCTCCACGATGTGATGCGACTCGTTCTACATGATCATCATTACATAGTAATTATATAAATGAATTGAATGAATAAATATGATATATGTTACACTAATACCATTCTGGATATAAGGTATCTATAAAATTAAAAGAATAATAAGAATTTATTTGGCAAAACACGCATAAGAACAAAAGGAAATAAAGACCCGAGTAACAAGTAACAATGAAATATTACTAACAAGAAGCTAAGAATATGACCATATATGATATCATATCAATATTTATGATTTTGGAATAAGTCAATAACATTATTTAAACCATTATACAGGAGCTTCAGACACGTACAAAGCAAATCGGACCTAAGGTAAGGGAAATATCACAATCTCATTTTTATCCGAGATTGCTTATACTTTGGTATTTATTGGGGAGTATTTTATCATCCACATCCATGTTTCCTCAATATGTAATATTATTTCCATCCACGTACAATTGTTTAAATCCAATTTTACCCTTCGGTGAGTTTTTAGTAAAAGACATGAAAGGAATCTTTTGTCGTTTTTCGTACGAGGTACTTTTTGACTTTTCCGACAAAAGTACAAAGAATGTTTTTTTTATACTGCATGAATGGATTTCTAAAACATTATTTCCAAGAAGCGTCCTTTACAAGTATTCAAGTATATTTTTAATAAACTTCTTTGAGTTTAAAATTGTATGACATGTTAAGAAAGGAAAAATGTTTTTGAAGTAGAAAGGATATTTTCCTCAAGAATAGAGTTCAAGTATTTTATCAAAATTATTTTCCATCTAAGATAATAAAAGGGTTCTGTTTTTATCCCTATTATTAAATGGATTTGATTATGTTGTGATGGAAATATTTTTATGAATTCCTTTATCTTATATGAATTTTTTTATGATGTCATGTTGTTTAAGAATCCCATTTTTTTATTACGTGGGTTACGCTATGATGTATGGTTTATGATTATGTGGCACACATAAGAAATGATTCATTATAATATGGTTGGGACCTATATCTCCCTCCAATGCATTGGGTAAAGATTTTATATCTCATGAGATAGACATGGCTGGAATTGTAGGTTATACCGGTTCAGTGAAATAGGACTGGAACGAGGGTGACTTGGTTCAAAAAGGGACTTTGTCCACTAAGATAGTCTTGGCAATGAGTCATGACTAACAAGAAATGATTTTCCATGATTATGTGTGCATGCCACAAAGTTTCAAGTTTCATGTTATGATTATGGGGATCTTATTTTCACTTCTATGATTTATTCCATGTTAAGATATTATGATCTCTTTTGCAGGTTATGATTTTCAAAAAGATATGATATGATTTTTATTTCCTTTATTTTCCCTTGCTGAGCATTTGAGCTCACCCTTTTATGTTTTCTTTTCCCCAGGTCAGGAAGATGGATATTAAGTAGAATATGCTAAAAGGGACACTAGATATGATGAAATAAATGGGAGACACTGTAGAAGATTTATGAACCAGTTGTTTATGTTTCCCAGTTTCTAAAGACACTATACCTATACGGACCTTTATAGTTTTTTCATATGTTGTAATAAGTGTGATTCAATTTTGAAGTATTAACAATGTATGTAAAGTATGGGTCGTTATAGTTGGTATCAAAGGAAAGGTATAGTCAACCTTTGGAAACTAGGATGTGAAAGCCTTAGTAAGAACCCTAAGGATAAGTCTAAGCATAGAACACAATCTTAGTGTTTTAGAAATGGCCATGAATAACCTAGGATAAGACCTTAAGTGTGAAATTTTATTCTTGATTATGTGGTTTTCCTATTATAATTAGTGTTTCTCAGACTATTCTTCTTGGTTTTAGTCAATGGATGGAACCCGAAGGAACCGTGTTAATGCGGAATGCGATGGGCAATGCAATGATTGTCCCCCTGAGCAACCAAACGATATGGGAGCTAGAATGCAAAATCTTGTAGCCATGCTCACACAACTTTCTCAAGCTATGAATCATGCCGGACTTCCAAACGAGAAAAGGAAGGAGCAACATTCTGTTGAATCCTTCATGAGGCAGCGTCCACCTTCTTTCAGCGGGTCTACTGATCCATTAGTTGCTGAAAAATGGATTAGTACTACTGAAAAGATATTTTCAGTTATTCAATGTTATGAACATGATAAAGTCATCCTAGCAGTGTATCGTTTGGAAGGAGATGCTGATCAATGGTGGAATCTTATTAAGAATACGAGTCAAAGGGATGAAATTGATTCTATGGAATGGGACGAGTTCAAGAACTTATTTTTCAATAATTACTTCCCTCGTATTCTCCGAAAAAAGATGGAGAAATAGTTTCTTGAACTGAAGCAAATGGATGATGAATCTGTTGGTACCTATGAAGAAAATTTTACAAGACTTGCAAGGTACGCTTCTGGTATTATTATCCAACCTGAGAGTAAGATCGATCGATTCTTTAGTGGCTTAAAACCAAGTCTTCGAAGGGTGTTAGCCATAAGGGACTTCAATAGCTACGAGGAAATTGTTCGATGTTCTCTCAAAGTCGAGATGGAGATTGGAGTAACCCATCAGTCAAATGGGTTTGATAAGAAGAGGAAAATGGAATTCAAAGGAAAATATAAAGAGCACACTGAAAAGAAGATGAGCTTTCCCTTATGCTCAAAGTGTGGAAAGAAACATGGAGGGAGTTGTCTTAAAGGGACAAGTAAATGTTTCAAATGTGGAAAGGAAGGTCATCAGGCATTTGAATTCCGCGATAATGGGAAGAAGATGTCTAATGATGCAAAAAAAGGAAGGGATACACAGAATGAACCTACTAAACTTCAATGTTTCAAGTGCAAGGAGATGGGGCATTATGCCAATCAATGCCCAAATCCAAGGGTTGATGATGATGGTCGACGTCAACAAAATATTAAGGCTAAAGACAAAGGAAAGTCACATGCAATTCTTATCAGCGATGTGGAGTACGATAATGAAGTGGTGAAACGTACACTTACCATCCACTCTAAAGTAGAAAATGTTTTATTTGATTCTGGATCCACCCACTCTTTTATTTCTAAATAATTTTCTAAGGTTATCACCGTATTACCTCAACAATTAGATGTTGAGTTAGCTGTGACAACACCTAATGGAACAACAGTCGCATCAAAAGTTTATAATTCTTCTCTGATCGAAGTTTGTGGGAAAGTGCTTCCTTCAAATCTTGTGATCCTTCCTTTAGTGGAATTTGATGTGATTATTGGCATGGATTGGATTTCTCTACATGGAGCTCATATAAATTTCCAAAGAAGGGAAGTCATATTTCATATTCCAGATCAATCTACGACCGTCTATCGATGCAAGGATGAATATAACCTTCCAGTGGAAATTCCTTCCATATTATGGGTCTTGATTCCACTAAATGAAGGTTATTTATCTCAAATGGTTGGTGAGAAACTTATTATTAATAATATTCCCATCATACGAGAGTTTGATGATGTCTTTCCGGAAGAATTACCGGGTCTTCCACCAAATCGTGAAGTTGAGTTTTCAATAGAACTCGTACCGGGTGCTTTGCCTATTTCAAAGACACCTTATAGAATGGCCCAAATTGAGTTGCAGGAATTGAAGAAGCAACTCCAAGAGAATCTTGATAAGGGATTCATACACCCTAGTGCATCACCTTGGGGAGAACCTGTTCTATTTGTTAAGAAGAAAGATGGATCAATGAGACTCTGCATTGATTATCGAGAACTTAACAAGATCACTATCAAGAACAAATATCCTCTCCCACGCATTGATGACTTATTTGACTAACTACGCGGAGCTCAATACTTTTCCAAGATTGATCTTCGTTCAGGGTATCATCAATTAAGGGTCAAAAGGGAGGATATACCAAAGATGGCTTTCCGTACAAGGTATGGACACTATGAATTTATAGTGACGCCATTTGGTCTTACTAATGCCCCTGCTATCTTCATGGATCTAATGAATAGAGTCTTTAGATACTATCTTGATAAATTTGTGGTAGTCTTTATAGACGATATTCTTGTCTATTCAAAGAGCAAGGAAGAGCTTGAAGATCACTTGAGAATTATATTGATGACCCTGAGAAAGGAGAAGCTTTATGCCAAATTTACCAAGTGTGAATTTTGGCTTCAAAAAGTTGCATTTTTGGGTCACATAATCTCAAAAGAGGGGATATCTGTGGATCCAGCAAAAACAGAGGTTATCGAAATATGGTCAAGACCAACAACAGTAACTGAGATCCGAAGTTTTCTTGGTTTGGCTGGATATTATCAACGTTTTGTAAAAGATTTTTCACGATTATCTAATCCACTCACCAAGTTGACTCGGAAAGGAGTTAAGTTTGTTTGGACAGAGGAATGTGAAGAGAATTTCAAGGAGTTGAAAAGAAGGTTTTCCAGTGCACCTGTGCTCACACTGCCTTGTAGTGGAGAAAGGTTTGTGATCTATGGTGATGCATCCAAGAAGGGATTGGGGTGTGTTCTTATGAAAAATGATATGGTGATAGCTTATGCCTCACGACAGTTGAAAATCCATGAGCAAAATTACCCAACACATGATTTGGAGTTAGCTGCGGTAATCTTTGCATTAAATATTTAGAGGCATTACCTTTATGGTGAAAGGTGTGATATTTATACTGATCATAAAAGTTTAAAGTATATTTTCACACAAAAGGAGCTGAATATGCGTCAAAGAAGATGGTTGGAGCTGATTAAGGATTATGACTGCTCAATCCATTACCACCCTGGGAAAGCAAGCATGGTGGCAGATGCATTAAGTCGACAAGACCATGCTAGTTTATCCATGATGAGGATTACAAAAGATCCAATATTTATGGATTTACAAAGGATGGATCTTGGAATTATAATGGAAGGGGAAAAATCATATCTTTCTCAAATGAATGTTCAACCATCTATACATGTGAAGATTAAAGAGGCACAAAAAGAAGATGTCGAGTTACAAAAGAAGGTGAGAAATGTTCCTGAATTCAACCTTGATTGTGATGGGATAATAAAGTTCAGGAATCGGGTTTGTATTCCTCCCATCCCCGAACTAAAGAAGGAGCTGCTGGATGAGGCTCACAGTTCTTCATTATCTATTCATCCTAGAAGAACGAAGATGTATAGGGACCTGAAAGAGTACTTCTGGTGGGATGGCATGAAAAGAGATGTTGCTGAATATGTCTCTCGATGCTTGGTTTGTCAACAAGTTAAAGCTGAGAGACAGAAGTCTAAGGGGATGTTACAACCATTACCCATACCCGAATGGAAATGGGAAAACATCACTATGGAATTTGTCACAGGACTTCCTAAAAAATCCAAAGGCAATAATTCTATTTGGGTCATAGTTGATCGTCTTACAATGTCTGCACACTTCATTGCTATTAGAGAGGATTTATCTCTAGATCAGCTTTCCAGGATATATGTAAAGGAAGTGGTAAGATTGCATGGAGTACCAATTTCTATTATATCTGATCGGGATCCGAGATTTACCTCGAAGTTCTGGCGAAGTCTTCAGCATACTCTGGATACAGAGTTGAGTTTCAGCACTGCTTATCATCCCCAGACAGATGGTCAGTCTGAGAGAACAATTCAAACCCTAGAAGATATGTTGAGAGCTTGCGCTATGGATTTCAAAGAAGGTTGGGATCAACACCTACCTTTGGTGGAATTTTCTTATAACAATAGCTTTCACTCCAGTATTC
The DNA here is from genome assembly GCA_963277665.1 of Viscum album. Classification (NCBI taxonomy): domain Eukaryota; kingdom Viridiplantae; phylum Streptophyta; class Magnoliopsida; order Santalales; family Viscaceae; genus Viscum; species Viscum album. Next base: position 673,047,125 of record OY728134.1, on the reverse strand, counting down.
AGATGGCTCCTTATGAAGCTCTCTATGGAAAGAAATGCAGGACTCCAACTTGCTGGGATGAAGTTGGGGAAAGAAAGCTATTAGGAATTGATCTCGTTGATGAAATGGCAGAAAAGGTTAGATCTATTCAACAACACATAAGAGAAGCTCAGAGTCGACAGAAAAGTTATGCCGACAGCCGAAGAAAAGACCTAGAGTTTGAAGTGGGCGATAAAGTGTTCTTACGAATATCTCCCTGGAAGAGGGTTATGAGATTTGGAAAGAAGGGGAAGTTGAGCCCTAGATATATTGGTCCTTTCGAAATACTGGATCGTGTTGGAAAGGTAGCTTACCGATTGGCGCTTCCACCGAATCTCTCTCAAGTTCACGATGTGTTCCATGTATCTCTCCTGAGAAAGTACATACCTGATCCTTCACATGTACTCAGCTCAGAAGTTATACCGCTGGAGCAAGATCTTTCTTATGAAGAACAACCGATAGAGATTCTGGATTGTAGCGAAAAAGTCCTACGAAACAAGACCACTCGATTGGTGAAAGTTTTATGGAGGAACCACCAATTAGAAGAAGCTACATGGGAGCTTGAGGATATGACGAGGGAGAAGTATCCTCATCTGTTTGTTACAAAGTGACGAATTTCGAGGGCGAAATTCTTTTTAAGGGGGGTAGAATGTAACACCTGAGATTTTTATGAGTAATATTTTGTTTTTATATATCATCAAAGGAATCTTTCACTACATACTTGCTTGGCTTACTTTACACGCAATTGCGACCTTCCTCGATAGCTTGTGTCGTACGCAATACCGAGTTTCACTAAACAACGATATTCTATTAAAATATTATTAAAACTAGCCGTTATGAATAGTAATAACCACTTGTTGAAAATTTATAAATTTTATTTTTCAAAATGGATTTCATTTTTGGATTCGGAATACCGAAATTAGCCTAGGGTAAAATTTTGGTACTTTTCTGAAAAATTTCAATTTTTGATGAATAGTGAAACCACTAAGTGGTAGGTTAAAAACTGAATTTTGCATAAAACTTAATTTTACCGCTTCTGTGAATGGAATTTCGAAAATACGACAGACATGGTTGATATCAGTAAGTAAAATGTGGTTCAATGAGATAAAAATAATTTTTTGGTGAATAGTAACTTTTTACTTTTTTTACCACGGTTAATAGTAAATAGGGGTAAATATGATATTACTATTACCCTAACACATGTACTAATTCTATTGGATAAGTTTAATTCGACCAAAAACAAACTTAGGAATAAAATATGACCATTTAGGTCCACTTGGATTAGATTATGACATTTAATATTATTTTATTTAATGAATAGTTAAAATATTTAAAATCAAAGTTTAATAAGTAAATCATTTTTAATATGGGGTTATACATAATATAAATTCGACTATAAATATTCATTAGAAATATAAAAAGATTTCCTACATAATGGTATTTTATTTATAATTTTTAGACATTAAATAATTTAATTTATTTATGACACAATGATGATGCAGTAATTATCTTATTTATGAAATATTGACATAATTGATGTTATAAACACCAAAATAAATGTAATTTGAGACTTTTTATGAATTAAAATAATTTTATAGGTTACTATGATATATTAATGTTGATTTAATCAACTTGGTTCGAACATATAATTCAGTTATGACTTTCACAAAAATCATATATCAAATAGTGTCAAAATTGACACAAAATAGTTTTTAAATCAAATATTATATTATTAAATGTTAATTTATTCCAAAAAATCTTAGGTTCGGCCAAATGACTTATATAAGTATATATATATTAATAATAAACAATTTGGGGTTCTTTTGGCATGTTATAGTAAGTGTATTAACCATATAGTGAAAGAAAACAAAAAGACACGGTAAAAGTTAAATTATTTAACTTTGAGTTAAATCTAATTGATAAGGTTAAAATAATACCCTAAACTTGTCTAAATCCTATTGGTTGATAGGATTTCGACCCATCACCACTTTAGCTTCTAAATAAGACCCTTTGGAACCATTATAAACCGATTTTGACTTTAATATAAAATAATATTTTGAGATATTCCTAAGGTGCCCCTCTCCTCCCATATAAAAGGGCACCTCCTCCCCCTCCTCCTCACACCAATTTGAGCACTCAAGCTCGGCCAACCCCTGCCATTTTATCCTTTACACTTCCCTAAAATAATCCTAGAGGTCCTGGTCTTCTTCAAAGACCAATCTTAGTTCCCTAAGTGGAGGATTCAAAGAGGCATTCCAAAGAAGAGGTAATATCCATTACCGATCTTTTCAATTTCTTTCTTCTTCAACTTCTTCTTCTTTAGTTGTTTCATGATAAAGTAATAACATCAGTATTACTTACATACTGATATGTTATTATAAATATTAAACAACTCTAATTCACCTTCTATCCATCCTACAGAAAAATGAAATCACCGCGCGTGCGTACGTACGGAATACCGTCTCCACGCCGTGGTGTAATCTATTTTCCACCACCACCTTACAAGGATGGGTATAATGGTGTAATGAGTAAATATTTATGATTATTATAAAGTAATATTGATACTGAAATAATATATATATACTCCAATACAATTCCACGATCATAGGAACGATATCATCACTCGTGCGTACGTACGGAATACCGTCTCCACGATGTGATGCGACTCGTTCTACATGATCATCATTACATAGTTATTATATAAATGAATTGAATGAATAAATATGATATATGTTACACTAATACAATTCTGGATATAAGGTATCTATAACCTTAAAAGAAGAATAAGAATTTATTCGGCAAAACACGCATAAGAACAAAAGGCAATAAAGACCCGAGTAACAAGTAACAATGAAATATTACTAACAAGAAGCTAAGAATATGACCATATATGATATCATATCAATATGTATGATTCTGGAATAAGTCAATAACATTATTTAAACCATTATACAGGATCTTCGGACACGTACACAGCAAATTGGACCTAAGGTAAGGGAAATATCACAATCTCATTTTTATCCGAGATTGCTTATACTTTGGTATTTACTGGGGAGTATTTTATCATCCACATCCATGTTTCCTCAATATGTAATATTATTTCCATCCACGTACAATTGTTTAAATCCAATTTTACCCTTCGGTGAGTTTTTAGTAAAAGATATGAAAGGAATCTTTTGTCGTTTTTCGTACGAGGTACTTTTTGACTTTTCCGACAAAAGTACAAAGAATGTTTTTTATACGGCATGAATGGATTTCTAAAACATTATTTCCAAGAAGCTTCCTTTACAAGTATTCAAGTTTATTTTTAATCAAATTCTTTTAGTTTAAAATTGTATGACATGTTAAGAAAGGAAAAGTGTTTTTGAAGTAGAAAGGATATTTTCCTCAAGAATAGAGTTCAAGTATTTTATCAAAATTATTTTCCATCTAAGATAATAAAAGGGTTCTGTTTTTATCCCTATTATTACATGGATTTGATTATGTTGTGATGGAAATATTTTTATGAATTCCTTTATCTTATATGAATTGTTTTATGATGTCATGTTGTTTAAGAATCCCATTTTTTATTACGTGGGTTACGCTATGATGTATGGTTTATGATTATGTGGAACACATAAGAAAGGATTCATTATAATATGGGTGGGACCTATATCTCCCTCCAATGCATTGGGTAAAGATTTTATATCACATGAGATAGACATGGCTGGAACGGTAGGTTATACCAGTTCAGTGAAACAGGACTGGAATGAGGGTGACTCGGTTCAGAAAGGGACTTTTTCCACTAAGATAGTCTTGGCAATGAGTCACGACTAACAGGAAATGATTTTCCATGATTATGTGTGCATGCCAAAAAGTTTCAAGTTTCATGTTATGATTATGGGGATCTCATTTTCACTTCTATGATTTATTCCATGTTAAGATATTATGATCTCTTTTACAGGTTATGATTTTCAAAAAGATATGATATGATTTTTATTTCCTTTATTTTCCCTTGCTGAGCATTTGAGCTCACCCTTTTATGTTTTCTTTTCCCCAGGTCAGGAAGATGGATATTAAGTAGAATATGCTAAAAGGGACACTAGATATGATGAAATAAATGGGAGACACTATAGAAGATTTATGAACCAGTTGTTTATGTTTCCCAGTTTCTAAAGACACTATACCTATGCGGTCCTTTGTGGTTTTGTCATATGTTGTAATAAGTGTGCTTCAATTTTGAAGTATTAACAATGTATCTAAAGTATGGGTCGTTATATAAATCATCAATGTGAGGTAGGGGAAACTTGTTATTTATTGTTATAGCATTGATCTCCCTGTAGTCAATGCACAACCTCATAGATAAATCTTTCTTCTTAACAAAAAGAATAGGGGCTCCCCATGGAGAAACACTAGGGTGAATAAATCATTTATTACTCAAATATTTTAGTTGTTTCTTTAAATCCACTAATTCCACAATGTCCATTCTATAAGGGGACTTTGATATGGGTCTTGAACCAGGAATTAAATCAATGGAAAGATCAATTTCTCATTCTAGAGGATGTCCAAGTAAATCCTTTGGAAATACATTAAAATATTCTTGTACAATAGGTAAATCCTCTGTCTGAAAATTCCTTTACTCACCCATAGTTATTTCACTCTCTTCCTCCCCAATAATTTAATTTAGTAGAGCTATAGGGGGTGTATCTAGATAAGAATCAGATGGTGACATTTCTATTGTAAAGATAAGGTATTCCTTATCATTATCAAAAATTGTAACCTCATTCTTCTTACAATAAATTTTTGCATCATGGTCCAAAAGCCAATCCTCACTGAGGATTATATCAAATTCAATCGTGGGTATAATGATGAGATCAGCGGATAAAGAACATTTATATACCCTAATGGGTATTTATTCATAAAACATTGTTGCAATGATACTTCCCTTAGGATTTTTGATTGATAAATCATTTATTAAATAAAATTGTAAATATCTACATTTCTAAAAAAATGGGAAGATATGAAACAATGCACTAATCCAGAATCAAATAAATCATTGGATAAACTTGAGGAAACCATTAAATTACCTGATATCGCGTCTTTTAGAGCTTTAACCATAGCAGTAATGATCGCATAAGCTTGGCCTTTCTCCCTTGGCATTTTCTGAGGTAAGTTTCCTTGGCACTTATGACATTCATTTGTATAATGCCCCATTTCATTACAACTGTAGCATTCAACATTGATTTCCTCTTTCTTTCCCTTGCAATAATTAGCTTGGTGTCCTTTTTCAACACACTTGTAGTAGACTCCCATTCACTTCAAGCAAGTACCAAGGTGTTTATTACCACATTTATCATAGGATAGATATTCAACTTTTCCCTTCGTCCCCTTATTTCCATTTCCAGAGTGTTTAGTGGTTCTCTTTTTCTCTTTCTTTTATTTAATGTCATAAGACTTTGAGAATTAGTTTTCTATCTTGATAGCACATGAGACAATATCTTCGTATGATGAGAAGGATTTTGAGACTAATGATCGATAGAGAAATGGTTTTAACCCATCAATGAATCAATCAATATTACTCCTTGGCTTACATATAAAATCTTCTGCATGCCTTGATAACCTTGTAAAGTTATCCCTATACTTAGTGACATTCCCATCCTCCTTTTGCCTTAGACTAAGAAATTGTATTTCCATATCCACTCGATGGTCACACAGAAATTATTTTTCTAAGAAAATATAATTAAACTCCATCTGTTCCATATTTTATAATTCTTCATCTTCCTTTTTGTTTTGAATTAATGAAAACTATTGATCTGCATCTCCCGTGAGGTGATAAACTGCCATGAAAACCTTTCCCTTTCGCTACTCCCCAAATCATAAAATATTTTCTTTAAGGAACTTATCCATTTATCAGCTATAAACGGATTTGTAGTCCCATTGAATGTTGGTGGTTTTTTACTCATGAATCAGTCTAACATTGATCTTCTGCATTGTGGATCAAGGTGCTCCATACGGTTTAGTTTATTATTTATAACCAGAGTGAGTTGTCCGAGTATGGAGATAAGATGATCGACACCAGTTGCATCACCAGCTCCACTATAATTATCTTGAGTAAGAGGGAAATCCGTACATGGATTACGTAGATTGATATAGTTTCCAATCCTTCCACTATGCACCATTTCTAAATAATGGCATGCACTACATTAGTTTATGATTCACAATTCATAACTCAAAAATTTTAAAACACATAACATAAATTGAATAGTTTATGGATATAATCCATAATCATAAAAATGTTTTCTTTAAGGAGGTATATACTCATAAATCCTTCATAATGGTTTGTAAAGAAAATGTGAATTATACTAAGCATATCCCTCGGGAGTGTTGTATCCAAGAGTGCAGCAAGGCCCATTGTGGTGTACCAGGATACCCTGGGTCAAGCCCAATACTCATTGACAATGTTTTCACTCCTAGGTACATATGTGGCTGAGTAGCCTCTACCTGACCGTATCCAGACATGGATGTATTTCTTGGAAAATACACAAAATCTCTACATTACCAAAATTATAGAACATTCTTTTATACTAATCCCCAAAGTCTATCTTAGGGTAATGTGCTCTAATTAGAGTTTATCTATATCTAGTTTCCATGTTCTATACTAAACTTCCTTTGATAAAAACTGTAATACCTCGAGCCCAATTACCCAGATTCGGTGCATTATTACATACCATTTTCATGATCACAAGGGATCAAATGCTGAAAGAAAGATCAATTTAGTAGCCTTAGAAGTACTAGATACATACATAAGTTTTACAAAACATCATGAAATAAAAAAAACAACATTTTGTCTCTATTGACTACATTCATATCCCTTAGCATATCCCTGCTAGTTAACCATAAAATATTTCTTCACATCCTTGTAAAAATAAAACATAGAAAGGGGTGAGCTCAGATGCTCGGTAAGGATAATAATAAAGTGGAAACTTTCGTAAATAAGCATGAACATTTAAGGAAATGTATAAAACTAAAACAAAAGAATTTAAACATAAAATTTTGTATAATATGGAAAAGATATATCCAATAATTTTATTTACTTATTCACAAGGATATTCTACAAGTCGAATAATCACATGTAATATCAATAGCTAATTTCCCAATGATGTAATGCATAATTCCAGACATCATAAACACATAGTAATGGCCTCATGCCAAGACTAAAAGTATGATTTTGTCAAGGCCTTGTGCCAAGACACTAGTTTGTCTCATGAGACCAACCGATGCATCGAGGAGCTATAGTGGGCTACACCCATCACTTACTAAGTCCAATGCATTCCTCATATAAAAAGGTTGAAACATAACATAAACATTCATATTAAAACTAGCATACAAAATGTTAATACTTTAACCATAAACAATGAATGGTATAAAAATAACACACCCATAGTCAAACATATAAAAAAACCTTCAATACAATATGGAAGATTTGTATCATAATAAATCAACTTCAAACAAGTATAAAATCCATTAAAATATGTTGACAAAGATGAAATCAAAACTATTTGAGAGAAATATCTATTTCCATTTTGAATTCATTTAAAAGTCATGTAATTATAAAAGAAAAAATTTGTTTGAAAAATATTATTATAAACTTGTAAGGGAGGATTAAAAGGTCTTATGATGGTGGAGAATAATCGCACCCGCCATATAATTTAAAAAAACATTCTTACCTTAATTTGTCGAAAAGGTCAAAAAGTACCTTGTTTGGGAAACGACGGAAGGATTACTTTTAATTTTTTTTATAAAAAGTCAAAAAAAGGTATAAATTACTATAAAACATAGTCTAGTAAATAGTAAAAATGTTTTGAAATACATTTTTAGGAAACACAGATGTGGATGATAAAGAGGTCCCAGTAGACACTTACGTAAAAGCAACCTCAGATAATAAACAGGTTGTGAAATTAACCATTATCTTGTACTTTTCCTTGGTCAAGGGTACATTAAACTAATATATAATAGTTAAATCATTGTTATTAAATTATACAAGAACTAAATACATAATTATGATATCATATATGATCTTAAAATATTTTTTTGTTAATAATATTTTATTAGTGTCATTGTTTTTGGTGTTCACAGATTCGTTTTACTTTATATGTTTTGTTACGTAAGTCATGTTTGTTATGGATAAGATGTATTTGATTCATATCAATAACGATATAATGTTCTTAAATGTTATTTTTAATAATAAAATGAAAATTATTCTTTAATGGTTGTTATGGGGAATGAATGTCACTGCGTTCATGGAGACGGTAATCCGTACTACGGACGAACGCTACTTCCATTTCATTTTTTTTATTTTAAAAGAAAAGAAGACCAAATGATACATAGGTATATTATTATTACAGTATAAAATAATATTATATATATGTTACGTAAGTTCATTAACACCATCCTTTATACATTCCATGTATGGTATGAACGAGTCATATCATTTTGAGGGGGCAGTAGTCCGCACTTCCTCAAATGAAATTATCATATATATACAACATGAAAATAATAAAGGTATGCTACAAAAGAGAATTAAAGAAGATTATAGATAAAATAAATATCATAAATATCACATATAATTACAATTCCATCATAATGACCACCATAAGAGGTGGTAGTAGAAGATTGAACAATCATCATTTTGTGAGGCAGTAGTTCACTGTCCACAGAAACATTATGTTCTATACCCATTAGATGGAGGTGTATGTAAGTATAGTTTAAATACATATAAAAACAACCTAGTATTTTGAGTATACTTGTTTTTTTATAGAAGAGAGGAATAAAGAGAGTTTAGTGGGTTGGAGAAGTTAAAAAAAAAGAAAAGAACTTAAGAAGAGATGTTACCTTTAAATTGGGTAACTCCCTTCGGTTTGAACCAAAAGGCTTTCTTGAAGTGCCTTCTGCCTAATGTAAGGATTCTAAGAGGAAGATAGGGATATAGGGAGCTTAATTGAGCAGATTTTGGATGAGTCAAGGGGCATGAGAGGTGTTAGAAATGGGTTAGAGTTGAGGTATTTTTATAAGGGGGAAGAGGGGCTCTTTAGGAATGATTGAAAATATTATTTTATTATATAATGATTGTAGGTTTATAAAGGTCCCAAACTCATTAAAGTATAATATAAGATTAATCATGTTCTATATAAAATAATCCAATATTAAATGGACAGGTTTTGTATACTATTTTAATTTTTATAATCTCATTTAATTAAATCATTCTTTAATGAGGTAAACACTGCATCATTATTTTATAATAAATAATTTCATTTATTTGATGTCTAAAAATTATAAAAAAATACCATGATGTAGGAAATATTTTTATGTTTATAATTAATATTTAAAGTAAAAAATATAACTTATATAACCCATTGTAAAAATAGTTTTACTAAGAGATATATGTTTTTGTCATTTTTGTCTTTACTTTAAATTAATTAATATAAAGTGTCATTATCACTCTCAAGTGGCTCCATGGGGTTCCAAAATGGACTCGAAGATGACCATGGTCAGACATGTATAAATGAATAAAAATAGGACACATGTTATTGTAACAACCTGAATCTGGAGCCACATAACCGGTGCCTCGTACCCGGTTCGCCACATAACCTCAAGTGCGTTTCCCCAAACGCCCGAGGCTGCCGACTAGCAGCGAGGGCCTTGGTGAGTCAATGGGGAAACTATGCCCTCATTTGGTAAGGTATGCAGTGGAAGAATAAACATAATCAATAGCAGAAGTACTAAACATCATACGATAACTGAACTAAAAGTAGAAGCAATGTCTGATATAATAATGATGAAGTACAGTACATGTATGTATGGAAAGTAGTAAACAAATCAACGTGCTGAAATACAACTGAAACCAAAGTAATAAATGTAAACAAAAACTCCAGTAGCATCGCGAGCCAAAGCCTTGTCCCATGATCACCAGCTCCAACCAGGAATCAAGTACCTGATGTAGAAGGTCCAAAATCCCTATCTACACCTGCAACCATATAAACTGTTTGGGTCGAAAAGAAGGACCCAAACAAGGTGTGAGACTAATCCTAGTAGGAAACCACCATAGGATTTGTGCCCTACTATCATTGAGTAATATAACAAAAGTAAAGGAAAATAAATACAGTAATAAACTAGGAGTACACCAGTAAACAATCCTACCAATTACCATTCACATTCATTTAACTAAACGACCAAGGAAGACTAGCAAAGAATTCTATTCCAAGGTAAGAAAGTAACATAGCTGGTATAACAAAAGTCTACCGAAACACAAGCAGTACAGAACCCAAGATTTTTCTTTGGCTTGGTGGACTCGTCATAACCAACCAACAAATAGAAAAACTGACTCTCTAGGTGGATCCTACTCACAGACCCCTCTAGTAAAAATATCATACAAGGCACATACACTATGGGAAGCTCTCACCGTCAATTCACCTATGGTCTTGAAATGATAGCTACAGACTCTTTGAGGAAGCACTTACATATAATTCCTCTTGTGGTCACGATACATGCGTAAACTAAGGACACTCTTGGGAAGCACAAAGTCCAATTCTTGTAGGTCCTGCGTAAGAAACTAATTTATAACAGACTCTCTAGGGAATCCCTTAATCATAAATTCCCTCTTTAGTCTACCGCACTAGGTTGACACAGCGCTAATCAATCTAGTCGTGCGTAATCGACTGTCAGCAACCCTAAGTAAGTACACAACTACTTGTCTATTAGATAAAATGCATCAATAGCATATAAATAGCAGGAAACACTTGCAAACTATTATAACAAGTAAACTAGCCATTGCAATAGGGTTTGCCTCACAGGAAAACAGTGCCGAACGATGATAAACAACCAAACAGGGAGAAACCACCCATGGGGTGATCCTAAAACATGAAATCAAACATATATTAGAAGAAAATAATAAAAATATAACAAGAAATCTAGGGAAAATAAATAATAGGACCAAAATCCTCAAACCGGGATACCCGATACATGGGTATCAAACACTTTTGCAACCAAAACTCAAAGAACTTCGATGTAGGGCAACAAAACACCTACCTAGATCCTCGATGATCAATATACACGAAACTAGACCTATGAATCATCTTATAATGGAGTAGATCTACAAAAACATCTAAAACGTTCAACCTCAGAAAACTCACATGAGAGGAGGAATCAAAAAATGAGACCAAAGATGAACCAAGAGCTCACCACTGTGATTCTTATACAATCGACGGAGATTGATTTGGAAAACTGGTGACGGATCAGCGGATAAGAGAAGAATCAGCCTCCTCGGACAATCTGGACAGAATTAGGTAGAGAATAAGACGTTAATTAGCATTAGGCGTGACCCCGGTCTGATTAATAAAATAAAAAGAAAAGTACACGGCATGTACTTTTAAAGTACACGGCGTGCAGTGAGTTTTTCTGTACTCCGCCAAAATTGGACTCCATGTCACCCCTACACACCGTGTGTGTGGCCCAGACATGACCATCACAGGGCTTTGAGCGGGATAAGAGTACACGGTGTGTACTCAGAAAATACACGGTGTGTACTTCAAAAATTTCCAAAAACTTTATTTATCCCAAAAACTCTAGAAAAAGGAAAAACCTACCTCAAACGAAGATCTGGGTTCTTACAAAATTCCCCCCCTTAAAAAAATTCGTCCCCGAATTTCCCTAATGAGGCGTAGAAGAAGAATCCTCGAACAACTCTGGCCACTGCAATCACACATTAGCCTCCCTTTCCCATGTCTCGTCCTGTATACGGTCGTGCTTCCATAGCACCTGTACCTGATGAATAGACCTGCCACAGAGTAACTTAAACTATGATCAACAATCCTGATAGGATGCTCCTTGAAATATGCATCCTGCTCCAACTCAACCTTCTCGGGTTGAAAAACATGATACGGGTCTGAGAAATACCGACGAAGTTGAGAAACATGAAAGATGTCGTGCATATCCTGGTACCTCTGAGGTAAATGCAACCTGTAACAATCCAGCCCAACTTTCTCTAGAATCTCAAACTTCCCGACGTATCTTGGTGAGAGTTTCCCCTACCTCATAATCCCCTTATGTACCAACCTCGGGGTAACAAGCCGGAAAACCTGATCTCTGACCTTGGACTCCAAAGGTCATCTCGGCTGATAAGCATATGACTTCTACTGAGACTGTGAAACCGCTATTCTCTTCCAAATAAACTCTATCTGCTCTAAGGTCTCCAGAACATGACGAGGTCCTAGAAAGCTGCCTCTCCTACCTCCAGCCAGCATAAAGGTGATCGACATGGCCTACCGTACAAATCCTTGTAAGGTGATATCTGAATAGTCACCTGAAAACTATTGTTGTAGGTGAACTCCACCAGAGTGATATGCTTCTCCCAAGTACCACCAAAGTCTAGAATGCATAATCGGAGCATATCCTCAAGCACCTGGTTCATACACTCGGACTGGCCATCTGTCTAGGGATGGTATGTTGTACTCAAAATTACCTGCGTACCCAAAGCCCTCTGTAGCCCCTGACAGAAGTGCGAAGTAAAATGCGCATCCCTATCTGAAAAAATGGAGTGTGGAACTCTATGCAGACGTACAATCTCTCGGATGTACAACCGTCCCATCTCATCAACACTGAATGTCTCCTTGATCAGCAAGAAGTGTGCAACCTTCGTGGGCATGTCCACTACAATCCAAACCGCATCACTTCCTCAAGGTGATCTTAGTAATCCTGTCATGAAGTCCATATCGACATCATTCAATTTCCACTTAGGAATGGGTAACTACTGTAAAAGACCTGCTGGTCGCTGTTGCTCTACCTTCACCTGCTGACAGGTGGAACGCCACATAAAAAAACCAGCCACATCATTCTTCATACCTGGCGACCAATACTTGCGGTGTAAGTCTCGGTACATCTTGGTGACACTAGGATGAACTGCCCAAGCTGTAGCATGAAACTCCCACATCAGCTCCTCACGTATGTATGCTGAAACCCCTACGCGACCATGAAAACATAGCACCTCATCATCGCCCATTGTCCACCCTGGAGTAGGGTCTCCATCTAACACACCCTCCATTAGGACTAGGCCTTCTGGGTCTAGTAAAATCCTCATTCGAACTCGATATAAAAGAGTAGAGGTAATAGCTACAGAAGAAAGAACCATCTGTACCCGTCTGTCGTGCACCTCGAAATGAATCTCAAAGAACAGAGCCATTAGTTTCCACTCACTACTGGCCTCTTGAACTGCCTGTAATTGAGTCTTCCTGCTCAGTGCGTCTTCCACAACATTTCCTCTCCTAGGCATATAAGCAAGCTCAATGTCGAAAGACTGTAGGTACTCGTCCCACCTTCGCTGTCTCAAATTCAAGTCACCCTACATGAATATATACCTAAGTCTCTTGTTGTCAGTATATACAACAAAATTCTCTCCCATGAGATAGTGTCTCCAACAACGCAAGGCATGAACAACTGCAGCCAACTCCAGGTCGTGCGTAGGATAGTTCTTATCATGTAGCCTCAACTACCGAGATCCGTATGCAACAACATGATCTTCCTGCATAAGAACTGCTCCAAGACCAAATCCAGATGCATCACAAAAAACTGTATAACTCTTGCCTGGCTCTGGCAGGACTAGATTCAGTGCTGAAGTCAATCTCCCCATCGGCTCCTTGAAGGGTGAATTGCAAGCTTCTGACCAAACGTACTTCACACCTTTCTTAGTCAAGCCCGTCAACGACACTTCTAAGTGTGATAATTCCTGTATAAACGGCCTGTAATAACCAGCCAGTCCCAATAAACTCCATACCTCAAAGACATCCTTCGCCTGCTCCCAGGTAACTATTTCTCTCACCTTCTCTAGTTCTACTGATAATCCTGTCTTTGAGATGAAATGGCCCAGTAAGTGAATCTCATCCACCCAGAAGTTTCACTTTGAGAGCTTAGCATATAACTGATCCTCTCTCAGTGTACTCAATACGATCTCAAGATGGGTTCCATGGTTGTGTCAAGTGTGAGAGTACACCAAGATATCGTCCACAAAGACAACGACGAAAGAGTCCATGTAAGGATGGAAAACTATGTTCGTCAGCACCATGAAAACTTCCGGTATGTTCGTGAGACAGAACAACATAACCAGATACTCGTACAGACCATACCTTCTTTGGAAAGCTGTGAGAGGTATATCAGATGGTCTGACCCGCAACTGATGATAGCTTAATCTCAAGTCGATCATCGAGAATACCCTGGCTTCTCGAAGCTGATCAAAAAGATCATCAATCCTTTGCAAAGTATATCAGTTCTTGACCGTCAACTGGTTCAGCTTCCGATAGTCCACACAAAGCCGTAAGGTACCATCCGCCTTCTTCGCAAAAAACACAGGCGAACCCCTAGGGGAAGTACTCGGTCAGATAAAACCCTTCGCCTACAACTCCTCCAACTACTTCTTGAGCTCTTGCAACTCAGGCGTAGCCATCCTATAAGGAGGTATGGATACCGATGCTTCTCCTAGAATAATCTCAATAAAGAAGTCTACCTCACCCTCTAGAGGAAACCCTGAAAAGTATTCAGGAGAGATATATGGAAAATGGTAAACTACCATAGGGAAGTCCATCTGAGAAGTCCCTTGATCATCTACATATAAACTAGAAATCAAGTCTATAACACTGCCCAACACATGGTGCTCTAGTCTAGCTCTGCTTTCCTGGACATCCCATTCGCCCTTGTGAAGAAAAGACATGCCCTCTGGTGACGTGAAACTCACCCTGCAGTGATAAAAATTGAAAAAGGCCTGAAAAGGAAGTAGCTAGTCCATTCTGAGAATGACATCATAACTCATCATCTCAAGGACATAAAGATCCCACAAGAATTGACACCCACCAACCTCAAGGGGGCACTCCTTGCACTGACGCACACTAGTAGTTCTCTATCCCAAAGGAGTATCTAGTGCCAAAGTATCCTCAGAAGTGAAGATAGTAAGTTTAAGGCTCTCCACAGTGTGCACATAAATAAAGCTATGAGAAGCTCCGTTATCGAAAAGTGTAGAAGATAAAACTGAGGATACTAGGATCATAACTTGAACTATAGAAGGTCCAGGATCCTGCTTCCGATGAATCTGCTCTACTACAAACATCTGTCCAGTACCGCAGCCCTGTGTAGCAGCCTGATATCCCTGAGCTGATCCTCCCTGAGCCTGACCACTGCATCCGCAACCTCTACCCTGGCCTGAACGACCTGAAAAACTCGAGCCCCTAGTCTGCTGCGGAACTGGTAATCCTGCTCCTGTATGAGGAGTAGAAACTGATCCTCCTTCACTAGGTACTGGAAGAAGAACCTTGCAAAAACGTTGTAGATGACCCATCTTGCCACAATCTTAGCACTACACTGGATCTCTCCGGCACTGAGGCTTCCTATGACTGCTCTTTCCACACTAATAGCACACCACCTGGTTGACAGAAGGAAGATCCCTTCTACCAGAAGAAATACCTCGCTTCCTTGAGTCACCTCGAGTAGACTCTCAGTGGAACTTCCTGCTGTCAGTATGAAATGAATCAGACTTGGATTCTGAACCCCCCTAGTCAACAGCTCCAGTCTCCCATAGATTACATTCAGTGATCAGTTCTTGGTTGACTATTAGGGTAATTGAAGTCATCTGGAAGAAGTTCACCTGTGATCTGATCTCTGGTTTAAGGCCTTCCTCAAACTTCCTTGCCAAAAACAGCTCGTTATTTCCCAGAATGGGAGTGAAATGCTGTAACTCAGTGAAGCAGGAGGAATACTCCCTAACCGAAAGAGTACCCTGCTCCAGGTTCATAAAATCAATGGATCCGCCGGCCCTCAACGTCGTCGAATAGAAGTAGTCATAGAACGTAAGCTAGAACTCATCCCAAGCCATAGTCCGTTGGCGCCCTGCCTGTGAGACTACATCCCACCATCTCTTGGTAGAATCTTGTAGCATGTAAGTCGCAAGATTCACCCTTCTTTCTATGGGTGTATCCAAATGATCGAAGATGGATATAATGGTTTCTAGCCCTGACTCTGAAGCCTGAGGTCCTCCATCCCCGGTGAAAGTGGGAGGATGCTGTTGCTGGAAGACTCGCGTCAGATCTTCCATAGACGGGGTAGGATGCTGAGCTCCCTAGAAGGTCTGCATGAATCTCACGAAACCCTCTCTAAACTGAGCATCATCACCAGTGTTTGGAATCACTGCAGGTGCCATGTACGGAACGATCGGCGGAACTACAGGTAGTCCCTGGTCTGCCGTATTAGGTGTACGGTCACTGCCTGGTTCCTGACGTGCAACAGGAGGACGTCTTGGTGCCATAGCCCTCAAAGGTCAAAAGCACACCTCAGATTTAGGATTAAAAATGACAGAAAACACAAGGGTAAAAAAATGGGAACAGGAGAGAGAAACACTTAAGTTTTCAAAACAGGACTATACGACATGTATTTAAACTACACAGTTTGTTTGTTAAGCCTTGCACATGGGCATGTAACTCTGCCCCCACTGGTCGTGTAACATCCCAGACTACATGGCATGTTGTCCCAAAACACGACGTGTACTTGAACTCCACTCCCTTGCCCGAGTCTCTTTACACGGCTAACCTACACGGTCCTCCGAATTCTAAACTACACGGCGTGTTCACTAAGGACACGAAATGTACTAGACAGGCTTCAGAGACCCATGTAGTGGTTAAACGGCCAGCTACACGGCTAAACCTTATACGGCGTTTTTTGAACAAACACGACATGTATAAGAATAGATAACACCGACCCATGTTGTTCGTGACACAGATGGGTACCCAGAAGAAAACTACACAGCGTGTCCATATGGAACACACCATGTACTACACGCATTTCCCCGACCCATGTTGTTAGTGACACGGCCAGGTACCCAGAAGAAAACTACACAGCGTGTCCATATGGAACACGACATTTACTACAAATGTTTCCTAGACCCGTGTTGTTAGTGACACGACCGGGTACACGGTTGACTACTACACGACGTGTACTTATCGTACACAGCATGTCCCTGAAGACTCTCTGACACCCCGTATCTCTGTTCACACAATTAGTAACACGGTTTAAAAACTACATGGCATGTATGAATAAAGTACATGTCGTGTATTCTTGGTTTTTCCTGGTAGTAGCTTAGAAACTGTACCGAACCCCAGAAACAGTGAAAAACAAACATCTATGTGCCAAATTCCGATCCGTGTGGGACAATACTCCCCGAAAATCAAAGCATGGAATCATAACCATGCACATAACAAGTAAAAAATCATAAAAAGTATGTTCATCACAACAAGTATCACAACAACATGCATAATTTATCACGACATCTACCATAACTGCATGAAATTCTATTGCACCCTAGATGGCATGGTAAAATGCATGGCATTTGCTTTCTTACCCAGTGCCTATATGAGGAATGAGATGGAACGCCCTCATCTCATCGGTTTGCAACAGAATAGAACCAAAATCATATAAACTATAATAACACAAAACATGTGCATCACCCAACGGTGAAATATAATAAACTGTAACACTTGTAAAAACTGAAAATTCCAATTACGAGGTAATATAGGTTTTCCCGGTCCATGGGTTAATTACTCCTAGGCATAGTTAATTACTAACTAACCATTTCTTCCTATCCCTGTCTATTGTCTCAAAACATTAAGGCAATAGAAAAGAAGAAAACGACTCTGATAACACTTTGTAATGACCCGAATCCAGTGCCACATAACCGGTGCCCCGTACCAGATTTTCCACATTACCTTAACTGCGTTTCCACAAACGCCAGAGGCTGCCGACTAGCAGCGAGGGCCTTGTTGAGTTATTGGGGAAATTATGCCCTCATTTGGTAAGTTATGTAGTGGAAGAATAAACATAATCAATAGCGGAAGCAGTAAACAACATATGACAACCGAACTAAAAGTAGAAGCAATGTCTGATATAATAATGATGCAGTATGGTACATGTATCTATGGAAAGCAGTAAACAAATAAACGTGCTGAAATACAACTGAAACCAAAGTACTAAACGTAAACAACAACTCTAGCACCATCGCGAGCCAAATCACGGTCCCATGCTCTCCAGCTCCAACCAGCAATCAAGTACCTGAGGTAGAAGGGCCACAATCACTATCTACACCTACAACCATATAATCTGTTTGGGTCGAAAAGCAGGACCGAAACAGGGTGTGAGACTAATCCCAGTAGGCAACCACCACAAGATTTGTTCCTTACTGTCTGTGAGTAATATAGAAAAAGTAAAAGAAAATAAATACAGTAATGAACTAGGAATACACCAGTAAACAATCCTACCAATTACCATTCACATTCATTTAACTAAAAGAACATGGAAGACTAGAAAAACATTCTATTCCAAGGTAATAAAGTAACACAACAGGTATCACAAAAGACTACCAAAACACAAGCAGTACAGAACCAAGCTTGTTATTTGGCTTGGTGGACTCATCACAACTAACCAACGAATATAAAAACTAACTCTCTGGGTGGATCCTATTGGAATACCTCTCTAGTCAAAAGATCATACAAGGAAGAGACACTCTGGGAAGCTCTCACCGTCAATTCCCCTATGGTCTTGCAACGATAGCTACAGACTCTCTGAGGAAGAACTTACGTCTAATTCCTTCTGTGGTCTCCATACGTGCGTAAAATAAGGACACTCTTGGGAAGCACAAATTCCAATTCTTATAGGTCCTGCGTACAAAAATAATTTTTAATAGACTCTCTAGGGAAGCCCTTAATCGTCAATTCCATATTTAGTCTACCGCACCAGGTTCACATAGCCCTGAGCAGTCTAGTCGTGCATAATCGACTGTCAGCTGCCCTAAGTAAGTTCACAACTACTTGGCTAATAGCTAAAATGCATCAAAATCATATAAACAGCAGGAAACACGTGAAAAATGTTATAACAAGTAAACTACCATTGTAATAGGGTTTGCGTCACAGGAAAACGGTGCCGAACGACGATAAATAGCCAAATAGGGAGAAACCACCCATGGGGGGATCCTCAAACATGAAACCAAACATATATTAGCAGAAAATAATCATAATCTCACAGGAAATCTTGGGAAAATAAACAATAGGACAAAAATCCTCAACCCGGGATACCCGATACATGGGTATCCGACACATTTGCTACCAAAACTCAAAGAACTTCGACGTAGGGCAACAAACCACCTACCTCAATCCTCGATGATTGATATAATTGAAAATCGTCCTGTAAATCATCCTATAATGGAGTATATTTAAAAAAACGTCTAAAATGATCAACCTCAAATAACTCACATGAGAGGAGGAATCAGAAAAAGAGACCAAAGAAGAACCAAGAGCTCACCGCTACGATTCTTCTGCAATCAACGAAGTTTGATTTGTAAAACTAGTGATGGATTAGTGGCTCTGAGAAGAATCAGCCTCCTCGAATGCTCTGGATGGAATTAGGCGGAGAAGAAGACGTTAATGAGCATTAGGTGCGACCCCGGTCCGATTAATGAAAGAAAAAGAAAAGTACATGGCTTGTAGTGGTTTTTTTTGTACTCCTCCAAAATAGGCCTCCACGTCACCCCTACACACCATGTGTGTGGCCCGGACAAGGCCATCACACGGCTTCGAGCGAGAGAAGAGTACACAATGTGTACTAAGAAAATACATAACGTTCACTTCAAAAATTTCCAGAAACATTATTTTTTCCAAAAACTCTAGAAAAAGGAAAAACATACCTCAAATGAAGATCCGGGTTCTTATAGTTATTGTAATTTAATATTATTATAATAATATTGTTTTACCCTTATTTACCAGATCTACCCTTTAACCAAGGTAAATAAAATATTTACTGAAGTAAATATTCAAAATGTATAAAAATAAAAGTTACATATTTACAAAATTTGGACCTCCTGATTCAAAATATGGAATCCATTTTTACAAATTCAAAACAAATAAGTGGTAGAAATTACTTTAAAATTAATACCCATTGTAAAAAAAATGTGTTTTTAAGAAATAATAACCATCAAAAGATTAACACTTGTTTTTGTTCAGTTTAAATGTAAAATTACATCCAATAAACTAAATTATATTAAATGATAAAAAATATAATCTAATGATACTTTAAAACCACTCAAATTTATAATTTAAAACTATAAATTATTTCGATTAAAAAAGTTGTTTTTAATTAAAATTTAGTATATTTTCACTATTCATAAATAATTGAAGGTTTTTAGAAAAGTTCCAAAAATTCACCGTCAGCTAATTTTGATATTCTAAATCCAAAAATATAGTCCATTTTGAAACATAATATTTATAAATTTCAAAAAGTGGGCATTACTATTCATAACGGCTAGTTTGATTGGTCGTGATGTGTTAGAATCTCGAAGTTGCGTACAATGCAAGCTATTGCATTATTCAAAGGGAAATTTACCATGGAAGCTTGGGGCGTTACATGTATGAATCTGGGTATTGATGTGATGTAGTTTCTATATGAGGTTCATAGGCACCCATATTTTGATGGGCATGCATATGTATATATGATGCAGGTTAATTTGAGAAATTGATGAGATGTGGGATATTTTGATGTGGGTTTATTCTAGATTCTCTTTTCTATTTATCTCTCCATATGGAGTGGTAAATCCATGGGATCCCTTTTTTCCTATTTTTAGGGAATTCATTAGAAACACCATTTTCTTTTAATTCAGATCAATTTGGAGGACAATATCAAATGAGTGAGTGCATACTAGTACAAGGTTGGTGGTTCCTAGATTTCACCTTGATTTTGTAAGTGTTTTGGGGGTGCGTTCATATACACTATGTGGGTTGTTTGACAACGAAGCTAATTAATTAAATAAATTATTATTAAATTGTTCTAATGAATACATGATATGCATATTGGCATGCTCTTGCTCCACTACGATTGGTTAAACCAGGTAAGAGGTTTGGAATAACTTGCAAAGTTTAGGCCGAGTGTAAATTTGAACTAAATTGAATTGTTATATTGGTTACTTGATTCCATGGGAATGTAATGGTCTTATCCTTAGGATTGAATAGGGTTCTAATTTTCTGGATGGAGACGATGTGGTTTGTCAGGTGGGGCTTGGCTCAGATACTTAGAGTTACGATGATCACCCGGTTGATGTGACTTGGTCATCGGGATTTGAGGTGATGAAGTCTTCAGGACAAGGTCATGGATCTCAAGACTTGAGATGGTGTTGACCATAATGCTTTTAGGGACATGGTCATAGGGTCAGTTACTCTAACACCAACTATAATGACATTAACATTTCATACATTAATATAAAATATGAGTAGATTAATATTCTTTACATAAAAGAAATAAATTAAACATAAATATGGAACAATTCATTAATTTTATGGAAAATGATTTCACTGTGAAAACATCAAGATTATTTCTGTGATTGAGTAGACACAACATCATTTCTCTTCCTACAAAGGCATTTCACATGGATAGAAATCTTCTAAAACAAATGAGCACTACAAGGAATAATGAAAATGAAGTCAACATTTCATTATATAATTTTTTGTTAAAAAAGACATATTATATCATAACAATACCTTTAAATCTTTCAAAGGGTTTCTTTGGTCTAGATATAAGTTAATAAAAAATGTAATGATTCTTTTTACACTTTACTACTATTGGTTAACTACTTTTTAGAATAGCATCTAATCTGAACTTCCGATCCGAAATCCCTCTGATGCTCTCATCAGACACCATCTCTACGATATCATCATTCATAGTTCACTTTTCCTTCTCTTCCTACACCCATTTAACAAGTAAATGGGTGCAATAAGAGAAGTAAAAGTGAAAGATGAATGATGATATCTTAGAGATGATGCCGGATGAGTACATCACAGGGATGCCAAGTCGGATGTTCAGATCAGATGGTATGGTAAGTGGTAGTTAACCAACAATTGCGAAGAATCATTTGTTTTGTTATTAAATTTGTGTGTGTTGCACAACCAATATTCTATTAACACACTACATCAGTATAAACACCTACATAAATGAAAAAAATATAGAATATAAATGATCCATACCATAATAGATTAGGTCTAGTGCTTTTGGAAACATGGAAAATTAAATAAATAGTTTACATGATTCTCTCATTAAGTTATAATTTACTAGAGAAACAAATCATTTCTAAAACCATTATTTACAACCTAATTATATAAAACATAATAAAGGGTGATTATATATGCTCAATAAGTGTAAAAAATGGATATATCAATTGATTATATAAGGATAACATAAGTATTATGCATTCAACTTCATCTTATATGTGTACAATATTCTATCAGGTATGCTACCCATTAGTTTATAAAAACATCTATACCATCTTGTCAATATGAGTTTTTTCAACAGTCATGGTAGTACTAAATAAATTTAAATACACAAAGGATTAATAAATATTTTAAATTAACTAGTAATTATTTTCAAAAATACCTTTTCAGGGTTTCTAGTTTGTTGATGAAATACGATCTCTTTCATAAATTTAAAAACATAATAACCGCACTCTTTTTCATTTGTTTATTTTGGACATTGCAGAAACATTGAAAAAAATAAGTAATTTGTTTTGATATGTGTTTGGATAGTTCAATATTATTATATATACCCGGATACTTTTCCAGTTCTAGATCTTGTGGTTGTTCTTGTCCTTAGGCCCTGGATTCATTCCACGAAGTAGATGATATTGATGCACTGAACTATCATAACAGAATCCTAAAAAAAAGAAAATATAAATTATATTACTAGTTTTTAGTTCTAAAATGTTGGATCTAGTGTATTAGAAATATAAAAATGTCATCATGCCTGGTCGGTTTGTTTCATATCCATGCATTGAATCCAGAAAATAAATATTTGGAGTATCCAAATTGACCGCAATAAGAATCCAATGGTACCTAAAAACAAAAAAAATAATAAGTAATGAAATAAATGAAACTATAGTTGATATGATTAAATTATAGAGTTTTACCCCTGGATCCTTGGTATTAATAAGAGTTTGTCATCCTTAATTTTGTTTTCAAATGATTTTAGTAGTGATGAAATTACTTCACCCACTTTATCAGAATTTATTTCTTCTTTTGAAGAGGTCATGTGAGGACTAACGAGTCCAAATTTTTGTTCATAGGTAAATCCCTTAAATTGTTTTTCATATAAACACCTATGAAAAATATGAAATGTATTTAGTCATAATTATCATAGTATATCAGATTTTGTAAAATCAAATCAGGAAAACACACCTCATGTATACATTTACAATTAAGGCACCTAGCCATTCATACTTGAGGATTTCATTTACATTTTTATAACTAATGAAATCATATTTTTCCTCTCCATACAAATTTTTTTCAAAATAAACTATGTGAGTATTTCCATATATCAACTTTTTATCCCCATGAGCCTGCAATGATATTAAATGTGGGTATAAAACGGGCGGGGTGAAGGTGATCTCAATATATTTTTTCAATCGGTTGATTGATCCTTGAGATAGTTTTGAGCCGATCTTTCATTTCACCCCCTTCTCTTTGTCATTCTGTAATGACATTCATCATTTCATACATTTTTTCATTAAAGTTTAAAGGTTCATCTTGAAAAATAAATTGGGAATTAATACCTCCTCATCGACATGTTTTTTACAAGAATTGATTTCCATGCGATGAATGTTCTAACACCTTGTTTGTTCATATGAATGTTGTCATTGTCATTTGGAATAGGTAGCTCAGCACTCGGATCCTTAGTTATGTTAATCGACAATCTAACATGTTATATTGGAAGTTGTCTATTATGCATCATGTCATTCTGAATATTGAACACCATAAACCTCGCTACAAGGCAATAGGTGGGAGTTTATAGATATAAATCATAGTCATTTTCACCCTATAGAATATTAGTATAGGAAAGGAATAAATGTCTATGTGATTCACATTTCTTAGAAACAATTATCAGAACATTGATTACCTTAGCTAAGTTAGGGTTTTTAGGGGAAGGACTCGCCTCAAAGATGATGGGGGTGGGGCGGGATCTTCACACACAGGTTGTTGTTAAGTTGATTATTCTCTTTTCCTCCCCCATAAAACTTTCTATAATCTCTCTCTGGTATTGTAATTATTCTTTAAACATAGCTATTATTTCTCTCATCTTTTTCATTTCCTCATTTTGATCATCTGCTTTTTTTTCTGAAAATATGTTTGGGGTGTCACACCAAAACCTGCACCTCTGACGTGGCCATATGGTTCCTACTATTTCAAGGCTGTTGAAAGTATGTATTCATCTGGTGCGGGTGTTGTTTCTTCCTTTGACTATGTCCGATAGAAAATATAGGAAAAGAAGTATTCATTGTTATGTAATAGTGATTTAAAGCTAATAAAATTTATATTATGTCATACTTACTCATGTTTCCCACACTTTTTGTGTGTTTTCATTTATTAGTATCCCCTCTTTATTTACATGAGCCTCCTTCCATTGCACATGGTGTGGGATGGAAGTGGATTTCAATTTAGATTCATCAATATACATATAAATAGAGGAACATGGTTATGGTGTTGTTTTATGTCACATAAAAGTACTAGGGTAGATTTAAAACACATACTAATTTTTTCTCAAGTGAAGCATATCCCATAATTTCTTTATGGTAGATGTATGCTGGTTTTGTTGCATGTTATTTATTTTCAGCACTCAGATGCTGTTTCATAAATAAAAAACTATCCATCAAGGTGATGAATACAAAAAATGTCAAACAACATATTACCAGACACAATGTACCTGAAAATGATTCTCCTCAGGACTGTTTCAAAACACATCCTATGCTCCTAGGGATATTAAGTGTTCATAAAGAGGAGGTGGGTGCATCTTGATTTTCCATTCATCATATTTAAGAGAATATTTCATTAAAAGTTTTCATAAGCCTCTTTGAATCCTTCCTGCAACTCTTAATACATATTCCTTGTGTGATACATCTACTATAAATGCGCTCTATAATAGATGATGAAAAGTATGTCAATGGTTTAGTATTTTATTTTATTTTAATAAATTAATGAAATGATATCATGATGTTATCGTAATATCTTCCCACATAAGTGTCTTATGCTTGGTGAGAACATGGTTCCATGACTATACATCAATCAGCAAGCGTTGCCGAGTGACGATTCCAATGTAGCTACTAAAGAAGGATTTGTTGGGGTTAACATGTTGGCATCGCTTATTCCATCCCACCTCAAATTTGATACCTTTTCCTTTTTTCATGAAGGATATTGGCTAACACTATCAAACTATGAAGCTCTAGTTTTTTTGCACCATTAGGGTTTCATTTACTAGAATTTCCTCAGAGGAATCATCAATATGTCCTTCTAGAGCACTAACATCGACAATGGGAATACCGAAAATAGGTTGGGAAACCTATTATACCTCAGCACTGGGACAAGTAGCAATAGTTTGAGAAACTTGTTGTTTCTCTGCACTGGGACCAGCAACAGCAGGCTGAGAGACCTATTGTGACTCAGGATTGGGCACATCAGAAGTTGCAGAAGTCATTATCTGTAGAAGTGGTTTAACATTTAATTTATATTACATAAAATCAGTAGTGAAAAAATAATTACATAACATAACATAATGTATATTACAATAAACAAAGCACCTAATTATTGGACTCTCTTTTTTCAAAGGATGAAGATATTTTACCCCTCTTTTGACAATGTAAATCCCTTCATTGGGGTATCCTCTGACATAAATAACTATATCTACATCAGTACCACTGTGAAATGATTACAAAGTCCCAATGAAAGGGTCATCCTCCATTGAACTTTCATCTGACCCATCAGTTGTTTTTGTCGATAACAGAATAGTTGTCCAGTTTCAGTTTGTGAGATATGGAACATAAAATAATCTTACTTTTTGTTATTCCATTATAAATGGTTTGTCTTTCTCCCCTTCCTTACTGAAATCAACGTTCACAAATCCCAATTCATCAATTTTAACAACACTCCTGTTATCATCCCACTTGCATTAAAAAATCGGCACTTGGAATTTTTTATAATCCAACTCACATATTTTTTTGATGATAACAAAGTATGAAATATTTTCATAAATTGGATTTCTATCCTTAGCACTGGATACATGCATCGATTTATCCACAAGTGTAACCCCAATATTTTTTATGGAATTTTCTTCCTCATGTTAATTTGTATAGAATGTATAAACATTAACTACATAAGATTTGTAAGATAATACATACACACTTGGTTCTCCATCTATCCATCAAAGTCATTCTGAAATTGAATTCGAATTTTCATCTATATTCTTAAAAATATGGTCCTGAAACCATCTTATAAACTATCTATATTGTGTATCTAATATCCATTTTTCATCACTAGATGGATTCAAATTCCTAGGAATTTCTTTTTGGGTCTGACCATATGGGTCAACATTGAAATTGTTATGCAAAACATAAAGCTGGGTCTACTCTAGATTTGTAATATTGATTATGACAACCTATTTCCTAGAAATTCCTTCACCCTCAAGCCACTCAGCGTGACGAGATTTCGGTAGGCCAAAAGTTTCCACACCAGACAAGTATTCAGTACAGAATTCAATAGCTTCCTCAACAATATATCAATCCGCAATACAACCCTCTGGCCGACTTTGTTTTTTTACATACCCTTTCAAAATATTCATATACCATTCAATGAGGCACATCTATCAACAATGTACAAGACCGCATATTCGAATCTCTCTCACTAAATAAACCATCAAATAAACCATCATATCAAAGAATGTTAGTGGGAAGAACATTTCCACTTCACATAATATGAAGGAAATTTATCTTTCCAAAGTAGGAAATTTCACTGGGTTTATAACTTTTCTGAATAAATATTTGAAGAAGAAACAGAGCTTCATTAATGTATGGAAGACATTATTGTGAAATATGAAACATAAAGCTATAGGAATTACATCTTTCATCAAAACATGGTAGTCATGTGATTCTAGACCATTTAACATTAAATCTCTCATTAAAACGATGTTCTTGATATGTGATGAACACCCCTTTGGAAACGTTACATCATTTAAGAAGTTGAAAAACTATTATCTCTTCTGCTTAGAAAGATTGTAAGTAGTAGGGGGAAGAAATGTTCATTTTTCACCCTTCACTGGTGCCAACTATTCTCATATTCCCATCTCAACCATGTCCAATATAGCCTTAATTCCATCCTTTGTTTTATCGGGTGGATTTAGCAATGTTCCGATGACACTATCACATACATTTTTTCAATATGCATAACATCAAGAAAATTTATGACATACAAAAAATTCTAATATGATAATTTAAAAAAAACTGATCTCTTTTTCCAACCGGTTTTCATAAGGTTTTCCAAAAATGGTTGACCAAAATTAGTTTCCACACCTTTTAATTTCTCAAAAAATTGATCACCATTTAGTGGAGATTGTGATGTATGTTCTTATGAACTTTCATTGAGTGATGTCGTCCATGATTAGTATATATGTCATTGGGGTAGAAATCTATGATGTCCTAGAAACACGATTTTCAATGAATATTTCAACCTAATTGACTGTGTACCTTGTTCGGAAACGGGATATCCTTGAGTTCCTTTAATGCTATATCCTGAAAAATTTCCATAAGATGGAAAATCATTTATCATCCCATACAACATGGCTCTCAAAGTGAAATATTCATTTTTGAAAACATTATACAATGTAACACCTAAATCGGATAATAATTTCGTATCCTCAATCAATAGATCCAAATAAACATTAATATCATTACCTAGTTATTTTGGTTCTAATATAAGAATAGATAACATGATGTATCTTCATTTAATGCATAACCATAGTGGTATGATATAATTTACCAACATAATTGGCCATGTACTATGACTGCTGCTTTGAAAACCAAAAGGATTCACTCCATATATAGATAACGCAAGACAAAGGTTTCTAGGCTCGTCTCCTTATTTTGGATACTCGTGATCAATTATTTTACATTGAGGAGAGTCTACTTAGAGGTTTAGTTTCCCATATTTAATTCTTCTATCTATATGCAATGTAAATTTTCCTATAGTCTCCTCACTTCTATATAGATGCATAATCCTTGGAATGATTGGAAAGTACCATACAACTTTTGTAGGACTGGATTCATCTTTCATGTATTGAGAAGCACCACACTTTGGTCATTATTTATGTGATTTGTGGTCCCTTTGAAACAATATAAATTCCTTCGGGCATGCATGTATTCTTTTAGAGATCATACTCATTGATTGTAGCATTCATTTCACACCGTATGTTCGGTTCGAGAGCTCATTATCATCTGGGAGCATGTCACTTTGGAGAGCAAGTATTTCTGTAAAACTGGCATCACTCCGCCCTTTGCCTTCTTTCAAATTATACAACTTTAGTACGACTAAGAATTCTGTATATTTAGTGTAACCATCATACAATGGAATATTTCCATAACTTTTTAACTTCTCAAACAATTTTGGGAAACCACGAAGTTCATCTTCAACTGTCCTTATCATTACCTCAATACCATCTTCATCATCATTAACATATATAATCACATCCTCTACATGATTATCTTCATTGATCACTCTTGTAATATTATCAGATATTCCATAAAATTCAGTGCTATCCTAGCCACTACCTACATTGGTTTTCCCCCATGTCTATTCTAACATGTATAACATCGACCTATTCCATAACAGATAAGGTGTTCTTTCAACTCCTTTAGACTAATTTGTCTTAAATAACTATAGCATAAACACTAAAAAAAGATTTCAGAGTGGTCATATGCATGATCTTTTTAAAACATGATACAATTTTTTCATGCCATATTCATACTCTTTTGTCAACCAATTATCATTCATCCATTATTTTTTAATATTCATCTTATTTGATACAATAATATTAATATTTAACAAAATAATTACACCAAAGATGTTTAACAAGGGTCATTATCCAACTATAATCAATTGAACTAGCTATGGTAAACAATACCATTACCTTTCAATGCATTACTCAGGACCAAAGTAGATCAAACCCATCTTCCCAACCAACTGATCAATGGAACTAGATATGATAATCCCTTGAACTATAATGTTTTAGGATCCCACATGTGATCTATATGCATTGTTGTAAATCAGTTTTTTAGTGATTCTCTAGAAATATATTGTCTCGAGTTAAGAAATATGGTATTAAACTAATATATGGTATGATTTTAAAAAGAGTTCTTGTATATGGAAGGATTCATTACATGTATTATTATGGTTAATTGACTAGGGTGTCCATAAAGTGTGTCACAAAGTTCTCTAGTGTAGTGGTTTTCTAAGATTTAATAGAATTTCACTAGTAAAAAAATGGTGATTCCATTTAAATGGGTAATGTTTAGATTTATATTCAATGGTGAAGGAACTAAAACATGAAAAAAATGTCATACCAATCATTCCAACAACCGCAACACCATACAAACACACAATCATTCTCACAATCACAACACCATACAAACCAAACAAACACAATTACAGATTTTAAAAAGCATCCCTTATTCAATTCCATTTGTTAATTTAGGGGTTATCATAGAAGTTTCATCATCATGGGGCCTTCATTCATTAGTCAAGTATATGTAAATTACTAATTTTTATATTCAAATGTTCAACATGAACCAACCAATAGGCAATTCATTTAGTGCACAAACAAGGACCACCAACGACCATGATTTTCAGCGGCGCATTTAGCCCATAAATTTCAAAAAATAACCATAATTATCAAATAGTAATAACATGTGTACAAGAGGAAACCAATGAGTAAGGGGAGAAAAATCACCATGAAGGTGCTGTTCATCATGTGGCAGAGGTGCATTCACGGAAGAGGAGTGGTGCGTAGCAGAGGAAATTTCCAACTGAAAAGAAAACATAAAATGAGACTCATATGTTATACCTATCCAAAAAACCTACACAATGGGTAAACAACTAAATGGAATAATTAACATGTTATTTCACAACCAACCATTTAAAAGCAGTGTTCCAAATAGGTATTTAATGATAAAATGTGGTTCAAAATCCCAAGTACTTTTAATTTTTATAAAATATAAAATGAAAAATTGTTTACAAATTGATATAAATCTCACATAAAATATAAAACATTTGGATGCCACCACAAAAAACATGAATCTTCATCTTTCAAATCATTAACAATTCCCAATGCATTCATTTTCCATCAAACCAATTTTCAATTTTCAATTAATTGCTTATCTTAAGGAGAAAGCCACACACTCATTTCAATCAAACATTTCAAATTCATTAGAAAAAACTTTTTAAAAAATGTTATGTTCAACACCTCACATTAAATTAATTTCATGTTTGAGAAATATTTTTCACTCCATGAATAATGAAATCTGATCAAAATATATCACACACCATTAAATCCATTTCAAAATGTCTCAATGGTATTTAATAAATTTTTACAAACAAAAATATTCTGTTTTAAACATGAAATTCAGAATAGAAACATTTATATTCTTTCAAATCATTAAATATATCCATACATTCAATAAAAGTCAATTTAAAATTAAATAACAAACATTTAATTCAAAATGAAATAATTTCATTGAAACACACAGCTTAAAAAGGTGTAAGTTGAATTAAAACCTTTCAAAACATTTCACCTTCAAGGATGAGAACCCAAATAAAAGACTAGAGTTAAGATTGCAGTTAAAAATAATTAAAAAACAAAAAATAAATGAAGGAAAAATAGGTAACTTTGTTACCACTTAATGATTTGTAATGGTTTCACCATTACAGAGAATCCCAGAGGAACATTTTGGTTGTCTGGGGGGGTAGTGGGGCTGCAGAAGGTGTTGGGAGGCTGTATGGGTGTGGGGTAAGGGGGGTGTGGGATGTCTAAGGAGGGGTGGGGGCTGTTCGGGGGGAGGGGCCTACAAAGGTGTGGGGGAGGGGGTGTGGGATGTCCATGGGGGGGGGGGTATGGGCTGCTCTGGTTGGGTGGGGTGGGGTGGGGGGGTCTCTCCAGGTGGGGAGGGGGGGGGGCTGCAAGGGTGTGGGGGAGGTGGTGTGGGCTGTCTGGGGAGGGAGGGTGGTGGGATTTCCACTAAGAAGTGATCATTAGGGGTCCTAAAGTGTTAATTATGGGAGAGGAAAATTATACTGCATATGGGTTTGGGTGATGGGGTCGAGTGGATAATAAGTAATAGGGTAACTTCATTAAAAAGACTAAAACAATCTCTTTTCATTTCAAGAATAGGGTACATTATGGTGTAGCCTCAGGGTCTATTGCATAGTTCACCCTGTGATGCCACATTGTTGAATTACCACAAGGTACACACTGCAATACTCCTGCCCTAGGTAGAACCATTAAATCTTGATAATGAATGATGATGTGACTATATTCCCCATGGAATAACATCCACCCCCCAAAAAACTGTATGAAGGGCATAACTTAGCCAACCTCCCACATGATCCAAACCATTAACATAGGGAAAGTGCCATGGATAAACTCACATACATAAAAAAGGACCTAAAGAGGAATAACCAATCTAACCTCTAACACAATCTAAATCACTAATACAAGGTATTCTTCATGTCTAATAAGATATACTAGAAGTGGATTGTGAGAAGGTCATAAAAGAGCCAACTTAATGCCCGAGAATGACTACAAATGTATGAAATATACCTTGGCTAAATGAACATACATAAAGTATATCCTAGGGAGGGTATGACATAGCTAACTTCCAACACAATCAGAACCACTATAATAATTTTTGTCTTGTGGAAAATCGCATATACCCCATGATGTATATCCAAACATAAACATTAAAAAATTGAAAGAACGTTCACCTTGGTGGAGTATCTCTACATTGCAATACCAAGGTCTCTAGGAATCATCCCCATCATAGATGTATAATAATGATAAATATATAATGAATAAACATGGAAGATAAGCTTCATCCTAGATCTTATCTTGCCAATGATTGATACCTAGCATCGAGCAAGAGGCTATTACATAAGAAGCTCATACATGACCCATCCTAAGCAGCCTCACTAAATGTATCCATCATTAGCATATCCTATAGTTAAAAAAATATATAAGGATGATCCCAAGACCTAAAGGTAACAATATATCAATAAGAAATATCTTTATTCATATTTATTTACCAACTTACACAACCCCATGTGTGTATTTCCCTACCCTTAAGGTCATAAGGAATCCACATTATCATTTCCACTAACATAATAATCACCCCCTTTCCATGTAATATGCCTATAAGTGTTCTAACCGAGATTTCACAATTTAATAGAGCCGTGATAAATATTTTCTATGGGATAATCAATACAATCCATGCACTCAATATGATATAAGATTTAAAATAATACTTGATATATCTCACACAACAACCTACAAACTGGTTATTCCTTCACTAGTACCCACCAAGGAATCCCCCCAATCACACTATGCAGTACTACCACAAAGGCCCACAACTCAGGATCACCAAATATCTTGTAAATTCATGGTATTTACTAATAAATTTAACATCACTATCACTCTATCCCAACTAAAAATCCATATAAAGAACCTTTACATGTGATTACCTTAATTCTTCCCTCAAAGAAACCTTCACCCATGACCCTTACCACATGATTGATCATAATCCCATTCATACAGTTTCAACCTAGGCTATTAGTAATCAATAACATGAACCAATACCACTATAGGGTCTGTTATACCTAACTCCTCACACCAACTATTTTTCTAATGTAGAAGAGTAAAAATTCATTAAATAAGAGACTCACAGGGGGGAATTTGTGCACTGTAGAGGAGGCTGTCGGTATGTTCGTTGGATGAGGAAGGCGTGCCAAAGTAGGTCAAGTGGACAAGGGGATCTCACAAGTAAGAGAAGGTGAAGGAAGCGGAGGAGGAAGAGGATTATGAGGCGGTCATGATGGAGGATTACGAGTCTGTGGCCAGAGGAGGAGGAGGAGGAGGCTGTGGTGATGGCGGAGGAGGGGAAGAAGGGTTGCGACAGAGAGGGGGTCATGGTGAAGGAAGAGGAGAAGGCAGTGGCAACGTTGGAGGAGGAGGACGATTGTGGCGGAGGAGGAGGAAAAGGTAGTAGGAAAGGAGGAGGAGGAGGAGGAGGAGGGGTCACGGAAGAGGAGAGGTCGATAGCATAGGGTTCAGCTTCTACAAAGGCTTGAACAGGTGCGAGGGAGGATCGACCTTTAGGGTTAATTTATAGAAAAAGTTGTAATCCTTATCAGCACTAGTTAACAGCACTGATAAAGGTATGTTTTATCAGCACTAAAATAAAAGCACTGATAAAACATACCTTTATCAACAATTTTTTAGCCCTGATAAAGATAGGCCTTTATCAGAGCTAAAAAAGCACTGATAAAGGACCCATTTATCAGCACTAAAATTATAGCACTGATAAATAGGTATTTTATCAGCAAATTTTGAGCACCGATAAATACTTATTTTTTCATCACTTTTTTCATTGACAAAATTCATTTGAAAACACACATATATTCAATAATTTTAATTATAAATATATATATTAAAAAAATTATATATTTATAAATAAAATAAATAAAATAAATATAAAAAATATAAAAAATACAATGGATTAATACAATAAATCTAATAAATCTAATAAATATATTTATTATTTAATGTAATTTGTTATAATCTTATAATTATTTAATTATATATATATAAATTTAATTATAATATTAAAAATAATTATTTTAATAAAAACATTATATATATTTTTTGGAATTATTAAATAATATATATTAATTATTAACATTTTTTTATTTAATGTATACAAATAAAAAATATTTTTTAATATAAATATAATAATTTTATATAAATTAATAATAAAAACTTTTATCAACGCTAATAATAGAACTGATAAAGGGTACACCTTTACAACACTTTTTTTAGCGCTGATAAAGTAAAAATTTATCATTGCTTTTAGATAGAGCTGATAAAGGTCCACCCCTTTATCGGAGCTTTCTACTTAGTGTTGATAAAGGTCAGTGCTTCCCTTTCCCTGTTTTGTGGTAGTGAATGTTTCTTCTACAAATAAGTGACCTGTTGGTTCATTGAAAAAGGGTGATAAAATATATTTAGTAAGATAGGTGGAGTAGATAATAAGGTGAGAAATAAAGTAAGGGGTGTTTTTAAATATGATGATTCTAAATATGATCAAAAAAAGGTTATATATAATGATAGATGAGGTTTGTAATTAAAATAGTTAAATAATTTGGGAATGAAGTGTTTCCATGAATAAATTTTCATAATACTCTTTTTTTTCACGCCAAGTATGAATCATGTGGTCCTAGAGTGTGTATCGAGTAAATCATTGATTTCTATATAGAATTTCAAGAAGTGAATTTTGGTAGAAGATGGAAGTAGCTTTAAACTGGTATCAAAGGGTATATAGTTGGCAACAATCCCAAAAGGGGAATTTTTTGGGAAAAAAATCTCTCAAGGTAACTTCATAGTATTTTTAGGTTGATTGTGTTTATTGACCAAGTAGTTTGACAAGGTTGGTTGTGGAGTCCAAACATTATTTTTTACTAGGTATATTAATAATGCTTCAAGAAAGAGGTATGGAAGCTTAGGGAGTGGTACTGAAAATTGTCTGCCCATGTTTATTTTATTCCCTAGAGTTTTCTAAATTTTGGGGGTCTAAAATTTGGATAATGGTATAAGTTTCATGAAATATTGATTTCTAGAACCCCCTAATGAAAATAATAAAAAGGTATGGAATTCACGAAAGTTTGGTCCTTCCTGAAGGTTTTGTGTTTTACAGTATTTTGGTGATTTATGAAGGTTGGATTTTTGATAAAGATAGCTGAAACCTAAAGGAAATATGATAAGTTTCATGATTACAAAAATTTTTGTGAATGGAAAATTTACATGATGTTTCATGAAGATATGGAGTTTTCATAAGAATAATGATGAGTTTCACGAAAAGAGGTGGAGAGACTGAAGGTTTCATGAAAAAGAAGGAAATATATGTAAATATGCATCCACCCCCTCAGTTTAATTGATGGATCCTTAGCAAAAATCCAATGATCTAAAGTCATGAAAGTGTTTCATGAAGTATTTTTTTATGTGAAGGTTTTCATAAGATCATTAGTTTTATGAAGAATGGAAGTGTCATGAAATAGGTGATATCTTCACAAAATTTGTGAGTTTCAAGAAAGTAGAGAGTTTCATGAAATTTGTGGGTTTAATGAATGTATAATGATTTTTAAATAATTATAAAGATTCATGAAAGTTGGAAAAAGGTTTCATGAAAGTAAATCTTTCGTGAACCAGATGGAATTACCTAGTAAATATTTAAAAAAGTGGTATTCATCAAGTGGATAAAAGTGGAACATAATGATGAACCAAATATGGTGTAAAAATATGGATTAAAATGATAAAAAGTAGAATCATATGAAGGATCAATGATCACACTTTAGTTCATAGAATAATGATCATTCAAATTTTGATTGATTATAAACCAGGATGGATAAACAGTCTACTCTAAACTTTGTATAATAGTACAATTTATTGGATTTGGTACATAGGGACATTTAATCTGTATAGTTATTGGATGTATCCTAGTGTGGGTGAACAAAGTGAAATTTTTGTGTCTCGTTCATGATTTTATTTTTGTTTATAATTGGTATAGGAAAGGTATAGAAGAGTGTTTTTAACAATGAAACAAGATCCAAAGGGCCAATTATTTTAGTCTATAACACTCAAAGTTTTTAAGAATTTTTTTTCATTTAAATTAAATTTCATTGATGAATTTCATTACATGAAACAATGAGATAATCATGTGTTTCATAAAACACCAAGTTAATATTATACTACACATAACACTGTCTAAGCTAACATTACACACAACAATGAGTTTTTACAAAACAATGATATGTTACTAACATAGTTATTTAAATACAACTATTGTAACATAGATATTAAACATAATGATATGAATATTAACAACGACTTCTTAAATATTATGTATAATTATTTTATATAAATAAAACCTATTGATAATAAATACATAATTTTTTGTAAAGTCTTTATATGTTTCGAAAATAATATTTTCTCAAAAAGTGTTTTTATGTATTTTTGTGAACAATAAAAAATTTAAATTTTGAAAATTATTAAAATGAATTATATAGAATAAATTGTATTTTGAAATAAATAATTTCAAAAATTACCTTACGATGAATTTTTGGGATCATCCGGAAATGTTTCTTTTTTTTTTGATAAAAATTTAAAAATACTGAATTTTAATTAAAAAATTTATTTTAATTAAAATTATCTATAAAGTTAAATTATATATTAAATTGGTTTTAAAGTATAATTAGTTAAATTATACATATATTAATATAATTTAGGCAATTTTATTTAATTTAAAATTGAAATGGAAAATAAAAACTTTGTAATCTTTTGATCATTGTCTCTCTAAAAACCATCATTCTCATCATGTCTACGAGATTAATTTTAAAATATTTTTTAAAATTTATGTGAATAGAATTTTAAAAAAAGGATTCAATGTTTATAATCACAATAATTTATTATTTTTAATATGTTCAACTCAATTTTTGACCAAAATGAATAGTTAATGCAGTAAAAACTAATTAAAACAGTTAAGGTAAAAATGAGTTTAACAGGGGGGGGGATGTTAAACTATAAAGATAAGGGTAAACATAACCAATAAAATTTTCTAAAAATTATTTTATGGAAATATTTACACCATTAAACCTCTATGTTTCTATAATGGTCCATGTTTTACCTTTTTGACATATGAATAAAGTGGGATCACTCAATTATTTTTGAAAAATACCAAGTGTGTCCTCTCCCCCACTTATAATCAGACACCTATATCCTCTCTTAATCAAACTTGAAATCCTAATTTTTTTGGTAAATTACTTCCCAAATAAATTATGAACTTCCCTATCCTCATTCTATAACCCATAGTTTTTACTAAAATCAAACCCTGGAATACTTTGAGTGAAAACATAGGGAGGATATCCAAAGAAGTGGTAACATTCATCAACGAGCAGTTTTGTTTTATTTCTTCCTATAACACATTATATTCTTATTATATCATGTTTATATAATACAATTAGTATATTATATGTAATTATTTGTTTAAATATTAATATAATTACCTAGATGCACCTCCAGTTCCATCAAATGGGTTACCAATTCATCATGTGTATTTACGGAGGACTACCGCCGTGCGAATCGATGCCATTAGTTTTTCCATTACCACCTATAAAGGCTAGAATAAGGATGTATTTATTGTTTATATATGATATATATGATATATATGATGTTATTATTATTATTTAATTATTATATCACACATAAAGTCATGCATTCCATTTTGTGGTTGATTGGCGGCTTCGGCTTCTACTCGATGTGGATTGGAAAAGGCATGGTGCAGAGAAGCTTTGGTGCTGGTTGAAATTGTTGTTCTACGATGTGGGTTACCATGTTTTCGGCTTCCGCTCGACTAGCCTTGGCCTGTCATTACTCCGACCTTCTTAGACAATTTCTGCTCGGCCGCGACGACTTGATTCCAGTGAGGCCCAGTGTGATCTGCCTTCAGTATCATTGTTTCTCTCCAGTGTGTGGTTCGATGTGGATGGTATCTCTTCTCGGGTTGGGTATGATAGGTTTCGCATTCATCAAGCTTATAGTGGCTTGAAGACGGATCTGGAATGACTCGAAGGGGGAGGGTCTTGCTTTGGTGTTTCTGTGTGGCTTTTGCTGGTCCTTTTGGTTTGGGTATGTTTGTGTTAAGCTGGTTATGGCATGAGTTTGGTGATACATGGGTTTCTCTGGTAATTGACCGACGTTGTATGCATTGATTTGGTGGAATGGTCCCTTGCGACCGGGTTCAGTGTTGCAACATGGTGGTTTTCTCTACTTGAATGGTTTTTTGTTTGAAGGAGGGAAGTTTGTGATCCGGATGACTTCATGAACAGTCTTCAGAGGTGGTTTTAGAGCCGGTGCTTCATCTTTGCAGATTTTTTGGATTTTTTTGTTTGAGAAGGTATGGAATCAACCATCATATCGGGCCTGTGCTAGACATAGGACACTTGTTTTCCAATTAGCCTTGCAATGGTGGAGACCTTGTTCATGTTCAAATGCTAGGGAGGATCAGTTCAATGATGTGTTTCTGGTTTTTATTCTTTTTTCCTTCGAGTTTATTGTTCTATGTCCATGATGTCTTTGGGTTTCCACTCCCTTCATCCCTAAAAGGGGGCTCTATCATATAATAAAAAATTGAATGCCTTCGGGTCATTGGATGGTGGGAATATGATAACCTCGCTCATGTGTATGAAAGACTACCACCTCTCTAAAAGGATGGTTTTCATGAAAATATGTAATATATAAGACATAAAAATTAATTTTTTATTATAATTATTTATTTATCATTTTTTTTAAATACAATAAGAAAATGGAAACGTCACTCATACAAACGTACGACCAACCATCTCCATGGAAGGTGCATTTTATTTTCCATCAATAAATATTATGGACTATTCTAAATACATATATAATAAATATATATGATATTTATATAATTTATATCATTATGAAGATGACGTAACCGTAATAAAATTTATAGTACTATAAATATAACTAATCAAAACATATATGAAAAACAAAGAGGTTATTACCCGAAACAAAACTTTAACATGGAATTGTTAATATACAGGTAATAAAAGGTCATAAGAAAATCATATATGGTATGATATATATGAATAAATTTATTTAATATATGTATAATAAAATTATATTTATTATATAGGAGGTTTTAAAGAGTAAGATGAAAGTCAAGACTTAAGGTAAGGTTTTTTTTCTCGATTTTCCTTCTTTGAGACGCACATTATGTTATGAACCTATATTATTTAATGAGGTGTATATAAAAACCCTTTGAAATGTAATATCAAGAATTTATTAATACTCATGATATTTTACATTTAATTTTGTTTTATTCATTCATGGTTCTTATGAATCAATGTTATCTAAATGGTAAAGATTTTATTTTACAATCTCATTATTTATCAGAATAGTTTTTGATAAAGTCTCAAATGTTAAAAAATCATGAAATAAATCTAAATAATACTCATTAATTTTATTCTAATTTGGTTTCTCATGATATATTCATGTAATGGAACCATTCTCCACTATTGTTTACTTAAAATTATTAAGAAAAAAATTTTAATAAAATTTGACTTTATTTCTCTCTTCGATCAAAACTCTGTTTCTTCCAAATACCCTATTTTCTAATAATGTTTTCAAAAATATTTTATTAAACACTTATTATTTTTAAATTACTTATTTACCCATGTTTTACTATTTTACTATTTTTTTAAATGAATATTCCTGTAATTTTCCAAACATTGTCCATTTGGATTTTACTGAAAATGTGGAAGGAATCTTCATTTTAACATGTACGACGTGAATGGTATTTTCTGACACCAGGACCAATAATTTCTTTTAAGATTACTTTATATGTTTTCAAGGTTATTTTCAATTAAAAATGTTTTCAAAATGTTTTCTATTTTAAAATACATTTTTTAATGTGGAAATGATATTATCCACATGAAATGTTTTAAATGATCTTTCATAATTATTTTCCATGTAAGATGAAATATATTAGTGTTACCTATGCATTAGTGGGGATATAATCCAAGGATACCATTCATATTCTTTCTCTTAATGGTGTATATTTTTATACCATGATATTTATGAAACCTGTTTCTCTTCCACATGTTATAACATGAATAAATTCATATAAAACCCACTTTTTTTCATAGGATATTCTATGATGAAATAATTCTGAAACCTATATATTTTCTATTGAATATTATTTAATGAAATGTTTATGATTGACATTTCATTTCATGGGTTATGATATTCTGAATATTTATTATATTGTGGAACCCAAAAATATGATTTTCATTATGTGATGGGTGGTACCTATATCTTTATATAATGCATTGGGTAGTGATTAATATCTAACAAGATATAAAGGAATAGAATGTGGAGTGAAATGGGTTTATTAAGATAATAATGGAATGGAGAGTGAACCCAATTCATTATGATATGGTAGGAATGGAGAGTGAACCATGTTCTGTAAGATAGGGATAAACTGAGGAGTGAAACTGGTTTAGTAAGACAGGGATGGAATGAGGAGTGACCCAATTTTTCAATAGAGGGCTATAATGGTATGTGAACTCATTTTAGTAAAGGACTTTTTCCACTATGATGGTATTGGAAGTGAGCCTTGACTAAAATGAAAATGTTTTTTTTATTCTTTTGTATATAACAAAAATTCCATATCTTATCCCATTGTTATGCTCTCATGGATCATGTTCTTTGATTTCATTATGATTCATGTGTTATGAACTATGAAACTTTATTCCATGATTCAATATTATAATATTTGATATGTATGGAATGATTTTTAAATTGTATACTCATGTTATTATACCCTTAGGATCAAGTTATGATTTTTTATATACTTTTTTTACCCTTACTAAGAGTCTAATATCACCCTATCTTATGTTTTCTTTATCTAAGTTATGAAGAAATGTATTATGTATGATATTCCTAAGAAGGGTGATAGTTGTGAAGAATGTCATGGGAGATGATGTAGCTCACTTATGGACAAGTGTTTATATTCCCAAGATTCGAAAGGCACTAAACTATTATGGTCCCCAGGCATGTGTTTATTTAATGTAATTAATATTCATAAAAAAGGATGTAATTTATATGTATGATAATGCAACAAATCAAAAATTCTTTCCCATTTTTTTTCAAAAAATATGATAATCGAGGTGTTTGGGGAAAGTCCAGGGTGTTTTTTTGGGACATGTGAGTCTTTCCAACAGTGAGACATTTCAATAGTTTTCTATTTTTCCAGAAGATTCCAATTGTGAGACATTTCCAGTGGTGATACATTTAAAATGGTGATAAATTTAAAATGGTGAGACATTTCCAATGGAGATACATTTCCAACGGTGAGTCATTTAAAATGGTGAGACATTTCCAAAGGTGAGATATTTCTAATGGTGAGAGGGGGAGAAATTTCCAATGATGAGACATTTCCAATGGGAACACATTTCTAATGGTGATACATTTCGAAAGGTGAGACATTTCAACAATTTTCCATTTTCTAGAATTTTCCAATTTTCTAGAAAATTATAGAATTTACATTTTGATATATTTTTTGATGAAAAAATGGGTTTAAATCCATTTCAATGGATTTTAATCATATCCTTAATCTCTAAAAATTATAGAGACCTTTTAAATTCTTAATCCACATAGATTAATGGTATTCTCCTTTAATGGCCAGTCAAAACCATACCCAATTCTCCTAGTATCATATCTGTTTTTTCTAAAGAGGAGACCTTTTCAATATTTCCATCCAGATTACTTTCTCTTTAGATGGTAGGTCCCAAATCCTTCATCCTTAGGAGTCATAGGAGTGGTTGATACATTTGGTTCAAGTTCCCCTGAATAACCTCCCTTAGGTATGTGCACACCATATTTTGGTGAAGTGAGTTTGGGAAAAGATTATTTATTCCATGAAGGATTTTCCTTAATTTATAAATATTTGTATCATGTGGGAATGGGTTTATTATTTTCATATCTTGTGAACAAGGCTTCATCTAGATTAATAAAAATAATGAATTGGTAAATTGAATTTAAAGGTGAAGGGGGATGTGAAGTACGATCTTACATGTTTTTATTGTTTTTATTTGACTTGATTGGTTATAATAATTGTATGGATGTATTGACTTGATGAAAATTGTGTTTGTTGGAGGATTGATTATGATGCAATAAAATTTCTTTTGAAACCTATTTTTTGGTTGTTTGATATCATCATAAATAACTGGATAACCATGTATATTTGGATAATGGAATAGATTCCCTAGGATATAATTTCTTGTGTTATAACACCCTTAATTAACAATGGGAAATTGTGTAAGAGACCCCTTTCTAAATCATAAATTGTCTTGTGACTTGTTATGTGATGTGGGGTGTGTGGTGGTAGTGGATGAGATATGGTTGTGTAGTGGGGATGTGATGGTTGTTATGGTGAGGTGGTGCTATGGGACTATGATGGGAGTTGTGATGTGGTTATGTAGTGGTACTATTATGGAAAATGGAACTAGATTTGGTTATTGGGATTTTATTTTGTGATGCTTCTTATGTGCTATGATGTATTAGTTGTCCAGTAAGTAATGGATGGTCAAGTGAAGAACAATATTGGTCTTGTTTAAAAAATATATATTGTACTTATTTATATGTTCTAAGGAAAAGTGAATATTTTAATGGAATGGGTTTGTAATGGAGAATATTAATAATGGATTAATGATAATCAGGAATTGAAATATAAACTATGGATTGCGTTTATCTTATTGGGGGTTGTGATTTTCTATTCTATCTAAAAAGTGGAGTATTTTTTGAGGAACATGAGCCTTATCCTAGTTGGTGAGGACTCCTTAAGTGTATCCTGGCGACCCATGATCTAATCCAGGTGGAGGCATCATTTCCAGGTTACTGTAGAAGTACTATAGTGCGTACTGTAGCAGGTACTATTCAACACTATAGCAGCGGGAACTATTCCCCCGTTTGGGCCTTCAGGCCACCAATTTTGTCCCCGAGTCCTTTAAGGCTTTCAAGATACAATGGAATTCGGGTTAGTAAGGCCTTAAGGCCACCTCAAGGCCTTTGGGCCACATCAAGGCCTTCATGCCACCTTTAGTGCAGATCCAAACTAGACAACCTACAAGGAACATGCTCCAGAAGGATGATGAGAAAGGAGATTTTACCATAACAGAAGCTAAACAGATTGCAATAATGAGACGATATGACACTTACCATCGGGACAAGCCTATGCATACATGGGAAAGCCTATCCAAACAGCCATGCGAATATAGAGAGTTGATATCATGATGAAGATGTTGTGGAGGAGTAGTTCCAAGTAGTTAGTTTGGGTTGTATGTAATGTTTTATTCCTACGGGAAATGAATCACTTTAAGGCCAGTGGTCCATGTAATAATTATGCCTATGGGCC
Organism: Viscum album; assembly: GCA_963277665.1. Taxonomy (NCBI): domain Eukaryota; kingdom Viridiplantae; phylum Streptophyta; class Magnoliopsida; order Santalales; family Viscaceae; genus Viscum; species Viscum album. The sequence goes on along the minus strand of OY728134.1, from coordinate 673,003,939 downwards.
TTGTAAGAGTTCCAACTCACCCCTTGAAAGGTGGATTATCAAAAATTAATAAAAAAATGAAGGCCTTTGATCCATTGGAGGAGTATTCTTTGAGATTTTTTATACCTTGGTTATGAACCATTAGGATAGGGATTGTGTGCTGTTTATCTATATGTATATACCCTATATGTTCTTGTGATTTTTATATATACCCGACCCTTGTCAAAAACTATGTTCCAAAACCCACATAGTCGTGTGGGGGTGTTTTTTCCAATATCCTAGTCGGAGGATGAATGGTTGCCTACCCACTCTTCACTTCTCCCTATTCTAGGAGATGAGAAGGACATGCAGAAGTTGTGATGGCCAAAAGTCAAAAGTTCCACTGTCGAGTTGTGATATCATGATATGTGATGGCCCAGGTGTGTGTGGGTGGAACATGATTTGTTGTGATGGCCCATGTGTGTATGGAAAGGATGTGATGTGATGATATGTGATGGTATATGTGTGTAAGTGCGGGATACGATGTGTTTCGATGGCCCAAGTGTGTGTGGGAAGGGTGTTATGAAAAATGTTGTTATTCAGAAGGGGTGAGAGCACCAAGACGTACGACATTGGGGTGTGATAGTGGAAAATCAGTGGGAAAGTGGTGTGGGGTAACCTATCAATGATGTGATTTATATTATGTTATATTATATTCTTAAATTCATTATTTACTGAGAAAGTCTTGGTGTGGTTGGGGTTTTGGTTAGTATACCTATTTAGGTGATGTTTGGTTCTACTACATTCACATGGGTGAATTAGTTTTCTATTTTCACATGTGCATGAGCAACCTTGGTTTTCCTAATGAGTATACATGTATGCTCACCCTAAACATATAAAACTATTTTCAATTTTCCAGGAGGACTTCTTAGACCATGCTAGACTTTACTAGTCCAAATCTTTGGAAAGTTCATGTGTCATTGCTCTAGTTTTTATTTTGGGTATTTACTTTGGAAACTTTTTATCTGTATCAGTTTTATTTACACATGCATCATGTGATGGTTTTTGTATTTCTTATATATATGTAGTTAAGTTTATTGTGATTGAATCATATTATCTCATGATACTATTTATATTATTGAAGAAAATGCCTCCCATACATGAGAATTTTATACCCACAGTGCTAGTTTAGAACCCAAGGCCTACCGGAGGCGAGACTTAGGGGTCATTATCTCTCTCTTATCATTGAAGTATCATTGGAGGGAGGGGGTCATGACAGAGTGGTATCAGAGGTGATGGTTGAGCGATAAGATGGAGTTAAAATTTAGGCATAGTGATTAATGAATGGGTTAGTATGGAAATAGTTCCAGTTGACCTTGGCGCATGACATAGGCCAGGGAAACCAGCTAGGACTTGTGATTTTTAGGCCCCCCATGATCTAGTGAATATAATCTAAGCTTATTTAATGAAAAAGTGATATGGAACCAATTGTAGTGTAGAGACTAAGGAGAGGTACATTAATCATATTGACTTGTTCTCCTATTTTAATTGGGTTGTCTGGTGGAAGTTAAAATGGATAAAATGAATAAAAGGGATTAAAGTTAATTAAAATATATCATAATAAAAATCCATACTAATGAGTTTAGAAAATACTTGTGTCTCCTTCAACTATGGATCCTAGTCATTGTTCGTGTGTGGATCAAGAATTGGAGGTTCAATTGGATGACCCAGTTGATTTTCATAAGGTTGATCGAGTAGAGATTGATGATCTATGGAAGATGATTTTGTGTGGTTTTCATCAGTAGGATTTGGGAAAGTATGAGGGAACTTTTTTTGACGTAGTGATAGAGGGTTTGATGGAGGAGATGGAGATCACTTTCAGTTTGATCAAAGCCCTGAAAGAGTACTGGGTCCCCTTAAAAGTTAGTTAGATGTGAGGAGTTGTGCATCAATGGTGGAAAATGTACCTTGGTGTGTAGAATGAGGTAGATGTTTCCTGGTTTGACTTCTAGAAGGAGTTTTGTGCAGAGTTCCTTTCATCAATCATGATGCCTATGAAGATACATGAGATACTCAAAATTTAATATGGAATCGTGTCTATGTGGGAGATTTGGATCATTCTCATGTACCTTCTACACTTTTCCCCAGATGATTTCTTAGATGAGGATTCCCGAGTGAGGTGTCTTGATGAGGCACTCCATCTTTCGATCCATCATGTAGTTAATCCTTTTACATTTCAAATGTATATGGAGGTTCAAAAGAAGGTAGAGGTGACTGATCAAATTCACTCATGAGGATGCTTACTATGAGATGGTAACCATTAGGATTCCTTAAGGGGAAGAGTTATTAGTGGTAGGTCTAAGGCTCAAGGGCCTTTTATGTTTCAACCAATAGTGATCCGATCTTAGTCGCTTCTCTTCCATCCAATTGGGGACAGTGTCTTCCGTTATCATCTAGGGGACTTCAGGCCAGTGTGTTTAATATGTGGGGTTCATGGAAATCACTGTGATCAGTGTCTATTTTCTAATCGAGAACATCTTGGTAAATGTGGTAAGGTTCAGCACCATCCTCAACAATAGTTACCAACGAAGCCATTTCAGTAATAGGGGGAGAAAGATTATGCTTTAGCCAGGGTATATGGAGTAAGTTAGAGGCTGAAATCAAGATATAAATCATCCTCAGGGAACTTGAACCATGGATGGTTGTGGAGGTTCCCATTAGTAGAGGGGAAGAGGATTTGGGCTTGGACAGTTGCAGGCTGTGGGGGAAACAACACCAAAGGGGCCATATATCATTTGAGGTATGCTCAGTTTATCATGTAACCTTGTTTGTGTCTTGTTTGATTCAGGATATTCATAATCATTTTTTAACCCTCTTTATTCCATTCTCTAGGATGAGATGTAGAGATTTTTCTCATACCCTTACTGTTGACTATGACTATCAGAGGCCATACAATCTTGTTTGATGTGTGTCACTCCTGATAGGGAAACATCAGTCATGTGTAGACCTTATCTTGCTTGAGATAAAACCACACAATGCCATCCTAAACCTTGATTGATTATATTTAGTGAATTCTATTATCAAGTCCTTCTTAAGAATAGCCATGTATTCAGATGTAGATAGATGAAATGTGGTTTTTTAGAGAGAGGGGTTTCCAAGTGGGAAGTCAGAATTTAGAGCCCCTTCATTCATTAGTGGTTGAGTTTTCTACAGAATTAGAAGACATAGGGACATAGGGGGCTCGCATGGTTGTTAGGGAATTCCATGATGTTTCCCCTGAGTAGGTTGTGACACTTCCCCCTCGATGCAACATTGATTTTGGGATAGAATTATAATCTGATCCTTCTCCGATATCGACATATCCCTATAGAATGGGGACATATTAAGATTGATGATATGATGAAGAGGGGTTTAATCCGACCTAGTGTGTCCCCATGGGGTGCCCCAATGTTATTCACTAATAAGGAAGATGGTAGTCTCAGGTTGTGCATAGACTACCAGAGGTTACAACAAGTGATGATCAATAACTGCTATCCTCTTCCAAGGATTGGTGATCTTTTCAACCAGTCGAGGGGATCAATTTGGTTCTCCACGAATGATTTGTAGACCAGATATCATTAATTTAGATTGAAGGATGGGAATATCTAGTATACTTCATTTAGATTTGTTTATAGACACATTGAGTTTGTGGTCATTAATTTATGTGTTATGAATGAATCAACCATGTTCACGGAGCTTATGAATTATATGTTCTAGGAGTTCCAGGACCATTTTTTCATTGTCTTCATTGATGACATACTGATCTACTCAAGGTCATAGGTGGAGCATGTTAGACATCTTAGGGATATTTTCAGGCTCTTTGTCACTACCAACTCCATGGAATGTTTTCCCAATTTATGTTTTGGATATGATAGGTGAAATTCCTAGGGAATGTGGTATATCAATAGGGTGTGACAGTAGACCCATCAAAGTTTGAGGAATTTTTTTTTGGAATGCACCCAATAATGTGACATAGGTTCATAGATTCTTTTGTATCACATGCTATTATTAGAGGTTTGTGCCCAATTTATTTCACATTTCATCCCCATTAATAACATTGATCATAAAGGACCAATATTTTGGGTAGACCAATGACTAATAGGCAGCATTTGATTACCTGAAGGGGAAGTAAGTCTATTATCTAGTGCTTCAGCTACCAGATCAGGGTGTGTTGTTTGAGGTTTTTTGTAATTTATGCAATCTGGGATTAAGGTGTGTCTTGATGTAGTACAATGACATGATCTCTTATAGGTATAGATAGTTACACCCACACGAATCTAACTATGCCACCGATGATCTATATCTAGCATCATTTATGTTCATACTGAAGTTGTGGTGACATTACCTCACTGGGGAGCACTTTATGGACTTCATAGATCACAAGAGATTCAGGTATGTATTTTGTTAGCATGATCTAAATCTGCGATAGTGAAGGTGGGTGGAGTTCTTTAAAGACTATGATTTTGATATCTCTTACACATCAAGAAAGGGGAATGTTGTTGATGATTCTTTGAGAATAATTTAAAATAAGGATATTGTTCGGGAGTCTAAAAATTATTAGAGATAAATGGAAGAGTTGGAATCCGTGCATATAAATTCAAGGGTTGATGGTGGTAGAGGTAGTTTGTTTTAAATAACAGTTCATCCTTCTCTAATATAGCAGTTGGAGGAGTCTCAATGTAGATACTCAGAGTTAGAGGTGTTGCACAATCATGTTGTCCACAGTGATGCTTCAGATGGATGGTTAGAGGATGGTCTGAACCGAATTTTGTTTCTTGACAGGTTGATTGTTCAGGTAGTGTTTAATGAGGGATTCCTTTTCATTTTTCATAGCTCACCTTTGATGGAACACCCAAAAGTTTCCAATATTTACCATGTCTTGAGAAAATAGTTTTGGTGGCCAGATAAGAAACATGAAGTGGTAGAGTTTGCGGCTCGGTGTCTGGTTTTTTAGCAGGTAAAGGCCAAGCATCATGTTCCTTGAGTTTTTTTTTATATCCCATAGATATTATTAATTGGAAATGGGATGAAATATTGATTAATTTAATCATAGGGTTACCCAGACCATGGGTAGGTTGCGTAACGCCCCGACCCTAGATATCCAGAGTCGGTACATTATTACATAACATTGGCATGATCACAAAGGATCAATTCTCGAAAGACCGATTAGTTTAGTAGTCTTAGAAACAGTAGATATATTCACAAGTCTTACATTACATCATAAGGTAAAAAAACTACAACAACATCTTGTATTCATATCCCCTCATACTATCCCTACAGGTCATTCATAAATTACTTCTTCATAATCCTGGGAAAAATAAAAATTGAAAGGGGTGAGCTCAGATGCTCTGTAAGGATAACATTATAGCAGAAGCTTTCATAGATAAGCATAAACACTTAAGGTAGTTTATAACTAAAACAAAAGCCTTTTAAACTTGAACTTCAACATAAAATGGAAAATATAAAATAAAATAATTCCATTTACTTACTCACATGGATATTCTACTAGTCGAATGATCACATGCAATATCAATAACCACTTTCATAATGATCTAATGCATAATGCCAGACAATCATAACCACATAGCCAAGGCCTCGTGCCAAGACTACAAATAAGATTTTTCCAAGGCCTTGTGCCAAGACACTAGTTTTTCTCATTAGACCTACCAATGTATTTAGGATCTATAGTGGGATCCACCCATCACTTATTAAGTCCAATTCATTACTCATATGAATAGGTTTAAACATAACATAAACATTCGTATTAAAACTAGCATACGAAATGTCAATACTTTAACCACAAACCATGAATGGTATAAAAATATCACATCCACAGTTAGACATAACTTATTAGATACAATATAGAAGATTTTATTGTATCACATTAACCACAAACATGAATAATGAAGGATGTTGACATAGATGAAAATAATCATTAAAACCATTTGAGAGAAATATCCCCCCTTTTCTTGAAATCATTTAAAAGTCACACTATTTGTCAAGAAGCCGTTTAAAAATAGATTTTTGAATCAAAGTGTCCCACACCAATTCAAATATTTTAAAAGGAATTTTGATTTTAAAACATTAATGCCCATATAAATAAATCCTTAAAACCATTTTGAAAACCTGGACATTAATGAGAAATATTTAGAATAATAAATCTTTAAAACACATAAAAATGTATTTTAGTTAGACTTTATAACCAAAAGAGAGACACTTGAATACAAATAATTGAGGTAATCAAAACATTATAATAACATGAGAATAAAGGGATTCATGATATACTATGTCAAAGTACAATATATACACCATATAAAAGTGATTTGGTGTATAACAACAAAGAAGTCTCAATAGAATGTAAATTGAGATGAATTATCTTATAAAGACCATATCCTTAGGTTAAGGATAAATCGAAGACATAATTATGTGTGAAATATATAAACACAATCAATATGATTGGATATTTAGTGTAAATAAATCATATGAAATTCACACATATTCTTGTAAAAACAACACCAATGAAATGGATATTTGACTCAACAAATGGAGATTGAGTTAAAATTACTCTTATCAAGTTCATACCGATCACTTGAGAATTTATCAATGGAATTATTATGTGTGTAAAAATTATATCCACAGAAAGGGGAGTGGAAAATATGACATAAGAAAATGAATATTAATTCCACACATAATCTTGGAGTAAAATAATCAATGAAGTATGCGTAAAGTCGAATGAGTGGAAATTGAAATATCAAATTCCCTTATCAATTTGGTAACGTACGGAACATAAACCCATGAAAGAAGGATCATACAATGATGATGTAAATATCCATAAATTAGATTATATTACACAATGAATACAATCATGGGCAGTACACACACCACATGCAATAAATAAGTGGTGAATAATGGAAATCTCACGAAATTAAAAGTGAGATAAGAAACCTCTTACCTTGTACTTTTACTTGGTTGGGGGTAGGTTAACCTCCTGTATAATGTTTAAATAATTTTTATTAAATTATTTATGAATCATATACATTAATATGATATCATATATGATATTTTAACATTGCTTTGTTAATAATATCATAGAATTATCGTCGTTTCGGGTGTTAACTTACTCGTTTTCTTTTATATGTCTTGTTACATAAGACATGTTTGTCATGGATAGGTTGTATCTTATTCATATAAAGAATGATATAATGTTCTTAAAAATTATTTTTAAATCATCAAATGATAATTATACTTGAATGGATATGATGAAGAATGAATCTCATCGCGTTCGTGTAGACGGTAGTCCGTACGTACACACGAGCGACAATATCATTCTTTTGATATTAAAATAATATATAATTGGATATTATATCATATATACAGAATAATTATCATGTTATATTTATTATTTACATGAGTTACACATCATTATTATTCCCATCCAAATAATAATACATTGAATAACAATTACACCACGACGTGGAGACGGTAAGCCGTACGTACGCACGTATGGTGACATGTTATTCAAAGGGTGGATAGAATACTGAATACAGTTGTACCATATTTATAATAACATCACAATATATAAAAGATACTGGAGTTATTATTTTATATTGGTAATAACAAAGAAAGAAGAAGTGGAATAAGAAATGAATTTGAAAAAGGGTGGTGATAACATTACCACTTCTTCGGGTTCATCCTTTTTATTTAATCAAAATGGCTCCTTAGGTTGGAATTCTGATCAAACTAAGGACTCTAGGTTGTAGTGAAGGAAGTTGAGAGAGTATTTGGGTAGATTTTGGCCGAACCAAAAGGCTTTGAAGGTGTGAAGTAATGAGAAGGGGGAGTGAACTTTTATAAGAGGGGTGAGAGGCACCTTTGGAAAAGCTAGAAATATTAATTTATAATAAATTAATATTCGTTTTCTAATGAATCCAAAGTTTATTATTCAAAGTTTAAGGTGGGGATAGGTCGTAAAAAATTCAACCAATATAATTTAGACAGGTTTGGGTAACTATATTAAGCTTATCTTTTAATTTTAACTCTTAGTTAATTAGATTGACATTTACCATGTCACTTTGTATTTTTATATTATATAGTCAATAAACATACTATATACATCCAAGAGACCCCCAAGTGGTCCATTAATGACATACCTATCATTATATAAGTCTCTTGGACGAACATTAGATTTTTAGGAATTTAATATCAATTAATAATATAATATTTGTTTTAAAAACTCTTTTATGTCAATTTTGACACTATTCAATAGTTGATTTTTTTGAAACTCATAACAGAATGATTATTTCGAAAAAAGTAAATTAAATCAATACTAATATGTCATATTATCCTATAAATTTTTTTTAATTCATTAAAAGTCTTAAATTATATTTATTTGGGTATTTATAATATCAATTATTTTAATTTTTTACTATTATGGTAATTATTGCATCATCAGTGTGTCATAAATATATTAAATTATTTAATGTCTAAAAATTATAAATAAACTATTATTATTTAGGAAATATTTTTATCTTTCTAATTAATATTTACAATCCAATTTAGCTTATGTATAACCCTATATTAAAAATGTTTTAGTAAATAACATTGATTTTAACTCTTTTAACTCTTCTTTGAATTAATAATAATAAATGTCCTAATCTAATCAAAGTGGACCTAAATGATAATATTTTATTCCTAAGGATTTTTATGTCGAGATACACTTGTCCAATAGAATTAGGACATGTGTTAGGGTAATATTAATATCATTTTTACCCTTAATTACCCTTAATTACCCTATTTACTTTTAACTGTGCTAAATAAAAGTAAAAAGTTACTATTCACCAAAAAATATTTAATCTCATTGAAACACATTTTACTTCTTGATATTAACCGTGTCTCTCAGATTTTCAAAATTCAATTCACTGAAGTGGTAAAATTAAGTTTTATGGAAAATTCAATCTTTTAACCACCACTTAGTAGTTTCACTATTCATCACAAATTGAAGTTTTTCAGAACAATGCAAAAATTTCACCATAAGCTATAATTGATATTCCGAATTCAAAAATGATGTTTATTTTACAGAATTCCAAACATATAAGTTTCATTAATTAATTTTATAATTAATTCCTGCTGTCACAACAAATAGCATGTTTTTAAGAAACAATATATACCAAAAGATTGACAATTGTTTACGTCTAATTTCAAAGTGAAATTAATTCTAATGAACACCATTGGATAAAATGGTAAAAATATATTCTAATTATAAATTAAAACCATTCAATAATATAATTTATCACTATAAATTATTTTGATTTAAAAAGTTGTTTTTAATTAAAATTTAGTAATTTTCACTATTCATCAAAATATAAGTGTTATCCGAAAAGTTCCAAAATTTCACCCTTGGAAAAATTCGATATTCCAAATCCAAAAATGAAATCCATTTTGAGAGATAGAATTTATGAAATTTCAAAAAGTAGGTATTACTATTCATAACGGCTAGTTTGATTGGTTGTGGTGTGTTAGAATCTCGAAGTTGCGTACAATGCACGCCATTGCATTATTTGAAGGGAAACGTACCGTGGAAGCTTGAGTGTTACATTCTCCCCTCCTTCAATAAATTGAATCCTCGCAATTTTTAAAATTGTGCTTGGGAATATAATGGAAAGTCCCATATCAGAAAAAGAGTCAATAAAACTATCACTTTAAAAGAAAGAAAGAGTGGTATAAAGGTCAACCAAGATAACCCATACTCGGATTCCATGTAGGAAAACATGGATATGGATGATAAACTACGTGTCAAGTTCTGATGGAGAGGGATAGAAATCATGATTAGGAGAAAGTTAACAATAAGAAAACCACAAACTTGTGTTGGGACAAACATCCATTAGTCTCCTAGTTGGAAAGTAAACAGACAACATTTTTTGTTTTAAGTTACATTATATAAGGATGAGGAATTAATTTATGATATTGACTAAGAATATAAAGATATATACTTACATTTAAGTAGAGTTTCATTCTTTAATAAGTTTCCACCACTAACTCATTTTTTTAAACGATGAGTATTCAAGAAGACTTGGTCACACTAGAAGAGCTAGAATAAACTTCTATTGAATCACATGATCCATGCAGGATGAACTATATATTTACATTGACTTTAGAGATTAATCAAAACCAAAATGGTTAGTACAAGATCTAATGATACCCCAAAAGGATATCCCTTGAGATAAATAAACACTAATCTTAATTTCCAAAATTAAATAAAAAATACCCCAAAGTTAAATAAATAACATTAAATAATCAATTTTTCTTAAAATCCTTTAATATAATCAAAACTAATATTGAAAACCAAAACTTATTAAGAATGTAGTCTTCCACGTTAAATTGTATCTCCAAATGACATTAATTACTCTTAAAGTCACATACTTAAAAGTAATTAACCTAATCATTTCCGTAAATAACCCAAATCATTATAAATCCACAATAAAAACATAGATAAAAATCCACCATTACTCCTTAAATGAAATCCCAGACTACTCTATTTTCCTTTGGCATATAGTGTTCTCAACAAAGTGAACAACTTCCAAAATAACATTTATTACTTAATCACCAAATCATTTTCCTATACTATGGGTATTCATTTGATAAGACATAAGATCCCAAATCAAATTATTATTGATCAATAAAATCATTTAACTAAAAATAATAGTCACAGTAACCAGGGACTTCACATAGTCCAGTGGTAGGCGATAAATCCCAATCACAGTTTGGTTGTGGGTTCGATTCCCACAGCTTTGTCCGACGCGACGGGTTGTCACATGGTCTAAGTGTTGTCCTTTTTCAAAAAATATATTTTATAACGTTACCAAAATGAGATAAATTCCTCAAAATAACCATAACATAATTTAACAACAAATGTTATCTCATACCTTGCATTTTCATCCCAAATTATAATAATTTGCAATTTCCTCAAACCCAATTATCATATAAAACCAAATGGTTATTTATAACTATATCCACAAGAGAAAAGATAATTCTTCCATAAATATCATTCTCACATGGAAAACGTTAGGGTTACAAATACAAGAGAAAATTATTCCAAATTAAACCCTTCAACAAGGATCACTAATAATTTTTATACATTTATCCAACAATTTATTTCCACATAGCTTTATCTCTGACCAAGAAAATATTCGATAGAATAGGAAATTCACTCGGCTATTGGCCAGGTCCCCTATATTTATGGAAAATGATTGTAAATGGATTCTTGGGACCATTTTTATCTTCTTCCATAGTAATATTCATTTTTCTTCGGAAATTCTTCACTTTATGTCCTTCCTTCCCCCACATAAATTACTTCTTTGTCCCATTGAGACAGTTTCCTGGGTGTCTCCTTCCACATTTCCTGCATGATGGAAATTGAGGATTTCTTTCTCCATGGTCTCCACTACTGGAGCTCTTATCATTCATCACCTTTATCTTATTTGTTGAGTCTGGTAATTGGTTAATATATATATTGTTGATCCTATTTTTGGAAAATTGATTTGGCATAAAGAAGATATATTTTACGCCTATCAACATTCCATTTTGTTTCTCATTTCCACCACCGTTCCCACCTTGTACATCATTCTCAAAGTCACTATGACTTCCTTGGAATCCATCCATTGACTAAAACCAAAAATCATTATGTGAGTAATAGTAGTCATACAATCATTTAGAGAATAACATGTCACCATATTATTAATTTGAAACACATTAGGATTAACTAAGGTCATTTACTCTCATCTTATATATATAATACTTTAAATCGGTTTGTAAAGAAAATGTAAATTATCCTAAGCATATCCCCCAGGAGTGTCGTAACCAAGAGTGCAACAAGCCCCGTTGTCGTGCACTAGTTCCCGTTCGAGTCTAGCTCCAAGTAGTGTTTTCGTGTTTTACCCCAAGGTACATCTGTGCCAGAGCCGCCTCTACCTGCTCATATCCAGATAGGGATGTATTGCTCGGAAAACTCACAAAATCTCTACAATACCAAAATTCTAGGAAGTTATTCTATACTAATCCTCAAAGTTCATCTTAGGTCTACGTGCTCTAATCAGAGTTTATCTAAATCTAGCTTCCAAGGTTTGTAATAAACTTCCTCTGATACCAACTGTAACGCCCCGACCCTAGATACCCAGAGTCAGTGCATTATTACATAACATTGGCATGATCACAAAGGATCAAGTCTCGAAAGACCGATTATTTTAGTAGTCTTGGAAACACTAGATATATTCATAAGACATACATTACATCATAAGGTAAAAAAAACTACAACAACATCTTGTCTTCATATCCCCTTGTACTATCCCTACAGGTCATTCAGAAATTACTTCTTCATAATCCTGGAAAAAATAAAACATTGAAAGGGGTGATATTAGATGCTCAGTAAGGATAACATTATAGCAGAAGCTTTCATAGAAAATCATAAACACTTAAGGCAGTTTATAACTAAAACAAAAGCCTTTTAAACTTGAACTTCAGTATAAAATGGAAAAGATAAAATAAAATAATTCCATTTACTTACTCACATGGATATTCTACTAGTCGAATGATCACATGCAATATCAATAACCACTTTCATAATGATGGAATGCATAATGCCAGACTATCATAACCACATAGCCAAGGCCTCGTGCCAAGACTACAAATAAGATTTTGCCAAGGCCTTGTGCCAAGACACTAGTTTGTCTCATGAGACCTACCGATTCATCAAGGAGCTATAGAGGGCTCCACCCGTCACTTATTAAGTCCAATGCATTACTCATATGAACAAGTTTAAACATAACATAAACATTCTTATTAAAATTAGCATACAAAATGTCAATACTTTAACCACAACCCATGAATGGTATAAAAATAGCATATCCACAGTCAAACATAACTCATTCGATACAATATGGAAGATTGTATTGTATCACATTAACCACAAACAAGAATAATGAAGGATGTTGACATAGATGAAAATAATCATTAAAAATATTTGAGAGAAATATCCCCCTTTTTCTTGAAATCATTTAAAAGTCACACTATTTGTCAAGAAGCCATTTAAAAATAGATTTTTGAATCAAAGTGTCCCATACCACTTTGAAAATTTTAAAAGGAATTTTTATTTTAAAACTTTAATTCCCATATAAATAAATCCTTAAAACCATTTTGAAATCATGGACATTAATGAGAAAGATTTAGAATAATCAATCTTTAAAACACATAAAAATGTATTTTAGTTAGACTTTATAACCAAAAGAGAGACACTTGAATACAAATAATTGAGGTAATCAAAACTTTATAATATCATGAGAATAAAGGGATTCATGATATACTATGTCAATGTACAATATATACACCATATAAAAGTGATTTGGTGTATAACAACAAAGAAGTCTCAATGGAATGTAAATTGAGATGAATTCTATTATAAAGACCATATCCTTAGGTTAAGGATAAATCAACGACATAATTATGTGTGAAAAATATAAATACACTCAATATGATTGGATATTTAGTGTAAATCAATCAGATGACATTCACACATATTCTTGTAAAAACAACACCAATGAATTGGATATTTGACTCAACAAATGGAGATTGAGTTAAAATTACTCGTATCAGGTTCATACCGATCACTTGAGAATTTATCATTGGAGTGATTATGTGTATCAAAAGTATATCCATAGAAAGGGGAGTGGAAAATATGACAAAAGAAAATGAATAGTAATTCCACACATAATCTTGGAGTAAAATAATCAATGATGTATGCGTAAAGCCGAATGAGTGGAAATTGAAATATCAAATTCCTTTATCAATTTGGTAACGTACGAAACATACACCCATGAAGGAAGGATCATACAATTATGATGTAAATATCCATAAATTAAATTATATTACACAATGAATACAATCATGGACAGTACACACACCACATGCAATAAATAAGTGGTGATTAATGGAATTCTCATGAAATTAAAAGTGAGATAAGAAACCCCTTACCTTGTACATTTCCTTGGTTGGGGGTTGGTTAACCTCTGGTATAATGTTTAAATAATTGTTATTAAATTATTCATGAATCATATACATTAATATGATATCATATATGATATTTTAACATTGCCTTGTTAATAATATCTTAGAATTATCGTCGTTTTAGGTGTTAACTTACTCGTTTTCTTTTATATGTTTTATTACGTAAGACATGTTTGTCATGGATAGGTTGTATCTTATTCATATCCAGAATTATATAAAGTTCCTAAACATTATTTTTAAATCATCAAATGATAATTATACTTGAATGGATATGATGGAGAATGAATCTCATCACGTTCGTGGAGACGGTAGTCCGTACGTACGCACGAGCGACAATATCATTCTTTTGATATTAAAATAATATATAATTGGATAGTATATCATATATACATAATAATTATCATGCTATATTTATTATTTAAATGAGTTACACATCATTATTATACCCATCCAAATAATAATATATTGAATAACAATTACACCACGACGTGGAGACGGTAAGCCGTACGCACGCACGTAGGGTGACATGTTATTCAAAGGGTGGATAGAATACTGAATATGGTTGTACCATATTTATAATAACATCACAGTGTATAAAATATACTGGAGTTATTATTTTATAATGTTAATAACAAATAATGAAGAAGTGGAAGAAGAAATGAATTTGAAAAAGGGTGGTGAAAACATTACCTCTTCTTCGGGTTCTTCCTTTTGATTTGATCAAAAGGGCTCCTTAGGTTGTCTTTCTGATCAAAATAAGGCCTCTAGGTTGTAGTGAAGGAAGTTGAGAGAGTATTTGGGCAGAGTTTTTCCAAACCAAAAGGCTTTGATGGTTTGAAGTAATGAGAAGGGGGAGTGACCTTTTATAAGAGGGGTGAGGGTCACCTTTGGAAAAGCTAGAAGTATTAATTTATAATAAATTCTTATTAGGTTTCTAATGGCTCCAAAGTTGATTATTCAAAGGTTACGGTGGGGATAGGTTGAAAAACATTCAACAAATAGAATTTATACTGGTTTGCATAACTATATTAACCTTATCTTTTAGTTTTAACTCTTAGTTAATTAGTTTGACATTTACCATGTCACTTTGTATTTTTATATTATATAGTTAATAAACTTACTATATACATCCAAGAGACTCCCATGTGGTACATTAATGATATAACTATCATGATATAAGTATCTTGGCCGAACCTTAGATTTTTAGAAAATTTAATATCAATTAATAATATAATATTTGTTTTAAAAACTCTTTTATGTCAATTTTGACACTATTCAATAGTTGATTTTTTGTGAAACTCATAACATAATGATTACTTCGAATAAAGTCAATTAAATAAATAATAATATGTCATATTATCCTATAAAATTAGTTTAATTCATTAAAAGACTTAAATTATATTTATTTGGGTATTTATAAAATCAGTTATTTTAATTGTTTACTATTATGGTAATTACTGCATCATCATTGTGTCCTAAATATATTAAATTATTTAATGTCTAAAAATTATAAATAAACTATCATTATATAGGAAATATTTTTATATTTCTAATGAACATTGAAAATCGAATTTATCTTATGTATAGCACTATATTAAAAATGTTTTAGTAAATAAACATTGATTTTAACTCTTTTAACTCTTCTTTGAATTAAATAATAATAAATGTCCTAATCTAATACAAGTGGACTTAAATGATAATATTTTATTCCTAAGGTTGTTTTTGGTCTATATACACTTGTCCAATAGAATTAGTATATGTTTTAGGGTAATATTAATATCATTTTACCCTTAATTACCCTATTAACTTTTAACCGTGGTAAATAAAAGTAAAAAGTTACTATTCACCAAAAATTATTTTCATCTCATTGAACCACATTTTACATCTTGATTTTAATCGTGTCTCTCGGATTTTCGAAATTCCATTTACAGTAGCGGTAAAATTAAGTTTTATGAAAAATTCAGTTTTTTAACTACCACTTAGTAGTTTCACTATTCATCAAAAATTGAAGTTTTTCAGAACAATGCCAAAATTTCACCCTAAGCTATAATTTATATTCCGAATTCAAAAATGATGTCTATTTTACAAAATTCCAAACATATAAGTTTCATTAATTAATTTTATAATTAATTTCCGCTGTCACAACAAATAGCGTGTGTTTAAGAAATAATATATACCAAAAGATTGACAATTGTTTAGGTCCAATTTCAAAGTGAAATTAATTCTAATGAACACCATTAGATAAAATGGTAAAAATATATTCTAATTATACTTTAAAACCACTCAATAATTTAATTTATTACTATAAATTATTTTGATTTAAAAAGTTGTTTTTAATTAAAATTTAGTAATTTTCACTATTCATCAAAATATAAGTGTTATCCGAAAAGTTCCAAAATTTCACCCTAGGATAAATTCAATATTTTGAATCCAAAAATGAAATCCATTTTTAGAGATAGAATTTATAAAATTTCAAAAAGTAGGTAATACTATTCATAAGGACTAGTTTGATTGGTTGTGGTGTGTTAGAATCTCGAAGTTGCGTACAATGCACGCCATTTCATTATTCGAAGGGAAACGTACTCTGGAATCTTGGGGTTTTATAGGTTGTGATGCATTCTGGGTGATTGGGGAGGAGTTAGTGAAATTGGTTCACTTCCTAGAAGTCAATATGTTAGGAACAATAGATGTTTTGAAAAGATTGCATGTGGAGGATATAGTTCAAATACATAGAGTTACGATGTCCATTATCTCAGATCAAGATGAAAATTGTAACTCATGAGTATGGAGGTCATTACAACATGCTTTTGGAACATAGATATGCCTTAGCACTACTTTCCACCCTTAGATAGATGGACAGACAGAACAGACTATCCATATACTTAAGGATATGTTGTGAACATGTGTCTTGGACTTTAGTGTATCATGGGAACAACACGTTACCTTTTTCTAGTTCACTTATAATAATAACTATCACTCTTACATTGTAATTTCTATGTTTGAGGATTTTTATGGGAGACTATTTCATTCTTCATTGTGTTGTACGATGATTGGGGTTACAGTAGTTCTTGGACCTATTTTGGTGCTGAGCAAGATTTAGAAGGTTGAGTTGGTTCAAGAGAGGATGAAAGTAGTATAAGATTGAAAAAATTATTATGCTGATATTAGAAGCAGGTCCATATAGTTTCATGATGGGGACAATTGTTTTCATTAAGGGTTCCCCTTGACGTAACTAGTAGAGGTTTAGAAAAGGATGTAAGTTCTTCCCCCAATTTGTTGGTCCCTTAAATGTGTTGGGGTTTGTTGGTGAGGTAAGTTACCAGTTGGCACTTCAACCCTGACTGGACCAGATCCATGATGTCTTCCACATCTCTCATCTCCATTGGTATCTTCATGATGAATCCCATGCCATTGAATGTGGAGAGTTGAATATTGAGGATGAAATGACAATAATAGAGCATCTAGTGGAGATCTAAGACCATTGTGAGAAGGTGTTGTAAGGATGAACCATTCCTCAGGATGGTGTGCTATAGAGGCATGGTGGCTTGGAGAAGAGAAATTAAGAGAATCCGATGAAGATGTGAGCCTATTACCCACACTAGGGTGCATTTCCTCTACTTAGAGTTTGTTCCCCTCAGGTGTGTGGTACAATGCTGAGTCATGGGCCTTCACATGGTTACTTCTGGGTAGACACGTGAGATGTTGGGCATCATTGATGGCATTTTGGAACTATTGGTGACCCTTCTTCTTAGGATAAGTTTTCATATGGAGAACTTATATCTCTCTCATTTGGGTTTATTTTGACAAAGAATATATATATATATATACAAACATCTTTATCCATACCCTTGGATTTGGTTACTCACTTTCCATGAGATGTAAAGATGTGTAGAGTAAGCCACATGATTTCCATGTTTATATTATTGTGGTTATATGATTTTACTCTCCTGATATAGGTGTTAAAGACCCATTGTGTATTTATAATACACACCATGTTGATCTCCTTGTGTTTGGATGAGGTTCCCTTCTCACTTGGTTTGGGTTGAGATGTTCTATTTAATTATGTCATGCATTATGTTCACTCTCTACTGTCTTTCGATTCCCATTTTATCTCCTACTTCTCCCCTCTTATCATTCATGCCCTTTTACTAGGTATGTGTATACTCAACCCTACATGGGATTTTCCCACAGATTTCATGTCTTATACATACAATGGATATGTTGACGATGACTTTAGAGGTGCTTAGGGATACCTAGTACATTGGATTGTATATGTTGGTCATAGCATAGAGATCAAGATATTGTCTCTCTCAATGTTTTAATTTCCATTTATTTCAGGTTGGAACATATTTCTGGTTTGGCGTGTATTTATCTGCTTTAATTTTAGTCTACACAATTGTACTCTTGTACTATCTAGAGGTTGTACATGCATGGTTGTTCCATTAGTATTTGATTTTTTTTACTTTTACTTCTTCTGCACTTGTAAATTGAGATGGCTATGTGTGGGAATATTGGTATGTAGGCAAAGGCCTCCCCAAGTTAGTTATTCATTCAATGATAGTCTTCAACCCCTGGCCTATGGAGGCAGTCTTGGGGTAGTTGAAACTCAAGTCTTGGCTTGGGTTGGGTCGTGACAGATTGGTATCACAGGTGGTTTGAACCTTGGGAAGTTTTTTAGAGTAGCCCCCTTTTGAGGATTTGGTTGGGATTAGGGAAAAAATTTCAAATTATCTCAAGTGCGGATATCAGGCTTGAGAATTGAGTGATTATGAGAGTGGCCATGTTATCAATTCACTAGGACTTTAACGACCTCCTTGACAACTCTGCATACCAGTACAACGGTTGCATGGATCAATAGTAAATGAATCATATAGGATTGAGTCTTTGACTATCATTCATGATAAATCTATCCATTATTTATATATATATATGCTCATTTGACTGTGGTATGTATTGATAACTTTTTTTATGCCTCAGTAATGGTAGCTAGATAAGATACCAGTTCTGAATCATGATGACGATCTGATCAGAAACGAGGCCTCAGTTCAGAATCCACCCCACAAGATTCTTCCTCTAGGTGGGTAGGTAGTATCAACCCCACCTATCGAACAAAAAATCTTCCTAGAAGAGTAGTATGGGGATGATCATTGGTTTAGTGTGCTCTGTGAGTTCCAGCACTAGAGGCCATTGAGGTTTTGGAGTAAGCCATATCCTAGGGAAGAAGAGGATTGATTAGAGTTGGTGGTACATGTTTTCAGACTTATCCAGACACTAATGGATTAGGTGGTTGCACTGGTATCTACCCTTTTCCATTTAGTATTTTGGAGATGCTGGAGTCTTGTTAACACAAATTCATGATGAGTCGACTCTCTCTTGTCCTAAATTCCAGTATCTGGTCCGTGAGGAATTATACCCCCTATGTTTATGCTCACATTGGATTTAGGATCTTTTAGAGCTACAGTAGGGAGGGATTAAAGTGGATGAGTTTCAAGTTAGGTTCACAAACCTTACCCAAGAATCCCTTTACATGATCTAAGATGGATACTTTTGATCATTGAATTTTTATTAGGGACTCCATAGAGAGATCGATTCCAGCATGGTACCCTTGTACATCCCTTCCCATGCTGGGGTGCTGGAGCAGGAACTAGTGATAAAGAGATTTCTATCAGAGGGATGCTAGGTACTCGGAGTTGGAAATGAGAATCACATGGGTTAGTCATCTATAGAATACAACATATTCCAAAAGATAAGATATCTACCTTGGAGAAATCTTTACAACCAGACTCAGAAAGATGGTCAGGGAAAGTGAAGAGGCCCAGGGAATCTTGGAGAGGGGTATTGATTTTCTAATGAAAGTATTGGTCACGTAGGTTGAGACTGCCCGACCAGACATGCTAAAGAGAATATGAAGATAACTAATATACCTCTACGGCTGATGCATTTCCATGATAAGGGATCTCCTAAGAGAGGGTAGGGTTTTCCCTAAGAAGGCATAGTTGAAAGAGGAGTAGGAGGAGCTATGGGTGGTGGACTACACTATAAGATCCTCCCACCACCACCAGGAGGCGGCCAACATCAGGCTTAGGGAGATGATAGTAAGGGTTCCAAATAACTATAGGCTTTTGAGCATTATAAATTCTCAATGCATGAGATGATTATAGGTATGATCTCTGTTTATTATTATCTTGCTTAATTATTATAATACTTATGTTCTAGTCATTACTTTATCTCTATACTTCTGGTGCGATAGCTGGAGCTCCTAGTTGAGGCACTAGCCATGTAGCTTCTTCTTGGGGTTCTAATAGGGAATTCTTCTTCTGTATATTTTATCTGCCAGTAGTTCAAGCTATCACTTGGGGGAAGATCATGTGGGACCTTTTGGTTGTCACAATGGATCCCAATGATGTCATCATGGGTATGGATTGGTTTTCCATGGTCTGATCCCAAATTTATTATCACCACAAAAAAGTCAAATTACTTCACACTGATGGGATGATATTCTCATTTTCTGGTGAGAGAGATCTCATGGAAGGGAAAGCATGTTTCATGAGAAGGAGGCTTCAACCCATCACCCATCATTTGGTGAGTGTATCCCTTGGTTCAATAGGCTCTTTAGGCATTTGGATTCATTATGTTTTGGAGGATCATATATAAACCATTCCTAAAGATTTTTAGGACTACGTATGAGGAGAGAGATGGTGTTTTGTTTCAACTTTTATCCTAGGGACTCTACAATATATTCTGCAGCATATCAGATGGACCCTACTGAGCTTCGGGAGAGGTAGGTGTAGTTGGAGGACATTCTAGAGAAGGGTTCCATAAGACCTAGTGTACCCCCTTGGGCAGCTCTTATGTTGTTCATGAAAAAGTAGGATGAGAGCTTACAGCTTTACGAGGATTATCATCACTTTAACCAATCCATGACAAAGAAAAAGTACCCTTTTCTGAGGATTTACAACATATTTGACCAGTTTCAAGGTGCAAGATGGTTCTCAAAGATCGATATCAGGTCCAACTATCACTAGTTGATGGTTCACAAGGATGACATTTCAAATCTAGAATTACAATGTCACCATTAAAACTATGACTTCCCAGTGATGTCATTTGGTGTGAAGAATTCCCTCGCCATGCTTATGGATTTGATGCACCATGTATTCTTGCCTCACTTGGAGCAGTTTTTTGGTTGTCTTCATCGATGAAATACTCACCTACTCTACATAATAGGAGGATCATGTAGAGGACTTGATATTGGTTTTAGTTTTTCTTCAAGATTACTAACTTTATGGGAAACTCTCGAAGTGCCAATCCTCGATACACGAGGTTCACTTTCTGGGGAATTTAATTTATGAGAACTGTTTAGCCATGGACCTAGTAAAAATTTATATAGATCTTTCTTGGGATCTGCCCAAGATATTTTTAGACGTTTAGATATTTTTTGGCTTGGAAGTGTACTATAGATGGTCTATGA
The DNA here is from genome assembly GCA_963277665.1 of Viscum album. Classification (NCBI taxonomy): domain Eukaryota; kingdom Viridiplantae; phylum Streptophyta; class Magnoliopsida; order Santalales; family Viscaceae; genus Viscum; species Viscum album. The sequence goes on along the minus strand of OY728134.1, from coordinate 672,982,419 downwards.
CAGAATTCTATAGAATTGCAGCCCCTTTAACCACTCTGACATAGAAATGAAAGCTGTTTTCCTAGACTGATTTGTTTTAGATATCCTTAAAGGTGATGAGGCTATGGTTGATGAGTGATCCTATGTTGTCACTACCACATGAGGGCCTGGAGTACGTAGTGTATTGCGATGCCTCATGAACAAGGATCAGTTTCATGTTGATGTAACAGCGGGAAGTCATCGTATATGGGTAGAGGTAGTTAGGAAACCATGAGACAAACTAAGGGTATCACAACCTAGAATATGAATTGGTTGTCTTAACCATGAGGATGTGGAAGAACCACCTTCTAGGAGAGTGCTTTGGGGTTTACTCAGACCATCATAGTCTCAGGTATGTATTCACAGAGAGATACTTGAACTTGAGATAGCGGTGCTGGTTGGAGTTCCTACATGACTATGAATTTGAGATAGTCTATACTCCAGGGAAGGGAAACATAGTATAATTTTTCCTTAATAGAAATTGTCTAGATTTCTTGGTGCAGGAAGATTCAGAGAAGTTGGCCTCCCTACAGATGACTCTGATGGATGATAAGGTTACAAATTTTCTATAGTCGATGGTGTTGAATCCTCCACTTTTTAAAGCATTTGAGAGATTCATAGCAGGGATGAATCAACTGTGAGATCTCAAGTGACTAAATATTCATAGGTGATACACTAGATGGATATTATGAAGGAGGGAATCTTTTTATCTTTTTCTAGGGATGGAAGGAAGATCTAGTCATAATGCTGGTGGAGGTGATGTGAGAGTTCCACACAAATACCCTTTCTATACGTCCCGGTGTGGGGAAGATGTAAAGGGAAATTCAAAAATTGTTTTTTTGGTCCTAAATGAGATGATTAATAGATATTTAATCTCTTGGTTCTATAACTTTCAGCAGGAAAAGGTAGAGCACCAAGTTCTGAGAGGTTTTTTGCAACCCCTTGAAATCCTATAGTGGATATTGGATGACATGTCCAAGGAATTTCTGATAGGTCTTCTACACAAAGCGAAGTTCCATGAAACTATCTGCATGATAGTTGACAACATCACAATGTTAGAAAAATTCTTTTCTATTAGGGAGTAGATTTTCGTTGAGAGTTTGGGGAATTTGTACATACAGGAGATCATTCAATTTCAGGGGGTACCCTTAATGATTTTATTCGATCGTGATGCACAGTTTATATCATGATTTTAGCGAGTTCTATAAGAGGAATTCAAGATCTAAATGATGATAAGTATACCCTTTTACCCCCATAAAGACAGGCATACCAAGCACACTATCCAAGTGTTGGATGATATGTTGAGGGATTGCATGTTAGACTTTTTATAGAGTTAGGAGGATCAATTTACCTTGGTATTGTTTGTGCACAATAACATATATGACTCTACTATTGACATGGAACCTTTTTAGGCCCTATAAAAGAGACCCTATAGGTCAGCCTTGTTTTAGACATAGATTAGTGAGAAATATCTTGTGGGTCCAAAGTTGGTGTAGACAATGACAAAGAAGGTCCAGATCATCCATGGGTGGTTGAGGATGACCCAGAGCAGGCATAAATCATTTGCATATCACCATCATAGGCCCTTGGAGTTTGAGCAGGGAGACCACATCTTTTGGAGAGTCTCCCCATGATGAGGATTCAAGAGGTTTGGATGTGTATTCAAGCAATCATTGAGGTTCATCACTCTTTTCAAGATTTTGTAGTGGGTTGGTGAGGTTTCTTACCACCTCACCCTACCCCCATAGCTATAGTGGGTTCGTGATGTATTCCAGATGCCCCATCAGAGGAGATACATGCATGATCCCCCGCACATCATCAACTGGGGAGAACTGGACATCAAGTATGAAGTCACCTTTACGGAGCACCTAGTGGTGATCTAGGATCTATATGATATGAACCTTTGTGGATGGACCATCCACCTAGTTCATGTGTTTGGGCTGCATGGGAACATGCAAGAGATATCATGGGGGTGGGAGAGCTAGATACGATCTCAGTATCCCGAGTTTTTGGTTTAATTTTTCTTTTCAAAGATGTAAATATTGAAAGAAAAAATTATGTAGAGACTTGATTATTTCCTTATAAGACTTTGAAATACACCAATATATATTTCTAGAGCTAGTCAGTGAGACAAAATGTGATTCCAAGGCCCAGTGTACCCATAATTAATTTCAGAAAAATATAAAAAATATTTTATATTATGTGTGAACATTTTCTTAATGAAAAATAGATAACTCTTAAATTAAATCTCATACCATAAATTCAAGAGCACAGTTGAGTCCATAACGCCGGGTTTACCCTAGGAATGTCCTAAAATAGGTCGGTGTAGGGCATTCAGATATCATTCTTGTTGGTGGTATGTTCAATAGATTTAATTAATTAATTCATTCATTCATTCATTTAACCTAACCATTTTACTGTAAATTTATCATTATGGTGAATTTCTCAGGCTTAGCCTCATATTACTCATATTGTCAAGATCTCCTTATCCCCCTTCTATTGGTGGATCAAATCAAATAATGATGAAATTCTAGATTCGAGTAGACTAGGACACAATGAATAAAAAACTTCCATAAATTAGTTGGTGAGAACGCTGTTCCATAAATTAGATCCGCTAATCTCCGGAGTAAATAATGTGGGATCTATAGAGGAACAACCTAAATTGATGTGTAGATCACAGATCCAGAAAATTATGAAAATCTAGAATATACATCATGTACCATGGTGAACACATGACATATATCCCCTTCACTATAATGACTACTGTTTTATAAAATCATAATGATAGAACATTGTGTATCCCTTATACATGCTATGTAACTTTTCCAAATATGGAAGATTTGTATGGAGTAACACATGGGAAGGACCCTGTGTGGAAGTACATTGCCGTGAATATGACCATGTATTGAAGTACACCGAAACGACTTGAAAGACACGACCCAGACCTGGGTAGTTTGAACACGTTGTGCAGTCCACTTTCATAGTGTGCACTTATACATGGATTGGGATACACGTGTTGTCCAAGGACACAACCAGGAGGTGGAGTGGGACCACATACCCTGTGGGTCCCCTCACATGATTAGTTTGTCAGGAGTATATTTTCATGAAGAATAAAATGGAGACCTCTGTTATGGTTTTCGAGATATGATGTGAAATATTCTGGGCATGAAGCCTATTTGAGGTGACACCCGATGATATTAGTGACCAAAAGGGATCAATAGAGGCTTCCTATTATACCTTATTGAGTTGGACCCCTATCAAATACGAAGTGGGTCCTCAATGACTAGAGTGGAACCCCATGTCACACTAGGGTGTAGTTCAATGACCTATAGAGTGAACCCCCCCCCCATCAACATGGGCTTAGTTCCACTTCCATACTAAGTGGAACCCCTAATCTGATAGGGCACGAGTCCTCAATGACTAGAGTGGAACCCCCTGTCACACAAGGGAATAGGTCCTCGACCTATAGAGTGGAAAACCCCATAAACATGGGTGCATGACTTCTAACTTCTGAGTGGAACCCCGATCAGATAGAGCATGGGTCCTCGTGACACTAGAGTAGAACCACCCATTAGCATGGGTGAAGGTCCTCTACAGATACTTAGAGTGAAACCCCCTAACGCACTAGATAACATTTCCTTTACTTGGAGTTTGTTCCCCCTATACTATAAAACATAGTGATGATGCATGGGTCTTTACATGGTTACTTTTTGGTAGATGTTTGAGATGCTGGGCAGTATTGATGGACTTTTGGAAAGATTGACGACTCTTCTTCCTTGGATGAACTATGGGATGGAGATTTACTTTCTCCATCATTTGGGCTTATTTTGACTGATCACACACACACACAAATATATATACATCATTATCTATAACGTTGTATTTTTTTACTCTCTTTCCATGAGATGTGAAGACACGTGTGGTATAAAATATAATTTTCATGTTTATCTTATCATGATTGGATGAGTTTACCCTCTTGCTATGGGAGGAATAGTCTCAATGTTTAGTTCATCAAAAAATTGTGTTCTGATCCTTGTGTTTGGATGAGGATCCTTTCTCAAATTGTTTGGTTTAATCTGCTCTCTTTCACTATATATTGCATCATGTTCATTATCTACAATATTTCTATTCCTGTTGTATCTATTACTTCCCCCTTAAAATTTAGGGTAATCCTACTGAAAATATATATACTCACCCTTTTATGGTATTTTCCTACATGCATCGTGTCTTATGAAGATTATTGAATGGTTAGTGGATACTTTAGAGGAGCTTAGGAATACCTAGTACTTTGGACTATTTATAGTGATCGAAACTTGGAAATAAGGAGATGGAATCCCTCAAAAGTTTATTTTCTAGTTTTGTTATGTTGGGACATATTTCTAGTTTGGTGTGTATTTTTTCCATTTACTTTCAGTTTTCATTATTGTACTCTTGTACTATCTAGAGGTATTCCATGCATGGTTGTTCCCTTAGTATACTCATATCTTAATTTTGATGCATCTCCACTTCTATGTTGATATGGACGTGTGTGTGCATAGAGGTAATTAGGAAAAGGTCTCCTCATGTTCGTTATGCCATCGACAATAGCCAAAAACCCCTGGACTATAAAGGTAGGATTAGGTTAGTTGCAGCTAGATCCTCAACTTGGGTTGGGTTATGATAGATCATATTCATTGATTTACTTATGATTAATATATTATTTACTAGAAATATATATTCCATGATTCAATATTACGATATTTTTTATGCATGACAGGCTTTTCAAATTTTATACTCATGTTATCATACCCTTATGTTCATGATATTATTTTGTATCTCTATTTTTATCCTTATTGAGCATATGAGATAACCCTTTCCCATGTTTCATTTCTATATGAAATGAAGAAATATATTATGTTTTATATGTATAATAAGGGTTCTAGTTGTGAAAAATGAAGTGATAGATAATGTATCTCACTTATGGACTAGTGTTTATGTTTCTATGTTTGCAAAGGCACTAAACTATTATGGTCCTTAGGTGTGTGTTTTTGAAATGTAATGAATATTCATAAAAAATGATGTAATACAGATGTATGATAATACTAGTTTTCTATACAATATCTCATACTTGGTGTCACCCCCTATCAGAGTATTTAACCTAGTCTGGATAAAAGATGATCCAACTTATTCCCACTTGATTCTAATGTTTTTATTTGAAAAATATAATTGAAGGTGAAGTAATTTTGGGAGAGCCATAAAATTAAGTCTAGAGAAGTTCACCCATTAATGGGGAGTGAAGTTGAATCTTGTTATTCTAGAAACTAGATAAGATAAAGTAAAAAACTCAATTTATAGACAACCAATGAATCGAGAAACCAAATAATGAAAATTTGATGTCTTAAATATTGAAGTACCTTGAGGATAAAACTATAGATTATGATGTTCTTGATGTTGAAAAATATAGATAAATGAATATTATATAATCTTGAGGTATGTTTATATTTTTCTTTTATTATTATATTTAAAAATATACTCATATTTTAAAGGGTGAGAGAATATTATTATATAATGAATAAGTGAAAAATGTTTTTACAAAGGTTGTAAAATTTCTTTTTTATTCATTATTTTTTGATTTATTTGATGAGATGAATTGAGAAAAGTGAGTTGAATGAAAATCCAATGAATTTACCCCTAAAAAGAGATTTTATAGAAGTTTACATCACTTGGAAATTTTTTTGGATGACTTTAATGTGTGAGTTAATTGATCTTATTTTCTATACTGAGTATGGAATACATAGAATTATAATTGATTGATTTATGGATTATTTATTTAATAAAAGTGATGGTATCCTCCCCTAAATAAATTTGTGGTTTATATTTAGTTAAATGGAAGAAATAAAAAGTGTGTAGAAATTCCCCCCCTACCCAAATATTTCAATAATGGGGATTCAAATTCAAATCATTAAATTAGAGGGGAAATTAATGAATAAGTTACATCACTCAAAGTTTCCTACAGAATAAGATAAAAGATACTTTGAATTTACTTTCAATAATGGTGAAAGATATCATTGAATTTAGTTTTTAATGGGTATTGAAAAAAATCTATTGGGATAGATTAAAGTATCCAATGGATGATGGTGATGATATATTGTATTTTTTGTTAATAGTTTATGAAAAAGTTAATGAGTAATTTTTTGGAGATGTTTCCTATTCATGTTTTAGAATTAAGTCCATCGGAATTTCATATTTTGGATGGTGGAACCATTAGAAGAAGTAACATTATAGATGTGATATCTACTACCTAAAGATGTAAGGATATTGTCACCATAAGTAAGGAGGATGGAATAGAAGTAAATTTTACTGAAGGTAGGAAAGACGTTATCTTATATTACCAGAAGAAGGATATATACATATTAAAATTTCTTTACTATTACTTAATGGGAGATTTTAAAGATCACATTGAATGATGAAATCAATATATAGTGTGATTGAAGACACAATTAGTGATATTGAATATCTATGTTAAAGATAGACAGAATAATTTGATAGGAAGTTACACCATGCACATCTAGATAAAGAATAGTTTTATATAAGAGATGTTGTACTACATTTATAAGAAGAGTGCATTAGAATGTGAGTTGGTAGTAACTTACTAAACCGGTAATGAAATTTTATAATAGTTCTAAAATAATAAGTAAACTTCTATTTATTTTAAAAACCATTTCCTAAGAAATAAAATGGTGATTTTGTTAAAAAAGTATTTTGATGAATTTGATAATCTTATAAAATATGCACAAGAAGTATCCACACTCGTTCTTCTTACCATAGAGTCAAAGTTGAAAAATAAAAAAGAGACCATAGATTCCTTTCAAATGATAGATAACCTGAAAATGATCTATTATAATTCAGATAGGCATGAATGACAAGAAGTGTCAGAATATATGTTTCTATGAAAGATGATGGAAGGAACCTCAATCTCCACTCATACACTCAATATTATTGGGTAAATTAACAAATATGAGAGTATAGGTTCATACCTTAAAATTGAATTTGACAACAATTTAATTTTTTAATCACTACTAAAAAGTTTATAGAATTTTGTTATGAATTATAACATGAATGAACTATATAAATTTTTTCCCAATCTCCTAAGTATATTGAGGATGATGGAGTATGACCTGGTTAGATTATATTTGATTACCATGATGATGGTATGTAATGTAATGTGATTTTTTTATTAAATGGGAAGAAAAGAGGTCATTAAGAGTCGACACCACCAACTAAATAGAACAAGAATAAATAAGGTGAATTATTTCCATCCATCTAAAGTAATAACTTTTTATAATTGATACAAGGATACCTAAATTAATGAAGGTTGAGTGTATACACCCAAATAAGATTAACACACTCAAGGGGGAGGGATCACATATTATAAAAAATCACATGAGGATTATCCTGGGAACCCTTAAAATCCAGGTAGTCCACTACTTGGTTCCCTTCATGCCATTTGTATATCAAGTATGCTTGTCTGATGAGACACTTACACGATGAAATATATTATATGGTGGAACATGGTATGGTAATACTTTCATGGGGATATTTTAGTATAACTGAGGACTCTTCTTCAATCATGGAAAGATAGATATTATAGGAAAGGAAAACATCAATTCCATTAGGAAATTCCCTTGGATCAGTAATAAGAGAGTGACCATGTCCATATAAGTTACTGAAGGAAACACCCAAAAATCCTTTGGTGTCATTGATGACACCTCATCCTTATATAAGACCGAGGAGATAGGATCTATCAATGTTGATCTTGAACCCACTATAGGGTGGCCTCCAAAAAACCGATCTCTATTGGATTGGATCCCTTTGAATTGACTGAATAGAAAACATTTAAACGAAAACCATCCCTAAGGATGGTGAATACCACCATTATATAAAAAGAGAACTCATTTCCATATCATGGTATTAGAAATGGGTCTGAATGGATAAACTTGAGCTGGTGGTGTCTTCAAGGAAGGATCTATTTTTGGCATTCTAGATGAACCAACAACAAGAAGACACCAAGATTTCCCTCACCTTATCCTATTGATAATTACTCCCCACACCATGTAATTGGGATTAAGGAAAATTACAACACATTACTACTATTATCCAAATCATGATGAGGTCTCTGAATCCACTCGACATGGCATACACCCCCTCCACTTCAAAAAATAGATGATTTTTCCTTTACTCTTTGGATATATAACAACAAAGACATTTTGACTCTTGGTTAACCCCTTATTTTAATCACCTCTTCCATTGATATTTCTTGATTTCATAAATTTCATACAAGAAATATATACTTATATGCTATTTATTTTTACCATAAAACTTATACTCATTCATCTTCCCTGTTTTTTGTATAAAAAGAGTTCTTATTTTCTTTGGATAATAAAGCTATTGATGATAATCCTATGTATATGAGGCTATCTTGTTCAGAGGACAGCTAAATGGTGTTGAATATTTTAAATTTCTGTTGATCTAGAATATCCCAAATAAAGGTTGGATGTGTGAAAGCCTGTGAGAATGTAATGTTGGGGGTTAGAAATACCAGGAACCTAAGGGGTGCACCCAACTAATTATGTCTCTATAAAATGATCTCCCCATATCCAAAAATCCACTAAGCATGGTGTTAGAGCATTGGTAAGTGTCCCCATATAATATTTTATAAGTTATAGATTTTCCATTTCGGTGATTCCCAGTCTATTCAATACTTCCCCACAAAAAAATTACTCCTGATATATTTCCCTTGCATGACCTCCCAAGCCGTCTTGGACTTGAGTCAATTCATGGTTTCTACCACACTACATAGGTTGATGATACCTTTATCCATAAGTTTGGTTATTCTATCCCAAGAGGCCCAATGAATCCTTCCTTCTTTATGTACATCCAAGATAAAGGATGTTATATTCTTACCATGTTCCTTACCACTATTTTTGGAATATTTATAATATACAACATGTGCATGGGGATCGAAGAGAGAATTCAATTAGTATGGGCGATCTATATCCAAAAGATAATAAGCGGTTCTTACAATTACTGATATGATCTGAAATCTTATCAACCACCCCTCATAGTGTTCGATACAAAGCATACTAATAGATATCAGGGATCCTATATATGGAATATGCCAATATTTCCTACTAATTCATAATATCACCTCAATTACGTTGATACAATTATCCAAATAGAAATTTTCTATATAAACACTACTTTTCTAATGATTGATACATTTTCCACTCCACTAACAAAATTCCTCCATGATTTTATTAATTCCATGAATTTATCTACTACTACAATTGACAAAAAGAATGATGTAATCCATGAAAATTAGGAAAGATATAGCATTGAAGTGACTCCGATAATAAAATGTGTGGATGGTGCCTCTGAGAAGTTCTATTTTCAAGAACCTATTGATAGAGTCTTGGGTGATAATAAACACACTAGGTGATAGAGGATTTACCTACCTTAAACATTGAATATAATTTAAGTATCCCAATATCTTCGCCAATAAAGTGATCAAAAACCAGGGGGGACCTAAAACACCTAAAAATATGTCAATCACCCCGGAGAAAAACCCCATACAAAACATAATATTTAGGATGAACCCTATTATAATTTTTTATACACCTTATCCATGTTTATATTTACTATAATATTAGAGCCTTAAGTATTCCTATTTATATAACTAATAATATATTATTATATCAAAAAGGTAGATGGGGTAGATCTTCCATGTATAAAGTCATGTTTCTCTTTAGATACCCATTGATGAAGGTGAGTTGAAAGAATAATGTTAATCACACTAGATTGTATCTTGTATGTAAAGATACACATACTGATAGGTTTATAATTCTTGAGAGAGGATAAATATTTCACCTTCAGAATGAGAATCATAATGGGTTCACAGGAAACCTGAGGTAATCCCCCCAGATGTATTCTTGAACCACTTCTATGAGATCAACCTTAATGAGGTCCCATGTACCTGGATAAAATGAGCCTGGGAAACTATCTGGACTAGGGGAACTGTCATTGTTGAGATACCTCATCACATACAAAATATCACTCCCCTATGGGATTCTCCCAAAAATGAGTTAGTGGAGTATAATACCACATGGATAATAACATCAAACTAGTCATCATGGCTCCTCGTATATCCATCCTACATGAAAGGGTCATCACCAACATGGATTTTAAGTGTCTCTCAACCATACCTCCAACCAAAATAGGGTCCTTAGTTGAAGTACCATATTCCATTAGCATGTTCAGATTTCCATCCCATTTCATCTCTTTTAAACAACCTTGAAACAACTTTGTGTTCCCATCACCCACCTTCAACTAAATCTACATAGAGTTTTCATGAGTGAAATGTTCTTATTCAAGAAGCATTCCTGAAAGAAGGCCTTTTCTTATAGAAGTGGTCATTGAAAATATCTTCATCCCAATAGTGTCTATAATATTTTATTCTTATTTGATATCTTTTTTGAAATATTCTATCTAAAGGAAGTGAGTATGATGATATTTATCCATGTCTGAATATAACCTTTTAATCTCCTTATATTTTTGTGAAAGTCGACCCATGATAATTGTTTAATGGGTTTTCACTATGATGTATGAAGTCTAGGTACTGATGTTGTAAAGATAGTGAAAGTAGATAAAAGTTCAAATTGGAAGAATAAAATTGATTTGAAAATGTTAAAAAATGTTTCAATAAGAATATAGTCAAAGTCATTGAAATATAGGGTGGTTAGGGACAAGGAGTTCTAATTTTATATTATGGATTATGAAGATAATTGAACTTTTTTAGGAAAGTGTATGGAATGTCTATGTTAGGTACAAGATTTATATAAATAAATTCATTATTTTTGAAGGGAATGTGATACCAAGTGTATATTTTATAAATTTTTTAATTATTAAATAGTTTAAAATTTAGATTATAATTGATAAAACTAATAGTTTTCTTTCAAAATATGAAGAAAAATTTTAATATAAATTAATTTATCAAGAATAGATGAATATATGTAAAGGATGTGTATATTCATCTTAATTATCGTATATTATAAGACAACAATCTCATTAACAAATATATTTTGTGAAAAAAATTTAATTAATTAATTTTAATCAAATGGTTTATGATTCATCATATTCTGTAACATACTAGAAAATAAAACAAGGGTAAAAGTGATCATCTAGACATTTGATAAAATATGAAGTAATTTTATTATACATCAAAAATATGGAATATTTTAAATAATTATATTATTTTCAAATAAAAATGGTTCAAACAAATATAATAACATATATGACATATAGATATTAGTTTATTTGATAAATATTCCTACTAAAATGAAATAAATGTAATTTCTTGATGAAAAATAAGTTTGTGTATATTTTCAAGATATTTAGAAAAGAATATATTAAATAAAAGGTTGGTGAGAGTATAATTGAATTTAGAGAAGTTCAAAGTTAAAAAAATACATTATTACACCAATATAAAGTTAAATTGATTTTCACATAACATCCAAACAAGTTTTTTATATGAAATGATAAAAATATATATAAAGTGCTACATTTATTTACCATTTAGAAACTAAATATCACAATTTCCTAATGAATTATACTAGTCTAAGATTAATTTATTCTTATCTAATATCCTAAAGATTTTAGGATGTCTTGTGATAAATAAAATGTAAATAGTTACATTTAGTTATCATTAACAAGTAGATATCACTATAGGATAGTACCGGTAAAATTTAAAATTAAATTACTCTTGAAATACTAAAATACAATAGGGTATAATGGTAAAGAGAAATGTAAAGAGTCGAAATAGTTACCGTAATTCAGTAAATATAAATTTATTCCAAAAGGTTTAGGATATTCTAGTAGAGTAATATTGTTAAAAATGGGTTACATTATTTGAAAACATTCATTGAAAAAGTTTGATGGAAAGAGTTCCAAGGGTGATGACAACACACTTAGAATGATTTCTAAGCAGATAATAAATGTTAAAATCATAACATTTTATGTTATCAGGTTCAGGTGTTTGAATATATACAAAGATATGAATGATAGGAATATTATTCATAAATATAACCATTACTCATGATTTATTACTTCATAGATGTTTCTCAATAAATATTTAGTAGGGGGTTTTATTATATAGTGACATAGAGATGTTACAAAAATTACATATGATTTAGTGAGTTGAAAGAAAAACTTAAATGTGAATAATATGTAAGGTTGATATAGTTTTTTTATCATATATGATATTATATAGAGGTTATTATGTTAGATAAGTTAAATATTCTTAAAATGGTTTGAAAATATGAAATGTATCATAATATATATAAAAATAAGTCTCTAATTTATAATTATTTCACATTGTTTACATATGTGTATATATTTATACACATTTGATGAAGTGTAATGATAAATGATCTCTCAAAGTAAGACTTTGAGTTATCCATAATAATTTTTTTCAAGGATTATTATATTTTATGTTAGCCTGAGTGGGACTCTTGTAGGGAGATACATTATATGTTCATGAGACATAAAAAGTGAGTTTTTGTTCATTGGATGATCTACTATGTATTCCACACTATGTTCCATACATGATTTAATTGGTATACTAGGGGTGAATGGATCTTAATACGGTCCCTACTTCCTAAGGTTGTAAAAATACCTATAATAAGAACCTTCATACTTTGATACCCTACTCACACAAGTATATATATATTGACTTAGATAATTGGAAGTGGTTGGGTATGTTGTTGATCAAGTTTTCAGTTAGAGATCAAGTAGATATGAGATATTTTTTTCTCATATGGATAATAAAAAATTTAGACCCCTGATATATATAGTCTATGGAGTCTATGGTTTTATGTATAATGTATATATGATTTTCTTATCTATTCATACGAGTGGAAAGTGATGTTCTCAACCATGCAGATGAATGGCATGCAATTTATTAATCTATCGAGTCTATATATATTATAAAAATAAATAATAGATGGGTAACCTAAATGGGATTGAAATAATATATGTCATATGGTCACTTTATTTCTTATGAAAATGTAAACTATGATAATTTATATTTACATATGATACAGACTGGTGGACAATGGTATTAAGATACATGTGTTTTATGGAGATAATTCCACATCCCATTATAGCTTGAGTATCATTGATTATTTTCTAGAGGAATATATTTGATTCTCTTTTTGAATCTAAAGATTCATATTTGTTAACACTATAATAGCCCATGGGGTCACACTTTGTGGTTTATTGAATGAAAATTGAGTATTACTCCAAGAGTTACTCTATAATGATTTTTTAATTAATCTAAATGATTTTGGGATTGATATTCGCAAAGTATTACATATAATGTGATAAAAGATGTTGTTAATGAAATATTTCCAAAAAAGCTTTAGAAAATATAAAAGGAGTTTTGGATATGATTTCATTGTTATTATATACAATATATTGTTAGGTGAAATGGTAAAAAGTCTGTGAGGCCTGGGTGAAAGTGGGAGATTGAAGGAATTATATGCCCTAAATACACATACACTATGTAATACATGACTATATCAATTTTCATGGTATATTGTACTACTTCATTTGATTATGTGGCTGAACACTCATGAAATACTCTACCAAATCTACCAATAAATAAATCTATACATAATATGAAACATGTGAGAGTTCATTACATTCATGCACACAATGCATGAACTGGACATGGAATTAACTCATGCTTTGTATCACATAAGACAATGAAATAATAGCAAAAGGGGATCTTAAAGGGTTATATAAATCACTATTATTTAATTGAAGGGGGTAAGTGAGAATGACTACTTCATGCTTTCCTAAAAATCTCATATTCATGATTCTCTCTTTATTTATCCTTCTTTGCATCATGAGATACTAGTACATCATAGGGGGTAAAAAGTCTCATTCAAATGATGAATGATCCATTCATCCTATGGATAAATATGGAGGTAGGTTGTCTTCATCTTTCAATTTAGTGATATTTATCAACCTCATCATATCAAGATCAAGGATGTTAAAATGGAATATTCAATGAATAGTATGCATGTTTAAAACATTTATCAACTTTCAGTTTTAAATGGTTTTCATATTTATTTCATAGAGACATTTTCACAAGGGATTAAGTCTATTATATTGCTTCTAATAATTTTTATTATACCCTAATGAATCCCTTAAAATATCATAATTTTAATAACTTCTATTGTCTACTTATAAATCTTTCTATGTTCATCATCATCGTTATGGCATTTCAGCAATAAATTTAAATGTAACTCATTTATTTAAGATCATTCTTTACCAACACATCCAAAACTATTTTATGATAATAATAATTTTTTACTATAATCCAGAATAATATAATCATTTATTTGTTACATTTTGAATATATCAACATCCAATCATACCTTCTATATCATTTTAGAAAGTATATCTTCTATAAAATATACCTCTATGATGAAAAATATTTTATGTAAGAAAATGAATCTTATTTCATTTTGTGGGAATATTTAACAAAACAATTATTAACACCCATATATTATATATGGTTTTTCAATATATTTAGAATTATTTTTGACAATATATTTGAATATTTAATATATGAAACCGAAGAGTAGGGGTAACGATTTCCTTCATATTTTTATAGATAAGTTATATAAACCATTTTTTGGTACCAATAAAGGTAAATAACCTAGTGGTAGGGGGTGAATCTTTCCATATTGATTTATACTTTTCACCCTCACCAACAATTTTTTTCCATAGATAATAAGAAAAATCACTCCCCTTTCACAAGAATGAAGCAATAAAGAATATAAAAGAGGGATACAACCATTTTAATTAGCAATATGGGATAATCTAGGGTGAATACAAAATTAATGTACTAATGCACTAAAACACTAATAACACAAATTTTACAATTAATAGTAGTTGTACTAACCCTACAGGTTTGGAACCTTCACAAGATATATAATTCAGTACTCTAAAACATCCTAGAAACTCACTAAATCCCTTGCAAGATAGAACTCACTACCCATATAGTGTTCTACTTTTCCTTCCATGAACAATGAAAAAACATTACAGTAGGGATTTTGTATTGATCAGGTTCACTTTCATCAACTTGGTGGACTTCAAAATATTCTAGTGAGAAGAGATCCTAGAAATATATTATATTATTATTCAACATTAAAATACAGGTATAAAATACCATTCTTCATCAACCTCATTTATAGTGATTGTCCTAAAATTTAACTTATGCTCTATTTGCTTGAAATTCCTTTGAACTTATCTTGCTCCCTACTATTTTTCAATTATGTGATAATCCATTTCCTCATTATTTTTAGGAAATATATGTTCCATATTTTAGGACATATTATCTTCTTTTCTTATTATTATATATAATTAAAAATAACTATTTTTTATGTAGGATATCTCTATTTACCATGTATAAAAATCATTCACCACAACATGTCCAAGAATGCCACAACCTGGTACCTATGCTTTGAGAAGAAAATCCAAAACCCACATCAAAAACTCCCCAAGTGTTTACCTTGATTTTATAAGATCATTTTTAAAGGGCTTAAATAATATTGTAAATTAAAAGAACCACAAAAATGAACTAAGGGGTATTTTACTAAAAATATCCCCCTTTTGGATATGTTAGAATCCCATCAAAAAATGATTTACTACTTTATCATTCGAGATATTAAAAATTGACCAAATTGATGGTCTAAAACATGTTTTCTTTAGATAGTGCATTAAAAATTTAGCAATCATCAAGTCAAAGATCACATTATTCATGCTCATCAAGAAAAATAAGAGTTGTCTAAAGAGATTCTCATGAAAATAATTCAATGATTTCCATTCTCTTCAACACTCGTCCAAGCTGCTTCCACCAAACAAACATTCAAGTACTCTCCCCCATGTTAAACACCATAAAACAATTTATCCCCTATTGTTGATAGGAATGAACATTCCCAGCCTCTCTACTGATGGATAAATTCTCCCATGTTATTTATAGACATTTTATCCACTTTTTCAACAAAACCAAAGAGAACTTATCTTAACGTTTATAAGAAATTGTTAGAAATACCAATATTTAATCTCAGAGAGTCATTGTGCCTTGATATAAATAGAAAATCCCATGTCAGAGTGGGGTTATATATCCAAACTATAAATATGTAGGGAGATGTTTGGATGCTAATATCTAATCACTGATTCTCAAAATCATCCCTAAGTAGTTCCTTTATGTTGATGTCTGAAATTTTATCACTTATTGACACATGGTCCAACTAATTTCTCTTGTTCTTATCTAAATAATTGATGAAATGATACTTTATCTCAATGTAATTTGACTATTATAGATAAAATAGATTTTCTATAAGACCAATGAAACTCAAGTTATCACATATGATTACAATCATATATTTTACATCAACTCCAACATCCTATATTTTATTCTTCTTCCAAATCGACTTAGTACAATCTTTCATAGCTATACTATATTCAAACTCTAAAGTTATAAGATAAACTAAATACATTTTATTATTTTTATAAGAAATATAATCACCCCCAATATAATAATAACTATCCAATGTCAACTTATGATCATCCAATAAACCAATCCAATTTAAATATTTATCTCTAACTTCTATTATGATGTATTTTATTAAAATAACCTTAATTAAACTATGATATTAATATAAAATGTATTATTTTCACTGCTATAATGGTTATTTACTTAGGACAACATTGGTAACATGTGTAATGAAAAGATATAAACATAATGCTGGGTTGGGTTTCTCTTAAATATAAAATGTTTCCAATGATTTTCTTATATTTTGTTACATCGACCACATTTCCATCTTCTTCTTTTGAAAAATTCTTATAAGAAGCAACCAATTTTTTCATAGAATTATAATACTTTATTCTATACAACTTGAATACTTATTTGGTATAAATTTATTATGAATTTAATTTTCGAATCTTTCCTTAGATAAATTTTAATGAAAGAAAAAATATAAACTCTCCAATCATTGAAATTTAAAAATTATAACCCATATATTATACAAACAGTTTGCATTGTGTTTTATCCAACCATCTAAAAATTATTTTTTCAACATATATAGGCACACATATCCTTTAGTAATTATTTTTTATAAGGTAAATATTTTGATCAACTATGATTTTCGGGAATCTAATCTTTCTTAGGTATTGATCATGTATAGAATACTAATTCCTTGGTAATTGATATAATTAACCATCCAGGATCCATGTAACAATGGTAGGAGAGGGGTGAATTAGTGATATATTTTTCTTGTAACTTTCCTTTATTTTGAAAAAAACCTTCACCTCATATGAAATATTTATCACTTTGTAGAAAAAACCAATCACACATCCATAGGAACACATATATTTACAAGGTTCACTACTCAACAAGAGTAGGTACATCCTTGGTATGATTTGGAAACAATACAATACCACAAAATCCACTATATTTCTTTGTGTGTGGATATGATAAGTAGAATATTACCTTACACTTATGTAGCACTATGATCAATACAACAGTGAATGTGGTTCAAGTAGCATGAAATTATGTATTAAAATTTCATGTAACCAGTTAAGAAACATTCACCATTTTCTTCAAAACATGTTACTATTTTTCTTTGTCAACTTTGAAAAATATGATCTTTAAAATAATTCTTCACTTTCGTACCCTAATGTAGGTAAGAACATCTATGGACTTTGTAATGATACTTATTTTGACACACAGTCTGATTCATCAGTCTGATTGATTATTATGATAATATAAGTCTTCTAGAATACCACTAAAACAAATCAAAACTACTTTTTCCCGGTCTAGAAATTCCAATATAACTGACCTATTCGATGACCCATTCTGATTATAGAAACTCAAAATCCGATCATCCCTCCTTCTTCTTATTTTTTCCAGAATACATCTTCATGAATGTTCAGTCCAAAAACTCCTTCTCTCTACACTCATGAACAATAATTTAGTCAAAAAGTACAAAATAATTTACACTATTTATAGGTGTGCCAAATATTTTTTAAGAGGGATTATGAAAATATTTCCTGCTTAACCAAATTTATTGAATCTTAAAATTTCAATTAAATATTGGCTCTATATTTATCTTTATCAATTCTTCTTAACAATTATCGTTTCTTCTCAAACCTTCTATAATCATCTCAGAACATAAAATCACTTCAAAATTTCTAAATATTATTCAGTCTGATTCCAACTTCCATTTCTATTTCTTTATTATGATGAAGAAATATGTATAGCCACAAATGCTTCATGATCATACTGCACAAAAATTAATGATATGTAAAATAAAAGTTTTCTCATTATAATAATAGGAACTAACTCAAAAAAATTTGTTCATTAAAATTCTCAATACCAAATAATATAGAAAAGACATTGAAACCAATATTCCAAAACCACAGTGTAAATTTTTAAAGATTTGTACAATTTCTCAAAAAGAATTTAGTACTAGCTTCAAACTTATTTGACAAAAAAATTTTCTATGCTCATAAAAAATATTGAAAACACTTTTGAATCTACTTCAAATATTTATTCTTTTCTTCTTTTACCCATATAGATGATATTGTGTACGATAAATTTATTGGGGTTAGGTAGAGACTAATGAATTTGTCTCTGCTTCACTCTAATAGTTATTTTCAGATCTAGTCCAATATTCTTGAACTGATTGAAAGCATATCAAATATCATTCTTTCATTGTTGACCCACATGATAAGAAACAAAATTATGGATTTCTTTTCTCTTGACATACTTAAAAAACAAATGGAAATTCATCTTCATGAAAATGGTTGACTACATTGTTGATATATCTTTGATCTTCTTACATGGATCGGTCTAAAAAACTCCACATATTTTCTTTTCAATTGGTCCCAACAAATCTTA
Organism: Viscum album; assembly: GCA_963277665.1. Lineage (NCBI taxonomy): Eukaryota > Viridiplantae > Streptophyta > Magnoliopsida > Santalales > Viscaceae > Viscum > Viscum album. The sequence goes on along the minus strand of OY728134.1, from coordinate 672,963,392 downwards.
ATACAAAATAAATTCTACCACTGATTGATTAGAACTTTCTTTATCGGTCTCATAGTGAGTCCGATAAGACTTTTATCATAGAAAAAGTGAATCTCAATCCACTAAAATTTATTATTTTTTTATCCAATAACCTAATTACAATTGAGTGTCTGATAACTAAATTTTAAAAAGTGAGGTGATTTATTCTTCTTTGAGATTTCCTTGACAAAAAAATAAAAGATAAAAATCTTCGAGCTTCTAAAAACCCTCTTTTCAACCTTGTCCTAAAAATACCCCCCTTTGAATTTAGTTTTCAACTAAGGTTCATAAATCACTTAACTTTTTAAACTCCAAATATGGATTAATTATCAACAATTTTAAGCATACACGATTTAACTCATTGTACAAAATAAAAATTGTTGGCCAAAAAACCAAGTTGTCAAAAAGTAGTGACTCATGAAACATATTCATCTTTTATTCAGTTATTTATTCACTTCTTCAAATTTTCTATCAACAAAAGGTTACTACAACCACTCCAACAAACTGTTAGGATATTTAAAACACAAACATAAGGACTTCATACCTTACCAAAAACTCTCCCTACATATATGTTTCCTAAAATGGTTTACCACATATCAATGGATAGATTTATAAAAAACTTACCCCCTTTAATAACTGTATCTAAAGGATAGATGAGAGAGATAAAAAACACATACCTCAACCTTGATGATAAAGAGTTTAGATGCCCATGTTCAACCTCATTTTATAAAAATATTACTTTGATAAAGGTTTTGTGAAAATTTTAGAAACTTGTTTCAATTAAGGAACATAATTCAACTTCAATTTATTCTTCTCCACAAGTTCTTTGATTAAATTATATTTGATGTCAATATTTTTGGATTAATAATGTTGTACCAAGTTTCTTGTAACGTTGATTAAACTTTGATTATCACAACCCAAGAAAAAGTGTAACTTCACTTCAATAAGAAAATCTTCTATGTTTGAATTCATCCACATAAGTTGAGTAGTGTCTTGAGTGGTAGAAAAAAACTCAACTTCAACCATAATAATAGTTAATGAGTTTTATTTTTTTCTATTCCAAACAATACAAATTTTTTATAGAAATAATACCCCACCATATGTGGATATTATATCATCAAAATTTCCTCCCTAATAAATATCTAAATTCCCAAACAATTTAATAATTTATTATCTATCATAAATGAATCCAATATGTGTTGCATATCTGATATATCTGATAATTATTTTTCAACCAAGTAAATGGGATTATTTTAGGGCACTCTGAAAGCTTTCACATAAGGTAACAATATACATAATATTGGGTCTTGAGGTAGTCAAATATAATAAATTTCCAATCAACTTTCAAGACTCCTTTGTGCCAAATTCATTATCATCACTATTTCTAGAAAACATGGTTCCCATTAAAATTAATTTGGAAATGGGATTCAAGTTTTCAATAACGAAATTCTTAAGAAGTTTTTAAGAAAAATATTTGTGTGAAAGAAATATGTGATTCTTCTTTTATGAGATTTGTAACCCAACAAAGTGTTTCGTTTCTACTAGTATGGAAATCTCAAACATTTTCATAAACTCTTCAGTAAATCTTTTAGAAGTTATTTTTTCCTTCCCATCAAAGATAATGTCATCAAAATAAACAATTACAATGATGAAAAACTATCAAATTTATTTGATGTAAAAATTACTATAAACTATTAATTTCTTAAAACTCATATTTCTTAAGAAGGTATCAAATTTGTAATGTCATTCCCTTAGAGCTTTCCTAAGACCATACAAGGATTTTTTTAACTTTCAAACATAACTTTCATCCTTACCAGGAAAAAAATTCACATGGTTGTTCAATATAAAATTCCCCAACAAGATCACCATTCAAAAATTCTGATTTCAAATCCATCTGGAAAATTTTGTAGCTTCATTGTGCCATAATATCGAGAAAGATTATGATTATTTCTAACCTTTCTACCAAATAAAAAGTCTTATCAGTATAAATTCCTTATATCTGTGAGAAAACTTTGTATACTAATATTTAATTATTTCTTACCACTTCACCATCTTTATTCATCTTGTCCATGAAAACCCACTTGGTAGCAATAATTGTTTTTTCATTTGGTTTAGGTACAAGATCCCAAGTATCATTCTTATCTATCTACTTTAGATCTTCAATCATAGCCTAAACCCACTTTGAATTCTCAAAATCTACATTCACATATTTTGGGTCACATTTTGAGTACAAATTTGTATTTTTAATGACTTTTGATGTTCAACTTGTTTGAGACTTTTAATGTTAATCACAAATTATGTTTTGAGCTTCCAATTTCTTCCTCACCCTAGGATTATATTTTCAGGATTCTTCCTCTTCACTCAAGATAGATGAGTCCAATTATCCTTCTTAAGGAGGATTACTATTTTTGGAATATTTATCTTTATTTTTAACAAAAAGTATTTCACTATGTTCATCTTAATTATCTTCATGAGTCTGTTTAACATATTCTACATAATTTCCATAAACATTCACGTCAAATGAGTGAACTAATATTCTAATTTATTTGTTAGAAAAAATATATCATTTCCCTTCTAGATAATAGCTAATAAAAATTCCATCATAACCTCTCTTCTAAAACTTTACATGGATTACACCTTTATTATTTATGATTAAGGGAATATTAAAAACTATTAAGTGTTTCAAAAATTGAGTTTTTTCATAAAAAATTTCATATTCATTCATATATAAAATTTTCCTTTAGAAACACCAGGTTTTAATATAAATAGATATTCTCATAGATTTCCTCTAAAATTAATGAGAGATACCATGTTAATGTAACATAGTTTGTCCCATTTCCACCCAAATTCTATTGTTCCTTTCAGAAGCACCATTTTTTTAGGATTTCATGGTGTACTAAACAGATGATGAATCACATGATTCTCAAGATAGATTTCGAAATCATTATTTTTTGATTCACCACCATTATTTGATCTCAAATTATTCACTAAATACTCACATTCCTAATCCTCATTCCTCATAAAAAATTTAACCATTTTCAAAGCATATGAATTATGCTTCATATACATAACATAGGAAATGTGATTACAATAAAAAATTAAAGTAAGGAAGTACATATCTCCCTGATTTTATTTTTTTCTCAATAGACCATAGATATCTAAATGAATAAGTTCTAGGGGTCTTTTTGAACAAATTATAAATTTCTTAAGAACAATGTTTGAAATATTTCCTTTCTAAAAAATTATTCAACACTAATCTCTTCATCTTGACATATCAAGAATACCGTGGATGATATATCTCTTTGATAACATACTTATGTTTATATGAAACTTGTGTCCCAAATTTTTATTCCACAACTAATTTTATTCCCCCATTCTGATTTAACAAGAGTTTTTTTAATTCACCAACATAGAATAATTTTCATTTTATGCATTGGTCTCTCATGGTGATCTTCCCATCATACTATATTTTCAAAAAAGCCATATTTTTTAAAAACAGAATTATTTCATTTATAATTTTTTTTGAAACACTTAGAAAGTTTTGTTTCACCACATCAAAAAATAGATCTTTCTTAGAATTCAACTTTTCATCCCCAATAATAGAAGATTAAACACCTTGGATTATGATGGATTTATCATTGGAAAATGCCGCTCTTTCTTATTTGAAATATTTCACATTCTTCAAAATTTTAAAGTCTCTCATCATATGAGAAGAACACACACTATCCAAGATACAAGGTCATTCTCCTTTTATAGCTTTGAGAATGGTTTCTATAACAAAAAAGTATTCTTTCCCTTTATCTTTCTTCACATATGGCTTCTGATAATTGTTAAAAAACTTTCATTAAGACTGTAACAAAAAAAGACATCCTTTATCAAGATGTACATGTTGCTCACATATTTTACCAGAAGATTCCGGAGGTTAGAACCTATTTTAAATTTTTACACCAACCTTCTTTGGTTTTCTCAAAACATTATTCTCAGGCTTCTTCTCATCATGATTATCAAAACTAGCTCAAAACAATCAACTCATTCTGATACTCTATACCAAATAATAGAAATAAGACATTGGAACCATTATTCTATAAACATAGTAGAAAATTAAAAATAGTCCCACACTTCCTCATAGCCCCTTCATCACTATATTTAAACTTCAACCAACATTTTCTCTAAGCTCTTTAAACATCTATACAACACTTTTGCAACTGCTTCAAATAATAATTTTTTTCTTATTTTCCAGAGACCAATAATCTTTCACCTGGTAAAGGTATCAATTTCTATACATACCTAGTGAATTGATCTATTCTTTACTCTGATAATCAATGTCAACTCCAGTCTGATAGTCTTGACCTAATTGAAAACATATGATAACTCTTTATTTTATTCTTGACCAACTTTTTAAGAATACAAATCATGGATTTATTTTCTCTTGACCCAATTAAAAAACAACCACAAATTCATATTGATAAAAATGTTTGACTAAATTATTGATCAGTCACTAATATTATTCCACACATCGGTCTAAAAAACTCGCCTTCTTTTCTTTTCAATTGGTCCCAACAACTCGCAATACAAAAGCAAGTGTACCTCTTATTGATCGGTTTCACATCATGTCTGATGAACCTATATCAATATATGAGGCTTCAAAAAATTCTCTCATTTCTTGATTACGATTAAAATCATATTCATTCTACAAATATTTGAATATTGTGTCTTATTGGTCTGACTGAAAGCTAGCATCTCCACATTCACTCATTCCAAACAAAACATCATTTCCTTTTTAAGAATTCTATGTCTGGTGATCTCACACTGATGATCTGATACCAAAAGTATTTGAATTTACAAAATTTATTTTTCAAAAAAAAAAAATTCCTTTATCATGATTTATTCATTAATTTGAAAACATTTAAGATCAGCATATCATATTTTTACTTACATTGAGAACTATTATCAATTCTTATACTTCTGTAAATTTCTTTATCTCCAATCCAAACCTCAATATGATTAGAATCACATCCCCATTCCTTCAAAAGGATTTCATCATAAGTTTTAAAAAAAACTTATGATTTATGACAACTCTAATATTAGAAAATCATCACCATATTTTTATCATATCCTTGAAAACACTAATTGAAATTCTCATCACGATTTAAACATTCTTACTCATACTTAAGGTGAGTCAGATAAAAATTTTCTCCTAGAAAATGTTTTCTCAAACCACTAGACATTCTTAAGATATTTTCATATAATAACTTGATTATGATTGTGATTGATATTAAAATATTTTACAAAGTGAGGTGATTTATTCGTCTTTTACATTTCCTTAACAACAAAAGATGACACAAACTTCTTCCAGCTTCCAAAAAAAACTTCTTGGAAACCTATCCCAACACATGATTCATCCCATGAAAATAATTTCAAAATATATCACCTTGATACCATATTCATCTACAAGAAACCAATATAGTTTCTTAACGTACACATCCTCCTTTAGGAATCTATTAGGTAATGTTGATTTGGAATCCATTTGGTACACCTTGAATTTTACTTTCATTAACATAAATAAGAATAACGAAATAGTTCTCAAATATATTATAGAGAAAATGTATCAATGAAATTAATTAATTCAATTTGGGAATACCCCTTACACCCTACGCATGATTTTTTTCAAGTCACCTTTCCATCCACATTGATTTTATTATAGAGGACCCACTTGGTTCCCCTGATATTTCTACCCTCTAAACATGGATATTTTTTCCATATTGGATTATTTTCAATATCATCAGGATACAAAATAATCATGTTAACTCAATTATATTCTTTTATAATATCTTCAATACTATTAGTCTTTAGTTGAGATAAAAGAGCAGTTTCCTGTAAAGTCATCAACCTCTATGTTTACACCAGAGCATTCCAAACACCATCAATATTCTCTTCACTAATTCTAGCCATGATTATGTTATTTATTTCCTCCACAAATCCATCTTTAATATTTAGTTCATTGGTGTCTTCCTCTGTGTATTATTTAGCTTAAAGTTCCCCCCTGGGATGTTCACTTTATCATCACCTTCTTATGATATTTCATCCATGTTTTTCTAAAACATTTTCTCACTGAATCGTGATTTATTCATATTGTCCACAATAATGTCATCTTGTATTTAAACAATTTTTCCAAGAATTTTTTTAGAACATATATTCATTGCATTTGGATGTATATCCATGTAAAATACCTTCATCCCAAAGAGATTAAAATTGGTAGTTATTATTATTTTTGAGAACTAAACACTTAATCTTAAAAACTCAATTGTATTTCAATGTAGTCATACTGCCATACCATATCACATACGGTGTATTATCATCACCTAAACCAAAAAAAAAGGCCTTTTTGGAGATATAAAATAATGTAACCACTACTCCCTTTCAATATTTATATGTTATTTTTTTCCTAATAAGTATTTTCTTTTCCATGTTGTTTATGTTCTGAGTCCTTATGTCGAAGTCGGTGTTTTATTGATATGTTTTTACAATTTAATATTTCCATCATATCCCATGAATCAATATATATTACTCCAATATATTGTTAGTTAATTATTTACAATTGTTAGTCTATTACTTATAAAATCTCAACATGATCATTTTATCTTCCAATCTATGATAATACATAATACCCTTGAACACTAAATTTTTATGGGTGATAATAATAAACCATTCCATCAATAAAAAATCATCAATGATAAAAATTTAATACCTTTTTCCATCCATGTATTTGGGTGATATTGAAAAAAAACACATCAGTGTGAACTAGATCAAGATGTACCCCAAAATTCTTGTCTTTCTATATGAAAATCTTCTAAGTGATTTTACCTCCTTGAAAAGTAATGAATGTGTGAATGAAACATTGGGTGAGATTATATAAAACTTGATATCTTTAATTTTTCTCAAAACCCCCCTTTTATTTTTGGATCAAGTGGCAAAACCTTTTATGCCACAACTTGTTCTCTTAATCCTTGGTTATGAAACACATGACCTTTTCTGTACTAACTAGGTATAGATTCCCCTTTATGTTCTATCATTGAATAAAAATTTAACTATATCATCCATTAATGATATTTACATACTTATTTAAATAAACTACATGATTTAGTAACACAATTGGATTATACATAGGAAATTATGACTGAGTTTCTCAACCGTTGTGGAATTCATGAAACTTAAATATTTGCTTATGATTTTGGATTTCCTAAAGCCAATGATCTTCATCCATTAATAATTTCCAAAACAAAAGGGTCCATATTTGTCACATTTTATGCATGTGAAAAGATATTTGTTTCCAATCACATTGGATATAAAACTGATATCCAGAATCAATACCCCAAATTAGTGTATTATTCTAAAAGATATTTCTATTACATTCACCTTCTCAAACATTAATTTCTTGGTCCATGTATTATTCTTTACTTACTTTGGTGGTGATTGTGATTATACCACCTTTAGATAAATTTAACCAACCTCATATTGAAGGGATACAAATTTATTATGAGTTTTTAAACTATATAATTATTCTTCTAAAACCTGAGATATAATTTTTAAAAATCCTTTAGAATACCTTCTTTTCACTCTTGATTAGTAGTTCATAGCTTTCTTACCATAAACATCACAAAAAACAATTTTTAGTAAAAACATACTAAGTGAAAGAATTTATTATCATCTATGTTTGTTTTTAGTGTCCATTGAAATGATGTTATACTATAGAGAAAACCTATTGTGTTTTCCCCATATTTCTATAATAATAAAATTGAATTCTCAATGAGTTACTATGTTTCTTATCTGCTCCAAATATAGATTTCAAGATCTATTCGGAGTAATAGAACCCAACCTTATTATAGAGATTGAGTTATTGTGTTTTCACCTAAACCATAACTAATTTTTTCTAGTGATAAATTCCCTAAATATATTTACCCTTATACTTAAACCATTTCACCTATAGGTAAGTGATTAATTTTTCACTTGACTCCCTATGAACCTTCTAATCTTTTTTTTGCAAACCATTCACTAAAAATTCCCAATTCCATGTGGGGAGTTAGAATTATATCTTTCTCATCAATAATTCATCACATATCCATGAATTAATTTTTTAGTTCCTCAATTATTGTATCATCATATTTCATTTAATCAATCGATACATCAATAATCTGAGATCGTTTTTCTATTTTAAATTTGAGCTCAATTTCCTTCTATGAGTTTCTAGAATTTAAAAAATTGACTCATTAAATTTATACCTTCAACTTATATTTATATTCATATTAATATTTTATATAAAGTTTTGATTCATTAAAAAATAATTGTATTTCTTCATTTTGGACCTCTAAGAATAAATATATTCAAGATTATCTTACAACTCAACTTTGATTTAAATATTCCCTAAAATTTAGAATCTTAATCATAATTATCAACTTATTTTGGTATTATTATAATATTAATATCAATTTTATCATGGAGGTATTTATAGTACTAAAATTCCTATAATTCAATTTCTTATAATCTAGAATTTTATTATGATACAAAGTTATTTTTTTTTTCAAAAAGTCATGATTTGAATTCCCTTTGTATTTGATATCCAAGTTGGTTTCTTTGTGGGAAATATATTTTTGTTATCATACTAGAATTTATTTAGACACCATTCTGTGCGATCCCCAAATTTCCCATATAGAAATCCAGTATGCGGAATCTTGAATTTTATTTTTCATTTTCACCATTTCCTGTTTGAGTAAAGGAAATAAATTACCTCATCAAGTTCCCTTTCTACAAGATATTATTCCAAACCAAGTTTATTGTATTTCCATGAACCCAAACACATGAGAATTATCCATTCATGAAAACTCTTTGGAATTTTTCCTTATCTCATATACAATGAGAGTGTTGTAAAGACTATGTAACATCACAGTAATTATGTCCTTATCTTCAAGCAGAAAACCCTTTTCATTGAAACACTATAGTAATATTATTAGGATACTTTATAATATTTTTATATTATCTAGGGTTTATATTAGCACACAAATGTTTTCCACAAGAATGTTTACCCAATTAAAGAATAAATCAATGAAATAATTGGATTCATCCTCAAGTCCCCATACGTGTACCGTAGAACATGAAATTTATATTCCCTTATATTGTAATTTCCTCCATAGATATTGATATGTTTTTCCCACATTGTGTTTGGGGATTTACATGACATAAAATTCGTGTATATAACATTATAAAATAATCTTCCGAACACATTGAATCCTTCAACAACAACAATAAGGTCTCTTAAGTCTTTTTATAATAAAAATTTTCTCTCCATGCTGTCTGAAATCCCATTAAGGATAGATATGTAGACATCCATTCCTAATGATAAGAAATAACATTGCATCATATTATTATGTAATTGATAGTTATTTCCATAAAATAGAAAAAATACCATAATAGTTTATGTTCACTTTAAGGGATTCAGAGACAGATAAATTCAAAATGAACCTTTAACTCTAATACATTTTTTGATCCTAAGGTTGGTAAATTCCCTAAAAGGTGGTTGGGGGTGAATTAGAGTATATCAATTTATTCTATAGATACTTTCCAACAATATTTCTCCATGTTTTGTGGAAACACACAATCTACCCATTTTACATGATATGGAGTGATAAAAAATAAAAAAGTGGGAACACCTGGTTTTAGTTTGTTAAGATAAACCTATATATTCTAAGGAGCATACTTCAGTAATGTTTTGATGTACCGAAAAAAAAAATAACATTTCTTTTATAATTCAATTTGGGAACAACAAGACTCTAGGTTTACAAATATAACATGATAATGATCTCACTAATCTCAAACTCTAATGTAACTTATCACTCCCCCATAAATATGGAACACAATACTCATATTTATCTCTATTTTTCTTTCAATGAGGAATAGTGAAATTACCCTAGTGATGGTGTATCAATCATTTTTTCCTTAATACACTTGATGAACTTCACAATGATTTTAATGAGAAGGCATCCTAGAATTCCCTTATTTCATTTTTTAACATTACAACACTGGTCTATAATCTCCTTATTATTCTCTCTAATTTGTAGCACTTTTATCGATATTTTTCTTATACTATATTTTGTATCACATTAAAATATATTTTCTTTCTATGTGCTATATTTATATTGAATTACACTCTATTTAATTATTTTTTTATATTAATATATCTTCTCTATATTAAGAAATCTTATCACCTTCCTTTCTTTTTATAAAAAACTGTTGATAATCAGTTTTGTGTAAAGTCCCATAAAAGGACTAAGTGAAATTCACGTAAGGTCACACATTTTATCATATTTTAAAATTTTAACCATTTCTAGAAATAGAAGGCTCACAATGAGTTTTCCAACACACACTTACAAAAAACCCTCTCACCTACACACTATGACATGTGCAACACCCTCGATTTTTGGTCTAATTATTATTGTTTTTGTAGTTGTTTTTGTTGTTTTGGTTTTTTTGTTTTTTTTGTTGTTTATTACTATGATTTTAAATAATGTTTATCCATTTTTTAAAATGGATTGAAATAAGATTAGAAATTTTTTCTATAAGATATAAACCCAATGAATACAATTTATTCATTCATAAGTGGTAAATTATAACAAATTAATATAAAAATAAGTACTATAAACCATATATTATTACTCACTATTGATAAAGTACATCCACTAAAATAGAAATAATCAATGGGAGAAAATATATGAAAAAAACAATAAAATCTTAATGACTATGTAATCTTTTGGATCATCTTCAACCATGAGGATCGCCTATATCTAAACAAAACCTATAATAGGGAAGAGAACCATGAAATGAGAAAAAATTATGTAAAATATGAAATAATAATTGTTCCTCATGAAGTGGGAGTGGAATAAATAGATTATTTAGTGAGAATATATATAGAAATTAAATATGGTCATTGCAAATATTGTTATTAGTCATATATCCAATAGAAATTCTAAAGTTGTGTATCATTAAGTAGTAAATTTAAAATAATATAACTCACCATTAAATAAAGATAAAATATTTAAATATTATATATATATATATATATATTTACACATACCGTATAAGTATTATTATTGTTAAATAATTTTTATATATATAAAAAATTCAAATAAATATTTCAATATCAATAGATCAGTGAAAATTAAATGCTAGAAAATAAAAAATCAAATAATAGTATTTGTTTGTGAGTATTTAGTATATAAGTATAACAAATTTTCAAATTTTTTTATTACGTTTTCTATTTATTTTCTTCATAAATTAATTTGAAACCTTTAAAATATTAGTATATATGAACTAATATATTAACATAAAATAAATTATTAATCGATATGAAAAAACATTTTGAACAAATCATTCATAAAAACAACATATTCTAATAAAAGAAGTTTTATTTATAATTTATATATATTTCAAATGATAAATATATAAATTTTATAATTATATTTTTATAAAATAAAATTAATTTTCTAATTCATAATATCAATATTATCCTAAGATTAATTCATGATACTGTTTTTTGAAAAAATTAATTTTTATGTAATCTAAAAATACCGAATTTTAGTAAAAACTATCTCTTTTTATAATACAAGAATTAATTAAAAGACTAATAAAAACTTTGGATATAAAAAATATATTTATTAAATAATATAAATAATATAAAAAAATACTATGTTAAATTTATAAAACACATGTTTAACATTTCTGCAACCCAAGAAATATTTCCCACCTAAAATTGTTTTTACATGTTTATAATAAAAATTAGACTTTATCACTTTTATAAATTAAATATTAAAAAATTTATATCATATTTGAGTTTATGATATAAAAATTAGATATTATTAATATTAGTGTTAATTACCGTTAAAATGGTTATTTTTTTAAAAGGAATTGATTTATTAAAACCATCTATTTTTATTTAACCATTATAAATGATATAATTTAAATTATAAATATAATATTAGTTTTAAACATATATGATTTTATATTAAAATTAATTTATTTGGTAATGAATACAAAATAAGATTAAAGAACACATAATGTTAAAAATTTATTTTTTAATACAAATGATTTTTATATATTATATATTATATATTTCACATATAATGAGATCTCTAATATAAGATCAAGTCTGTAATGTAAGAGTTTCCTTCTTTGTAAGTTTATATCCTTACGATTTATAATCCAAATATCTTATATCGATAAAAATAAATTGAAATCAGTATTATTATTACACTTATATGTTATTATATAAAATTAATAAACATTATTTATTCCTCTAAACCCCTACAAAAAACAAAAGCGTCATTAGTGTATTGTGCGGAGTTCAACCTCTATAAAAGAAACATCTCTCGTTTTTCTTCACCACCATTCAAGGTTCATAAAAGGATGTAATGGATTAATACACATGATATCTATAATGTAAATATGATTTTATATTAAAAATTATCATTTACCATTTTCTCTCTCATTCATTGAGAAGTGGAAACATTAATCTTGTGTATGTGTGAACTATCACCTCCAAGAGAAATATGTCTTAGTTTTCATCACCACCCATCATAGTTGGACTTAAAAGTATATTTAATATACAAAGATTATGTCCCTAAAAATACTAATATTTTTTAAAATTTGAGAATTTTTTACAATTCTTTCCCCCTTGGTCAACATATATAATAAGTTATGATGAAATTGATTGAATAACATCAAGTAAAAAATGTAGTCAAGAAAACTATACTATAAATAAATATAACATGATAGTTAAAGGACATTGTAATAATAAATATATATATGTGTGAATAATGTTCTTGGTTATATTTATATATAATGAAACAAATTTAATTATTTATGAAGTTAAGTTCAAGTGAAGAGAACTTTTAAACACATGTATGGGTTTTTATCTCAATTTCTCTTCATTTAGACATATTGTAAAGTTATGCATCAATTTATTATTTATATGATGTATATGCTACCTAATTATGTATTTCTTTTCATTATACATCATTTAATTCATGGTATTTATAGAAGAATGTGATTTTCAATATTCTAATGACCTTTAATTCAAAATTACCAAATCCATAAGGGTTCAATCTCAATCACCCTTCATTGAGGAATGATTTAATATTATGAAGAAATATTTATTTTTATAGTTTATATTTGAATCCTATGACTTATAATGTCCTAAAACACTATTCAACTTGGGAAATAAATTTCTATTAATTTACTTCCTAGTAGTTGGCTATGATTTATGTCTTCCATAAATTATATGGGAATTTTATAACTCAATGTTATTTCTTGAGTCATAATGATTATCCTTGTGTTTTTTATTTAATTTAATATGGTGTAAAATATTTCTATTTTATTAGTTCACTTTGATTCAAATATTCTGTAATGGTGAGTTATAATACTTTTTGAAAACAAAACAATATTAAGAATAATTACAATCCATTTAAATGATAGGTTCCTTTCCTTTTCCAAAATTTCTCCTCCCACCAATGTTATCATTTTTAATTGGAAGCCTAATTAAGTGTTATATCATGTGAAATTAAAATTTATCTTCTCCTATTTCCCAAAAAAAGTTTTATTATTTTTTATGATGTGGGGTTTTTAACAAATGTTCTTTAAAACACAATAAAGGATTTTTTGGACCTCTTTCACGACTTTTAAATTACATATTATCTTTATTTTTATCACTTTTATGAAATATTCATCTCATGGACCACTTATATTTTTGTATATGTTCCCCTTAAATATATACCAATTTAAATTTCCTTTTAATTTCTAGGATTATAAATGTTTTATTTCCCATGAAAATTCCTATTCTTAAGTAAACCCAATTTAAGGGAAATTTCTTATATGTTGTCCCACGTCAAGAATCAGCCCAAAAAACTTTTTAAAACATGAATAGATTCCAAAAAACACTCACTATTTAATTCAAAACCCTCTCAGTTCAATTTTTTTATACAAAACATTAAAGTCTTTACTTCTTTAAAAATATCTTTTACTTATTTCACAAAGCACCACCCAAGTTTTTTATTATTATTTTCTCTTCTCCTAAATCATTCTCGTGAGTTTTAAACTATAGATATCCATGTTCAAGACCTATGTAACATTTTAATGAATGAAAATTCCAATGATTTATTTTCTTCATATCTTAGTAATACTTCCGATTTAACCTTAGGTTAGGCCTTGAAACATAATTATGAAACCCACTTCCTTATCATAGGTTTGATCATGATTATGATTTTTGTATGGTTTATTTTCCCCATGTGGACCACATATGTATGATTTTCGTTTATGTGATGGTATTTTATGAAATTATATAGCCCAAAAATTTAGTGGGTAATGATTTGTATCTCAGAAGATGTTATAAAGGGGATTAAGGAATGAACCCAATCCACAATGGGACTTTGTCCACTTTATGATGATGGTCTTAGGAGTGACCCATGATTTATATTTATGACATCACATTTTAGGTTGTTTCCATTTTTATATTATTCTATGCCATTTTTATATCATTTCCTTATGACATATTCTATGATTATTATCATCCTATTTAGGACTTCATGTTATGCTTTTGACTATCATGTTATGATTTAATGCAATGTTTACTCCATTAATAGGCTTTCTAGATCACCCTATTACTTATTTATTTTCCCCAAGTTATCTTATGAAATTTTAGAATATATTTGGGTATTATGAGCACTATGTGTATTTTGAAATAAATATGGTGATTTTAATTTTAATATGATGTATTTTTACTACTACTCTTTCAAATATATTAGGCCTATAGATCTTTGGAATGCATTATTTTAAAAGTATTTTATGAATCATGAAATAAATTATGTATAAGTCTTTGGTCACCATAGTTGGTATCAAATAAAGGTCTAATTATTTTTGGATATTAGGATGACATAACATTAGTGAAAACCGTAGAGATAAGTCAAAGGGAAAAGACTAAGCATAGGGTAACACGTCAATATTTTGTTAAAGTAAAGATTATGTGAGTTTCCAAGAAATATGTCATTTTTTTGGATACTACAAGTATAAGTGGTTTTAGAATAGATTCATCAAAGTGTAATAATCCTGAAAAGAGTGGATCAAGTATATCTTGACCATCATTCTAGTGCATGGTGAATGTTCCCTTATAACACACCTTGTTTGAAACTCTCAAGGTATGTACCTTGGTTAGTGATATTCTATTTTGGAACCATAATAAAGGATTGATTTTCTAGTTACATTGGGGGAATAAGTTTAAAATTCTTAGATAACCTTGCTGAATGTAACATGGGATAAACCATTATTGATATAGGTTTAACTAACATAATTATAGTTTTCTGTGATGATGAAAAATGATTGAATGTTTTATTTTTGAATCAGTTTTAGGTTATTGATTTTGATAATCCACATATATGTTAAATTTTTATTACTCATGTTAACCCTTTTGGTTTTAGTGATGTTTATAACCATGAGGAATTATGTTAACCATGTGTATGAGGTATAAATAAATGATTACCTCAATGAAAAAACTATTGGAATAGGAGATAGACTGAGAAATCTAGAGATTAGGACCAAACAAATATCACAAAAGATGATTAAAAATGTAACCATAGTTGAAAACATCAACTCACTAAATAATATAAGGATGGAGGTTTGTGAAAATTCAGGAAATGAAGATGATGGTGGAAAGAAGACTCAATTTCCATCATGTCAAACATGTTGGAAGAATCACCAATTTAATTTGCTCATGGGGACTGGAAAATAATTTACTTGGTTAATAGGGGGTTATCAAGCATCAAACATACATTGGAATATGAAGAGGTTTGTTAGCATGATGAGAGTGTAAATCATGCATCCAAAAGAGCCACTAACTGTACAATGACTTATGTATGGAAAACATGGAGATTATATGAGTCAATGACATACTATAAAGGATAACAAGGATGATACGATTTATTAACATCCAAGTATAAGGGAACAAGATAAATCCTATTTAATCACGACAACAGAAGTGTGTTTTGAAAATAATGTGTAGTAAAGAATATAAATCATCCAATCAAGAAATATGAGTATTATATTTATATCTTATTGAAAACACTCCTTATATACCCAAAAATGTTTTCTATTAATATAAAATAATAACCTTGATGTCTATATTTTTAATTGTTAATAAAAACATATAGTGGTAAAATCATTATACCCCTAGTGTCCATTTATAAAAATGTGTCTTATAGAAATATTATCATACTTCCTTGATAAATTTAATTACATTTGAGAATAATATTGGTTCTCTCCAATGTTAGGTATTTTAGAATAAATAGATCACATTTTACATCAATCTATGATTGTCTATGAATGGATGATTATGAACACCCTTTATAAGAAAATATATAATGGAGTCCTGATATCAAATAATGATTGGCTCTTGGCTCAAACGGTGGTGAAAATTCAATATCAGGGATAATCCTAATCTAAGGAAAAACATACGTTTCCTTTGTCGGTAATGTTGATATCACTCTAGAAATAATAACTAAAGTCACGTCTATCTACAATACACCCATAAATATTTTTATGAGTAGGTAATAATTAAAATAGTGAGGATTCAATTTATTTAAGGGGGGTAAATCTAACACCCTGGGTTTTTGGATCCATCATCATCATCATCACCACCACCAACACCACCACCACCACCACCACCACCACCACCATTATCATCATCATCAACATCATCATCATTGTTTAGGTATATAATTTTAATGAACGCTTATGTATTCTTTAAATAGGAATAAAATATGATTATAAAGTATTACCTACAAGATTTGATCCCAAATAAATAAACCTTATTCATACATAAGTGAGATATTAAAAAAAATCACATAAAAATAAGTAATGTGAACTATGGATTATTACTCACCATTGATGAAGTATATCCATTAATAGAGTAAAAATTAAAAGTGGATAGTAGAGAAAAAGAATAAAATCTTCACATAAAGGTAATATCTTGGATTATCATTAACCTTGAGTATCACCAATAGAAAAAAACCTATAATGATGAAGAACATCATGAAATGAGAAAAAATTATGAAAAATATGAAATAAGAATAATTCCTTGTGAAGAGAGAGTGGATTGAATGAATTTTTTAGTAATATTATATATAGAAATGAAATATATTCATTGCGAATATGGTCATTGAAAGTATATTCATTGAAAATATGGCTCCTGGTCATATATCCAATAGGTATACAAAAGTTATGTATTTTATATTAAATATGTAGGGGGGAAGTCACCAATTTTTGTTAAATGCAAGTAACTACCCTTTTACCTTGGCAAAGGGAACCCATTACATGGCCCCATAGACCCAAGGCCATAAAGGCCCAAAGAACTGGAGAAAGGTCATGACCTATTAGTCAATCCACACCCCTTGTCATCATCATCAGAGGCTGCCATTTTCAATTCCCCAAATATCACCCATACGGGTCTACACCAACTATCCTCTGCAGCCCTTAGTAAAGGTCGTCGTTCACATCAATCATGTAGATCTGTATCATTGTCCCTCTAATTCCCCTTATCATTGGTTGTCTTCTGTGTTGTCTGTGCATCTACACATTGACCCTCCACTGCCATCCATCACTCATGCTTGAATCATCTGCTGCTCTTACTATGTGTCCATGCCCATAGATAGCTAATTCCATTACAACACTCTGGCCTACACATGTAATGTTTCTACTCCCACATCTAGGCAATTCCATGCCTTCTCCATGTCATACCAACACCACCGTGGTCATGACCAAAAAATTCTCTAAATTGGGGCCGGTTGGATTAAATCCTAAAATGATATAGTATTATAGGTATTACTATACCACTAGGACAAGACCCCAACTATATACTAAACTCATGTATTGTTAGGTAGTAAATTTAAATTAAGATAACTCATAATAAAATCAAAATATGATAGTAAAATAGTATATATATTTATATATGTTTACACAATGTGTATAAATAAGAATAATATTATAAAAATATCACATGTTTTATATATATAATTCAAAATAAATATTTTAATATCAATGGAGTTTTAAAAATTATATTTTATAATATAAATAATTAATTAATGGTATTTTTTAAAGCGTATTTAGTATACAAATAATATTTATCTTCAAATAACCATTTTAATAAGTATTTTTTATCTTTTCATAAAAAACTATTTTAAAACATTTAAAAAATTATTTTATGTTAACTAATATATTAACATCACAAAAATTATAAATCGATAAAAAATAATATTAAGAACACATAATTCTTAAAGAAACCATTTCCCAATAAAAGTAACTATATTTATAATGTGTATAATTTTTATAAGATATATATATATATATATAAAATTTATAAATATTACTTTTTAAAATGAAAATTATTATTAAATTCATTATATAAATATTATCATAAGATTAATTTTTTAGTTTTTTTGTAATAATTTATATTTAGGAGACTAGTAAATATTTCAACTTTTACTAAAATGTATCACTTTTATAATAAAAAAATGGCTTAAAATATTAAGAAACCATTTTTATATAAAAATATATATTTTTAATAAGTAAAATAACATATTTCATAAAAATACTATGTTTAATATTTAAAACAAAAATTTAACATTTTGGAAACTGAAGTATCATTTCACACTAAAACATTTTTTAAACGCATATAATAAAAATTAGACATAATAAAATTTTGAAAGTAAATCAAAAAAATTATTTTATATTTGAGTCAATCATATAAATATTATATGGAAATTTGAATTTTATTTATGGTTATAAAGATAATATTAGTAAGATTAGTGTTAATTGCTATGATATTGGAAAAATAGTTTTAATATAGAATTATTTTATTAATATAGGGTAATTTTTACTTAATTAATAAAAATGTTATAATTTAAATTATGAATAAATTATTATTTTAAAACTTATATATATGCATATTAACACTAATTGAGTTTTTATCCAATACCAAATAAGATTATGGAACACATAATGGTTAAAAGTAATTTCTCTACAAAAGATATTTTTTATATTATATATTTTAATTTAAAATTTTATTTTTGTAATATTTATAAAATAAATTATAGTAATTAAAGATAAAATTTAGGTTATATTTATCAAAAATTTTATAGGGTTTACCTTATATTTTTTTAAATATAAATTACTTAATTAATAATTATTTATAAAAGAAAAAATCCAAGTTTTTAAAAAGAAAAAACCTATGGTGAAGGACCTGAAACATATTTAAAACGTGTGTGGAAAATATTGGTTGGAGATTTATTGATCAAATATCACCCCATAATCCATTATTATGAAATTTTGGATTCATTGAACATGGAATAGTGTAATGATATCAAGGATGGGTAAAGGGTATTACCAAAAGTTCCATTTTCATCACTTATAAATGGGGATCACTTCTACCACTACATGGTTACACATAAAATTATATTTTCCATTAAAAATATTCTAAAACAAATTCTATTAAAATACATTTTCTCATCCTTAATCTGCTAGTCTCTATAATTTAACATAACACCTTCAGTTCCATGGAAATCTTTAAGAGATGTTTAAGTATCTAACATATGTATTACCTTCTTTGTAACATATTATATTTAATATTTCTATTATAAATATCTTACATACATAAAAATATAATGAAATTAGCATCCTTATTATAATTTTATTCTATTATATTATTCAAATTACTATAATTTATCCCCCTCTATCTCCTATGAAAAACAAATGTGTTGTTAATTCATTGCACAGACTACCTTTTCCATAAAGAGACGTCTTCTATTTTTCATCATCTCTATTCATGACTGAAAAAAATAATTTAATAGGTGAATAAATATGATATCTATAATATAACTATTATTATGAAATTTATAATTATCATTTACCTTTTTTACTTCTCATTTTTTATAAAGAAAAACAATAATTGTGTATACGTGTAAAAAATCTTTTCCATGAGAAGTGAGTTTCATTTATCCTTACCACCCATAATGGTTTTAAATAAAAATATATTTAATATATAAAAATTATTTCCATAAAAATATTAATATTATAGATATTATGAGACTATTTTATAACAGAATCTATAATGACAAACATACATAAATAGTTATAACAAAATTAACCAGACAACCTCAAGTAACTGAGGCAGGAAAGAAAAATATATTATAAATAAATAAAATTTTATAGTTAAATAAAATTTTAATCTAAAATATATATGAATAAGGTTTTTGGTGATATACCTAATGAACTTAATTTTATTATTCATGAAGTCACATGAAAATGTAGAGTTCTTTCAGACACAAGTTTGTGTTTTCATCTCAATTTATCTTCATTGAGGTATGTCTTAAAGTTGTTAACTAATTTCTTATTGATGTTGTTTATATAATTCCTAAGAATTTATTTTGGAATACTCTTTCATGAAATTTATGGGATTTATATAACAATAATATTTTAAAGCATCCAATAACATTTGATTCAAAATTACTAATGCTATAAGGGTTTCATATAAATCACCCTTCATTTAGGAATTATTTAATATTACACACCAATATTAATTTTTATGGTCTAACTATTACCACCATGACTCATAATATCATAAATCACAGTTTAACATAGTAATTTCACTTCCATTCATTCTCTTTAATTTTATGGTCAATGATCTATGTCTCCCCTAAAATAGAATTTTATAACTCTATTTGATATATTGAGTTATAATGTTTATCCTTGAGTTTCATCTTTCATTTATTATGGTTTGACCTATTTCAATTTTGGGAGATCACTTTGATTAAAATATTATTTTTTGGTGATTTATAATCATTTTTGAAAAGGCCACCATGTTATGAATACTTCCCACCAATTTAAACAATGGTTTCCCCTAATTATCCATAATTTTCTTTCCCATGTTTTCATTTTTAATTATAAGCCTAATTATTTTTTACCTCCTGTGAATTTAAAATTTACCTACTTAAATTTTTAAAATAATTTTTGTACATTTTTTTTATAAAGTTGGATTTTCAACACAAGTGTTTTTAAATCATAATAAGGGATCTTTCAGAAATCCTTTATGAATTTAGGGTTACACATTATCTTCTTTTACACCTATTTAATGCAATATTAATCTCATCAACCCATTAAGTTTTTATATATATTCCTCTTACTTATATACCTTATTGAATAGTCTTTTCATTACTGGGGTTATACATGTTTAGTTCCCATTTAAATTACCACTAGTATGTAAACTCCGTTTAAGGTAAATTTCTTGTTTCTTATCTTTGGTCAAGCATCACTCCCATCAAAGAAGTTTAAACCATGAATAGAATTTAAAAACAATAGTCATTTTAGGGATAACCCCTTATTTTTAATTCTAGTTTTATTAAAAATAATAATTTCTTTCTTTATTTAAAAATATCTTTTACTTATTTCACAAAGCACCACCTATGTTGTTAATTTTTATTCATTCTTATCCTAGACCCATCTCATTAATTTTCTACATTAGATCTACATGTTCCATTCATATGTCCCTTTTTAAATTTTGAAAGATAAAATGATTTATATCCTTATTCTATTGGGAACCCTTATGTTTTATCCTTCAGTTATGCCTTGATTTAGAATTATGAAACCCACTTCCTTCTCATGGATATAATTTTGATTAATATTTTTGTATTGTTAATTTTCTTCATGTGGAACACATATATTTTATTTTAATTTATGTGACGGGAGGTATTGGAATTATATATCCCTATAATTCATTGCGTAAATATTTATATCTCATGAGATGTTATATAAGGGATTAGGGAGAGAACCTAATCCACCATGGGACTATTTTGACATTATGATGATGGTCTTGGGAGTGACCCTTTACTTATGTTTATGATATCATATTTTATATTATTTCCAATTTTTTATAATTCAATGATATTAAGATATCATTTCCCTATGAAATATTTCTATAATTATGATAATCCTATTTACGATATCTTGTTATTTCATTTGAATCTTATGTTATGATATATTTTAATGTTTACCCCCTTAATGGATTTTCTATCCCACCCTTTTCCATATGTATTTTTATAAGGATATCCTATGTAGTTTTAGAATATATTTTGGAGTTAAGAATGATATTTGGAGTTTTGAATAAGGATAACATTGTTATGTTTAATATGATGTATTTTTATGTATAATATTCCAAATAAACTAGTTGTTTAGATCCTTAGCATGAATTTTGGAAAAGTATTTTATAAGTCATGTAATAAAGTATGTTTAAGACATTGGTAACCATAACATGGCATAGTGATAAATATGAAATAGTTTTTCTCTAGGAAAAATTCCCTTTTAAATTCCTAGAACCACACTCATATTTCATATTTCTTCTTTATCTTCAAAAACTTGACACATTCCATGCACCAAACTATAATGTATATGCCATCCAACAATTAACCTCAACTAATATTTCACTCCTTCTCCATGTAAACCAAAATCACCATTTTAGCCTCACTCTTTAACATAGTTATCCACAAAAACCACCATGAAATCCACCATAGTGTGATTTACACAACATTCCCATTTTGACTGACCTCCTAAAAAATACCTTATGCATGAGGACTTTGAAAAACTTGTGCATTGAATTGAGAGATATTATTTAAATAGGGAAGGTTTCAATATTTATTACCTTTCTATTGAAATTTATTTGAACTTGACTATAGATTCCACATTTCTTGAACTGTTGCTCCCCATTTTAGATATGAAAACATCCAATGAAAAATTCCATACATAATGGTATGGTGGTAAACTTCTCTGCATTTTAATACCACCACACCATGTTTATCTATTCCATTCTATGGTATCAAAAATAATTATAATTTCTTAAGCATCACCACAATGTTTTTCATCATCTCTAAATATTTATGTAGGATCCTCAAATATATTATGTATATAGGAAATTTCCAATATTACCTTACAAAAAGGCTCCATTAAGATGTGTCCAAGGACACCATGGTGTGGTAACTATCTTGATTGTATAACATCCTCAAAAATCATCCAAAACTAATCTATTATTTCTCATAAATTTGTAATCTCATTGAATGGACCTAAACTGACCTTTTCAACAAACACAACCCCAAAAAAGATAGAAAGGGGATTTTTTGTAACTCTTTTTTATTGGATGATTATTTTGCCTTGATATCATTTTATAACATGTTATTAAATTATATGAAATTAAGAAACATGTGTATTTCTCATAAAAAAAATTATCACAATAAATTACATGGTCATATAAATAGAAAACGTGATGAAAAATAAACATCCTTTATAATTTCAAAATTTAATCATGTTTTTAAGTAGTCCAGTGAATCAACCTCCTCAATGAAACAACCCTTTTTTTAATATATAGTTGGTATCATATACCCTTAAATATATAATACATTATTTTTATAAAATTAATACTTGACATTGAATATTCTTTGGGTTTTTACACCCCTTTAGGTATTATGGTTAGTTATGTATCAATTGTCATGAATTTACATAATGGAAACATTATATTCCTTATAAGTTCTTTACGTAAATTTAAATGTAGGTGTAGAATCTCTATGACCACCCTACTTAACAATATGGATAATGTTCTTATAATTCACTATTCATAACATCATCATAGAACTTGGTCATAGACCTCCCATATCATGATTATCAATTCTCAACATATTTAGATTATTTGGTAACCTTTTATTGAATTCATTCATTTTGTAGTTTACAAAAACTATTAGTTACTTTACAACATTAATTTTTGAATAAAGACCATGGTTAGATCATGATTTCATGGTGACCATAGTCTCTTCATCTAATTTATGTACCCAATAATATTGATTGCATGAGTTAGAATTGAATTACCCTTATCTATCTTATACTGAAAAAGATCTTTTGAAGCTTCATATCTCTTATGCATAACCTACTCTTGATAGTTATTTTTCATGATTCCTATCATCAAAAAATCATTATATTATCATGTATCTTTCTAATCACAGGATCCATAAAAAAACATCAATATACAGACATTAATATATTCGTTATTATGCTTAATATATATATATATATATATTTATTTATATTTATATTCTTAACTAGATTCATTAGTAGGTAATTTATTAGTAATTTTTTCCTTCAACCCATAGAACCATTTTATTACTTGAGAACTATTTTATAGTTTATATAAATGTTTATAATTTTTTAACATTATAATTTTCATTCAAAAATATTTATCTCAATCGTACATTATAATGATTAAATTTTTATATGTGATAAATGATTTTATAAAAATAGTATCATGTTTTACATTCATTTGATATGGATTTAGTTAAATGTTCTACCCCTAAAAAATATGATACATTTTAATTAAATTATATCCATTAGTTTACCAATATCCATATTTCACTACGTAATGTGTCCTCCTTTATATTTCTCCCATCACATAGTTATTTTGACAGGCCATGATGCAAATCATATAACATGTAACTCTAGGATAATTGAGTGGATATCCCTTTTCCCAAATCCATCGTATGAATAAATGAAAATATTTATCTATGGTATACTAGAAATTAGAGTTTCTTAGATAAGTATAACTGAAATCATATGATAAGTATGGGAACCTTATATTGTTAGCATCACCTATAACTCTCTTTCCTTATATAATATAATCCATGGGAACTAATATTTATCATCAAACAACCTAGTTGGATGATCATGTTCTTGAAAAGTGTTCAATTTATAAATAATATAACACTTAGTATTTTTAAGATTATTTTAAATCCCCCCACACTATCACATGTATTCCAATTATGAATGCATACTATAAATGATTTAGTTTTAGTATGTTATACCATTGACTAAGGTATTATGTTTATAACATATTAATATATAACTCTCTATAGTACTCATTATTTTTTTACTTTTAAAAAAACTATAAATTATATCCTCAAATATATTAATTCATCCAATACATAAGATACATGAAACCCTTACATGTCAAGGTTTATAATTTCATAAAACCAAATTCTTTATAAGTTTAGTAATGATTCAATGGATAGCCAACCCCCACATTTCTAGAGAGATCCTAAGTCCCAAATATTGTAAGATATTGGACCTAAAGTCCCATTATCCATGGATCAATAAAAAATAGAGACCATAACTACAATTTTATATTAACACATAATATGTTTAAATCATAATAAACTATTACTTTCACGCACATAATCTATAAAAAAAATCATAGTCAAGCCGAAACATAACTAAATCTTATATCATACCTTTCATGTAACACCTTATATACATAATATAAAATTTAGAAGAAGAGTATTAACACATTAAACTAAAACATACATTAATTAATAATATGATGAAAATATTAATGAATGAAAAAGAAGAGGATAAACTTAATAAATGAATAATTAAAATATATTTACATGAGAAAAATATTTATGAACATTTTTAAAATAAATTTATTATGAAATGATTATAATTAAATATGATTAATGAACATTCAAAAAATAAATATTCATGAATGATTCACATTATAAACTCTTTCATATTCTAAATCTAAATGGAATTTAATATGAAGTCATTTATATTAATATTATATGATATTTATGAAATCAATTATAATCATTTAAAAATTTAATATTTTATGTAAATATTTTACATAAACTAAATACCATATATTTCAATTTATTTAAACCTTTGATTGAATTACCAAAAACTATTTTCATCATTGTTCAAAAAAAATCTAAATAATTCCATTAATATGAACATTTCATATTAGAGTTAACAAACATTTAATAAATAAATATGAACCCCTATATGTTTTACCTTATTATATAATTTATAAACAATTTTAAAAATTACCAAATTAAACCAAATTTAATCCTAGATCACATCAACTAATTTTTCTATAGAGTTTAAATCCCCCTAAAATTTATAATGGTCCTATAAAACCCACAATGTTGATGTTTTTTTAATAATTTTAACATAACTAATTATTTAATTATAAAACCATGGATGTTTTTTATGTAAACCATACCACATTTTCTCCCAGGGTGAAGAATATTTATAAGTGAAAAATGATGATCATTTTATACGGTCTAATCTATTTTGGGTGGAACTTTTAGACACCATACATATAAAAATATGGCATGGTTTTCACTTAACTATGTTGTGGATGACTTACAACAAATATATTTATATACTAGACATGATCATTTTCCTAGTAAACCAAAACATAGTGATATCATTTCATGATGCCTTATTCTTCATGAAAAATTTTTATATCTATTTTTTCATATCCCACACCATGGTTTTAAATGTTTTGTAAAACCATACCCACTCTCCTAGTAAAACAAATATTGTTTATGTAAACATAAATAAACACTGATATTTTTAATAAATCATGTCAGGGTTTTAGAAAAACCTATTTTACTAATTTCTTCCTTTATCGAAAAATAAAATCAAAATGATTTGGGTTATTTAGAGTGAGTATCTCAAGTGGGGGGGGGGTGAATTTTGAACCCAATAAAATTTCCCATTTAAAATAGATTATTTTGATACCACCCAAGTATTTAAATAATTTTTTATCAAATTATGTAGTATTATAATGATCTTAATATTTATAAATATTTATTTAAAGATTGATTACGTCTCAAATGAATAATATGAAATATTATGGGATCATTTGAAATCAGTTAACTTGATTAAAATACTATGTTACAACAAATTAAAATTAACTTTCAATATATATATATATATTAAAGTTTTTTTTCAATTTTAATGATGAAATAATGTAAAAAAAATTAAAGCACTCAACCGAAAGTTTGAATATAATAATTTCAGTTCAAGTCGAGACTTAGTCATCTCCACTTGGTGATCACCTACCACTAAGAAGTTTATATAAATAAAAAAGATGATCTACCACTTGGATCATGTTTTACAATAGTTTACAAACTACCTAGGTTACACATGGCCTCTTCCATAGCTATATGTGGGAGTAAAAATGAATAGGCCACAGAAGGACCTCTACCACTATTTTTTGTGGGAGTACAGGTGTAAGAAAATATGAGAATATATATAGGTATTTTCTAGTTTAGTATAAGAGATAGTGTGCATGTGACTAAATACTGTATGAGCACACAATAATCAAAATTCAATAAAGATAAACATAACAAAGCAATAAAAAAGTGAAGAGTTTACAATTGATTAGCCTATTGCAATGTACCTTGTGACTCTTGGTTTGATTCCATAGTGAATCTTGTCTCAGGTTATCTTAAAAACATGGGAAGAACATAGTGTCACAAACTCTTGTTCTTTATTAGAGGAAATAAAAGGATGTGATGATATAGTTCATCTTGGCAGTCGAGTGTTCGTAGCTGGTGAGATCTTCTTGTTTGTAATATGGTTCAGCTCTATATATGTTCATTATGTTCAATATCTTATCATTCTATCATTTTTATTCAACCACTATTCCATCTCTTCACTTGAGTGAGTTTACTTCTATTTTTATCATCAATAATAAGAATATACACATCCTCTTAGATTTTTTGAATTGTATGTATGGAATGTAAATCAATGTGTTCTATCGAATATTTCATAGTCAATAACTAAAATAATAAATGGAATTAAATTCGATAATATATCCATTATAATAAATTTATTCAAAAATTCTTATAAGAAAATAGTGGCGGTGGATTAGTATGGTGGTGTCTTGATCAGAAAGTGGCTCAGAGTCTGGCGGTGTGCTGTTCTGGTGACATGACACTAGAAGTTTCTATTCTAGTGGTGTCTCATACTTGGGAAAAATTATATGTTGGGGGTAAGAAACTAGAGGTGCCTCATCTATAAATATCTCATACTTAGCCAAATTTATGTTCATGCTGTATGTGGATGATAGTGTCTCTGTTTATAGTATCCTATCTAGAGGTGTGTCATTTGATAGTGTATCATTTGGTAGTGTCTTCACTGAAAATATCTCTTTCAAGAGGAACTCATAATTAGACAATTTTATCACCTATCTCAAATTAATGGAATATTATAGAAGATATAAAATTCATTAATATAATTAGAATCGTGATTTTGTGATCATCAAAAAAATGAGGTAAACAATTTCACCTATTTTGATGATCAAAAATCATGTCATCAAGGAATATTATTAATGTTAAAACATGTCATTAAAGGTACTATAAATCAGGAAATATCACTCATAGTATGTACATATGGTATCAAAGAAAGAATAAAAAGAATAAAAATGTAACTACCAATGGTATATATCTTGTATCAAAGATAGAAAGATTAAAAATAGATAGTATCAATGATAAAAGGGAAAAATTACTATAATAAACCATAAATTCTATAAACCATAAATTTCTACAAAACAAACCAA
Source organism: Viscum album (assembly GCA_963277665.1). Taxonomy (NCBI): domain Eukaryota; kingdom Viridiplantae; phylum Streptophyta; class Magnoliopsida; order Santalales; family Viscaceae; genus Viscum; species Viscum album. The sequence goes on along the minus strand of OY728134.1, from coordinate 672,934,849 downwards.
AAAAAAAATGCCATAATAATTCTTCCCTTTTGGGATTATCCAAAAGGTAAATATTAGAAGATTAAAGATAGGAAATGCAGTAAAAATAAATAAAATAAAAGTTTTGAAAGGCATTCAAAATGATTATAAAAATGGTATTACTAAGAATGTCCCATCAATGAAATATTGTCTATGTCAACAAAAAACATTCAAGATAATGAAGACTGGTTTATTTTTGCTTTTCTGATAGGCTTGGATTTCTCCTAATGTGAGGAAGTAGGGTCAACTGAGTCTTAGGGAGCTTGAGGCAAGGTTCTTGGAACACTAGTTGGAAGTACAACTATTACTCGTGGATTTCTAGGCTCTAAAACAATGATATTATTGATCCATCTCATGGATTATATAATATTAATGGGAAAAGGATGTAACTAAGTAGACATATGGGCTCCAGGATCCCTTGTAACACCTTTCCTAAGAGAGACCTCAATAGTAATAGTAATGGATTCCTTAGCCACTATATATTTGTGATGAACATGAATAAATGGATTCATTAGATTTATAAAATCTATTATAATCTATCCACCTACCTCCATTATACTGAAAAAATCATCCTTATCTTCTATAAAACAGATCAACAATAGAGTCATCTCTTTCAATTTCATTATCTTATCTTTGAATGCCTAATATACTAGAGGCATCCTTAAATTTTTATCTAAGAACTTGAAATTTTCTTCCACAACATGCTTTTTGTAAATCCTAGGGAGAAAATACCTAATATCCTTGATAATTGTTTCTTTAGAAGAATCCATATCATTATAATAACATCTGATCATCATTCGTTTATGCTCTGTGCTTTGCTGAAACATACGCATAATTTGAAAAGGGATCACAGGTTATCCACTTGAGGGTACATTGGAGGAAACTACAACTCCCTCTCTTAACAATATTCTTAACTGATCAATATCTACTGCTAGATTAGAAAGATGAGAAGTAATTAAAGATGTATCCTCAAGACTTTTTATGACTCCATCCATAAATGTAGAAAAGGTTGATATCAGGTATCCAAGAAGATCCTTAATAGACTCCAATTCACTTTCAATTATCTTATTATCATTCTAAAATTCTTGTATGTGATGTATCATCTTTGGTTGGATATGTTGGATTAAAAACTCAAAAAGATATCTGGAATTATTTTCACTATGTTTGGTCTGAAGAGGAGACTAAATTCTTGATATCTCATTCAAGTATGAAATTATCTATTCATCAAAGGAAGGAAAGTAACTCTTTATGACTATGTAAATTGGTATAATAGGATAAGTCGAAGTAGTAGGTGAAGGTTCAGGGGAAGTATTTTTAATAGAAGAAAACTTTTTCTAACATACCCTTAATGTCAACTTGAGCGACCATAGTTCCCTTAGGATCTCCTTCATTTCGAACCTTAGGTTCACCATTCTTTGGTGGAATCCATAAAACAATAGATTACTTGCCCCATTCTTATTACATAGGATCAACCCATCAATATGAAAATACAACTAAGAAAAACATAGTGGCAGTAGGTACCGCACCGGTATGTACAACTAACACTACAATACTTCTCCGTCCATATTAACTCTATGTAGCTAAGGTGAGTTAAACCTTGGTAGGTTTACCATTTATCTGTTTACTAATAAAATTTGGCATTATCATCTGTGTATCATCCTATTTTCGAAAAATAGTTGATTATACTTCCATATGAATATCAATAGGAGGATCATCCATATCAAAATCAATAATCAATTCACCACTTCCATTTTTATAAGAAGGAATCTTTTATTGATCTATCTCAGAAACATGCAATTCAACACCAAATATATCACTCATATACTCAACTAAGAAAGAATCAGAAAATATTTTACCAGGGGAAATAAAAATATCCTCAATTTTATCTATTGACTAACCTTCATGAAATATCTCTATAATAGGGATTTCTCCCACTCAATAAGTGAATCTTTATATTTTAGTTTTGGTTTCACAACTTCAATCAAATCTAGTGTTTATAAAGATTCACATAGTGAATCAAGAAGTTTTTCAGCCATCTCTACTTCCTTCCTCTTAATTTTTCCACTTACAAAATTAGGGTTAGATTCATCATCATCACTTTCAGCGTCTGCATCCCTTTCATTTCCATTACCATTTTCATTAATTTGTTCTTCATCACCTTTCTTATCTTCATCATTAGTTTTTGAACGTATTTTGAATTGATCCTCTCATTAATCATTGGTTTCGCCTTCATCACTCTTAATAATATTTTCTCTTTTATAAGTCTTCTAGTTGGGCTATAAGATCCAAATATAATGGTTGAATATTTGGGAGACATGTCAGGATCACTCCCTTCATCAACCAAAGGTTCTTTTTCTTCTTTTTCTACCAAAACTTATTTTTTATCATCATAAGAGTATTAAACTATTTTATCAGGCTCAATACATGGATCAACAACATGCCTTGAAAAAATAAGATGATCAATCAAGTTAAGCCTAGTGTACAACTTATCACTATCTCTAACCCATTATTTCTTCTAGGGTTTCCTATTAAGCATCATCCTTTAAGAAGTAGCTCTTAAAATAGAGAAACCACTAGAGTCTATAATAGACTCTTCACCCCCAACTTCTAGGTCCTGGACATTAACATGGATGAAATGAAAAATGGATAAATTAATGAATTATATATCGATGATATTTTGATCATCTCAAAAATATGCACCATTAGATATCTATAAAAATGTATCTTATGACCCCTTTCATTAGATATAGAAGGTAAAAATCGTGGTACCTTATTGTTGTAAAATCACCCTTTCTTAGACATAACATGTTCTGAAAAACCCTAGAGAAGCCGACATTCCCCAGCAAGCTCTGAGGAAACATGTCTTCTGGTTATGCCATCTCTTGTCCGTTATGATAAAGCCTCTTCATATAAAAAAAACTCACTATCATTAATAATGGTGGCTTAGTAATCATCATAAATTCCTTCACGAGGTACACCCAGACGTTTATCCCATTTCATAGATAAAAAACCTATTAAGTGTCCCTTTACATAACTTCTTACCTAATCTATACTATCTTGATCAAATGAAACCTCAACATACTGATAGAATTCATAAACCAAATTAGGGTATAAGGGTATCCCGTTTGATGAGAACCACTCTAACCATTCTTCGTTATGGAGTACTTTGTGTACTAGATATATTCTAGACAACAACCACTTTGATTCAACTTACATTTCAGATATTACAACTATGTTGGACAACTTAGTATTAACCGGTGAAACTAGAGTATGTACAGTCAGTTCTTTCTTCAACTTCATAGAACATCTCAATTTAGAAGGTGAAGACATAGATTGTTGCTTCATTCTAGGCCTAAATACTGGCTCAGAAAGCTTGATCAAGAGTAAGGACATGGTTTGAAAAGTTGGAGATGAAGGGTTACACTGGGCTTGAGAGAAAAATATACAGGAGTATCGCACTGGGCATAAGGTGTGTTTGGAATAGACATAATTTTATCTTCATATCAATTTAGATTTGAGGTATTATAAAAAATGAAATAGAAATTTACTAAAAAAATAAAAAATTAAAACATAGGATAATATATATATTGGGTTTGGAAAAAGATATATATCAAGTGGTTTAACTTGAGAAATATACATATTTACGAAGGCATGAAGTAATAACGACACGACAATCCAACAGTGTGATAACCCAATTATGTGTCACCATAATGTTATGTCAACCACAATGGAATTTTTACTAAATGGTGTGTCAAACCAATGGTGTGTAATACTAATGGTGTGTCATACTAATGGTCTGTCATACCATAAAATTTAACATTACCAAAACTATTCATTCCTAACTCATGTTTGATATAGTTCATTCTCTCAGAATTCAAAGGCTTTAAAAAAATATCAGATAACTGATTTTCTATACCAATAAATTCAAGAGTGACCTCCTTTTTTAAAATGATCTCTCTAAAAGTGATGCCTTATATCAACATGTTTTTTTCAAGATCGTGAAAATGGATTAAATGAGATATTTATTGAACTTCTGTTGTCAAAGATTATGGGGACATGTCGGAATTGATATCCATAGTTTAGTAAAGTGTGTTTCATGCGCAAAATTTGTGCATAGAAACATCATGTAATAATGTATTCAAATTTAGTAGTTAATATAACAATTTTTTTCTTACTACTCCATGAAACTAAATAATTTTCAAAAAAGTGGTATGTTTTAGAGGTTCCTCTTCTATATAACTTGCATCCACCAAAATCAGTGTCAGAATAAATCACTAAATAAAATAGTTGTCATCTAGGGTAAAAAATGAGAAATTAGTTGTATACTTGAGGTATTTAAAAATTATTTTAACAACATTTAAATTTGACTTTTAGTGTTTTCTTAAAAACGAGCACACTTACACACAATAAACATAATATCTGGTCCACTATCAGTCATGTAGAGAGGACTACCAATAATACCTCTGTAACTAGTTTGATCAACTAGTTTTCCAGCTTCATCAAGATCCAATTTACAGGTACTCATAAGAGTATCACTACTCTTATTTATATAAAATTTAATGTTATTTAAAATATCTTTTTTATATTTACATTGATTTAAAATAATTATTTCTTTATTTTAAAAGATTTCAAATTTAAGAAATAGTTTGAGTTCTCCTATCAAACCCATTTCAAATTCATTTTGAATCATTTTTAAAAAGTTAGTACATAAAAAATTTATTAGATATCTAAAAATGGTATAATAAACATATATTTGTACTACTAAAACATCTTTTTCAATTATGTTTATAAAATGAGTAGGTTTAGCTATACCTTTCAAAAATATTTTTGAAAAGGAAATTTGTTGATCGTATCATACCAAGCTCTAGGAGCTTGTTTTAAACAATTTAAAGGTTTAATTAATTTTAAAACATGATTTGTAAAATGAGTATTTTGAAAACTAATGGGTTGTTTAAAAAAACATTCTCAACTACAAAACCATTTAATAATACAGTCTTGACATCCATTTTATAAATCATGAAATCTAGATGAGATGCATAAGCAAGTAGGATTATTATGGACATGGGTCTGAATAGTGGTAAAAAGGTTTCTTCATAGTCTATTCCATCTTCTAGGATAGAAAATTTTACAACACTTACATCCTTTTTTCTAACTACAGTGATTGAATCATCATCCTTGTTCCAAAAAACCCATTTAGTTCCAATAGTCAAGGTGTCCTTGGGTCATTCTAGAAGTTCCCACACTTCGTTTATTTCAATTTGATTTAATTATTATTACATTGAAATTACCTGTAATTCATCATTAATAGCTTCATTGATGTTCTTAGGTCCATGTGGAGATAATAAATATTGACATTCATCCTAATTTCTTAGAGATTATGTATTCTAAGTTCCCCTAATTAGGTCTTACACAATATCAACTAAAGGATGTAACTTAATGGTTCTAATATCTCAGAAAAAGAAAGGTTATTAACTTATAAATTTTTAGGTTTAGGTTCTAGTTGTTTTGGAAAGTCTTCAGAACTGGACGATTTTTCTTCTTGTTTTAACAACAGAGACTAAAGGATTAGAATTTAATTTTAGAGATGATAAATCATACTTAAGGATTTATAAGGAGTTCTTAGGCTCATGTGTATTTGTTTCATCAAACTTTAAAAGAACCAATTCTTCCAAAAAATTTCTCTTATTATTAAACACTCTAGGATTTTTTAGAGATTGAATAACCATGGAAAATAACTACACAACTTTTGGATGAAAATTGGATATACTATCATTAGTGTTAAGAATAATGTCTTTGAATCCAAAAAATCTAAATTAATTAAACATAGGGTTAATTTTATTCTAAAAATCGTAAGGGATATTCTTAAGGTAGGTATGATCAAAACCCTATTAATGATATAGCATGCTGTATTAAAATCTTCCTTCAAAAAAATAGATAGGTAGGTCATACTCATTCAAAATGGTCCAAGATATCTCTTGTAATTTCCTATTTCTCTCCTCTATAACTCCATTCTTCTAAGGGGTATAAGTGAAGAGAAATTATGAGTGTATATTTCTGATGAGAAAAATGATTCAAAATCATGGTTCTCAAACTCGCAAACATGGTCTCTCCTTATGTTCTTAATTATAGGTCCACTTATATTTTCTAAAGAATTAGCATACGTGATAAGGTAAGAGAAAGCTTCACTTTTGAGAGATAGAAAGTACACCCAAGTATAACTAAAGAAATCATCTAATAGAACATAGACATAGTGCCTCCCATTAAGACTTGAAACTCTATATGGTCGAATAAATCCATGTGAACCAACATAAGAGGTTGAGAAGTTGAGACTAATTATTTTAATTGAAAAGAAACTTTTTGCTACTTCCCTTTTGAAGAGGGGTGGCAGTATATATCAGTTGGGAACTCAAGATTAGTGATTTCCCTAAATAACCATTTTCTAGTTATATTCCTAAGTTAGTGAATGTTTCAATGGACTAGTCTCCTTTTCCAAAGCCAAAATTATTTATATAAGTCACTTAAGAAGAAAACATTATGTGAAATAAAATAATTTAAATCAAAAACATAAACATTATCATTTATTAATGAAGTAAAAACCAATGAATATTATAGAATAAAGAACACTGATTTCATTATTCAAAAAGTTAACATAAAATAAATCATCACATAAATATGAATTGAAAATACGATAGTATTTTAATATAAAAAATAAAACTTTATAAATTAAAACTCAATTTTTATTAGCAATATGGACCAGATCGATGATCTTACCTTTGGCATTATCACCAAAGGTGACATGGCCAACATCAACATTGATAAGTCTCTTTTAGCATGAATAATATTCTATAATATTCCTTAGAAAACCATGGTATAAGTACCATAGAATTATACATGAGATATTTAGATAGGTTTCCTATAAAATAAGTTTTAAACAAGAAATGATTTTGGTACCCAAATCTCTTTGGGTCCAGAAATGTCAGTAATAAACGATTTGGGAACCCATATTTTCCAAATGGGGTTCCAATACAAAATTGAATACTTTTTGAATTAAAGACTTTATTAGGTACCTTAAAAAAATAATTTTCAGAAGAATTCTCTAGTTTGGATTTATGAAAAAAGGTACCCTTTGATATTTTCTTCTTTCTAGGTTGATATCCAATTCCACTAAGATACTATGGTGAAATTTGATCACCTAAAATTTATGTGAGCGTCTGTCTAACATTTATAAAATTTTCTATATATTTCTATAATTTCTCATTAGACAGTTTAAGTTCAGTGTTCTCCTTGATAAGTTGATCATTTTTCTCTTTTTCTATATACATTTCATATGTGAAAATTGTAGTTAGACCGTAATATAGTTTTAGAACATTGTATTTATCGTTTATCTCATTAAATGTATCTTCTAACATGTTAATGTATTCAAATAATTCTTCATTTGAAATATTATCATCATAATGTTCTTCATTGTTTGAATTATCATAATTATTAATAAGAAACATATTAGAAACAATAGTTAAAGGAGATACCTAACTGACTTTAGTCACAAAACACATATTTTCTCAGACTGGAATATTTTAAGGTGAAGAATCTGAATCATTGGATTTATCTTCAGAAGTACTCTAGGTGGCGTTCATATCATTTTTTCTTATATCCTTTTACATAGATTTATTTTTTATGGTTCAACTTTGGATAGTAATATTTTATATTTCCTTTCCTCTTACATCCATAACATTCAACTTCTTTTGAATCATTATCCTTATTCCAATATTTTCATCTAATTTTCTCTATTGTCATAATTTTTTTATAGTTTGAATTTATTAAGACCTTTTTATTCTTGTAAAACCTATTAAATATTTTTTCCATGTGAGGTATCTCCTCATTAATTCCAGAAGAAGATTCTCTATCACTTGAATTTACAGTTTGATTTTCAATTTTTTATTTTCTTTCTCTTTATATTTAGATGTCGTAGTCTTAAAAGAAATTTATTTTCTCTTAGTATCTTCATCTTATACATGGTTTACCTTTAACTATTCTTCATACATTATAATATTACATTTCTTCTCATTAAAAAAGAGATTTCTTATGTCACATGATTCTCTAATTAGAACTGATGTGCCTCTCCATCTTTCAGGAAAACATATGATTAGTCACATGATTTGATCCTTTGCAGAAACATGATTTCCTTGTGAGGTCATTGTGTTTACAATCTCATTGAACTAGAGATACATGTCAAAAATGGGTTCATTAGGCTTCATTTTAGAGTTATCATATTTAATAATATAAGTATTAAGAAACATTTACTTATTATTATAAGTTCCCACATGGGAAACAAAAAAAGTGTCCCAAATATCAAAATTAGTTTCTCATGATGATATTCTATTAAAAAATTCATATCATAGTGAATAGTAAATATAATTCATGGATTTACAATTATTATTATAAGCCAACATTGTTGCATCTTCCCATATTCTTATAGAAGTATTAGGAATAATATATTGATGATCAATAGTAGACAGAATTCCAAAACCCATGATTTCTATATAGATTGTCATTTTAATTTTCTAGTGATCATAATTTTTACCAATAAAGAATGAGAACTATTTTTAGTAAAACCTTCTTTATGATTATCCATTTTTAAAAAATGAATTTTTAACTAATATAAATTTAATATCTCAAAAGTAAAACTAAAATCATAGTTGAAAATGTTTAGAAAAACTTTAATACCAACAAAATAAATCCTTTGATACCAAATGTTGGACGGAGTGATTATCAAAAAAGGGGGTTAATTGAGTACCAAATAAATATTTCTATTTAAAATGGATTATTTTTATAACCCCAAAATATTTAAATACAACATAGTTTATCAAAATATATTGATTATATAAATCTTAATCTTTATAAAGATTTCTATAGATATTGATTATATCTCAGAAGAATAATATACAATATTATTGGATCCTTTGAAAGAAGTTTTCTTGATAAAAATAATATTTGAACAAAAATTAAGATAAAATATTAAATTATATAATTTGTTTATAATAATTTTGTTAATTTTACAGACGAAAAAAGTAAAATTAAATTAAATCACAGATAAGAAAGTTTGAATACTAGATGTTCAGTCTCAATTAGAGACATAGTCTTCTACACGTGGTGATTACCTACCACAAAGTAGTTTTCTTTAATAAACAAGATGATCCAAAAAATGGATTGGGTTTTACAATAGTTTAGAAACTGTCCAGGTCACACATGACCTCTTCCACAGTTTTATGTGGGAGTAAAAAGGAATAGGCCACACAAGGACCACTACCATTATTATTTGTAGGTGTAAAAGTATTAGAAAACATGAGAATATATCTAGGTATATTTTAGTTCAGTATAGGAGAATGCGTTCATGTGATAGAATAGAGAATGCACACACACAACTCTAAATATAATAAATAAAAATAGAATAGAAAATTATAAAAGTGTAGAGTTTAGAAATGGTCAGTCTATTACAATTCAGCTTGTGACTCTTGGTTTGATTCTGTAGTGATGCTTGTGTTGGGATCTCTTGAAAACTTAAAAATAACATAGTGTCACATATACATGTTATTGACTAGAGGAAAGCATTGAATGTGATGATATTTTTCTACTTCCTGATTGAGTGTTTTTAGAATGTGATCTCTTCTTGTTTTTAATCAGGTTCATCTCTATATGTTTTTAGTAAGTTTGAGCTCTCAACTTAATATTAGTAAGATTCATCCATTTCTTCATCTCTTCGAATGAGTGAATATACGTCTCTTTTTAACAACAATAATATGAATTTCTGAATCCTCTCATCTTCCTCATACTGCACGTATGACACTTTCATCAACGTGTTATGCCGAAAATTTAATAGACAATCATTAAAATAACAAATGGAATTAAATTCAATAATATAGACATTAGAATAAATTTATTTAAACATACATATAAGAAAGTACTGGCGGTGGCTTAGTCTGGTGGTTTCTAGATCTGAAGGTGTCTTAGAGTCTAGTAGTGTGTTGTTTTAGCGGCTTAACACTGGCGGTGTCTAAGACATAGACAAAATCTCACTTCGGTAGTGGTGTATCAACGATCCGTTTCTGGTCTAGTGGTGCCATATACTTGGCCAAAACTCTATGTTGGTGGTATGAAACTGGCGGTGCCTCATCTAGAAGCATCTCATACTTATCCATATTTACATTCTTTAAGTATGTGAATAATTGTGTATCTACTAGTAGTATCTCATCTGGCAGTGTGTTGTCTGATAGTTGGTCATTCGATGATGTCTCTGTTGGTGGTATCTCATCAAGAGGTGACTCCTACTTAGAAATTTTTTTCACCAATCTCAAATTAATGTAATACTTACATAAAACCTAAAATTCATTAATATTATTAGAATCATGATTTTGTGATCATTAAAATAAAGAGTTCCACAATATAGAAGTGGATATGGTACAATTATAATATTTTTAAAGGTGAACCACTTATCTTAATATAGTGAAAAAATTCATCCAAAAATAATTTATTCCATATTTTAATTCTATTCATATTAGATTGAATAAAATAAATGAATAGTGCATGCCTTTTCTCTATTGAATCTTATTTATTCAATATCCATGACACAATATTGATAGGGATCACTGAGATGTAGCTAATTGAAATTTTATGCTCAGGGTTTCTTTGATCACTCCCAATGAACCAACCCAAGAACAACATATATAAATATTGCATCAGTTTAAATTAATATTCAATACATTTCATAATAATACACACCCAAGTATGATAAAGGTTTAGTACCTCTGGAGAATAGATATATAATCTTCCCATTTCATGAAATATCTTTAACATCCTTAACAAATAGCTTCCCAAAAAATACTATTCTTTGACATACCACACATAGAAACTTACTTCATATCACAGGGAAAGGAAAAATAAGAAAGGATGAACTCAGATTCTCAATAAAGGAAAACATGATAGATATCATTCATTAGAGGATAAGATGATCATAAGAGTATGGTATCATATTAATGTTCTTGTTCTAAATATAAAATATTCATACCCAAAAAAACCTTTGGTTATAAGATTTTGAATCAATTCCTTTCTAGAAGCAAGGAAGACAATGCTTTGAATGAAGTAATTAACATCCAAGAGTCAAAATATACAAATACAGCATCATAATAATAAGAAATAAAAATATTTTGAAAGTAGATAAATGAAATCATGCCCGTACATAATCTTATTATCATAGTTAGGAAGCGATCATACTCACAAATCAAAATATGAACAATGATATTCATAATTTTGTCTATGAATTCTCCTATAATAATAGATTGAAATAAATCATAATAATGCATCAATATACAAACAAAGATATTCATAATCATGTCCATTTTTTTATGATCATAGCTATAAAGAAATTATAATCACACATCAATATGTGATCAAAGATATTCACAATCATGAACATGGGTTTTCTTGGGATCATATCTTGAATGAAATCATACTCACTCATCAATATGTGAAAAAATATATTTTCAATCATATCCAAGATTATCAAATTCTTCTCATGAGATATCTATATGACATTACCTAATGAAATGGATTTCTATAATAGAATCAATTGTCAAATTTTCATAATTTAGTAATATATAAATGTTATAATATCAAAATCATTTTTTGATATCATCATTACATTACCTACGTAAAATAATTGAATTTTGAAAAAATATAATCCTCATAATTATAAACCATACAGATAGATAAAAAGGATGATATCATTTGATTACAACCATAGTTAAATACAATTAACATCATAGGATGTTATCATAGATGAAAATTCATTTAGAAGAATCAGTAGAATATAACCTATAGAAAATACCCTATTCACTTTCAAATCACTTATTTAAAATAAAAAAGTTTACCTAATATTAGGGGAAAACTTTCTTTGAAAAGGACAGTGAATTTTTTTAAATTAATATCCAAATTATTGTGCATTCATGATGGAGGTAAATTCTGTTCAATTCATATAAGTTAAAATAAAATATTTCTTTTACACTTTAGTAAAAATTCAACAAGTACCTCATTTGGAAAATGACAGGAAGTTAAATTTGAAATAATTTTATTGAATTTAAAACATTGGAAAAATTTAATTTAAAAAAATAACAGGATAGTATAAAACCATTTTTGAATACATTTTATAAAAATCTTGTACATGGAAGAAAATATATTTTGATCAATGAGAGAAATAAATTTAGATTTCCATAAAAACATTATTTTGGTATCTTAAGTTTTTAAAGATAGGAAAATGAAAAGAAAATATGTAATCTATATAAGTAAATATAGGAGTAGAATTATCATGTGAATTATTGAGATGTATATCATGAAATTTTAATATTATAAGCTTAATCATAAGTAATCCCAATAAACAATGATATTTTAACATAAAACACCTAAGACTTTGGTAACTATTGAATTGTAATCCCTTTGAAAGAATAACATGAAATGAAATGAAAAATATGATGAGTTGAATAAGATTAGTGATATACAATGTCATGGAGTAGTATATACACAACAGAAAATAAATTAGTGGAGAATATGGAATATATCTCTTAGAAATAAAAGTGAGACTAAAAATTCCCTTAACCTCAAGTTTGACTTTCATTGTAGGTGATCTATCCCCATTTATAGAAATATTAATTTTATTGTACATATATACCCTAATCATGAACATAATTATAATATTATATATTATATAATTATTTAATTTCAATATCTATTTATTAATAATCTCTTATTAAAATTTCCATTTTAAGTTATTAAATGTTTCATTTTTCATGAGAATTTCAGTTCGATAGCTATAGTCCTTATAATTTGATCATGGTTACATCGTCTCTATAATGTTAGTAATGGGATAAATATCATATATATACATTATATATATATATATATATATTCAAATTTATCTATAAAAGCTAGATATATAAAAATAAATTACATTTTTTCATGGAGATGGTAGGCCATATGTATGCATTAATACTATGTTCTAATTTTAATGGATATAATGAAATAATAGTAAATAATAATTCACCTTATTAAAATCATTATTATACCACATTTACCTCATATATGCATTAAATAAATTTTTATTACCATCCATGAATAGAGGAAATTAAAAAATCAATAACATCTCTTTATGGAGGTGGAAGTTCACACATATGCATGAGTGATGATATCATTTTCCAATGAATTGGAGGGTGATCTAGTCATATTTTTCATCTGTATTTGAATATAAACCATATTTTTTTTATTAATTTTGACTGATTAAACATTCCTTTATTTAATTATTTTATTTTATTTTATAGTAGGATACAAGGTTTGTCTGAAAATGAGCTTAACATAATGACATCATCATGAGAAAGATATTTCATGTCAAAGGGAAAATTCAAGGGATAATACCAAGGATCAAAATAGAATATCTAGGTGAAAATGGAGAAAAAACTTATGGAAAAAAATACTACACAACATGAAAATCATTCACAATGTACAAAATAAAATATTAGATGATGTAAAGACAGGATTTGAGGAAAAAGAGTGACTCTAGGAAAAACCAACATGTGTAATGAAGTTGCATCTGTTTTCATTATATGAAACAACCTCAAGTCACCCATAAATTGATTTAGAGAATGAAAAATGTTCATATACCTACACATTACATATCGTAAATACTACTCATGATGCAAAATTCCGTTATTGACTCAGAATGAAAATTTTAAGATGTAAATAATGATGGATGACCTATTTTTCAATCCAGACCCAAAACAAATCTCAATATAGACCCAAAATCATTTATTTGGAAAATTTAATGATCAAAAAATACTATCTATCTCTATAAATAAAAATCATGGGGGGTTATAAATAGATTACATGATGGGGGGAACCTCTGGATGATGGACTACTGCAAATTTATTTCCATTATTTTCTTGTGATGTCTCCCATCACTTGAATCAACTCAAATTGAACATACATGGAGGGTCAATTTCATTTTTTTGGGAAAGGGTGAGGATGGAATTATTTTTCAATGATTGAGTGTGTTTGATAATATGAATAAAAATTCACACTTTTGCATTCATTTCAGTATCAACTATTAGTTACCGTTTTACATTCCAAATTTGGTTGCATTAGGTTTTGATTATATTTATTTTAATGTCCTTGGTTGGTGATCCATTTATCCCACACATAATTAATTTCTATATATGGTGGAATAGATTAGGGTTGGGTGGTGAGTGCTCAAAAATGGTCAGCATGTGTGCAAGATTGGGATGGGGACCATTGGTAATTACAGAATCACAATACCTAGTCAAGGATTTCCCTAATTAATCAAGGGGAATCGTGGGAACACCTGCACACATAGGAAGGGGTAGAACAACTTGAGTTTTTTAGATAGGGATATTCTCACCAACACTATATGAACATGGGGTTTAAAGGAATAAATTTATGAATATATCTCTTACCATATAGTAAAAGAGAAATTGGTAAAAATGGAAACTCTGATAACATTGCATAGGTCTATCCAAACATTCTTCGGTCACCATCTAAAAAAATTGTTTTAAATATATAAAATTAAACTTATTTGTGCTCATAATTTATTAGAATTATTTACAACTAAATTTTCATAAAACAAAAAAAAATTGATAAACTTGTTTTGTTTTCACTCTATTTTAGAGATAAACTAATGGTTAACTAACTATTATATACCTATGTAGCTATTTTTTTACCATACCCCATGATAGGCGTGTAACAAAATTGGTGCTATTTTTAGGTAGATATTTTTTCAACTGGCTAGATTTTTTTTTGCATTACATGTATTTATAATAACAAAATAATTAAATTTTATCCTAAAATGGAAGAAATGTTAAAACAATTAAGAAAAAACAATTTGAATAAAGTCTTTGATGAAATAAAACCTTTATATTCAAGTGAAACTCTCAGTGTTCACTTTGAACCTGAAACCATGGATGGAAACATAAATAAACCTTAAGAGACATTTTTTCTCCTCAATTCACTAATATGAATAGCCAACTAGTATTTATTGCCCTACAAAGTGATTTTAAATTGATTGTAAATATGATTCATGTTCTCCCATAATTTTATATTCTTGTATGAGAGGACCATAACTAACACACAAATGAATTTATTTGTGCCTACTCAAGATTCAGGATGATTAGAGAACTTGAAGACAATTTTCAGTGGAGTTAGTTCCATTTATCACTTAAATGAGAGACTAAGGAATGGTTTTACAATTAGCAACTAGGAGATGTCAGCAATTGGTGAGACCTCAAACTATGCTTCATGCAGTGATTCTTTCCCCCATCCCACATCATAATAATCAGAAAAGAAATATATATCACACAATACTTGACTTGAGAGAAATTTTATGAGTACTAGGGACACTTCAAGAAACACTAGGAAATATTCCCACATTATGAAATGGAGGAACACCACTTTCTCATGTTCTTATATCATGGAATACTCGATAATGACCAAAAAATTCTTGATTCCTCATTTGGAGGATCCATGATTGCAAAATCACCTATATATTCCTGACATCTGATCAATAAGATTACACAAAACTCACAACAATTTTGTAATTCACAGACTGTAATTATCCAAAGACGGTGCATTATTAAATAACATTGGAATGATTACAAGGAATCAAGTCTCGAAGGACCAACCAGTTTATCAATCTTGGAAAATAGATTATATACATGAACATTACATTACACCTTAGAAAATAAAACACAACATAAGTTATCCTTTGAGAATTTCATTAATCCCCCAGCTTAACCCTACTTATCAATCATTATACACTTCTTGGAATCCTGGGAAAATAAAACTTAAGAAAGGGGTCAGCTCAAACACTCAGTAAGGGTAAGAAATACAACGAAATGTAACATAAACATTAGGCATGGTGAATAATTTAAAACACATTCCTTTAAAAATAGTAAAAATGAACACTTTATGGTAGGAATATGATATGATTAAATAATTACATAATAAAAAATAGTCAAGGGTATTCTACTAGTCAAATAACCACATGAACCATCAATAATATTTTCATAACGAGGGAATGTATAATGCTGGACATTCTAAAACATCTTGTCAAGGCCTCAGCCAAGACATCTAAAAAGGATTTAGGCCTCATCCAAAACCATATATCAAATTGGGAAAGGCCTTGTCCAATTCCTCATATAATTATATCATGAGACCTACCGATGCACGGAGGAGCTATAGTTGGATCCACCCATCACTTACTAAGTCCAATACATTCCTCATATGAAAAGTTTGAAACATAACATAAAAATTCATATTAAAACTAGCATATGAAATGTAAATACTTTAACCATAAACCATGAATGGTATAGAAATAACACATCCACACTCAAATATATCAGAAAACCTTCAACACAATATGGAATATTTATATCATAGTAAATCAACCTTGATCAAGAATAATATCCCATAAAAGATGTTGACATAGTTGAAAATAACCAGTAAACAACATTTAGAGAAATATCCCTTTTTTCATGAAATCGTTTAAAATTCACATGATTTATAGAGGAAGTCATTTAAAAGATAGTTTTTAATCAAATTTTCCCATACCACTTTGAAACTTTTTAATGGAATTATCATTTTAAAACATTCATGTCCATATAAATAAATCCTTAAAACCATTTTAAAAACATGGACATTAATGAGAAAGGTTTAGAAGAATAAATATTTAAAACATTTAAAATGACATTTTAGTTAAAAAAAGTACCATAAAACAATCCCTTTAGAAACTCTTTTCTAAAATAAGGACATGGATACTAAATATTTCCCAGTAGATACTTACGTAAAAACAACCGCGGATAATAAAGAGATTGTGGAAATAACCTTTACCTTGCACTTTTATTTGGTCAAGAGTATGTTTAACCTTTTATATAATGACCATAGTATGTTAAAAAATTATATGAGAACCATATTCATATTTATTATATCCTAAATTATTCCTTTATGACTTTATACTACCCATTTAATAATGTTTCCATGTTAAATTAACATTTTGGGTAATAATCACTTTCTTTATCGTATGTGTTTTAACTTGTTATTCTTGATCGTATCATTTAGATATTGATTTAAATACTTATAGAATATAAAAATTTATTTATATATAATATATATTTAGAATATAAATATTTATAATCGATAGATATATGATATGGAAGGCACCGTTTATGGAGATGGTAGGCCATACGTACACGTAAACGTTGTTTCCTTTTTCATATCGTATTGCAAGGAAGTAAGTGAATAAGATATATGTTAGTACATACATACATAAATAAATACATACATACATACATACATATATATATATATATATATCCATTAGAATTATTATATAACACATTACATACTTATTAATAATATATATTTTTATAATCATTGTTGAATGGTGATCGTGGAAATGAATCTCATCGCGTCATGGAGACGGTAATTTTTACGAATGCACGAGCGAAAATATCATTATATTGATGGTGAAATAATATGTAATTGGATGGTATATTATATATAAAGAATCATTAACATGTTATATTTATTATTTACATTAGGTATACTCATTATTATACCTATCTAAATAATGTAGTGTTTGAATAAAAAACAACACCACGACTTGGAGACTGTAAGCCGTACACACGCATGTATGGTGACTTTATCATTTAGAGGATGGATAGAATAATGAATATGGTTGTACCATATTTATAGTAATATTACAGTATGTAGGAGATACTGCGTTTTTTATTTTGGTATGGAAACAACAAAGAAAGTTTAAGTGGAAGATGAAAATAACTTGAAAGAGGGTGGTGAAATTATTACCTCTTCTTCGGGTGTTTCTTTTTGAGTTGATCAAAAGGTCTCCATAGGTTGGATTTATGATCAAGGTATAGATAATAGGTTTATGTGAGGAAATTTTTGTGGATATTTGGGCATGGTTTGGGCGAGACAAATGGATTTGGAAGTGTGATTTTGAGAGAAGGGGAAGTGCCCTTTTAAGAGGGGTGAGGGTCACTTTAGGAAAAGTCTAAAATATTATTATATTAAAGAATCATATTCTATTTATAATCTCTCCAAATGAATTTATTTTGAGCTCTAGGTGGTTGTGGGTCTAACACGTATCAAACAATAGGGTTTATACAAGTTTAGGTTACCATTTGAACCTTATCATTTATTTTTAACTCTTATTTAAATAGTTTAACTTTTACCGTGTCTTCTTGTATTCTTACACTATACGGTTAACAAAATATTTTAAACTTTCAAGGGAAACTAAAGTGGTTCATTAATGAAATATATAAAATTATTAAATCCATTTTTTTGATCTTTATATTTTTAGGAATATTATATCAATCAATAATATAGTATTTTTTAAAACACTAATTTATGTCAATTTTGACACTATTTGGTATTTTGTTTGTGTGAAAGTCATAAAAACCTTATCACTTCGAAAAAAAGTTATATAATCAACCGTAAAATGTAATATTAACCTATAATATTAATGGAATTCATCAAATATCTAAAATTATATTTATTCAGATATTTATAGTATCAATTATTCTAATATTTTATTTATAGGTAATTACTGCATCATCATTGTGTCATAAATAAATTTAATTATTTAATTTTTAAAAATTATAAATAAACTACAATTATGTAGGAAATAATTTTATCTTTCTAATAAATGTTTATAGTCGAATTTATCTTATGTGTAACCCTATATTAAAAATGGTTTAGTTATTAAACATTGAATTTAACACTTTTGACTCTCCTTTAAATAAAATAATAATAAATGTCCTTGTCTAATCCAAGTGGACCTAAAGGATCATATTTTATTCCTATGTTTTTTTGTCAAAATAAATTTATTCAATAGAATTAGAACAATTTTTAGTGTAATTATAATATCATTTTTATCCTTAATTACCCTATTTATTTTTAACCATGGTAGATAAAAGTCAAAAGTTACTATTAACCCAAAATTATTTTCATATTATTGAACCAAATTTTACTTAATGATATTAATAGTGTATCTCGTGTTTTTAAATTTCTCCTCACAGAAGCTGTAAAATTAAGTTTTATGAAAATTTTCAAATGCTCCTAGAAGGTGGGTAAAAGACTGTAAAAAGTTCAATAAATATATATATATATATATATATAATTTTTATAAAATGACTCCAATGAATTACATTGAATAAATATAGGTATTATATATCTATTTTTTACTTACAATAAATTTAAATAAAATGAATAATTATTTAAATAAAAATTCTGTTTTAATCAATAACGCGGTGTTTTTCACTATTCATCAAAAATTGAATGTTTTCAGAAAAATACCAAAAATTCAATCTAAGATAATTTTAATATTATGAATTCAAAAATGAATTAGATTTTTCCAAATTAAAAATATAGAAGTTTCATTTATTAATTTAAAAGTAAATCTTTTTGTCAAAACTAAAAAGCGGGTTTTTAAAAATGAAAAAACTATCAAAAGATTGACATGTGCTTATGTCAAATTTAAATGTGAAATTATTTATAATGTCCTACATTTTATTAAATGATAAAAAAATATAATCTAATTATACTTCAAAACAATTAAATTTCGTAATTTAACACTATAAATTATTTTGATTAAAAATTTGTTTTCAATTAAAACATAGTATTTTTCACTATTCATCAAAATATGAAAGTTATCAGAAAAATAAATTTTTTATCCAAAATAAATTATTATTTCTCGATTCTAAAGAAGAATTTAATTTCATTAAATAGAACATATAAAATTGTCAAATATTTGTCTTAAAAATAATTCTCCATTAAATAGGCGGTAAAATTGCATTTTTAAAAAAATACTCCTTTTATTTGAAAATTGAATTTGTCATTATATTAGGTATAATAAATGAAATATATGAATCGTGAAATTATATATGATATATATAAAATTCAAAATGCAGTTAATACTATTCATAACATTTTTTTGAATGGCTAATTTGGTTAGTCGTGGTGCGGTCGTATCCGTTGTTGCGTTTAGCGTAAGTTATTGAATTACATTGAAGAGATAACATACTATGAAATCATGGGGAGTTACATTCTCCCCTAATTCAATAAATTGAGTCCTCGCAATTTGAAATTTTTCTTTGAAAATAAAAGGTTATAAATAGAAAAATACCTTTGTGGAAATCCCACATCAGAAATTGGTTCAATAAAATTTATTCTTAATAAGAGGGAAAGGGATATGAAAAAGTCACCACCAAATTTTGATCTCAATTAGGAGAACGTTGGTGGAAATTAGAGAAACATAATTGGAGGGAAAATGTAAATATTTATAGGTATTGATTGAGGTCATAAATCACAATTAAGTGTACAATTGAGGTCCTCAAAGTCATCAATCTGTGATGATTTAAAATATCACCAGTTCAACAAAACATAATCTATTAGGATAACAAATTTTTGGTTTTAAGAGCTCTTCCCTAATGTTTAAGAATTACTATATTCGAAGAATAAGAGAAAAAATATATTTGACAAGTACAGTTTCATCCTTCATCTAATTCCTACCACAAACTCATCTTTCACTCCAAAAGGTAATAGAATTCAAAAATATTCTATTTATCCTAATTGTACAGGGTTCAAAAAATAAATAATTTATAATCAATTTATCATACTATTTTTTTTAAAAACTACATTATAAAAACTATGACATCACGTAGGCCAGTGGTAGGTGATGTAACCTTGTCGCCCTTTAGTTGGGGGGTTCAAGTCTGGCGGCCTAGCCAGACACGACAGGTTGTTGCCCGATCTCTTGGTTGTCCTTTTTATGAAAATCAAAAAATAATCTCAAGAAATGATTTAACCTTCAAAATAGTATCCAATATCAAACTTAATCGACTCCAACTTTTAGAATTATCCAAAATAGTTCTGTCCAAATTCATAGTCCAAAATTTATAAGGAAGGTAAACACAATGAAGATCTTTTTTTCTATGTAATAACATATGAATACCTTCATCATGTATTCTTTTAAAACACTATAAAACCCCTAATTACCATAAAAAATTATTTATTACATTCATTCATCCTTATTCCTTATAGAATACTGGATATACTCATTCTATCAAAAGATGTTAAAAACTCCAACAATGATGGAATATACGAATCATTAATCAGTTTCAAGGTAGTCTAGAATATCCAATATAATTTATCCAAATAAATCACATATTATTCCAAAATCACTACCTCACTATTAGAACCATATTATGGTTTATCTTTCTCTCAACCATATATCTTCCAAAAAAATTAACCTACTATTGAGTCACTTTTCGTGGTTCCAAACTATCTTAAGTCCTTAATGAAATATTGCTGTTGTACAATCCTTATATACTATATAATTCTTATAACATGTACATCATTAATACAATAATCAAATGACACAATACTTTAACAAAAACATAAGAACTCTAATAATCCATCTTCATCTTCAGTAGTATCATAACTTGATTATTATTTAATAACAACATTTGGGGTATACTCTGATGATTTGGATATTGATTCGTGTAGTATCCCAACTCCTTATAGATGAAGCATTGTAAATTTGAAACCCTTTTCTTACTCATGCAATCACATACTTGGTGTCCCTTTTCTCCACACTTATAACAAACTGCCATTCTCTTCAAGCATTTACCAAGGTGATTCTTTCCACAGTTATCACATATTGGAAAATCCTTCTTTCCCCTCTTCCCTTTATCCACCTATCTCTCTTCCATCCTTTTCTTCAATTTCTTCCCTTAAAAGAAATAGGACTCAGATAATTCTTTTATTATCATATTAACACATGATACTATTTCTTCATTTGATGAGAATACATGGGAGACTATTTCCCTTCTAAATGATGGATTAATACCATGAATGATATGATCCTTATTAATATCTATATCATGCGTATTGTTGGAGTTCTCACTCATTCTACTATGAACCGTTTTTAAACAATAGCATACACTAGGTTAGTTTATGAATCACAATGCATAATTCCAAAATAGTAAAATACCAAACGTAAATTGAAAAGATTATGCATATAATCTATAATCATAAAATGCTTTATTTTAGGGAGTATTTACTCCTAAATCCTTCAAAATGGATTGTAATGAAAATGTGAATTATCCTAAGCATATCCCCTAAGAGTAGGATAACCAAGAGTGAATCAAGACCCACTGTTGTGTACTAGGATACCTCAGGTCAAGCACGAAACTCCTTATCAGAATTTTCAATCTTAGGTACATCTGTGTTAGAGCTGCCTCTACCTTCTCGTATCCAGACACAAATGTATTTCTTGGAAAATACACAAAATATCTAAATTAATAAAATTCTAGGATGTTCTTCTATACTAATCCTCAAAGTCTATCTTGGGGTAACACTCTCTAATAAGAGTTTTTCTAAATCTAGTTTCCATGGTTATTGATAAACATCATATCATACTAACTCTAACGCCCCGACCCTAATTACCCAGAGTCAGTGCATTATTACATAACATTGGAATGATTACAAGGAATCAAGTCCCGAAGGACCGATTAGTTTAACTGTCTTGGAAAATAGATTACATACATGAATGTTACATTACACATTAAAAAATAAAACACAACATAAATGATCCTTTAGGAACACCATTTATCCTCTAGCATAACCCTTCTTATCAATCATAGTACACCTCTTGGAATCCTGGGAAAATAAAACATAAGAAAGGGGTGAGATCAAATGCTTAGTAAGGGTAACCAATACAACGTAAGTTAACATAAACACTAGGCATGGTGAATAATTTAGAACACATTCCTTTACAAATAATAATCATGAACACTTTATGGAAGTTATATGTTATGAGTAAATAATTACATAATAAAAAATAGTATTGGGTATTCTACTAGTATAATAAACTCATAAACCATCAATAATATTTTCATAATAAGGGAATGTATAATGCGAAACATTATGAAACATCTTGTCAAGGCCTTGACCAAGACGTCTAAAAATGATTTAGGCCTTAGACAAAACTATATATCAAATTGGGAAAGGCCTCGACCAATTCCAAATCAAATTGTCTCATGAGACCTACCGATGCGCCGAGGAGCTATAGCAGGCTCCGCCCATCACTTACTAAGTCCAATACATCCCTCTTATCAAAAGGTTGAAACATAACATAATCATTCGTACTAAAAATAACATATGAAATGTCAATACATTAACTATAAACCATGAATGGTATAAAAATAACACATCCATAGTCAAATATTTCACAAAACCTTCAAAAAAATATGGAAGATTTGTATCATAAAAAATCAACCTCGATCAAGAATAATATCCCATAAAATATGTTGACATTGTTGAAAATGATCAGTAAAAATCTTTGAGAGAAAAATCCCATTTTTCATGAAATCATTTAAAAGTTTCATAATTTATAAAGGAATTAATTTAAAATATTGTTTTGAATAAAAGTTTCTCATACAACTTTGAAACTTTTTAAAGTAATTAACATTTTAAAACATTCATGTCCATATAAAAAAATCCTTAAAACCATTTTGAAAACATGGAAATTAATGAAAAATGTTTAGAAGAATAGATCTTTAAAACATTTAAAATGATGTTTTATGAAAAAATGTCCCTTAAAATAATCCCTTTGAAAAATAATTTATGAAACATGGACATGGATAATAAATATGTCCCAGTATATACTTACGTAAAAACAACCTTGGATAATAAAGATATTGTGGAAATAACCATTACTTGCACTTTCCCTTGGTCGAGGGTACATTTTACCTTCTATATAATGACCATAGTATATTATTAAATTATATCAGAACCATATTCATATTTATTATATCATACACAATTCATTTATGACTTTATACTACCCATTTAATAATGATTTCCATGTTAAATTAACATTTTGGGTTATAATCACTTTCTTTATTGTACGTGTTTTATCTTGATATTCATGATCGTTTTATTTAGATCATGATTTAAATAAATCCAGAATATAAACCTTTACATATATGTCACATATATTTAGAATATAAATATTTATAATATATATATATATATTAAATGGAAGGCAGTGTTTATGGAGACGGTATGCCATACGTACGCATAAACGCTGTTTCTGTTTTCATATTGTATTGAACAGAAGTAAGTGAATAAGATATATGTAAGTAAATAAATACATATATATATATATATATATCCAATAGCATTATTATTTAATATATTAAATACTTATTAATAATATATATTTTTATAATCCTCATTGAATGGTGAACATGGGAATGAATCTCATCACGTCGTGGAGACGGTAATCCGTATGTACACACGAGCGACAATATCATTATATTGATGGTGAAATTGTATGTAATTGGGTGTTATATAATATATAAATAATCATTAAAAAGTTATATTTATTATTTACATCAGTTATACTCATTATTATACCCATCCAAATAGTGATGTTTTTGAATAACAAACCACACCACGACGGGGAGACAATAAGCCGTACGTATGCATTTATGGTGACTTTTTCATTTAGAGGATGGATAGGATAACAAATATGGCTGTTCAATATTTATAATAACATCAAAGTATATAGTAGGTAATGGATTTATTATTTTGGTATGGAAAAAACAAAGAAATAGGAAATAGAAGATGAAAAGAACTTGAAAGAGGGTAGTGAAATTATTACCTCTTCTTCGGGTGTTTCCTTTTGAGTTGATCAAAAGGGATCCTTAGGTTGGATTTATGATCAAATTAAGGACTCCAGTTTGATGTGAGGGAATTTAGGAGGATATTTGGGTAGGTTTTGGGTGATCCAAATGGATTTGGAGGTGTGATTTTGAGAGAAGGGGATGTTCCCTTTTATAAGAGGGGTGAGGGTCACTTTAGGAAAAGTTTAAAATATTATTTTATTATACAATAATATTTTTTTTATAATGTCTCAAATGAATTTATTTCGAGACATAGGTGGTTTTGGGTCGAAATAATATCAACCAATAGGTTTTAGACAAGTTTAGGTTACCATTTTAACCTTATTATTTAGATTTTACTCTGAGTTAAATAGTTTAACTTTTACCGTGTCTTCTAGTATTCATACAATATATGGTTAATAAACTTAATCTAAACTTACAAAGGGAACCTCAAGTGGTTCATTAATTACATATACAATATTATTAGAGCCTTTTGGATGAATATTATATTTTTAGGAATATTATATCAATCAATATTATTTTATTTGTTTTAAAAACAAATTTTTGTCAAATTTAACATATTTGGTATTTTGTTTTTGTGAAAGACATAAAAACCTTATCACTTTGAAAAAAAATTATCTAATAAACCCTAAAATGTCATATTAGCCTATAAAATTAATTTAATTAATCAAAAGTCTTAAATTATATTTATTTGAATATTTATAGTTTCAATTATTTTAATATTTCAGTAAGAGGGTAATTACTGCATCATCATTGTGTCATAAATAAATTTAATTATTTAATGTCTAAAAATAATAAATAAAATACCATTATGTAGGAAATATTTTTAAATTTTTAATAAATATTTATTGTCAAATTTATCTTATGTGTAAACCTATATTAAAAATGGTTTATTTATTAAACTTTGAATTTAACACTTTTAACTCTTCTTTAAATAAAATAATAATAAATGTCCTAATCTACTCCAAGTGGACCTAAAGGATCATATTTTATTCCTAAGGTTTTTTTGGTCTAAATACACTTATCATATAGAATTTGGACATGTGTTAGGGTCATTATAATATCATTTTCACCCTTAATCACCCTATTTAATTTTAAACGTGGTAAATAAAAGTCAAACGTTACTATTCACCCAAAATTATTTTCATCTTATTAAAACAATTTTTACCTACTTATATTAACCATGTATTTCAGATTTTTTAAATTCTATTCACAGAAGCGGTAAACTGAAGTTTTATGCAAATTTTCAAATGTTCATAGAAGGTGGGTAAATGATGGTAAAAAGTTCAATAAAATTTTATATATCTAATATTTTTATAAAATTACACCAATTAATTAAATTTAACATATATAGGTATTATATATCTATTTTTACTTAAAATAAATTTAAATAAAATAAATATATATTTAAATAAAATGTCGGTTTTAAACAATAACGCAATTTTTTCACTATTCATCAAAAATTGAATGTTTTCAGAAAAATAGAAAAATTTCACCTTAAGCTAATTTAGATTTTATGAATTAAAAAATGAAGTATATTTTTCCACATTCAAAATATAGATGTTTCAGTTATTAATTTAAAATTAATTCCCATGGTCAAAACCAAAAAGCCAGTTTTTTTAAAAAGTAAAAACTATCAAAAGATTGACATTTTTTTATGTCAAATTTAAATTTGAAATTACTTATAATGACCTATGTTGTATTATGTAATAAAAATATAATCTAATTATACTTAAGAAAAATTCAAATTCATAATTTAACATTATAAATTATTTCGATTAAAAAAGTGGTTTTCAATTAAAACATAGTATTTTTCACTATTCATCAAAATATGAAAGTTATCCGAAAAGTAACAAAACTTTATCCAGACCAAATTTTTATGTACCGATTATAACAAAGAATTTAATTTCATTAAATATAATATATTAAATATCCAAATTTATTTTTAAAAAGGATTCTCTATTAATTAGGCGATAAAATTGCATTTTTTGAAAAATACTTCTTTTATCTGAAAATTAGATTTGTCCTTATATTATGTCTAAGAAACAAAAAATATGTATGTTAAAATTATATAGGATATATATAAAATTCAAAATTCAGTTAATGCAATTCATAACTTTTTTTAACGGCTAGTTTGGTAAGTTGTGGTGCGCTTGAACTCGTTATTGCGTGTAACGTAAGTTATTGAATTACTTTGAAGAGATAACATACTATGAGATCTTGGGGTGTTACAAATTTGGAATGAGAGGTATGGTAACAAGAGGAATTCCTGAGGTAAGAACATCTTATTCCTTATCTTTAATTGAAACTAATGTTGATGACATTACTAGGTTAGTACGATAAATTTATATGATGCAAGAAAGTGGATAACATGCTTCATCTTAGGTATGTGGTTTGTATGATTATCCAACTCATTTATTGACCAATTTATAGATGTTTTGGGGACATTATTATATTCTATCATAGTTTACCTAGGTAAATTCCACAAAAAAATCACCCATTTAAACCCTGTCCTAACAAAAATATGGAAATAATTAAATGAAGACCTTATATAAAAATCAATACCCACCACCATTCCAACAATAATAAAAACACCCCTTCTAGAAAAAATTACTTTTAACCTCAACCTTTCTTGAAATAGTACTATGAGAAAACATCATCTAATGAAACATAAAATAATGATAAATAGTTATGGACCATGGTGTTATGACATGAAGATAAGATAGATAAACAAATAGATCATGTTAGAAGTTTTATGGACTTTGTGATAAAAAACATGAGAAAGATACCATATTGGAAAATTTTGAATTCCAAGGAGAATGTTATATATTCACAATAAATATTGGAAAATTGACTAAACTCCTAAATAAATAAAGGCTTATAATACTGAGAAAAAATTGGATAATCAACCAGAAGATGAAAAAACCCAAAAGAAGCAAGGAAAAGGTTTGGGAAGGAGCAACCAAATACTCCATTACAGAAGTAGCAAAGGGAAACTAAGGATATCCAAGAACCACTCTTATTTTTCGTAGTTGAGTCAAAGAAATCATAAGAATATCAAATTAAAAAATAAATTTAGGAGGCCTTTATGAAGGTTGAAATTAATATCCCACTATTAGAAGAAATCAAAACAATCCATAAATAAGAAACGTTTCTCATAGTTTTTTAAATGAAGAATAGATGGGTAGATGGAAATTAATGAATCATATTAGGGAGAAGCATCATAATACTATTTAAACCATTGATACCGAAAAATATCAAAATCTATGGACATTATATATTTCCTTCAATATTGGTTTATTAAATCTTACAGGTGCTTTATGTGATATGGGTTCTTCAATAAATGTTATTACTAACTTGTTGTCTTTATCCTTGCAGAACCGGGAATTAAACCATCAATAATGGCGGTCTAATTAGCAAATAGATCCACCATATTCACATCTAGAGTTGTAGAAAATGTATTTGTTCGTGTAAAATAACTAATTTTTTCATCGAACATATATGTCCTCATCATGGAAGAGGATTGAGAACCAGGGTACTCACCCATCATTTTAGGGAGAAAATTCATATAGAAAACAAAAAACATCATCAATTTCCATGAATGTATATTTACAATGGTGCTTGGAGATAGTACAATACAATTCAATATACTTGACATAAGGAATCATCCTTCAAGGAGTCTTTCACTCAGTGTGATTTCTTGTGAAGAGGGAATATACCCAATTAAATATTCAGGTATGGTTCTTGAATTCTTATCATTATCACAACCTTTTTCTTTTCAAAATACCAATACCCAAAAAACTAAAAATCCCAATTTGATGTTTTATGAATATGTTACATATAATTTTTTGACGATTTAATAAAATAAATTGATGTGATACAAGATATCCAATCCTTAGAAGTAGAGATCCTTAATTAAATATAATCCCTTGAATAAACCCCCCACAAGTCAGGAGTTAAATCCTTTTCCAATTGACTTAAAATATGTATACCTTATGGAAATATAGATTTTACCATTCATAATTTCCAAAAACATATTTGAGGTTGAAGAAAAAACGTATACTGAAATTCTCAAAAGAAATGCCCATGACATAAGATCAAGCCTAGGAGATATCCTTGGGTTAATCCCAAGAGTATGACCTCCTAGAATTTTCTCAAATGTTGGTTCTTGACCAGTGAGACAACCAAAATGAATATTTAATCCTACTCTTATGGATGTTATTAGTAAAGAGAGAGAATTATTTTTAGTAGTTGATATTATTTATCTAATCCCCGATTCATAGTGGGTCAGACCCATCCATGTGGTACCAAAGAAAACGTGCCTAACAATTTTTAAGAATGAGAAAAATGAACTGATCCCCATGAGATTGAAAAATATCTAGAGTGTGTGTTTATATTATATGAAGTTTAATAATTTTATTTGAAAATACCATATTCATATCCCATTCATTGAACAAATATTGGAAAGGATTGCATAAAAAGCTAGTTATTTCTTTCGGTTGACTTTTTAAGATACTTCAAGGTACCAATTACACCATAAGAGCAATAGAAGATGACCTTAACCTTCCTTTTTAAAACCTTCAACACCACAATCACATTTCTAATGTGTATGGGGAGTATTTTCTTAGATTATGTTAAGAGATTCTTGGTGGTATTTCTAGATGATTTAACTATTTTGGTAACTCTATTCATCATTTCTTAGAAAATTTAGAAAAAGTTTCTAAATACATGTATTGAGAAAAATCTTGTTTTAAACATTAAACATTCCATTTCAAGATTGTAAAAAGAATAGTGTTAGGAAATGTAGTTTTATATAATATATTTGAGGTAGATATGTCAATGGTTGAGGTAATAGACTCATTATCATACAAAACCTTTCATATGTAAATTAGATTATTTTTCCCATGTAGGTTTCTACTAAATATTTATCAAATATTTCAGTTATATATATCAACCTCTATCAGGATTTCTATTAAAAGAAGATACGTTTAATGTTGATAAAGAATGTAGGAAATCATGTGATGAGTTGAAATAATGGTTTATTACACCCCTAATAATGCAACCACCCAATTAGATCAACCCTTTTGATATTCTCTAGAACACCTCAACACAATTTTTGGGAGAATCACTCTAAGAAATAGTTGAATGAAATCCAAAATTATTATAATATGAATCAAGGACATTGTATTACATGAATATTAAATATACAACTATAGAAAAGGAGTTCATTGAATTCATATTTGATCTAGATAAATTGAGATCATACTTAATGTGAGAAGTTTTATTCTGATCATGTAGCTCTCAGGCATCTAATGAATAAGGTTGATACTAATACATGATTTCTGAGATAGATGATAATTTTACAAAAGTTCCATTTAGAAATTTAATACAAGAAGGGAGAAAAAAATCATGTAGCTAACTGTCTGATTCGACTATCGAACACCCCTAAATAAAATATTCCAAATAAAAACCCCCTCAATGAACATCTACCTTATAAAAGATACATCATGGAAGGAAAATTACCATGGCTTGATGACATTGTCAATTATTTAGTCAAATCTCATGTACCATCTTTTCTAAATTCTAATCAGTAGCACAAGAATAAATCTAAATCAAGATTTTATATTTGGGATTTCCAATTACTGTGTAAAATTTATAGTGATAAAATCTTAAGAATATTCTTTCAAATGAGTTATATTGAATTAGTTTTTTCAATTTTTTATATATTAGCTTATAGAGGCCACTTTGGACCCCGTAGGACAAACAAAAAAGTTTTTCGAATCTAGAATTTATTGGATCACATTACTCAAAGAGGCTTATGAATTTATTAATATATGATAAAAATTCTAGTTTTTTTCTAATATCTTAAAATGATAGTAAATTCCTTAAAAACGGATTAATATTTGTGAAGTTTTTAATGTATTGGATATAGAATTCATTGTACCTTTCATAGTTTCAATTGGTTATTCTTATATTCTATTATTAGTAGAGTATGTTTCAAAATGGGTGGAAGAAAATGGAAATATGAATGATGATGATAAAATTTTATATGATTTTATTTGGGATAATATATTATTTAGGTTTATAGAACCATGTGAAATCATCCCCGAATAAGAAATTAATTTTTGTGATATGAGGATGGAGGAATTACTAAAGAAGTATGAGGTACATCAAAAAATTTCAACCTCATACCATCCAAAAAAATGGCCAAGAAAAAGTGACCAATGGAGAAATAAAATGAATTTGGGAAAAGATGGTCAAACCCAATAGAAAGACTAGAGTCAAGTATTAGAAGATACCATATGGGATTATTGGACCTCTTTCAAGACCACTATAGGGATAATCACCTATAGATTTATTTATGGCACGAGATACCCCCTCCCTATGGAATTAGAACACAAAACCTATAGGGAAGTAATAGAGATGAATATAAACTTGAAAAAGAAGGTAGAAAGAGGAGATTTCAGCTACAAGATCTAAAGGAAATCATAAGGTAAGCTTATTAAAATTTAACGATTTAAAAAGATAGGATAAGGATGGGCCATGATAAGGTAATACAACTAGGTTTTTGATCATGATATCTGATCAAATGAATATACTTACAGGGGGTGAATTGTAGTTTAAAAAACTTAGTGTAAGAATTTTAATCTAACTGACACACAAGACTCTTTAAGTAAAATCATCACACACAACCCTCAATCTGATTAACAATGTCACAATATCAGAATCACAATACAGTCTGATTATATCATAGTGAATATCAGAATCACTATGGATCTGATTAATATTAGAGTGTTTATTGTAATTAGAATTAATATGATAAAACAAATAGAATAGAAATATTAATACTATTACTCACTTTCTATTAAA
The DNA here is from genome assembly GCA_963277665.1 of Viscum album. Taxonomy (NCBI): domain Eukaryota; kingdom Viridiplantae; phylum Streptophyta; class Magnoliopsida; order Santalales; family Viscaceae; genus Viscum; species Viscum album. Next base: position 672,903,140 of record OY728134.1, on the reverse strand, counting down.
TGTGTAGTATAATAAAAAAATTGTAAACACTAAGTAATACAATAGCTAAAAAATGTAATAATAACTTACAAGCTATTAAAAAGATTAACATATTTTAATTTTAAGAGGTAGGTAGTTAATAACTATGACTAAAGGAAAAAATAACTTTGAAAAACATAAATTGCATGTTATTTTATGTACTTCATATTTATATTTAATCCTTAATCCTTAACTACCCCTGAGTGTATAACTCTATTGAATAATATTGTGAATACAATTGAATATTAGAATAGTTATTCCTTTAAGAAAACTTCTCCAGCTTAGGATTATATCTCCACCTAAATATCATATTCTCCCCATTAATGAAATGTCTTCCACTTGGTATTAAAACTCACATTTTATAAAATCTTCTCCTCATTTAAAATTTTTTCCCCTATAATGATTAATCCCCCTTATTGATTTTCAAAAATATTCGGGAATATTACAGAGTTTCATAAAATGTTAGATAAAGGAAAAAATATACAATACACTATAATGAAATAAATAATAATCCAAATAAAATATGAAAGAACATTCAACCAATTGAAATTATACAATATACAGACAAATAAGATCTGGTAGAAAAATTATTTCATTCATAAATAAGGCTATAAATGGATTTTTACAAAGAAAATATATTCAATAGTTCAAAAGAAAATTTATTATTTTTTTATCTGGGTCTTTAAAAAATATTTATCTTTCTTGAACTCTAATCTGTCTTTCTATAGATTTTAATATTATTCATCCAAAGATCTTATCTTTTGAACTTCCTCAAAAAGAAATTTATTCTCCCCCTTGAAAAAGAAAATTTTTTCTTTGATGGATCAGAGTATGGTTATCTCAAGCTCTATTTCTCATTCCTTCTTTATCAAAAAATTAACTTCCTTGGTTCTTTCATTAGTGGAATCTTTAAAAACCTCCCAAAAATTTAATCTTTCAACCATCTGTGAATATAATTCATTGAAATAACTTTATGAATCTACCAAAATCATCTTAACTTCATAAAATTATTCTTCACACATGTTCATTTAAACATCAACTTGAAGATACCATTCAACCATATGATTGAATTCATTTTTATGTTATAAGATGTTTCTTGAAAAACTTTTAAGTATGACTCAAACTAAATAAATTTCTCTATTAAAAGATTTAGATATTTTGATTTCTTTTCAATTATTTCATGAATTAGTTATACCCTTTTTTCAATTATGAAAAAAAGAAATAGTTCCTTCTAGTCTATTCAACACATGAAAAATATAATCAATTCCTTCTAGAATAACTTTTTTTGTTGAATCCGACAGATCTTTCTAAACTCAGGAGGTTTTGTTCGAATTATTCTAACTTATACAACCTTTTTTTTCATCATAACTTTCCTTGAAAATTCTTTATCAACATTCTTATACAATTTCTTATCCTTCGATAATTTCAAAATTTTCACATCATTGGTGTTGGATTTTTCAAAAACGTTGGTTTTTAGATTAAGACCATCTTCTTTTTTTGATGATGATTGATATTATTCTTTTTAAGATTCATATTCATAACTACTAGCTTAAAATTACTTATTAGTTTTGGATAGTAGATCTAATTATGATGATGAAGATTAATCTTATGAATTTCTATCATATTTCTTTTCTTTCTTATTTTCTGCCTCTTCATTCCCATATTGTTCTTCCTCTTATTTATCTTCCATGTCTTCTTCAATATCATCTTTAATTTCATTTTATTCAAATACATATTCTTCTTCTTTGAAATCTCCTTCCTTTCCTTATTTTTCAACTACCTAAACTTCTTAATTTATTTTCTTAATCATGATTATCTTGAATTTGTCGTTGAGTTTTAAGTGATCCCTTTAATACTGGTTTGTTTTCCAATAGAATTTAATGAACTACTAGAATTGATTCTTTTTCAAAAACCATTCCTTTTACGTTTTTAGCTATGGATGGAATATTAACTTGTACAATAACTGTTTCTTCAAATGGTACATCTTCTAGATTTACCTGATGAGTATGAGAAGTTGTTATATCAACCTTATCAGAGTCCCTTTCTACTCCATTCAAAATATTCTCACACAATTGAGCTTAGATTAACATATTTTTATATTTATTTTTTTCTTATTCTTTAAGAGTTTTGAAAAAATGAATTTTTAAGGACTTAGGCTCTATAGGGTAGAGTCTAATATCTAGATCCCTATATTTGTTATAATCTTTCTTTACAATCCCATAATTAAAAAAATAATTAGGAACTTTATTTAACTTCCTTTGTTTCTTTGGTTGGGAGATCTCACCCTTCCTCTTCTTTTTTCATCATCCTTTTCCATATTTCTTAATAGAATAACCTCTGATGTAGAACAACCGACATTTTAAAAAAATTGTTTGATTTACTATCGATGAAAAATATTATTCTATTTATCACATCATCAATTATAAAAGAAATACTCTCTCTCATTAGATATTTTTTATTTGTAACATTAAAAACATTAAGACATCATATAACCATTTTTATTATACAATCTAGAAACATAATAATATTATATTTGATTTTTTATGTTTTTATGTTTTCTATTATTATAAGGATAAACTTTATAAGATCACTATTTCTCATATTCACTAAAAAATCCAATATGAAAACATCTAATACTTTTAGTGTATCTCTATCCACATTCCTTGGTATTAAAAATCCTTTTATCCAAAATTAAACGACATGATTATCTTGGGTAAGATTGGAAACATTCATAATGTTTTTATATTCAAAAAAATAAGTAATCTTTAGCTTTTCTATTATCAACCATATAAATATTATTAGGAAGATTTTGAGAGGGATAGTATGCTTCTCCTTCAGAAGGTTTTCCAAACAAATCCTTGATTTCTTATGTGAAAACTTATATCTATTTATGTACAACATGAATGAAATTTTATCTTTACCATACTACCTGAAAAACATAACAGATGCATAAAATCTTTGTACAACATCTTTATAAAATAAATCAACATCCTTATTGAGAATCTCAACACATACATACACCCTACCTTGAAAAGGGATATTATTTTTCTTCATTGAATCTTGATTATCATAAAAATATATTTCAATTAATCCTTCTTTGAAAACACACCACTATGAAAATACCTCTTTGGATTCCATAAGATCTGGAAATTAATCAAGTGAATCAAATGAAACGAATGCTTATAACACTGATGTAATTGATGTAAACATCAAGTCCAGAGAATAATGTTTGAACAATTGATACGGGGAACAAGTGGTTCCCTTATTTATATAGCACTTGAGGTGATTATTCATCTTCCATAAGAAATTCAATGGTTGATGTGAATAATTATTGGATTTTAAAGTTACGATTACATCAAAGAAATTGAATGATAAATTTTTAGAACTCTCGAGGTTTTTAAAAAATTTATTACAATGAAATGAATATTATTAGAATTTTTTTTATAAAATTGAAGATCAAAATATTTTTTTATAAAAATATAAATTATTAAATTTTTTTAGAGACTAACATAATGAGATAATGTAAAAGTAGAATAAAATAATAATAAATTTTGAAGTGTAAAGATCTATCAGTATGAATAACATGCTCTTCTTGGTTTTTTCTAAACAAGAAATATTAGTAATTTTTTTAAGTTAATACTAAATATGATAGTTTCATTATAAAATGGAATTAAAAACGTTTCATTAGGAAAAATAAATATGATACTATTTGTTTCTAATGATTTTATTACAAAAAACTGATTCTGGAATATTTATAACATTTTTCAAGTTTAGAGAACATTTTTAGAATTAAAACTCTAAAAAAATTATAATGAAATATGAGTCTGGAAAACTCATTATGATTAAAATTAAATAAAAAATAATTTTTTTTAGAAAACAAAGAGTTTGAAAATCTAAAAGTTTTAGAAAACATATGTACTCTCCCTTTGAAAAGAAGTAACATAATATAATGAGATAGGTCAATGAGAATTAGGTATGAATGATTAATTTACATTGATCATTCCTATATTCTGTTTGATATATTCAAATCTATCAGAAATAAAAGGATTTTTAAACATTTAACCAAGTTGATCTTGCATTCTAATGAATTGTAAAATTATATCTTCTTTGAGTGTGTGATCCTGAAGTAAAGGATGTATTATATATATTTTATTATAATGGTATTGATTTGATAGATTTTTTTTACCAAATAAATGACACTTGTGTTGTCACAAAGTATTTGAGTTTTCGAAAAACTCACACCATTTTTAGTGAGTGTGCATTGAATCCACAACACTTTAGAAAAAAAATTCCAACTTACGCATATTCAACTTCAATAGTTAAAAGATCTAATGAGTGTTGATTCATACATGACTAAGACACTAATGAATCTCTTAATAAATGACATGTTTAAGATATGATTTTCTTATCCATTCTATAAGAACCAAAGTCAGAATCCAAAAAAGCACTTAGTTCAAAAACATTTCAAGAAGAAAACAAATTCATAAATCCGTTGTTCCTTTAAGATAATGAAAAATTCATTTTACATATTTTAAATGGGATTCCTTTGGATTTTCTTAATATCATTAACATATTTATAAAGAAAAATTAAATTTAGATGACTGGAAATTATGTTACATAAACTTACTATCATACCTCTATATTTTTTTGATCAATTGGTTTCCCAGCCTCATTAAGATCTAATGTATTGGAGGTACCAATGGGAGTACTAATAATTTTAGTATTTTTGTGTCCAAATATCGTAATAATATATTTTTTATACTTATGTTGAGATATAAAATTTCCTTCTTGTTTTTGTGAAATTTAAAAACCAATAAAATATGTTAACTTACACTTCATATTCATTTCAAACTCAGATAACATAATACCTGCAAAAGAATTTGTAAAATAATGTTTAGATGATCCAAATATAATGTCATAAACATCAATTGTTACAATCATAATGTTTTTATTAACATATTTTATAAAAATAGTTGGATCTGCAACTCCCTTAATAAAATTATTTTGTATAAAAAATCTTATGAACCTCTCATACAAAGAACTGGGGTATTTTTTATGTACATATAATGATTTGGTAAGTTTATAAACATATTGAGGATGTTTTTAATTTTAAAAAACTATAGGTTCATAAACATAAAATTATTTCTTAACATATTCATTATAAAAATAACACTTCACATCTATTTGATAATGTTTGAAATTAAAGAATATAACAAAGGCTAAAAGTATTTCTACCAGTGAATTGGTTTCATCATAATCTACAAATTCTTGTTCTTTATAACCCTTATTGTCATGAGCCATCCCCAGGGCCCGTGCCATGACATACCCTAAGCCCTCCTCCCAAAGGCTAGGGTTTGGTGACTTTCACCAAAGTCATCAACCTTCAAGTGGGAGGTATTGGCCGGAGTACCTGTATGCATGCACACACAACCACGTCCTGAAGATGTAATGATAAACATGTATGCCACTATAAAACCACTGAGTAAAATTACAAAATTTAGGTAAAATGGGCCAAAATAAAAACCCAAAAAAAAGATGAACAGAAAACAGTAAAGTACACAGAAACTCTAAAAGAAGTCTGCTAGAAATCCCACCTAATGTGTATGTGTAGAGTAGATGATGGAAGCCATATAAGGACACCCTGCCTTCATGGTCTCACAGGGCACCATCAAGTTCTAGGACACCAAGTCCTTCGTCAAGGCGGCAATTGTCTGCAACAGACACAACACGTGTGGGTGAATCCCATGCAAGGTTAAGTAACAATATACTCAGTAGGGACCCCAAAACACAATGTAAAGACCAAATAGAAATCCACAGAGAAAAATATGAAATTTGATCATGAAGTAAGACATCTCACACCAGGTATAATCAAGGGTAAATAAAGTAAGACTATCATTCATATCATCGATCACCTTGGGCTACTAGAGAACTCCTCAATGAGTACAAGGGGATTGCCGGGTCACACATAAGCTACTTTCCACTAACCTCATACTGTTGTGGTACTCATCCCAAATGATTACCATGCATATGTTTGGTCACATAGAAGACTCTCTCCACTGTGGGCATGTCAGGTCACACAAAATCCACTTCCCACCTTGACCACACTGGGGTTCTCCTCCCATTTATTATTGTGGGTATCCCAGGTCAAACAGAGTTCACTCCACACCATGGTCTTGTCAGGTCACATAGAAGCTGATTCCCACTAGGTCATCATAGCTTATTCACATAGGTTTTCTTGTTAGTAGTCTTTCAGTCTTAGCCAACCGTAGGGTTTTCACATGTAGGGTGCTTGATTAAGAGATAACCGCTCCTCAGCCTTTTTTCATATTCCAACTTCCATTAAATACTCCATAAAAAATTCTAAAAGAGTATCCTCATCCAACGCCACAAACGGATCATCAACCAGATGCCCAGTTTGTATGTTATTGGCATTTTTCCAAAAAGGGGCTAGTAGGGTTCAGGTCCAGGCTGGCTTGGTCAGACTGACCCAACCTAACCTGGCTCGGGGTCCACTGACCCGACACGGGTCCGCTGACCTGCTCGGATCCGGCCCGACCTGGGTCCAGCCCAGCCTGTGTTTGGCTCGGCCTCGGTCCCAACCAGCCATGGTCCGTCCTGACCTGATGGAATAGGTACGACCCACTGGGGAAACCCGTGCCCTGCTCGGTCCACCATAGGCGTACCAGTTCAATCTAGTTGGGTCACAGCTAGAAGCTACATCTGCTCTGTCTCACCCTACAGAACGTTCACGGGGCCATCCCCTTCGCTATGGTTAGTTGACTGTGGATTTTCCACATGAGACGCAGTACAATTCCATGTCCGCGTTGCATTGACGCCACCCGAGCCGACCACAGTGCATGTTTTGGCACTCCATCATGATGCACAACCACCGAGGGCCTCCGCTGGCACTAGCGCACCAAAGGGTTCTTCCGCGGACCACTGGTTCTACTCCAGTGGTCCGTTATTTGTGCCGCTTGCGCTTACAACCTCATAGGGATGCCATATTCCTTATGATGGCCTCAAATCCCCCTTTCCTCCACTTTAAAGACATGATCACGAAAAATTCCCAAAACACACAAGGCTGAGGGGATCGAGCCTTGTTCATGTTGGCTCGTGCCCTCAGTTTTAGAGGTTTAAAAAACAAAAGATAATGATTTGATGTTCTTCCCATATTTGATCAAGTAATCTCTATGCAAAACCCCAATAGAAGTATCCTCCCACAATAATGAACAATCTATGGATCAACCTATTTGTGGGTTGATCTGTGTTCATCATTTAGAATAAAGAATAAGGAAACATAAAACAAAACAAACCCGTACCTCAAAGGTTTTCATCACAGAAGCGATCTGCCCACAAGTATTCACGTTCCATTTGAAGCCGTCAGCATTTGACTCTCTCCAGTCCCATTCTTCAAGGTGTGTTGACATCACTAGCAATTATCTGGCATTCATAGTTCATCGTAGGATTTTATTTTCACCATATGTTTGTGAGAGGAAAAATTCCACGTTTTATTCTATAACGTGTTATCTCATTAATAGTGAAATGCTTCACAATGTTTTTGTTACATTGTTTCATTAACAAAAAAATGTGGCTATTTCACTTTTTTAAAGGATTCTAATTAAAGGGGATCATGTCCAAATCATAACCGCACCACATTACTAGAGTGAGACCACTAAATAAGGAGAAAAGAAAATAAAATAACTTGTTATGTTATTTTATAATTTTTTAAAAAGTCCGAAAATTATCTTTTTCAGTCGACCCTCACCGGTCAAAGTTATTTTCATTTTAGGCCAATACCGTCATTCTGAGTTCAATGGTGCCCTCATATTTTTAATTAGAGAACTAGTTTATAAGTTAGAGGAACCCACTATCACGTTACATAAATTAACTTTAAAAAAGTTCAAAATTCTATTTCGGGCTCACCGGGACCCAGAATCTGGTGCCATCAGATTGTACGAACTCAGAATAATTTCATATAATTTTTAAAAAAATTCATGGAAATTAAGGGACATTACATTACTCCACCTTTTGGTCTTTACATCCTCATAATCCAAAACAAGGCTAAACAAACAAATGGGGGTATTGAGCACGAATATGAGCCTCTCGCTGCCATGTGCTATCTTGGAGATTCCTGTGCTTCCACCAAATGAAAACCAGAGGAATTGACCATCCACAAAGGAACAACTCCGTTCAATCCTCTATCTCTACTGGAAACTCTACAAACATCACCCAATCGTCAATGTCCAGCTCTTCCCAGCCGATGATGTGAGATTGTTCATTCACGTACCTCCCCATATTCGACACATAAAAAATGTCATGAAGTTGTTGCATTTGTGGGGGAAGATGTATGCAGTATTCCACCTTTCCAACTCTACTAAGTATCTGAAATGGTCTGATGAACCTTGAGGATAGCTTGCTTCCCCGACCAAATCTCCAAAATCCCTATCGGGGTGAGACCAAAAGAAACACATGGTCTCCCTCCTTGAACTCCAAGGGTCTCTATCCCTTGTCAGCATATGATTCTACCAACTTTATGCAGTTCTCATCCACTCCTAGATGATTCGTACCTTCTAAGTGGTAGCCCGTACCAACTTTGTACCCATGAGTGTTGACTCCCTTGGGCCTATCCAGCATGAAAGTGATCTGCATGGCCGCCCATAAAAGGACGCAAACTGTTCCCTTATAATGGTGGAGTGAAAATTGCTGTTGTTTGCAAAATATACCAGTGGAAGATTTTCCTACCAACTACAACCAAATGCCTCCGGAAATCACTTCCATAACCAAGATGTAAAGAAAGGATGATAGTATGAGATGATAATTAAAGGCATCCTATGAAGCCGCACTTTCTCTTAAATGTAGAGGCACCCCAATCCCTCTACCCATCCTTGCTCTCGGATTGGTAGGAAGTGAGTCAACTTGGCGAGTTTGTTAAATATCACCCAGATAGAATCATGGACCCTAGCTGTGTATGGTAATACCATCAGGAATTTCATTGAGATACCATATTATTTACACATAGGTACTTCAAGTGGCTAGGTGAAGACTTCTAGAACCAGATGCCCAACCTTCATTTGCTGAAAAGTTAGGCATCATGAAATGAACTCTGCTACTACTTTCTTCATCCCTGGCCACCAGTGGTGACATCAGATGTCCTGGTATATCTTCGTTATACTGAATGCACTTACAAAGGGTATTTATGGAACTCCCTCAACACTTTCTCTCGTAATGTCACCGGTACAACTGCGCGTCCTTTGAAAATGATGATGTGCTCCGCACCAGTTGAAAATCCATCAGAAGCTTGTCCTGAGGATAAATGAGCATTTTGGGCCTCATATTCAATATCCACATGTTGTGCCTGCCTAACTCACTATAAGAGTAGTGTAGTGACAATAATTGATTGAAGGTAAGATTCTTTATAATCATCTGTGATGAATATCTGCATAGGGGCTAGCTTCTCTGTCACCTCACTCCACAACTATAAACCAGACCTCCTTCTAAGTGTGTCTTCCACCACATTCCACCTCCCCAGATTATATACTTTCTAAAAGTCATAATCCTAGTGGAAATATATTCATTACTGCTACCTAATGTTCCGGTCCTTCGGTGAGAAGATATACCTGAGACTCTTGTGGTCAGAGTAGATGGTAAATTTTTCACCCATCAAGTAGTGCCACCACTTCTTCAATGAAAATACCACTGCTGATAACTCTAGGTCATGGTTTGTGTAGTTTTGTTCATGTTTCCTGAACTCTCATGAGATGTAAGAGATCACTGCTTGCTCCTACATCCGGACACAACCCAGTCCGGTCCCTGCTGTGTCGCAGAAAACTACATACCCAACACCCTCTTCTTATAGTCTCAAAATAGTGTCACTTGTCAATCTCTGCCTCAGCTCCTAGAAAATCAGAGAGCACTTCTCCATCCACCAAAAGGGTTTTACCTTCTTTTTCATGACTGATAAGGGTTCTTCTACTCTGGTAAATTTGGTCACAAACCTCCGATAGTATCCATCCAACCCCAAGAAACTCCACACCTCAGTCATGCTTTTGGGTGGATCCCAAGCAAGCATTGCCTCTGTCTTCACTCGATCCACAGAAACTCCAGCCTCTGAGATGATGTGTACCAGAAAGTGGACCCTAAAAATCTAGAACTTGCACTTTGAGATTTTACCATAATGTTGGTTCTCTTGTAGTGAATCAAAGACTATCCATAGGTGTGTAACATGCTCCTCCTCTGACGCCAAGTACACCAAGATGTCATCAATGAATACAATGATGAACCAGTCAATGTAAGGCTAGAAGATCCTATTCATGTGTCCCATGAACACTACTGAGTAATTGGTCACGCCAAAATGCATCACCAAAAACTCATTGTGGCCATACCGGAATCTAATGTTTGTCCTCAGTACATCCTCAACCTCTACCCAAAAAAGATAATATCCTTATCTAAGGTCTATCTTGAAGAAACACCTTGCTCCCTTAAACTAATCAAATATGTCATCAATCCTAGTCAGTGGATACTTGTTCTTCATGGTAGCATGTTTCAGGTTCCGGATGTCCAAACATATCCTCAAGCTCCTGTCTTCCTTCATGGATAACAGTACTGGGGCCACCCATTATGAAATACTGGACCTTATGAAACCCTTCTCTTACAAGTCCTCCAACTGTACCCTCAATTCACTAGGATCTATATGAGCCATCCGATATGCCGGTGTGGATATTGGGGTCATCCGTGAGTAAATATTGATGCATAAGTCTACCTCCCTAGGAGGAGGTTGTCTCAAAACATCCTTATTAAAGACATCCTCATACTCATCCACTAATATAGGAAATCTTGGACTCATCTAATCCTCCACACCTAGGGTGAGGCTAGACAATTGGTGACTGATTGGCTCCACCCTCCTCCATGAAGGTTTATCATATGCTACAAAAGTTCCCCTCCTTCCAATGAAATAGAACATCATCCCATCCCCACGGACACACCACACTTTGTGCCTAATACAAGTCGATCTGAGCATGGATTTTAGATAACCAGTCCATACCCAATACGATGTCTTATGGCCTCAACGCTACTACTAGAAGATCCCAGCCGAAGCTCTCTCCTCCTAGAGTATGCTCACACTTCCAAAACCAGCGTTTAATCGTCAAATCCCATCCTATAAGAGTATCTAATCATAAAAATAGAGTCAACTATTCTATTAGAATATTTATGCTTCAAATGGGGTCTGTGGTAAGGAAAGAGTGAATGGAACATATGTTTATAAGAACTGAAACTAAGGTGGAGAAGACAAATATCGTACCTCTAATCATCAATGGAGAATTGTGGTCAGAGTACTCCATCACTTGAAGCTAAGCTTTCCCTTATCCACCTAATTCCTAAGGCCATGGTGGGCCACTTGGGGGTGGTGGAGGTAGTTCCTCAAATCTTCTCCCATAACCTGTTTCTTGGACTACTCCCATTCCATGTCCACCACCCTACGAACCTCCTCACTTGAACCTCTTCCTCTGCCATGACCATCCCTCAACTATCTGCTGATCGTATTTGTGGCGGGCTGGGCAGTCACAAGGAATGTGTCCCTACCATCCATATGAGAATCACAACCTGGTTCCCTACTGACTCCCTCTGCTCTAGGAGCCCCACACGACCAACCCCATGTCCTGGGGTCATCCTCTAAAATATCTAATCCACTTGGGTCCCTGAGTCTACTGCATGTTTCTCACTACTGAAGACTCTTCCACCTGATATCTATTTGGGGCTCCGGCTATTGGTGCATGATCATATAAGAAGATATCAAAAATAAGGGCTTGCTCCAGCACTCCATCCTGAGTGGGGATGCTAAGAGACACCACAGATGCCCAGATCGCCTATCTGAGTCCTTGATCAAAGGTCAGGGCCCTAAAAAAAGGGTCTCATACATTGTTTGTGGAGTAGCATGATAGGTATGTAACCCTCGTAGAGTACTCAACCACTAACATGCTACCCTTTTGTAGGCTACACAACTCTTGTATGCCCAATGAGAACAAGGTCATGATAAAAAACTCTTCTCGGAAAATCCACTTGAATTCATCCCAAGATAGGGTTGCCTCATCATGAGTCGGAATCGTCAAACTCTACTATCCCCCCTAACGAGCCATGAAGAAGGATCATAGCTAAGATCATCATCTAATAAAGTGGCATCATAACTAAGTAGAAAACCAACATCTCTGCCTCCAACTAGTCCTCAATGTCTTGAGTATCTGTCTCTCCCTGGAACCGAGGAGGTCTCTATCTCTGGAACTCATGAAAGGTGCTGAGCCTCTGTGCATCCTCTACCAGTAACACCGGTAGTAAATGCTGATCAACATGTGGTGGTAACACTGGTAAACCACCTGGTGGAGCCATATCTAGTTGCAGTTCCTAAACTAAGGCCTCATCACTAGGTGGGATATCCTCACAGTCACACATTAGAATCAAAGTAGGCCATCTGCATGGACGCATCCTGATATAGATGAAGATGTACCACAGTTAATAAATTACACTTGGTGAGCTAACTATTATTCATGAAGAAAATAAGGAAACCCTCAATTCATATAAGATGCATGAACCCATTGTTTTTATGTATAGAGTCGAAAATAAGAATTCAAGGTCTCAGTGTATGGATTAGTTGGTTTCCATATTGACACTAGAATTTCCAAATTTGATAGTTGAACTCGAAACATTTAACACCGTTTCCCTAAAAACAAAACAACAGAATCTCATTCTTTGAGTCAGAACTGAACACCTCTGATACCACTTTGTCACAACCCGTCCCCCAGGGCCCATGACACGACATACCCCAAGCCCACCTCCTGAAGGCCAAGTGTTGGAGACTAGCGTCAAATATGTCAACTTGCAAGTGGGAGGCATTTTTCTTGTGTACCTGTATGCATGGAAACACTACCATTACCCAAAGATGGAAAGATAAAAATGAATTCCACTAAATAACTACTGTGTAAAAGTACCAACTGAATGTAAAATGATCCAAAATACAAACAAAACAAAAGATGAAATGAAAACAGGAATGTACAATGAAACTTTGAAAGCTGTCTTCTGTAAAACCCACATAATGGGTAAGTGTTGAGTAGCTGATGGAAAAAATAGATGTATTCCCTACCTACTTGGTCTCATTGGGAACCACTAGGTCCTAGCCACCAAGTCATCCATCAAGGTGGTAGTCATCTGCACCAGACCAAACACATGTGGGTGAAGACTATATAGGGGTGAGTAACAATATAATCAGTAGGGACCCCAAAACACAAAAGAAAGACCGCAAATAAATCCGTAGAGAAAACCAAAAAACACGACCATGAAGTAAGAAAACCCACATCAAGCATAATATTTGGTATAGAAAGTAAGACTATCAGTCATATCATTGAACACCTTGGTTTGCGGAATAACTCATCCTCAATGAGTATAGTGGGCCTGCCATGTAATAAAAAATCCGCTTCCCACTAACTTTAGACTATTGTGGTACTCATCCCTGATGAGTACCATGGGTTTGATTGGCCACACATAAGTGTCTCTCCACCATGAGCATGCTGGATCACATAGAAGTCGCTTCCCACCTTATCCATACTGATATATTCCTCTTGTCGAGTAACATGGGTTTGTCGGGTCACACAGAGTCTCTCCCCACCATGGGCCTTCCAGGTCACACAAAATCCGCTTCCCTCTAGTACAACGTAGCTGATCCATAGAGGGTTGATTGTTAGAAGTCTTTAGGTCTCAGCCAACCTCAAGTTTTCTGAAAGTAGTGTTCTTGATTTTTGGAGAGCTGCTCCAAAATCCATTCATCGTATTCCAACTTCCATGAAATCCTCTATAGAGTATTCCAAAATATCCTCCTCATTATGAGGGTACCAATGCTGTAAATATCTCATCAATCAAACGCCTGGTTTGTAAGTTATTAGCATTTTTAAAAAAAATTAGGCTAGTAGGGTTTGGGTCCGATCTGACTAGACCTAGCCCTGGCTCCACCGACCCATCTTGGGCCTTCCAGCCCTACTTAGATCCGGCCCAGCATGGGTCTGGCACGGTTCGGCCTGCACCTTACATGTTCTGCCTGGCTGGGACGTTGTTAGAGTCCACTTCTGCTCCCCCTAGCCCTTTTGATCATCGAAGGGGCCTACCCCTCTACTGTAGTTGGTTGACCGCAGCTTTGCAACATGTGACGCAACACGATGCCTCCTCCGTGGTGCACTAACATAGCTAGGTGGTTGCATCCACCCGTGGCCAGCTGCTGGCACAGAGGCCAACGACTTCTGCCGTACCGCTGCAGCCTGAGTCGTCCACGACACATCATCCAGGAAGCCATTGGGGCATGCCACCACCCGCCTGCTTCCACTGCCGACACGGCCTACAAGTTCTTCTGTGGAGCACCGGGTCCACTCCCATGGTCCATTCATCGTTTCACTTATGCCTACGAACTCTTGGGAATGCCATCTTCCATTCGATGGACTCAAATCCTCCTTGCCACCACTTCAAATACTTGGTTATGAAGTACAAAAAAAACACACAAGGTTGAGGGGCTTAGTCCTTGTTCATGTCATCTTGCGCCCTCAGTGTTTGAGGTTTGGAAAAGATGGGATAAATATTTGATGTTCTATCATAATTTAATCAAGTAATCCAAACAAAAAAAACAAGATAAGTACCCTCATTCAAGAATGAATGATCCATAGATCAACTTTTTTGTGGGCTGATCCACATACATTTTTTATAATAAAGAATGTGGAAAATAAAAACAAAACAAACCTTTACCTCAATGGTGTTTGTCGCGGAAGTGATCCACCCACAAGGATTCAAGTTCCGTTCAAAGCCGTCAGCATTCGTTACTATTCGGTCCCATTATTCGAGGTGCATTGAACTGGCTAGAAATTCTCCATCATTCTTCATTTTCCATCGGAGAAGATTTTTTCCATAGGTGCATCTGAGGAAAAATTCAACATTTGATTCCCCAACATGTTATCTCATTAATAGAGAATCGTGTCACAATGTTTTGGATACACTGTTTCATTAAGGAAACATCGTTTCTATTTCACTCCCATTAAAGAGTCTCATTAAAGGGGCTCATCACCACCTCGTCAGCACACCACTTTTTTGGAATTCCACCACTCAGTGGTGATAAAATAAAATAAAATAAAACTTTAAGTTATTTTATTATTTTCCAAAAAGTCTGAAAACTATATTTTCTGGTCAACCATCACTAGTTGAAGTTAAGTCAATTGTAGGAGGATCCCTTCATTTTGAGCTTAATAGTGCCGTCATATTTCTAATTCGAGCACCGATTTAGAAGTTTGAAAAAATTCACTCACACATTTACTTCAATGAAATTAAAAAAGTTAAAAATTATATTCCGGGCTCTTCGGACCTCAGAATCAGGTGCCGTCAGAGCATCTGATCGCAAAATAATTCCATATAATTTAAAAAATATTTACAAGAAAATTCTAGTACATTACATTTATCAACATGATTGGATTTATTTACAAAAATTATTCCATTATCATTAAACTTTTTCCAAAACACCCATTTTACTACAATTAAAGAAGCTTCTGAAGGTCGTTCAAATAAAATTCAAACTTTGTTCCTCTTAGATTCATTGAGCTCATCCTTCATTGAATTAATCCAAACCCCAACACCTAATGCCTCATTAGGAGTTTTAGGTTCAAATTGGGATAATAAAGAAATATTTTCAATTTTATTTCATAATTAACTTCTAGTCTGAACATGTTGATCTATATCCCCAATGATACTCTTACTAGGATGATTTCTATGAAATAACTAACTTCATGGGTTTTGAAAAGTATTTTACTAAATAATATGTATAAAATATTTCTGTGGATAACTTTAGAGACTATTTCTATAGTTTTTTCATTATGAGAATAAATTTCTAACAAAGGTTGATTTTTTTAAAAATAACATCTGAAGATGTTTGTTAGTGTGGTTTAAAAACAAAGGTATTTGTTTCATCAAAATTAATAGGCACTATTTCCTCAATAGTAAAATAAATTTTATTAAAAACACTACAATCCTTTAAACTAGTAGAATAATCTAAAAATATTCCTTCATAGGATTTGGGTGAAATATTATATAAGTTATATTTCATATTCTAAATGAATACTTTCAACAAAAAACTTTTAAGTAAGAAACTTTTATTTCTCTTCCTATCCAAAAATCATAATGATTTGTATTAAAACATTGGCTAATTAAAACTCGATTTATTATATTGATGATAATACTATCCACTTCAACCCAAAAATGTTTACCAATTGAGTATTTACTCAACATAGTTCTAGTTATTTCTTAAAGAATTATATTTATTATTTTATCTACTTCAGTTTATTGAGGAGTTATAAGTGCTAAAAGGTTATGTTATATACCTTTCTTACTATAAAAAGTTTCAAAATCAGTATTTACAAATTCTACACCATGATCAAATTGAATAGTTATCAAGGGAAGGTTTTATATTTTTTTTAACTCTAGACACAAATGTTTTAAAATAAAAAAAGGCTTCATATTTCTATGTGATAAAATAATCCTATTTGTATCTAGTATAATCATCAACTAAGAAATATACATGGTATTTCTCCCCAATACTTCTAGTTTTATTAGAACTGAATAAGTACATGGGCACTAAATACAAATCATCTGAAGTTGAGGCTTCACTAATAGATTTGAAATATGACTTATGTTTGTTACCATATTGATAATATCCATATACTTTTGAATAATTAAACCTAAGTTTCAATATATCATTAAACAGTCATTTTTTATCAACTTTAATAAGTTTATAAGGTTACATTTTCATAATATTCTATTCCATAACCAAAATTGGTCTTCTATTATAATAAGTCAAGCTATGCCTTGTCTTCTAAGGTTTTCTTTGTTAAGT
Source organism: Viscum album (assembly GCA_963277665.1). Classification (NCBI taxonomy): domain Eukaryota; kingdom Viridiplantae; phylum Streptophyta; class Magnoliopsida; order Santalales; family Viscaceae; genus Viscum; species Viscum album. The sequence goes on along the minus strand of OY728134.1, from coordinate 672,886,216 downwards.
GTCTAAACATTATCATGCTAATTGGAAGAATGAATAAATTCATACTTGGAACTATGTACTAAATACTTATAATTACTAAAGATCAAAAATTAAACTTCATCAAATAATTGACCTATGCTTGAGAGTTTGTGCTAAATACCTATAACAAAAAAAACATTTGAAATAAGAGTTTTTCCAAGTAGAACAATGTTACATAATTTGATCATATCACCTTGACCATTATCTATGAATGTAAATTTTGCACCTTCCATTTTGATAATATTCTTCATGATTTTTTTGTTTCCATTCATATTCTTAGAGAACCCACTATCCATGTACCATGGATTTTTATTACTGGTACAATCTTGGTTATCCTGTAAACAAAAAGACTTGATGTTCGGAACCCAAACCCACTTGGGTCCGGTAATATCAGGAAAAAAACATTAAGAATACACATTTGTTTTGAGAAATAAGATTTGTGAAAACCTAGAGATTTAAAATTTTTAATGAATTTTTTATACACTTTCCACCACTTTAACACTTGGTGCAAAAAGGGACACTCTTATGAACAATGAAATGGTTACTTAAAATAGGGTTTTTACACGAAAAACCCATTCCAAAACTACTACAATGAGGTCTAATTTGTTTATACATTTGATCAAAATTTTCATTACCAGTGGTCATGTTTGATAAAAGTCTATTTAAATAATAAATTTATTATTTTAGTTTTATAACTAAATTTTTTCCTCACTAGCATTTGTCTTCGAATTGAGTTTTGTTTCTAAAACATTTTTCTTAGAAATTACTTTTTCAAAATCATTATAAATAATTTACTTTTCAAAAATAGTCTTATTATGATATTTAGAAAGATCTGATATTTAATTTTTCAAAATATCTATTCTTGAATTAGCCTTAAAAATATTTTCTTTAAAATTATAAAGTTTATTAAATTTTTTACAATTATTATTTTCTAAAAGAGTAGAAAAATAGGAAAATTCATCATAATAAAGGGGAGTATTATATCCATATAAGGAAGATAATTAATCAGAATATGTTGAATCCTTATAATTAGGATAATTACAATTTAAATACATGATAGTAAGGTTTTCAGCTATTTTTAGCATAGCCATGAGATAATGATTTTCCATTGAAATGTTTGAAAAAATACCTATGTTCCTTTATATAAAAATTTCACTATCAGATTAAATTTCTAAAGAGTTTCCTCCACTAGAAATCTATTGGTTAGCTGATTCCATAACGTTATTTCCTTTATATTTATAACAGTTTTGGTCATTCCTTTTTGAATTATTTTCTTTCCTATATTTCTTATTTATCTTTGGACAATATGGATTGATGTTAATGGATTTATTACATTAGTAAAAATCAACTTCATATTTCCTATCACTAGTATCTTTATGACATTTCTAGTATCGTTATTAAAAATCATTATTATGGACTATCTTGTTCAACAATCTAGATAATCTTTCTATATCATTCTTAGAATGCTCAAAAGTACTAGAATTAGATTGAACAACTAATTTCTTCTTTCTTGAATATTTAACAGCTTTCTCTTTAGAATAAACTTTAATAGGTATGGTAGATGTTGTAGAAAAAGAAACACCCCAATTTTTCTTCTTGAACATTTTTTCATCTCTCTTGAGTCTAACCTCGTACTGCATAATTTTTCTTATAAGATCGTCTAAGTTAATACTATTTATATTTCTTTTCTCATAAACTGCTTTTCCCTTATATTCCCACCCATTGAGAATAATATCGATAATATTTTCCATAACAATCTCATTATCAATTACTTTTCACTAGTTTCTTGTAGACTATTAATAATTTTAATGAAACTTGGATGTATCTTTGGAATAGATTATATAGTAAAAATGTCAAAAATCAGATATTATTCTTTTAACATAGATCTACTAGTCTTAACAAACATAGAAGTTCCAAAGTTGGTTAATTCTAACCTTTTCCAGATACAATTTACAGTTTTACAAGATGATATATGACTATATATTCTTATTATCATAGAACATAACAATGTTTTCCATACAGTATAATTTAACCAATATTCTTGTTTTTCATGATGAGTAAATGTAGTAACTTCCTTATCATGAATTTTATAATCTCCAATAAGCATAAAAAAGTGTCAAACACTTGTATTGATAATAAAATTATTCATTCTATCTATCCAATACTCATAATTAGCAAAAACAAAGATAGGTGGTCTGTTTAGATTCCAATTTTCTATTGAAACAACATCAAGACCTTATATCTTAATCAAAATGGTTTTTTTTCCAAAATTACATGTTAGTGTAACAATGTTTTATAAACAAAAAGTTTCTTAACAAAACATGTAATAGAAAAGAAGCTAGAACTCAACATGTATTTGAGATGTAAAAATATACTCTAATACCAATTGTTAGGTTGTAAGATCTATTAAATGACTATACTTAAAATAAGGATGCGCGGTGAATTGTAGTTTTAAAAAATTAGTTTAAAAAGTTTAAACTAATTAACACACAGTCCTATTAAGTAAAATTATCAGACTCAACCCTTAGTCCGATTAAAAAAGTAAAAATATAGATTCAAAATACATTCCAATTATATCGGTGTGGATATTATAATTACTATGGATTCGATTAATATTTGAGTTATTATCATAATATAAAATAATATGATAAAAAAATATAATATAAAGATGAATACAATTACTCAAATTTTATTGAATGTGTAGAGAAATAAAAAATTTATAAAAAAAATTAATACAATAGATAAAAAATATAAGAATGAATTATAAGCTATTAAAAAGATATAATTCTATTAAATTTAAGAGTAAGGTAGTCAGTAACCCTAATTAAAACATCCACTATTTTATACTTACTATAATATTTTTCTATCTATTCCATGAAACACCTCAATACGAAGATCAAAATGGATCTATATTCTTATCCTTGGAAGCCCTCGATATGACAATTGGCTATATATTAATATCCCCTTATGTCCTAGATCTATTAGATCATATTCTAAATCTTTCTATCCCTAGAAACCCTCAATCGTAATAATGATCAGGAATAGTTACAATTACCAACATTCTTAAGGAGACAACTTGACAAGGAATCCTAATAATGACTCCCTCTAAGTTATTCTGAAAGAAAAATAACAAGATGTTCACACAAATTAATATTTAGATGATTTGAGTGTGAATATAATAAAAAATATTTCATAATATAACCATATTTCATTAATATGACCTCCTCAAAACTCTTAAAATGACTATATATTTATAGGAATCCTCCTAAGGATCATATTATCCATGTTTTTTCAACAACCACAGACACCTATCACTTAAAGGCTCTATTATAACTGTTTTTTCGTAGTCAAAATGATTAACACCATCATAATGTTAAGGATTTACCATAAATTTGAAACAAGGTATCGGTATTTTGATTATATATATACATTATGATGATATTATTCCTTACCATTTTCATTATGATAACCTTTATAAGTATCAATGTGATTTTTATTGATACCAGTATTAGTCCAATTGTCAAGAATTTTGACAGTATGTGAGAAACGACTGATGTATGACTTCTAGTCTAATAAAGGGGAGCCCAATTTATCGAAAACATACTCATTAACATGATATTAATAAATAATGAAAATTTTATTTTCATAATACTTTTGAACTTTTTCTATGTATGGTAAAAAGTAATGTTTTCTAAAAAAACATGTCGAAACAATTAGGACATAAAATGTTAGTAGATATGTTTTAAGAAAGTGTTTGTGATTTCTAAAACTAAAGGAATTAAAAAGTATGAATTAGAACATATGAATCAATACTAGGAATCTTCATACCTTGAGATCAAGTGTTTTTATATAAATCTAGACTTAAAGTAATACTGGGTAAACATTATTTTAGATGGGAAAGTCGATTTACTATTATTCATGAATATTTTTTTTTTGTGTTTTTCATATTCTAAAATGAGGATAAAACCCATTCATTCCAAATTGGAATATCCAAGAGATGTTCCATGGAACCATACCTCAAGAACCAATGGTGGAGATTACCCACCTTCACCCTGATTACAAATGAAGAACTACTAAGTTATATCATTCTTTAATACTTGATTAAATGCAGTAATTACATTTTTAATCTACATACATGAAAAATAAATTTAAATTCATTAAGGGAACTATATAAATTATTTTTGTGAGAGGTAATCTAATTTTCTATGTTTTTCCAAAATTTTCATTTTTTTATTCGAACCAACGATGTTAAACAAAGTCACTTATAGGAGGCAACCCTTGTTTTTTTGTAGTCCTCTCTTTCCATATTTCCTATTTGAGCATGATTGAATATTCCCATAGTATATTTTGTTTTTTCATTATTTTTTAAGACCATAAATGAATTTTAACCAGTGTAATGAAAATGAAAATTTATATTGTGTAAATTTTACATGACATTCAGGTGATGGTGAATAAAACTGAAGGAATAAGACCTGTTCAACTTAAATAAAACATAATTTCTAAGGGGATTTTTATTTAAAATTCATTGTATTCTGAATTCCTGATTTTTGTTTGAAAATATAATTTTTATCATTAAATGAAAATTTCATTTCCATAATTTTCCGTTTTCTTTACTTGGCTGATCTATGTGACATGAATTTATGAGGAATACCATGATACTATTTTGTAGATTTTTGGGTTTATAAGATTGAGTGAGTAAAATAGTAAATTTAAAAATTAAATTGAATCATTAATATTGAATTTAGGACTCAAAATTTAATAGAATTTATTTATCCAGTTAAATTAAATTTCCCTACCTTTTTCATACGTTGAATTTATGAAATTTATGTGGATTGGTTTATAAGTATTGCATTCCGTGGGTGATTTAACTAAATTTATATATTCAATTGATGAGATTAATTGTATAACAAATAATTTATATATTATCTTGAGCATATTTCTTGAGTGTTCTTTGGGCGTTCCACCTACTATAACATGCATTGGATTTTATAAAAGATATGACTATGTAAACAAACATTTAAAAAGAGAAAGGAATTTTTTTAATAAGATATTCTACTTGGACCCACCATGATGTCAATAATTTTTTTGACCATATAATCAATGATTTACCTATATAAGAATTAACCACACTACATTCCATTTATATACATTCCCAACTTACTCTATTTATATTGAATGATATTCCAATGTTTTAAGTGTGGGGGATGTAGTAAGTCTTGGAAAAAGGGATATACTATGATGTATGGAAGATGTCTAGGGGTACTATTTTGGATATTGAGAAGGGATCATTTTATATTCATATTATTGTTACTATTTTCAATTATTTATAAAAGAAAAATATAAAAAAAAAATAAAAAAAAATATGGGTTTTGTTTTGGGGAAAATAAAAAATTACCATTACTAGACTGATGATATTTTTACAAAATATATTTTCATTTCATTTTACTGTAGATATCACATAGTATGATTTATAGATAAAACATCTTTTTTGGGCCTTAATATTTTGAGCATATATCCATTCCGACCTTAATCCACAAAACCATTAAAACCATATTCACAAAAGACCTCATGATTTTGTGTAAATTTTGAATTTACATGATAAAGAAAGTAGTTATGTTTCAGGACTATGGTAATAGAACATCCACTCATGATAATATAACTATAAATGAATTTTTATCATGAGTGACTGAAGAAAATAACACATTTTGAGTTAAGCCATGATTTGACGTGTTTGATAATAATGAATCGTGATATGTGAATGAGTTAAAGGAAAAGGCCCACTAGTTCTCAATAGGAAAATGTAAAATACTTGGATGGATTATTTTATTTAAATATAATGAATTTAAATTGATATTTTATGTGAATCTAGGTTTGTATCCCATTAATTATTATTTTATTTAATTTAATTTAATTTTGAATATTTGTAACATGTTATTCCACATTTTTTGGAGATTACATGCATGAGAATGGGAAATTTATATGTGTCGAGGAAATGACAAAATCATATTTTTCATGTTTATTGAAATATAAAACAAATTAGTTATTCCCATTACATTATTAAACTTACCATTATCGATTTTTTGTGGTTTTACTATAGGATTTGAGTTTTTTCTGAAAATGGTCTTAATTTGACAAAATAATCAGGAAAAAGATGTTCCTTGTCCAAGGGGTAAGTAAAGGGGAAGGCCCAAGTCTCCAAGTAGAATATACATGTTAAAATAGAGAGAAAATGTTTATATAATCTCATAAAACATCATAAAAACCTTTCATGAAAGGAGAAATTAAATATTACATGTTGTGAGGACATGCAGTGAAGAAAAAGAGGGGATTTGGGCCAAACCAACATGTGTCACAGTGTGACACATACTGTCATAACATGATACAACCTCAATGAACCTAGAAATTATTTTGTATCATGAAAAACATTAAAATACATACACATTACATGTCATGAATACTATTCAAAGTGTGTAATTCCCTCAAAGACTAAGAATCTATAATTTGTTATATAAATAATAGAGAAAGACATATTTTTTAATTTCAACACTCCAACACCTCTGGGATTGACCGAGAATCATTTATTGGAAAATGATTATATAGGTATACTGTATATATCTATAAATAGAATTTATGGGGGGGGGGTATAGAACGTTATAACCCATTGAGGGGATGCTCTAGATTATGATATTCGACAATTTTATTTCTCTTATTTCAATTTATTTTTTTCTTATGATGTCACCCCTCTCCCGAATCAACTCTACAAACCCATCCATGAAAGGGTAGCTTCATTGAGATATTAAGAAAGGGGGATACTAGACCTATTATTCAATTCTTGAATACATATGAAAAAATGAATAAAAATCGATTCTTTTTTCTAATTTTGGTTTCAATTCATATTTATAAATTTAAAATTTGACTACGGTTGCATTAGGTTTTGATTCGGTATATTTTAATTTCCTTGGTCGGTGATCCATTTCTCCTTCCACTTAATTACTTTATTTATATAGTGGAATATATTAGGGTTGGGTGGTGAGTGATAAAAAATCCTTATCATGTGTGCAGTATTATAGTGGGAACCATTGGTAGTTAGGGAATCACAATGCCCGATTGGGGATTTCCCTAAAAATCAAGGGGAAGTACCATAATAGCCACACACAAAAGAAGGAGGGTATACCAACCTGAGGTTTATAGATAGGGATATTCTCACCATCACCTTATTTACATGAAGGAGAATGGAATTTATAAATGAATCTATATCTTACCAGTTGGTAGAAGAAACATCGGTAAAAAAACGAAAACTGTGATGGCATTGTATAGGTCTAGACAAACCTGCTTTAGTTTATATCTTAATTTTTTTTTGTAAATCAGTTAAGTTAAATTGATTTCTATTGATAATTTATAAAAATAAATTAAAATTAAAATTTCATAAAATCAATATAAAATGAAAAACTCATTTTGTGTGCACTCTTCTTCTGGAGAAAACCTAAGTCTAAACTAACTATAGTGTACTTAGGCAATTAAAAACATTGTTTTTTCGTAACCCGTGATAGACCTGTATCATAAGGTACGAAAGTAGATATTATATTATAATTAAAAGTGAATAATTATGTCATAAATATTATATATAAACATTATAATAATTTTAATAACCATCTACAAGAGATGGTGATTAAAAAAGAATCGTAATGTTATGTGGGCATAGTATGTATTATGTACACATGAGCGATACTTTCACATCCAATTTGATGTAAAAGAGGGTGAATAAATGTGTTTTTATACTAATAATATAATTTTAGCATATTAAGGATAACAATGTAATTATTTTATGAAGAATAACATAGATTAAGTGGAATTATAATAAGAAATAAATTCAAATTTGTTGGGTAATATGATTACCTCTTCTTCGGAAGGCCTCATTTAGATCCATTCTTAAGTACCCTTATAATAATATTTTGAGAAGATAAAAAACTCTATTGCATGTACATGGAAGAAAAGATGTAATTTTTTTTAGGGTTTTTTTAAGATAGAATGATCAATGTGATGTAAAGAAAAGATAGAATGGGTGCCATTTTATAAGTGAGAGGAGGGGCAGTGTTGGAATTATTTAAAAGATTAACATATAATAAATTCATTATCTTAATAAATGATTCAAAATGGATATTCATTAAAATACAAGGATTTATATGGTTTAAATATTCTCAAAAAATAAAATATTTATAGGTTTAGGTGGCATTTTAAACCTAATCGTTTTGTTTAACAACTTAATTAACCTATTTTAACCGTAACCACAATAATGATTTTTTTACAGTTGAAGGGTTATAATTTTCCCTATAAAGTGAGAATTGGATAATATATGGACAATTGATCATATGGTAGACCATATCGTATCTAAAGTGTCCTCTTTCATGATTTTTAAATAATTTATTAAAATATTATATTCACAAAATATCATTAATGACTAACAAGATTCATTTAATTAGAATTGAAAGAAAATAAGATAAAGTTATAATTCAAATATAACATTATAGAAAATGCGCAAAATTTAATATAATTCAATAAAATTAATTTAAAATAATAATTCATCCAAATTGTATTATTTTTCATATTTTTAAAATCATTTATTTCAATTTTATATTAATTGAATAAATACTATTTTGGTGTTGGGTCAACATCTAATGTAATTATTTAATTACTAAAAGTATAAATAAATTAATATGATTAAAAAATTAACTCATATTTGAAATAAATATTATGATCTAAAATTATTCTTTGTTTATCCTTATCATAAATACTTAGAGTTGTTAAAGATAAGAGAGTGAAATTTTGTTTTTATCATTACCTTAAAATAGTATAAGGATCATAATCAAATAACGAGAGACCACATATTGATTTAAAAGGAAAAAATAAACTCATTAAATAGAATAAATACAATTGTTAGATAGATTTTTAGTCATTATCCAAAATTTTTAACCCCATTTTACTCATTTTACTAATACCGAGGTGACAATTGTTTTTCTATAGTTACTATTCATATTTTTGAAAAATAAAAGGGATATATTTTCTAAATTTAAAAACCCTTATTCATAATAAGGTATAAATTTTTCCAGATTCAATATACATAAATTGAATAAATTAATTTAATATAAAAATACAAAACACAACAAAAATTGTTTTTCAAAAAAATACTTTTTAAGTATAAAAAAGTATTTATACCAAAGTAAACCATAAAATTAATTCTAATGAAAAAATTGTATTATTAATAATATAATAGAACTAATAAAACATTGAAACCATTCTAAAAATGTATCTTTTTACATGCTTGAAATAAAAATACAGTTTCCAATAAGAATTAGTATTTTTCACTATTCACCAAAAAATTAATATTTTCAGAAATATCCAAACAATTTACCCAAATATAATTTTGAAATGATGATTTGAAAAATTAAGTTAATTTTATAAAATATATATTAAAAATTTTTAAGAAATTAAATATAATATTTTCTCCCAAAAATCAATAAAAATATTGTTTGAAGGAAGTGTATCTTTGATGCATAATGTGACTTTTAAAAAACATGAATTCTTATTTCACAAGAATTAATAAAAAAACATATTGAGTAGGAAATTTATATATATAAATTTAATAATGTTTTTATTCCTATTAATACCAAAAAATTCAACATCTATGTTATAACATCATATTTAAATAATTATAATTTGTGGTTCGTTTAATCTCGGTGTTGCGTGTTGTATACGCTACTGAATATAATGTTATTATTTTAAAATCTAGAGGTGTTACACCCAATTATGGGGAAGTGTCCCTCAAAAGAAATAAATTATTAGAACTTTATGTTAAAGTATTTCCTATAAATTAGAGCTTTAGTATTTCTAATTTAAATGAATTTATATCATACGAAGGAAGCACATATACGAATATTATGAAAATTGCATCCATTTATAGGAATCAATGCACTTACTAGGGATCTAAAGATTTAATAAATGTTTGATAATTAAGGTAAATGCTATAAATAGTTTCAAACTCCATGCTCATTCATAATGAAATATTTAACTCTTAAATATTCTATATTACATCATTAAAAATCTATTGAATTCTATTTAATGATATTCCAAAATTATGATGAAAACTTATTATAAAAGAAGGAGGTTGAGTCACACATTATCACATAATGCATTTAATTTTATATCGAATAACATGGCTTTGTTATCCTTACTATTTCATGGTTTACACCATCCCATACCATGAAATTTCTTAAATCACAACCCATGGTATGATCATTAGTGAAAATTTCAACCAGAATCAATTATAGAAACTTAGAGAAAATATATATTTGTTGATAGTTACTTTTTATAACAAAAAGTAGAATTTATTTCATAAATAATATATTAAAATTACCTTATGATTGTAATATTTTGATATGTTATTACTTTATGAAAGTCAAAATAGAAAAAGAAGCTATAATATTAGAATTTTTTAAAACAATAGATCTAGTGAAAGATATATTCACAAATCCATTTTGAAATTTGGTATTTGACATGTATATATTGAAACATTTTCATAAACTACCTCATTTAGATTAATGAAGTATGGATGTATCCACACTTCCAATTTTTATTTTAAATGTTCATAATTAGTTGTTAATTTTTAAATGTTACTTTCACACTTTAAATTTTAAATCAAATGGGAAGAAATTAGTATGTAGAGAAATATGGAGATGGATATTTGAGGGAGGGATAAATTTAATCTTAGGGGATTTTTGGGAAATGGGAATATATGATCCATAAGGATCCTATATATATTTATGAGATTCACTTAAATAAGTTGTATTATGGTTTGATTTTTTGTAGAAGATTTAATAATCAGAATGTTTAAGATAGAATATTTTTATATTTTTTGTTTTTGATTATGAAAGATTATAAATGTTACAAAACAATTCCTATATCAAACTTAAATTAATAAGAATTAGAGTTTATGGTTGTTTTTCCTTTTATATTTTGTTTTTCTTTTTAATTTCTTTCATGATATTTCAAGGTGATTTTCCAAAAACCAAAAAGGATATATTGTTGAAATCAATATGGGTATTAATGTTAAGTGTTTTTTAGTATGTAATTGCAGTGAAGTAGATGATTATATGGATTTGAGGCTCATTATAGTTGGATGAAGGTGTGGATATGGTAGATTAATGTAACTAATAATAAAAAATGTTGTGATAACTTCAACCATGTCATGGTTTTATTATTAAAATATAATTTCTTGAGAATATTCTAGAATAAAATTTCATTCATGTTTCTTTGAATATCATAAAACCATTTATGTAGAACATCAAGTAAAAAAATAAAGGAGATTTTTACAAGATAAAAATAACATACAAGGATAAAATTTTTTTTGACCACAATACACTTTATCTATGGAATGTTTTATTAATTTATAAGAAAATGATTTCAATTTTTTGATCTTTCTATTATTATTATGGTATTTTAGGAGGATTTCCTAGAAGTTTTGTTGTGTGAAATAGATTGAAGAATAAGAATATTACATGGTGTTGGGTTTTTTTGTGGAATCAACTAATGGAATCCCAATGTGATATAATATATAATAGATTATTATGTCTTCGTGGAAATTTCTGATAAATAAGGTAAGGAGACCTTTCTGGTTAATGACAAATTTATAGCCCCAGTGTATATAATTTATAGCCTAAGGAAATAACTATAGTGAAAAACATGGATTTTATCTTTATAGTGGGCTTTGTACTCAACTCTGTGAATTATTTATGTATTCATCATTTTAATTATTTCAATTTTTCAAATTAATAAAAAATAGTTTTGTAAATGATATATGAAATTAAATCCTTGAACTAATGAAATGAAAATTCATTAAGTCGACTGGAAATTCTTAGTAAGATCATATGGTTTTTCCTATCATTATCCTAATATTTTATTTTATATAACCTATTCTAACTTAGTTAATAATTTTGTTGATAACATTTACTATATTACCTCTCTTATTTAACATTTTTTATCACCAACACTAGTTAATCAGGAGTTTATGGATTTCGTTTCTACTAGTTATAAGTGTTAGAAAACATTTAGCAACTATGTAGTCGAATTATTATAATAATCTCCCAAATGTATATTTAGAATATGAATATAACATTCTACATATCATAAAATTACTAACCCCCTCTATTATACCTCAAAGAAGTATATCTTTTGAATAATGACAATGTAAGGGGGAGAATTATTCAGTCATTAATAAAATAAAAGGAAAATAAATAGAGGTAGAGGGACTATTTCCTCAACCTACTAGTTTAAATACCCCCTTTTCTTCTTAGAGTGAAAATGGAAATAAAATAATAATAATTTAAATTACAGAACATCATATTAGATTCCACCCCTTGGATTAGAAGTTAAACTTAAAACTCTATGAATAGAAAATGAAATTACAGAGGTAAAGGAAATATATCTTTAATAGAAAAATATAGTGAATGTAAATGAAATCTATATCTAATCCAGGTGAGAATACAACCATTAAGATATATCCCACATCTTTTATGATAATATAGTAAACATTAACATGTTCAATCATTTCCAATGATATCAAAATCTACTTCAGTTTTCATCAATTATGGCTTAGAGTATGTATCTTTTATGAAGAAATTATGAATCATATCCAGTGATATCATGATTTCATATCCACCAAAAATATTTTCTTCAATAACAAGATTAGTTTGCACATACAATATTCTATATCATTCTTTTAGTATATATGATCCTCACTTATACAGTGATGTCACATGTTGTGACATTACCAATCAGCATTTATTTTATGATTATTCTTCAATAAGTAAATTTGATATTTAAATATTTTGTCTCAAATTGCCTTTCTATCACCTAAAAATTTTTAAAGTTAAAAAATGTTTTTTATGAAAAATAAATTCTAAAATAATATTTTAAATAATAAATTCCCATTTTATGTCAATTTCCCATTTGATTTTGTAATAGATGGGCAAATTGTAATGTAATTATTTTTTTAATATATAATAATGGATAATATAAAATTTAATAATAAAAAAAATATAAGAAAATAATCTCCTATCAATTCCACCACACATAATATTTCTCTTTTTAGAAAAGTTCTAAGATCATAATAATAATAATATATTATTTAAAAGGAGATAAATTCTAACTGTTTTCAAAAATGAATTTTTGAAAGATTATTTTATGAAATTTATTGACTAAATATTCTTCTATTCAAGATCATATTAAAATTTCATTTATATCAATTCACTAGTTTTTAACCTAACTCTCTTGGAAATACATTTTTATTTTTCTCCCAATAGAGAATCTCATGAAATATTATGTTAATTATTTTGGAAAAAATGTTTTTATATAGGCATGATATTTTCTTATTCTCTAATAAAATAAAAAATAAAATATTCTAATCCACTGGACCTTATCATGGGAATTATTAAGGATAAGGGATGGTGGGCAATTATGAAAGATGATGTATAAAATGAGAGTTTTCTCTTGAATCCTACTACATGATTAACATTCAAAATTAAAGAAAACATTGTTGTCATTAAATTGAATTTCCTAAAAAAACCCATTCCCTTTCATCACAAATCAAATCAATATAAAGATAAAAATTTCTTTATCTCTTTTTAATTTTTAATATTTTATCTAAAATTACTAATATATAAACATTTTATTATATTTTATAATTTTTTATTTGAGAGGATTTAGAGGATTTAATAATTTATTAAATGAAATATTTCTCTAATAAAATTGTTCCAAACTTCACATCACCCATACATGTGTTCTGTATCCGAAAAAAATTAAAAAAAAATAATCCCTTATATTTATATTGTAATAAAACAATGAAAAATACCAACATTAAGGATATAAAGGGAATATTAAGATTTAAATACAAATAAACATATAAGATCATTCCTGGAATATGAGGGATTATAATAAGGATTAATGAGAAAGTTGGTCTCAATAGATAATAAGGCTTAAAAACATGCTTTAATTATATTAGAATAAATTATTTATCATAAAAGTGTATAAAAAATAATGAAAGTAATTTTTATGACTTCAAACATACAAAAATATATCTCATTAAAATGAGGGAATTTGAAATTAAAATGCCAAAATGGTTTAGAATACCTCTCATGTTATTGAAATTAATATAGTTCAATCACTCGGGGGCTTAAATTTCCCTTCTTATTCAAAAAACCATATACATAGTTGAAAATAAAATTTAAAAGAAATAAAATTTATCTATAATCATTTATAAAATCAATTAATCAAAAAGTTTTTAGATATTAATTTAATCTAAAAAACATATAAAATCAAATAAAAACGTCACAACAGTAATGGAAAATAGAAGTAATACCTAAAGTAACAACATGATAGAATCTCCCATATAATTATATAATTAATCTTACTCATTGTATATTAAAATTATACTTCATTTAAATAGAAAAAATATAGGTTATATATATAGAGGACTAAAGTTGAAATATTATGAGGATTATTTTTAGAGGAACAATTTTAGATAAAGTGACCTTCACTTTAGGTTCTTCAGAATATCTTCAATATACATCATAATCAAATGTCCTCATCAAATTTCTTAAAATAAATAAAATTTAAACTTCTATTACTAAAAAAATTACTAAAACTGAGAAAATTAACTTCTATTTTTTCACCAAAATATCTGAATTTATACTTCCCATGACTAGAGAATTAAAACAGACTATCCCTAGTCTAAAGGTAGATATTGATTCCTTAATAGAGTCTATAACAATTTATAAACTCTAGTGTGTATCCATGCACATTTCCACTCTAACATATCCATATCAAGGTTCTTCATGATATACTCTTAAAATATATTACATTTGGTATTCACTTAATTATTTTGTTTCATCTAATATCTACAATCTATCTAGGTGAAAAATAATTAAGGATCCACCTAATTTACCTCACATAATACCTTGATATGATCTGTTAGGTATTTTGTGGTCTCTTCCATATGTTACTCAATAAGTGATTTTTTTACCAAAAAAATTATCTCCCATTCTATGGTTGTATATTTTTCTTCCTCACTCTTTAGATCAATACAATAATATATTGAGTTATTACTATTAAAATAAATAGATCTAGTTAACAATTTTTGTTCTAAAACATTTAACATAAATTAATTAGAATTAAAACTATTCATTTCTAATGTATTGGATTTTATCTCTTCTTCTTTTAATGATTCTATGAATTATATTATTATTGGAGGAAATATATCATCCTCCCTTATAATTTATTAATAAAACCATCCCTTGTTTAATATATTTTAGAGAAATTATTATGTGTGTTGATTATATATTTTCAATGATAGATTAATCTTATTATAATTTCATTTATAAAAATTCAGAACAATATATATCAACATTATCTTAATGTCACGTAATTATTTCAATTGAAAATTATTCCCCATATTTTTATTTAAGGAAATTAATAAAAGGTTTAGGTAGTTGAAATTCCTCCAATATATCATTTTTATTACAAATTCATTATCATATTTAAGTGGATCATATTCTTATTATTCTTCTAGATTAGGTAGATGATCCTACTATTTTTCTTTATAATTTTTAATTATAATATAAAAATTTACCATTTATATTTGATGTTTAATAATGGCAGTCTTTGTTCCTTCAAAAAAAACTCATACAATTTCTCAAAATTTGAGGTTTCATTCTAAATTAGTTGTTGTGTATATTATTTACATTGAAGATTTAGTACATCATTAACATGTTCATGCCTATAATATAATTGTTTCAATGTATAATATATATTTGAATTTGAAAGTTTCATCAATGATAGATATCTTAAATTGAGAAAACATAATAAAGAAACAAATAATTAATAAAACAATGAGAAAATAGTTTTCACCCCTATAATAGTGTTATATTGATGGGAGACTTATCACAAGTCCGTATAAAAAAATTTATAACCTAAGAAATGAATTACAATTTCAATCCTTGGATAATATCTCAAATATAGTAATTTTTTACTCAAATCGATGAGTTTTATTTATTATCTTGTTTTTTATATTTTATATATTTTAAAAATAATTAATAAAGGAGATTAAAATGATGCATATGTTTCAAACATTAAATGAATATAATGAAAATTAGTAAGAAAAATATCAATCCTTGGGAGTATCATAAAGTATATAATATCATAAGAATGCTGAAATTTAAATAATGAAACAGTTTACTCTCAAATAATCTCAATATATATATTACGAATCAATAAAATTTTACATACATCCTCTATTATTTTTCATTTTTAATCACTAATAGAACACAATCATGAGTCTATGGATCTATTTTTCCCCATTTCCTATGATAGAAAACATATCTCAATTGAATAGTTTAATCTTATTCATCATTTGGTGAATCAGATAAAAAAGGAGGAATAAATCATTTAGAAAATTTAGAGAAGAATAAATATGAGAAAAGGAAGATGGACTATCACCTTATCGTACTAGTTTAACTAATCACCATAACATAATAGAGTAAAAATAATAAGAAACAAATAAATGAATATATTGAAACGTAACAAAACCATAATGGATTATCCCCATTATATTAATACTATTGATTAAAACCGAGTAAATAGTGATAAAAAATATACAGGGAAATAAGACATAGTCTCAATAGAAATATCAAAAAAATATAAGTAAAAACTATAATTAGTTCAGTGAAAATTGGAACCTTATAGATAAATGATTTAACCTCCACGTATAAGAATCATGGAACTCCCCATTACCATATTGATCCACCTTTTTATCTTTCCAATCAATTATTGTTGTTCAATATATGTGCAAATGGATTTAGTATACTTGTCTTGAAGTTTAATATTCTTTAGGAAATTTATAAATTCTTCCTATTAGCATGGGTAACTATAACCTTTTTTCAAGAACCAATTAAACTAATTCTAAGTTTGATCCACATTATAAAATCTTATATAACTGCTACCCATATTCCATGATCCTATATTTCATTATTTTGGGAAACAATATATGTATAGGTTACAAAAAACATGTATCTATAACTTTTTTCCACTTAACCATCTTTACGACTTTGGTTGATCATACTTAATCTTCTAGTAGTTTCATTAATGTATACTCTGAGATTCATTGATTCTCCGATAGTTATAAATTATTTATGAAAAGTTAATTGTTTTTATGAGTAATTATTTTCCTAAAATGATATATTTATATCATATTTTGTGATATAAAATTTACTTATTTATATATATCCATATCGACTATGTCTGAAGTCATAAGTGATGACATGTCCTTTTACATTAACAACTACCCAAAGAATAATCATGTCATATTACCGATAAGTATATCATTATTGGTTGTTTCAATATTTCTAGTTGATTTATCAATTTCATAGGAGGTTATATCCTTTCATGTCACCATTCCCAAAAAATAATTACTGTAGATTTTTTTGATATACCAATATCTCATTTTATGGTAAGGTCATAAGTGATGAAATGTGCCTTTTTTAGCCAATGATATCAACATCTCTTTTGGTTTTCCTTAGTTTTGGTCTATGATACACATCTATTAAATAATATATTACATAAAAATAAAAATTTCAAGATGTCACATAGAATAATAATAATTTCTTCAATCACTAGACATGTCCTAGTATATGATAACCTATATCATTTCTTTCAGTATTTATGGTTATTACTAAATAATGTATTCATCTATGTAATGCCTCTATTTTCTCCTACAAGATGATTTATCTTTAACAAAACTATTTTATCTTCAATATAATTTGTCTTATTTGTTATTCCCATCAGATACAAAACATCAAAACAATAGAATGATGGTTCAACCATAAGAAATGATTTCTAATAGAATATTTAAATCAACAAATTTTAATTTTTAAGATAATAATTCAATTAATTTAAAATTAAAAGAAAATAAATAAAATACGACTACGTAACATTTATTAAAATATAACTAGGGAAAATAATATGTAATTAAAATAAAATATATAAGAAAATTTGTCTTTATTATATTATATAAGACTTAATTCTGGGATCTATCAATAAAATTTATACTGTAAGGAATACACTATAGTGATAGAATTTGGGTTGTCTCTTACAAGAAGGCATTGTTCCCATCTATGTTAATTCATTTTATTATATATATTTTTTTATTTTTCATTTTATAAAAAGAATTATAGTACTTGTAACGACCCACATCCTTAAGGGTCTGTGAAATAGGAGAAGTTTTAAATATTACTAAAAAAATATGGGTATTTTTAGAATTGGTATTAAAATTAAAAAATAGAGAGTCTGTACACCCCTATGAGATATTTTTATGGGATTTTTTGTGTTATTAAGAGGTTAAAGAGGTCTATTGGGTGTTTGAATAAAGTAGTGATAGGGTGGTAAAGTGAAGCATGGATGAAGTTACCACTTGGAACCTAATAGAAATCCATTGGGTGCCCATTGGTTGTAGTATCAGGGTAGTAGCCACTAAATTTATACTAGGTGGTTGGTGACTCACCAATTTCATGGTATGTGACCAGATACCTATTGTCTCTTGGTATCAATTATTTTAGTAGGGAATGACCTATAATTTTGTGTTTTACCCACATTTGTTTCTACTGATTAGGGAATTCAAGAGATGAATTTTGGTTAAACCTATCCCCATTTTTTATTCCCTATACCCCCTTGGATCATGGTTGATTGGGTCTAGTGTGTTCACATTAAAGCTATATAATCCATCCTAATTCCCTCTTTTCCATTGTTCCATCTCTCATATTATTTATGAATCTATATTGGGGTTTGACGAAGACCCAATTCAAGTATAGTAGAACCATCCCAAAATGAAGGGTATTCATTATGTGATGGCTTGATTGTGTCAAAATAGGGGAAATAACACATGTTGATCACATTTTTAATTATGGTATGTTGACCACAGATTGTGATTATTGTTTAACTAAATTAGTTTGGCTATTGAATTGGTACTATATGATACATATTTTTTTCATTGTGGTATGTTTGGCGTGTCATAAACCTTCCAAGTGCTGTTGGTCATGCTTTATGTTGGTAGATGTGACTGCAAATGATTTTAGAGATCATATATCTTGGGTTTAAATTGTATAATTATTTATAAAATATTATAATTAATTATTTTAGTGTGGTGGTATGAGATATGGGATTTTGTAATGGAAAGAGATTATAATATCTTGGTAAAATATTGAATATGTCTTGGATGAAGCTTGGATAAAATAGTGAAACTATAATATTATGGTAGGTGGTTCGAATAATACTTAACTATATTCTTGTTTATGCATACTTGTGAATTTTTATGTTGGTTTTTGGGTTCATGTAGTTGGGATAAGAACCATGAGTTCCTTGAGTATAGGAGTTAGGTGTATTAGTTTCTATTAGGCTTAAATAAAGTTCTCTATTTCATATTGAGGAAATTATAATTACATGGTGACTTTATCAATAATGATTACCACAAAATAATTGACTACCACATTGAAGAATATTATAGGGAAAATGTTTCAAAGCGAAATTTTATAAAAATAAATCCATTTATTCACAAAGAAAATATGTTCAATTAAGACATCCCCATCCTTTGTAAAATCATATCCAAAATCCTTTATGGTTTTATACCATTCATATGGAAGGGTGACATTTGTAGTGTCAGAGTAGAAATAATTTGTGAATAAGTGACAAATTTAATTAATGGGAATCACTTTCTAGCAATGTAGTTGTAACACTTTGTGGCTACATAACAATATTTTTAAAGGGTTTCATTTGCATATTTGTAGTTTTAATCCATCATATTTTCGTATGTCATTTATGATATTGATTTTATGAGGGTGGCTATTGTTGGGGATATATTGTCTTAAAAACTACTCTATAAATATTATTTATTTTGATGCTAAAAAATACCCTTGTTTGTTTTATTGATGATATTAATTTAATTAAATAATTGGAAATTAATATTCATTGTAGTAATTATTTTATAATTATATTAATTCTTTTAGTTTACAAGGAATATTAGTTAAAGTATTAGAAACACATTCTAGTGTATTTTTGAAACACTATTCATACCATGCATTGATAAACGTAACATAAGGAATAAACCCTATGCTTGGAATAGAGCATATGGATCGCGAACTCTATATTTTTATTCAACCTTATGTTGGAAGGACAAACATATGAATTATTATCCCTAGGTTACTTTTTTATCCCTGTGTTCTTGAAAGATGAAAGTATGGTTCAGTAATCATATGTTACGCAAAAGAACCTTAAGTTTGGAAAGAACGTTCTGTTTATTAAAAGAGGAAAGTAGGGTTAAGGAAACATATGTACGTGAGTAACCCTAAATTCGAGAAACAAAGTTATGATTCATCAACCTTACTTTTATTATCAATATTACATTGAAAACATTAAGTTCAGAGAATGAATGCTACGTAGTTGAACACTACGTTTGGTGTTTTTTTCATTTTATGGAGGGACCCAACATTTTACTATTGAATGAAAGAGATTTAAATTCATGATGTTATCCATTATTTATACAAAGATATTTCTTATATTAATGATACTTTGAAATATATTTTTTAACCAATTTACATGCTCGTTATGATTGATTAAAAGAACCATAATCATCGGATAAATTTTATCATATTCTTAATGGAATTTACAACTCCCCATATTATTTCATATTTTAATATATGTGATATTTCATGCTATTTTCTTCCATCTACTCGAAATAAAGAGAGTTACATATGTCAATGGATTATTCTTCGTATTTTGTGTGTGATACGTGTGATACACTATTCAAACTCAACCACATACTTGTGTACATCATTGATATAAAAATTTTATTTAAAAATCAAATGACTTTATTATTTTATAAAGCAGGATAGACTTTGATTGTTAAGTATATTTCAACCTCATACTTATGTTGATTTTCTAACAATTCTTACTAAGTTTTCAAAGATAAACTTCATAAATTTAGAGAACCAATAATTGATATTATTTAAACATTAAATCTTAATTCCTTGTGTAAATAAAAAGTAAATTGTTTAAATGTTATGAAAAATTATTCAAGGATATGTCATATAAGACTTGGGAATTTCAATATATATGATCTATATAGATTATCAAAGAAAATTTTATTTTTTTGATCTTCCTAGTCTTATGTTTGAAAATGATAGATTCTCTGATGCATGTCAAATCGTCAAACAACACAAATCATCTTTCAAATCAATTAATACTATTGCTACATATAAACCATTAGAACTTATCTATATGGATTTTTTGGACTATCTACGATATAAAATTTGCCTAGTAAATTATATGATTATGTTTTACTTGTTGATTTTTAAATATTTGGTTGGGTTTATTTTCCAAAACTCAGAATTGAAATAGTCACTATTTTTTAAGGTTTTAACAAAATTTGTTCAAAATTAAAAAGAAATTAAAATAATTTCATTAGGAAGTGATCTTAGTGGACAATTTGAGAATAAATAATTCAATTCTTTTTTCTCAAATTTAGGTATTGAACACATCTTTTCTACACCAAGAACACATCAACAAAATGGAATGGTTGAAAGAATAAACAAAATGATTCAATAAATGGCATGGACTATGCTGAATGAATACAATTTTCTTACTTATTTATGGATAGAAGATATAATAAATTCTTGATATATCATGACTAGAGTTATAATTAAGAAAATTACTAAAAATACCACTTATGAAATTTGGAATTAAAAAAAATCCTAAAGTAAACTATTTTAATGTTTTTGTATGAAAGGTATATATGTTTAATACTAAGGAAAACCTTGGTAAATTTGATCCAAAATTTGATGAAGGAATATTTCCATGACATCATATTACTTCTAAACCATATATATTTTTTAATAAAATTTCATGGATTGTGGAAGAATTACTTCATGTGAAGTTTGATAAAACTAACAATTTTAGTAAAGAAAAAGACCAAATAGATGAAAATAATGACAATTTTGAAAACATGAGACCTTATTCACCTAAGAATGATTTTGAAAATAAACTTAATGAAATTCAGTCTAGTTCAGAAGAACATGAAACTAACGAATCTGAAAGTATCTTACCGAGATAACCTAAAACCTTAATGGATCATCCTTTAGAAACCTTTATAGGAAACCTATACATATGAGTTATAATTAAAATAAATATAGGAAACTTAGTTGAATTCTCTTAATTTCTCTCTTAGTTTGAACTTAAATATATTGAATAAGTTTTAGAAGATTAGATTTAGTTATTACCAATGTAAGAAGAAATAAACGAAATTAGAATAAATTATGTTTGGAAATTAGTAGAAAGTCCATCTGACTATCTAGTGATAATAACTAAATATATCTTTAGAAATAAATAAGATAATAAAGGAATATCACCTGAAACAAAGAAATATTAGTAGATAAAGGATATAAGCAGGAAGAATGAATAGATTATGATGAAACCTTTTCACCTATAACAAATTTAGAATTCGTTAGAATCCTTTTAGATTATGAATCTCGTATTAATTTTAAATTATATTAGAGGGATATTAAATATATGTTTTTAAATATATATTTAATGGAATAAGTTTATGTTGAAAAACAACTAGGTTTTGAAAACCCTCTTAAACTAAAATCAATTTTTAAACTTACCAAATATCTTTATGGTATTAAACAAGAACCTTGATCTTGGTATGAAAGATTAAGATCTTTTTTGTTGGAAAGTGGATTTTTTGTGGGATTAGTAGATCCTACTCTTTTTAGGAAAACCATTTTATCTAATATTTTACTAGAAAAAATTTATATTTATGATGTTTTTTAGTTCATCAAATAAAAATCTTTTTAATGTTTTTTCAAATTTAATAATTTTTTTTTGAAATGAGTATAATGGGAGAACTGATTTTCTTTTCAGAATTTCAGATTTATCAAAAAGAATATGGAAATTTTTTAAATCAAAGTAAATATATTATTGATTTATTGAAAAAGTGTTGCACTTGAAAATGGTAAGACTTATATACCTCCCATGTGTACCTATATAATACTTGATTTGGATAAAGTTGTAAAACCAGTTGTTAACAAGTTATATATAGGTATGATTGGGGTTCTATTGTATCTTACTTATAGTAGACCTTATACAATGTTTCTTGTATGATTATATGCTATATTTTAGTTTAATCTAAATGAATTCCATCTTACTGCTATCAAATGAATTTTTAGATATTTAAAAGGAACTATTTTTCAATCTCTTCTTTACCCTGAAACCTCTAATTTTAATTTAGTTACATATTTAGATGTCGTTTTTAGAGGAAATAGATTTGATAGGAAAATCACCTCAGGGACCTATTACTTTATATGAAAATATTTTTTATCATGTTCGAGTAAAAAACAACACCCAGTTTCCATATCAATGGTCGAGGTAGAATATGCATCAATTGGTAGTTATTGAGCACAAGAATTGTGGATGAAACACACTCTACTGAATTTTGGAATAAATTTTAATAATATTCATATTTTATGTGATAATTGTAGTTTTATTAATATTTCATGAAATCCTATAGATCACTCTAGGACAAAGATTATTAATATAAGACATCATTTTCTAAGAGATCGTGTTCTTAAAAAGGACATATCTTTATTATTTGTAAATAAAAAATATCAACTAGCTGATATTTTTAATTAAAAACTTTCCACTAAATGTTTTGATTTTATAAAGGGTAGTTAAGAATATTTAATTTCAAATAAATATATATTATTTAATTTTAATTTATTTTGTTAATTTATTTTTTAGTAAATTTTTAATTATTTATCTAAATATTAACCGCAAATTTAGTTTTAAAACTATTTTTTTTCAAAATTAAAAATCTAATCATTACCCTATGATATCAGCATGATTATCTAGATAGTGTCACCCATTCATCAAAAAATCCTTTATCTTTCATTTCCCTTTGTTTTCAAATCATTTCATATACCAAAGTCTTTTTCTTTCTTCCAAACACTAGAATCAAAAAAACCTTCAACCTTAGGATTCTAAGAAATAATGAAGACAAAGGGAACAGATATCAGCGAACCAAGTGATCTGAAGCTTCAATATGTTCCCTTCAAAAAATTTCATCAAGGATAAGTCATAGATTATGAATTGTTATATGAGAAGAACCTTATACTCTAAATGTCTTTTTCATTTCAAGGTTTGATATTTCTATTTAATGGGGAAAATACATATTTTTATGAGAAATAACTGAAACATTTTACAAGGATGTTCAGTTTATTATTGGGGAAAGCACAGATTTATTATTTTCATGAAATGTTGATATTGATTCTTTGGTCACCTTAATTTAAATTGATCATATTATAAAATTCCATCGTGAAGGAGTATTCCATTTTGATCTTTGATGAAATTGAAATAAGGTTCATAAATCATAAGATATCATATATTTTCTTTTTTTTTCAACAAATACTATGAAAATGTTTGTAAAAGATCACGAGGCACACCAGAAATTGATGATAATGTGTATTCCAACTGCTATCACTTGATGGGTTTTCGAGATAGAGGAGATTTTGTACCTTGATATGTATACTATGTGTCTTTTTATCTATGACATCAAGTTGAACCATCCCAGATATATGATGGGATACATGAATTACTATATCCAATTAGAGGAAATGATATAATTCTATCCTTATGGTCAAATCCTTCATCTTTTTTTTATAGAAAGAATTTGATTCTCGAACTAAATTTCATCATAGTAATGTTCTAAATGCTATTACTTTATGGATATTTGGATTCTTTTGGAGTACAGTAATAGGTAAACTATTGACATTGATTGCAACTGATCAATAATAATCTTGACCATTTTATTATGGGGAGTCTGGAAAACTTTGGTCTGTAGGTTTAGTTTTATTGAGAAATAAAGAAGTTGGAGTGTCCCATCTAGAATATATTTCTTAGCCTCTTAATAGAATGCTATGTTATGATGCTATATATCTTGATAAATAATATTCAAAAGAAGGAAACCTTGTGTAAGTTGTGTTAAGACTAAGGATAATAGAAGTACCCCATCATGAGGATCTAATGTTAAGATATGACGATTAAAATCATTCAGTAAATTTAGAAGAACCAGATATTGTTATGGATTGATAGGTACAAAGTAAAGCTAGAGAACATCATCTTGTTTATCAAGAAGATACACAAAAATAAACTACTCAAGAAGAAGTAAAACCTCAAAAATCAATTATTGAAACTACAGAGATTGTTGAACTTCATGATGTCTCTTCCATTGGCCAATCCATTGAAATAAAAACATATGCTTCTAGAGAAATTAAAGAGTTCCTTTATGGTTTGTCTTTTTTGGAGTAAAAAATATTTATCTAAATCTATAGCTACTATGGAATTAGTTACTCATTAAAAAATTTGGATGAAGGAACATCTCATTCTCTATCAAATCATATTTAATGTCTTGACATAATGTTTGACATGGTTAAATAAGAGAACTCCAGTTTCCAAAATGATCTAGAATATACTTGTAAATATTTAAAAGATTTGAAAAATTCACCTGCTTCCAGATTATAATTAGAGTCTGTTTAGATTCAACATCAAGAATTAATGGAAAATTTTGTTTCAAAAATGGATTTTGAGGTGTTTAAGAGAGATATTATCGATCAGTTTGGGAAAAATAAATCAAAAACTATTTCAAAAATAGATTTTTCAGATTTGAAATGGTATTTGGGAAGTACATTTGAATCGATAAAGGGGAGTATCAATCCTTCCAAAGCATCAAATTATACACCTACAATATCACTAGACATGATCAGAAGATTTCCATAAATCACTTCAGTAATGGTTGATATAAATGAAATAATTCAGCATCATAAATGTAACAGTGCACCATTCTTAGTGCAATTAGATAATCAGAACTATGTTTTTTAGAAAATAACTTCAAGTGAACCTGGCATCAATATACTGCTTAATAAGTTTAGTGATAATCTATCCCCATTAATACAATTATAGGAAAATCTATATGATTTTTTTAAATTCAATTTAAATGAAAATTTAAAAGTAAGTCAAGATTGAAGAATTTTGATAAGGTTTTTAGCTATTTTTTAGAAAGGTTACCATATCATATGGAAGATTTAAAAGAAGATTTTCAATAAGCATAGTCTTCACCATAATTAGAAGATACTCCTAATCAAAAAAATTCTATATCTATCACTCCTTTTTTCTAAATTTTTTTCCTAAATCCAAAAAAAATATTATATTTATATAGTTTTATAAAAAAAACATTGAAATTTTGATATCCTATACATATTTTTTGTATTTTATTATATATTTATCTATACTACCACACCTTGTGTATCATTTTTCTAACCATTATACTATAAAATTTATTTATTGTACCCTACAACATTGAGTGTGTTTTAATCCATTTTAATGTGATTTATTTTTTATATCACAAAAGGGGGAGAAATTTTGGTAAACAAAACATTCACATATTTTCTTAAAAATCAAAATTGGTATGTAAAATCGAAATAATGATTTTATTAAATTAATATTTAAATCAACTAGTGTTTTATTTAAAATATTATTCATTTAGTGTTTATAAAATTATATATTTTTCTGTAAATTATTTTACAGTTTTTCTGATCATCAAAAGGGGGAGATTGTTGGTTATGTATTGTCTCCACAATACTCTGTAAATCTTATTTATTTTGATTCTCACAAATACTCTTATTTATTTTACTGATGATATTAGTCTAACTAAGTTTTTGTAAATTAATATTCATTGAAATCCATAATTTTATTCAAGAATTTAATTCATAAAGAATATTAGTTAAATTGTTTGGAACATATTCTTGTATATTATGGAAACATTGTTCATAGCCTACATTGATAAGCATTACATAAGGAATAAACTGTATGCTTGGAAAATCATGTATGGATCATGATCCCCACATTTGTATTCAAACATTCATTATAAAGATGAACATATGGATTATCATCCCTACATTACTTTTTAATCCCGACATTATAGATAGAATAAAGTATTATTCATGAATAAGTCACTATGAAATAGAACCTAACATGTGGAAGGAACCATACATTTGTTAAAAGAAGTGAGTATGGTTAATGAACCCTCTGTAATTAAGGAACACAACATTTGAGAACATACATAAGATTTCTTAAATTCACATTTATGATCAATCTTACATTGTCAAACTTATGTTCATAAAATGATGGATATCTATTGAAAGCTATTCTATGACTGATTTAAAGGATAGTTATGATCAATTCAAAGAACTATATTCATCAGAGAAGTTATATCATATTCTTAAGAGAATTTAAGACTCCCCTAATTATTTCATATTATAATATCTTTGACATTTAGGCTTTTTTC
Source organism: Viscum album (assembly GCA_963277665.1). Lineage (NCBI taxonomy): Eukaryota > Viridiplantae > Streptophyta > Magnoliopsida > Santalales > Viscaceae > Viscum > Viscum album. The sequence goes on along the minus strand of OY728134.1, from coordinate 672,858,708 downwards.
TATGATCTTATCAATTGAATGATATATATATATACATACATATATATATCAATAGATTATTGTTAATATTGTGTGGGTGTGATACAAGTGATATGTGATTCAAAATAAACTTCATACTTGTATACATCCTTGAAATACAGATCTAGAACAAAAATTGAATGACTATTATTTTTCAGAAGAGTATTCACTTTGATAATTATATATATTTTAACCTCATCCAACTCTAAGATTACTACTGATATTTATTGCTACTTTTATTGAATATCATCCATAACCAAGATCACTTTATATTTATTCTTTCTTAAATACATTAATTTCTAAATTTGATGATCCATCTTCTATCAGTTTCTACTATAATTGTGAATTTCAAACCAATCCGTCAAAAATTTAAACTATTATGATTTATTAGAGTTTTAACTACTCAGACTCAGTCATGGTGGAGTGTTAGCTTCTTGATCTAAGATGTGAATATTTCAGTTCCCTATAAAATAACCATAAGGATCTATTTTAGTGTTAATTATAAAGGTTTCAACTACATACACTGAGTTTTGGATTTATAGGTCTTATGATAAGAGGACCTTACTAGTGAAAATCACCAAGCTCACAGAGAGTGAGTTGGTGGAGTGTAATAGGGGATAGTTGTGCCCTGAACCACTTTAGAATTATTGGGTTCATTATTTTTGTTTATCCACTACACATATTTCATATAGAAGTAAAAAATGCATCTCTTCATAAATTGCAAAGAGAATCAAAATAAAAAATTAATGAAGATTATAGAAAAGACACAATTCAACCCCTCTTGTATGGTCTTTGTATTATTCTAGCCTAAAAGTTATGAGGTGCTACATAGAAATTCCCTGACACATAATTTGATATTGGGAGGATCTTTTCCTCTATAACAAGTAGTCTGAGGGATAAATCACATCATTTCTGAAGTAGTTCATTTATGGAAGCCTTCAAGGAAAAACTTTTCTATGGAAACATTGGAATTTAATCCAAAGAGAGATGTAAGGGAATAATGGAATACCTTCATGATAATGAATTTATCACATAATTTCATTATATATCCTCTTTTATAAAATCTATTGTAAAGTATTCCTATAAAATCCCTTCTTGGAGGGTCACTCATGTATGTCCCTTATAAATGACATCCTATAAACATCATATATTTTGTTGACCTTACCTATTCGCATAAAAATCTACTTTTATGTGAAATATGTGTATTCTAAAGTACATAGTTTTCCCTTATAATTGTTCCATCTTTACAAAATATTTTACCTATAGATATTTAATTCTTAAGAAATACCTATTTTGGGTAACATGGAATCCTTTATATCCCTCCATTCTTCTAGGACACTTACATGGGTAAAAATAACACAAAAAACCTCATTGGATTCATTTTGATAATTTCAAAATTTAAAAATCCTATTTCACTAATCCCCCTCCAATTTCACAAGATTTATAGGATAAAGGATTAATTCTTGAAAAATTTCTCCCCTTTGATCAGATGTTCATTAAATAATGGGAATCAAGAATATTTTTATATATTAATCCTAATAATTCAATACTAAACAAAAATTTCCTCTAGGGTGTTAAAAATCATGTATTCCTTTGATAACAAGGGTTCCAATCATTAGGTGATTGAAGAAACCTCCCCTCTCTTAAGATACTCATCTAAACTAGCCTATATAAAGAATCCTTCTAGATTACTTATGATTCAAGGAAATAAATATTTTTAAGCCTAATATAATGTGTAAGGTCGAATCATACTATCACTAATTAAATTATTCATAGTCCAATTTGTAAGGAATATACCTCCAAATGGGCCTCTAAATCGGTGTAAGTTGTAAACTTTCTTCAAGGGCTATATCCCCTTAGAGTATATTCATATATCCTTTCTTGGTTACCCCTAGTAAAAAGTGAACATGCATATATGGGACTCATACAAGGTGTAAAACCCAATTGTAACCTCTTCTATTTATTTACCAATAGACCAGACAAACATGAAAGGGGAACTAATGAGTAATTCCTACACACACTATTTAAAGGTACCTTTCTCCTAATAGTCCTAACTTTATAACTTTAAAATAAATACCATATAGTCAATTTTTCATGATGTTAAACTGTGTTTAATAGGTCATAGATTCAAAACCTGAAAATTATCATGAAGGAGTTATGGCATCATTAATTTAAAAGAAACCCCATGGTCCTTTCCACATGAACATAAAAAGTATGATATTAAATATGAAGTGGAACTAAACAATGTGGGTTTTAATTATATTCACATGGATACATAAGAAACCCCTCTCATGGCCCTAATACTAAATCAATATCATTTACTAGCTCTTATATGGTATAAAATTCTAGATATCCTAACTATGTGGATTTAAACCATATTAGAACCACTATTAGAATAAATACAAAGTACTTTTGAAACATACATTCATTCACATCGATGCAAGGTGTTGACTAATCAGTAACATAGAGGTAACCAATATTATTATCCTGAAATATTTTATGAATACATATTAAATATTTAAGATTCATGAAATATGAAATAAAACCCCTTAATGAACGAGTCAACCTCTCATCCTATCAACCAATACACAAAACAAAATTAGCAGCATATCCCAATGAATACATATGAAAATTAGTTCTGTGCTGAATTGACTCATAGGCATGTGGAACCTCCAAAAAATGGTAAACCTAACAAGAAACCCATTAGTTATGAATAAGATTGATTGACCTTGATTTTCCTTGTGATTTTGTATTAATAGCTTTCCAGTTTGTGGTTATATTTTGTTAGGATCTCCAATATATCCAAAAAACATCATTAAATACACCATCTCTCATAAATCTCCCTAGATAGATTGGTCGAAACTATTTTAACATTAGTCTACTACACATAATTAGTAGATCAACCAAAAATATTCCTTGACTATTATTATGGCCACGTCCCTGCATTCCATTATATTAATTATGGGACATAGAGAATCAAGTGGACCCATAGTCACATCAAACTATTTTTAGAGCGTTTCCCTAGAGAAAAACACATACCTAACTTACCTTATTGATGTGGATAATAAAAATGTTTAAATCCATATGGATGGTAAGAATATACCCAAGAGGGTGCTTTCTAGATATCATCATTTCAAATTCTTAATAACCCCAAACACTCACTAATATACAAAGGAGGACACTTCAAATATATCAACCGAAATTTTCCAAACAAGGGAACCTAAAAAAAGGTGTTTTTAGAGAAGATGAACTACTAAAGATTATTAATAGGGCCATAAAAAATGTTCCCACATATACCCATGTAGTATATTATTATATTTCAATTGCATCTCAAGATTATACTTATATCAATATTCCCTTTTAGACTCTTAAAACCCACTGGAATATCCTTACAATAACCGAGGACCGGGATCATGTTCCTACTCACTCCTATAAAGTCTACCAATATATCCCAATGAAAATTGAGGAATACTTTCAAATTCATTCTCTCACATGTTAATCCCAGATAAATATCTTGATAGTATCCAAGGATCATGATTATATCCATTATCATGCTTATGAAGTGTGTTGGAATATTTTAACAACCACTAATGAGTAGACTCATACCCTTGATCACACCCATGAACCACATCGACAGATCCCAATAGAAACAAAAGAACTTCCTAGAATGTTTCCTACTCATGGAAGTTGTTACCCACATTACATGATACAAATTATGATCGAGGTTCCAACACTAATAGCTCATCCTAGAATGTTTATAAAAAGGTATCACCATGGGAAATCAATAGTCCAAGTGTAACACACTCCCTATGGGGGCATTAAAATCCATGAGGCTCATCAAAGTATTTCAAATGTAGCCCAATTATCATCTAACCCTTCATTTATAGTAGAAGGAAACTATGATTGTAATGGTCCAACCCATAGTTCAATGATAAAAATCTCTAGAGGTCCTCTACAGAGTATCTAATGTGAAGGTACTCCCCAGGATGGTGTGAAGAATAAGAAAAATGGACCTCCTTTTAACGTAGATTGTAGAGGTATTCCCTATATCTTGGAGATAATATATCATTGAAGTCACCCTTCTAAAAACTCTTTAGAAATTAGTTATCACAAAGTTCCTCCCTATAAAACTTATCTAATAACTCTAGAGGTCCTCTCTAGATCATGTTTTGTAGATTCTCTTTATATGACACCAGACATAAAGATCCTTTCTATAAAGATAACCAACATGATAATTAATATAGAGGTCCTACCTAGGGAATATAATTTATTGTTCCTCCTTATGAAAGAATATTAATCCAAAATGGTGGTCCTCCCCATGATAGATAATTATGAAACAACAATAGAGGCCCTCCACATGGAGCTTTTTATAATGTCCATCCTCATAATGACACACCTTCTCACCCCTAGGGTTTTATCAATATTGATATTATTTCAATTTTAACCTACTATAGAGAGACAGTTGAGAAATTAAGTCTAGGTACATATTGTGTCTCATCATCAGTTAGTGATATCTCATCCCCATGAAAAGGCACGACAAGGAAATTATCATTATTTGTACCACCCTTTGGATGGGTACCCTTTGACACAACTGAGGAGATTATAGATGATAAATATCCTCTTGAGAATGTAGTAGGGAAGTGATTGTTATGGTTTTATACATCTGAAGAACCCCTAAAAATGAATGAGAATAGATCCAAGGTTATTTGAAAAGATCTAGATGAAGAAAGAATACTGATATTATTCTAGCCCATTGCAAATCCCAATCATGACATTTCAAAGGAATTGAAAGTGGAATTCATACCCTACTTTATTCAAAACATGTGGGTGACTCTCTATCATCTCAAGGTCACATACCTATATTATAGGGATTATTCTAATCATATCAAGGTGATAAGTGAGATTTTTCAACATATTGATTTGGAAACATTTTCTATGAAGTAAATCCTTATGTCAAGGTGAAAAAGTGAGTTTCTACACATACCTACCTCAACAATAAGAATGATATATTTATAATATTCAGTAATAACTAATTTAAAATATGTATCGAAGTGTAGTATGAATACATATCTATATATTTATCTTCACTTATAAAATGATAAAATTCTATCAGGAAGGTATCATTCAATGATATTTCTTTGGGCCATTGGCCTACATATGGAAGATTCTCTATCCAATAAATGTATATAATTACTAAATATTACAAGTGAAATAATTTTAATGAGAAGTCAATTGATATAATTTTTCATTTGGCTACCAATAAGGTCAAACATGCCTCCTTACCATGGAATGTGAGGTCTATAACTACAAAGAAACCCTATATAGTGGTCAATTATCATCCTAAAAATGTGATGTATCAAAATTTTAAAAGAATTGAAGCCCAAAATTCAAATAAATACATTATATTATCTACCTCAATAAAAATATATGAATAATCCCTCCCCATAGATATGATGGTATTTTTAATACCACCACCATCCATGGAATCATAAAATTCAAACTGTGGAATGACTACCATGTTTATAGAATAAAACCAAAGACATCCCAAAGTGTTAGAGGAATTATTACCTCACAATAATTAAAGGAAGTAATTTTATTCTAGACTAGTCTAAACATTAGAGGAATAACCCTTTAAATTTCTTTTTCCTCCCAATTCACATCCATCTTGAGGAGAAAATATTTTTAAGGATATTGTGGACTCTCTCAAGAGGGCCTTTTATAAACCTATTACGAGAGAGCACTAAGGAGAGAGGGATAAACCTTCCATGGGATATAAGTCAAAAAAATCCACAATGAAATTAGATACTAATGGGGATTAATGTCTTTCCCTCAATAGATATTTTTTGGAGGTAAAATCCCATTGTAAATTTGATTTTATTGTGGGCATGATCCTCATTGTTTCTTTCACATATGTGAATTCCATTAGAATTATCCCCATATATTTTAAAAACATGATTAATGTGATGAGGAAGTATCCATTTGAAACATGGTACACACCTATGTGTGTTAAGAAGGAATCATCCCCATGAATCAGTGGAAGAATCATGATTTGGGGGTTCCTATGAACATACAGCTATCACCAACTAATCGAGTTCTAGATAAGGATAAATGAAAAGGTTTGTCTGCATGTATATACCACCCAAAACATAAATAAGGAAATAATATTTTAATGAGTAAAATATTTCTAAATATTAATATGATAAATAGATGCTGAGATTGATTAATTTTGAATTACTTAGAGGAAATGTAACTATTGAGTGAAACCACTAGGATACACCTAATATACCTCTTCTAGTGAATCCCCCTCACAAAGAGGGAAAAAATCAATATAAAAGAGAATATTATAGTTATTTGGACAACCTAATTCTTGTAAAACCAATTTAGATATCATTGATGGCCAAAAACTATCACAAATTCTCTCTCTTGGGGAAGAAAACACATCCATTTCAAGCAGGATAACCTAGGATGAATCAAGATGGATATAAAAATAAGAGTTAGTGAGATGAACCTATAATGTTCTACTCAATTACTTCACTTGTTCATTGAACTAAGAGACAGTTTGACTAGAAATATTTGACTCTGTTGATTCCCTTACCACTTGAATGGAATTTATGTAAGGGAAACACACACCTATATTGTTGAAAAGGAAGTCAAACCCTTAGTGGGTGGATCTGAATTCTCATCCATACAACATTCAAAATCCCACTTTCCCAGTATTAAAAGGTATAATAGATTAATAGTATTATTTTATGTAATTCGTATCTTGATGTGGACCCATTATGGGTACTTTAGAGAAACTAGAGATAGTGAGTCTTATGATATTTTTATAAACACATGAAGTACCGACATTCGTCTGGTACAAAAACTTACATGCCAATCCTATTACCAATTGTGAAGATTTTATACAGTAGTTTATTAACAATTATAGTAATACACATATGAATAAAACAATAATAAATATCTATAATTGAAAAAACATGACGATTATAAATTCTTATAATTTTTCTCTAGGTGAAATGGATGACTTATTGATTTAATATATAGCTTTCCTAGGAGCAGTTATTAGAGATATGCATGGAAAATCACTATGGTGAGTTGAAACCATCACTCATCCCTTTAAAATTCCTTTATATTTTGCAAGATAGTTTATCTATAGAATAATTATTAGAGTTTTAAATTAGGTTTTATAAAGTTAAGTCTTGGTTGACACTTGTATTATAGGATATGAAACCTAATAGAATGGAGTTTGATACTGTCACACTAAAACTAATACCAATTTTAGTTCCAACCTTGAATATTATCAATGCTATGTGGTTCCTCCTCTTGAACATCAGTAGTATGAAAAATTCCCACAATATGAGGGAATAATGGAGAAATTTTTTTCCTTCTTCAAATATTAGAATAGTAACATTTATTTCTTCTAAAGGGAAGAAATTTTGAGATTCTTTATTATTTAACTAAAAATAACATGATTAATTAATGGAGATCAGGAGGCCCAATAAGTTCATCTTGAATGATCACCCTGAATACCTCCCTTTCCACTATATATTGGGGTTCAATATCTAAGACTACATCATATTTAAAGATATAATCTAGATGATAGTTGACTCTAGATAAGTAAAGCTGGGTAAACTCCTATTGTAGGTGACTTGTGTCTATTCCACCATACTAGATGAAGGGGAAGAGTAGTAAGAGGTCCCTGATAGTCATATTAAGAAATTTGATTAATGGATGACTAACAAATTGGTTCATCAGGAACATGAAATAGTTAGGGTTTAACTAAGTCAACTAGTCATGACCCAATTCCATCAACATTATTAGATATGAAATCTTCACCAGCACTAAATTCCATAAATTGTCACAATCCACACATTCCAAACAAGTAATAAGAGTAGGAACCCTTTTTGGTTCTTATGTCAGTCTAATCTCTTCTTCATTTCTTATATACATTACTTAAGGATTAGGCCACACCTTATCCGATGATATCAAATTTGACGAGGAGACATGATATAAATTTTTTAATGTCATTCACATGAAATACCCCTTCATTGATGAAAAGGAATCATATAAACTTGATTTATACATTAATAACCAAGAAAAATGATGTCAATATTGGAGATACGAAAAATGGGTCAACCACAACCCTGAGACATCATTCCTAATAAGGCGATATATGTATCAAAAACATTAAGACATGCACTCAAATGAGATTAACTTGAAGATCGATATAATCCTAAATTCTTTGAGGCTCATTTTCACACATTTTTATTGTAAGAAATAATAATAAACATGCAGTTATCTAGTTAAAATTCAAAAGTATTAAGGTTGATTCAACTTAACTGATAGATAAAAAATTCCCCAAGAATTGGTTAAGAAAATGAGTTGTTGGGATAATCAACTCTAGTATCTAATCCTTAATACATAGATCAATTTCATGGTAGGAAGAATTATACCTTGGTGTAGAAACATAAAATATTGAATCATCTTTATGTCATCCTAGCTAATATCTCAATCCTAGAATCCCTTCACTTATTGAAATAATTGATGCAAGAACTAATTATGTCCCGTTCAATCCAAAATGATTTTGAGATTAATATTTCTATAGTGGGGATGTATTATGAAGAGTCCGAGTCTATGAAATATCATATTGCCATTTCCATTGCATAATAGGACTAAGAGACTAGTACATAGAGATTCATCCAAACATTATGTAAATCTGTAAAGATTAATGATAAATATATCCATATAGACCTAATTTATAATGGTTTTGAGATCAATATAATCCTAATAAAGTCCCTTAAATTCTTGGTATATAGTAAATCTAAATTTTCTCCATAACAAATCTGGGATATTCCACAATTGAGTAGAGAATACTCAGAAAAATCCAGATGATAACCCAATCTAGCAGTCTCAATTATGACTCTCAATTCATGGTGTTATTCCAAGACATAACCTTCAATGTATTTTTTGGAAATCCATATATCCACATGTATATAGTAGATCCCCTATCTTATCATCAATGTCTAAAATATTATTTTAATATGAAATTAAGGGTACTAAAAATTGAATGTTTCCCTTTTGAGTCTCATGAATTTCAAAATATATGTTCATGATACTACAAAAGTGAGGGAATATAACTGCTGGTAGATAAATCCAAACAAATTATTTATCATAATATATTGGAAATATCTCCCATTAATTCATGGAGTAAAATTGGTAAATACTAGGAATATACCATATATCAAATTAAGGATAACATTCAAGATTTGGGAAGTAATTGGGTTACATGGGTAACATTGGCTAACAAATTAAACCCATCAATCACTTTCCAATCATACGATCATAAACATGGTGCTTCCATTGACCGAACACCGCCATTAGAGGATATAATCACTACACTACCCATATGGATCAATCTAGATGCAAAATTTCTTTATCAATTTTTATTATCATAGATATTATATAAAACCCTCTTTGAATCTATGATCAAATAGATATCACCCCTAGAAGAAGGAAAAATGATTCTAGATATTCTCTTCCATTTTATTATTTTTAGCTACACAAGATGAACCCGACTATTCTAAGGGAGGATGTGTTACTAAAAGAAGTAACATTGAATCTAAATTATCTTCATGATATAAACATTATAGTTCATCTTCCTCTCTAAATAGTGAAAAAAATATAAAGGTGAAGAAAATAATATAGTCTGATTCAATATTTACGGAAGGCGTATCAACTATCATTTTTGAACTCAGATAAGTAAATATGGGTTAAAATGAACTTCCTCTACCTATATTGATTAGTACTACCATGATAATTGGAGTATAGGAGAAATGAATCCCTTTACATAAAAAGAACAGAGATATATATATGTATATAACTATATGAAAATTTCCAAGTTGGATCCCTTGGTGGCCACACATGTTTTGGGTCTTCCAAATGGCCATCATGGATACAAATAGGGAGTGTGAAGAACGAATCAGACTCATTCTAAAAAAGTGGAAGATAAAATTGATAATATCATTAACTCAAACTTCCTTAAATATTCTTAATAACTTATGTGGGTTTTTATCATTTTCCCCATAAATAAAAATAATGGAAAAATAATTATCTAAATTGATTTAATAGATGTCAACCATTATTTCATAATGGATAACTTCCTAGTCCTAATCATTGAACAATAAATCGATGAAATGGATGGATCACAAGATCACTATTTTATAGTGTTTTATTATGGATACAAATATATCTAAATAGTCTTTGATGATGCTGTGGACACTATTTTTAGGGCAACTCAAGGGGAATATTATTACGAAGTTATTACCTTCCTATTGAGAAATTCATTCACTACTTAACAATTCATCATGAACCATATTTTTAATCCATTTCATAGAAAAAACATTAATTTTTAACGATTTTATCATCTTATTGATGTTGATACAATATTCAACAAGGTGAAATAATATAAATTGATGGAAAAACACCTGAAATTCACATTTGGGGAAACATTAGGGAAGTTCCTTAGATTTACGATACACCATCAAATCATAAAAGTCAACTGTAATCCTCCTCCAATGCTTAAAAAGTTTTGAGGACTCCAAGGAAGTATTTCTTATATCATATGTTTCACATATAATCACATTGAAAAGCATTTTTCCATTATTATGTTAATGAAGAAAAGGGTCACTTATCCCTGGGATAAATATTTTCAAAAAACCATTGATGGTCACAAACCATACCTTCTACAACCAATAATATTCTTGATTTATATAGATGAAATGACTCTTATATTACATATGGAAACATTGGAGAGATTTCATAGTTACCTTATTTTATAGAAGAATGATGCAGCCATGTAGAATATTCTTTATTATCTTATAAGGATGATGTTTGATACTGATACTCAATATTCTGATATTTGGATGAACTTATTTTCATTTTTTTTGTAGTGTGGAAATTGAGACACTATCTATAGAGCCAATATATACACTTACCCTCTCACATGTATCTTATTAAATACATCCTTAGACATCAAATAATAACTGAGTATTTAGAGAATGTTTTACTTATTCTATATTAGTTTGATATCTAGTTCATATTTGAATAGTAAATCAAAGGGAAAGTAATATTAGGTTTCCTTATAGAGAATCATATCCTAGAGAAGTCACAGTTAGACATGAATCTCCCTAACATAGAAGTTTTATATATCAATGAAACCTCCATATCATGGTATATTTACTTTAATGGTTCCTCTAGGACCCCAATAGGTAGAAATATATAAAAATTGATGCTCAAAAGTTTTTTCTTATGAATTTTATTTGTCTCTCCAAAAAAGAAGTTTTCCATACTCTTTCCCACTATCAAAAGATGAACCAAACAATAGGTAGAATACCAAGCCCACATTTCAATCTTAAAATTGGCCTAACAAATAATAGTGTCTAGATTGAATATTAAGGGCTATTCAGAGAGTTTTATCAATTAATTTAATGGATATAATAAAATAAATAAGGATGAATTGATTCTCTTTCTTAACTATATTTGAGGACTGATGGATTAATTTCCATTAGAGCCAACCCTACCTTACATATTGTTTTCATAAAGTTACCAATTGGCTTCACAGTACAATGTCTCTATAAGCCTAGTAGATTCAGACCAATATGATACGGTTATTCTCATTTCACATTATATAGTGGACTCTCTATTCATCAAAAATGATATATAGGAAGCTAATAAAGTTAATGATACTTTAAGTCAAAGAGAGTGGTTAGCCTCTCCGAATGACTCCATGATCTGATAGATGTCTCCCACATTAGACTAACTCAAAAGAGATATTCTCCCACTGAGTTGAGATATGGAGGAATAGATTTATCATCTGGTAGAAAATTTCATTCTTTTGAATAGCTAAAATTCTTGGAAGTTCCTCCAAAAAAGGAGGCATTTACATATTTCTTCTTAGGTTCAAAAACTGAATACATACCCTCTTTTTTATATATTAAATCTATGATGGTGCTTATAACATGCACCATTTAGGAACTAAGCTCCACACTACTATAAAAACATCCAATAGACATAAAATTGTAGCTACGACCATGTTAGGTCATGGTAATAGGGAAACATATAGACACATGAATTGTTTAACATGAATGTATGCTTATATATAGACATAGGTGATCTTTCTCATGGCTATAAGGTGATGGGTTCTACTGATGTTTCTAGGGGAAGGTTTTCCCATGACTATAGGGTGACAGGGCTTGCTGATATATCCATAGACATGTTATACAATAGATATTTGTTGTTGGGGAGAGGGAAAACATCCAAAAGACAACTTTATGATGGCTACAACCCCTAACCTAGTATAATATATCAATGTAATATATGGTTTGTGGCTATAATACCTCTCCATATAAACACATAGTCCCAAGTGAACCATCTTGTGGGTATATCATCATGCCCCATCACCCAATAACTATGAGTGAAGCTTCCTATGGATTTATGTTTTTAGAGAGATGTACTATAACCATCACATAATGATTTTACATGTGGCTATATATAATTTATTTCAATGGGAATTATTTCCCATGGAAATAATAACTCTAGAAATCGATCATGACATAATTTTTCTCTATAGTCGCATGTCCTTCCATTAATCCTAATGATTTTTATTGTCTCTTTAGCCCTACACTATGCATGTCTATGTCCTAATTTAATACACTAATTTGTTTAAAAATCATCCAAGACCTACTCTTTCAGAAAAATATTTACCTCTACATAACAAGAATTGCTCCACCAATTTATCTATGAGGAGTGTTTTAGTGCTACCTTCAACCATGATTTCTCATACTCAATCCATCCACCCTAATTTTATTGAATCCTACTTAAATTTTATAATATCCCTTGGATCATCCTTCCAAAATTATTCCCTTCTATTAGATTAATTATAAGTAATATTTCGCATCATTTTTTCATATTATATTCTTTCCCCTCTATAACATTAATCATTAATAACATTTATTAAGAATTATTAATATTTTATTATTTCCCTTATATGAGATTAATCAAATGGTATATTTCCTATTAAATGTTTATAATTTATTCAATATCATATAATATATGATTTTTTCTAATCTCTAGTGTATTTTTATATTTTTTATGTTTTCTATATTTATTTGATCATCAATGGTTGATATACATGAATGAGGGTTGAATTATTATGCATTTAAAATAATATGATATTATTATTTTTAAATAACAATGGGTTTGGATTCCAAATGTTAATACTACCAGTTTAATGCATAATAATAGAGCTATATTGAGAAGGATATTTATATTTTTTTTATAAAAATAATGAACACATCATTATTACTAAAGGGATATTGATTCATATCCTAGACACCAAGATTGATTATTATATTTATTGATTAAAGTATATTTGAAAATTGGATACTAGTATACTAATGTTGTTAAATAAAACATTATTTAGTATTGTAAATATTCATTTCATATATGATACATAATGGTAATAATTATAGGAAACAATGGTGGTTATTATTCTATGTTTTGATTCATAGTTTTTATTTTATTTTTTTCATTTGAAATTACTCATACAATGTATAAGGATGTGTAATGCCTTACATGGATGACTATTTTTCATTTTAATTATAGTTATTTTTTCTATTGTTTGAATCATGATGACATTTTTCCATTACTATAAGATAAGTTTTGGATGTTTTCAAGGTTGTATATTGTTTTTACTTCTTATTTATACTCAAAAAATGATTTAGTTGGTGTATGAATATTGAACTTAGATGTACTCTTTATAACCCTCTTTATTCACTTCAATAAAATTTAGGGAGTATGATTTGGGAAAACAATTCATTAAATGGATCATTTTAGATCATAGTAATCAAAATCAAAATCAAAATCATTTTCATTATCAACATTATCATTTTAATTTAAACATATTTTATAATATTGTTAATGTATGATATCAAATTACTAGTTAATCTATGATACTAAAAATATGATATTATGGTTTATAATTCAAGACCCATATTTGAAGATAATATTTTATTGGGGACTAGTCCTTAATATATTCACATAACCCACTATATCTAATTTTTTTAATAAATGAAATATTTTTTGTTTTTTCTTTAATTATTTCAAGAAATATGTCAATTTCATTTTTTCTATGTTGATAAGAATGATTAAAATAATAAAGAAAATAATTTTTTTTGAATTATTGAAATTTTAAATTAGTATACATGTGTTTGGTGGTGACCCCACACAAAACATTTAAAATTAAAAATTATTTTTATTTCAATGTAAAGAAAATTATATTCTACAACTAATGATTGAGATATTTGATAATTATGACATTACTAAAAGTGTTGTACGATATGGGGGGTTATCGTGGATCCCTTAGGTTCAAGTCTTAGAGGGGGTTTCTTATTGTTTCATCACGTTCCCTGAAGGTGAAAGTAATATGATATATTCCTTTTATAAATATTTTTTTAATTTCTATTTTGGATATTTTTTTTCATTTTTTTAATTATCATGCTATTAATTACTAGTTTTATATCATAAAACAATACCTATCATGTTGAGTCATTTTATATATTATTTTTTACATTGTATTTATTCTTAAAAAAGGGGGTTTATGTTGTATGTATAATATTGATTGGATCAATGAAGAGTTTCAGTATAAGTTACAATATTTTATGTACTTTTCATTTAATAATGATTTATATGGCGGAATAAATCGATTCACGTGTTTGGATTATGTTGGAAGACCATGTTTAAACCATGAGTAAGTGAGTTTCTGTATCAATATAAATTGTTTTAAAAAAAATAATGTGTTATATCAAAATAAACAAAAAATTAAACTATAGAATAAAATTGATTCAGTTGAAAGTTACTTATTAGTTTCTGTTAGGTTATATTTTTTTATCAAGACCCTTAAGGTAAAAGGCTATGAATACGAGTTTTTAATGAACTATAAAAATATTCAACTATCATTATTGGTGACTTATGTAAATTGTATCACCATTATCTTTCATATGTATGGAACATATTACTGTGAATATTACCACAAAAGTTCATTTTAGTGGTCCTATTTTGAGTCAATTAAAGTATTAAACAGAAAGAGTAAAGGCTTCATTGAAATGTTACATAATGAATAAGTATATTTTTAAAGTCTCTATTATTAATGGTTATTTAGTTTATGTATGTATATATTTCTATTAAAAATACTTGGATAATATCAGTACATGGTCTAATCGACCAATGAGAATTGAAGATGAGCAATATGATCCCATTGATCAAATATTTCTTTCACTACCCCAAATAGGGGGAATATCTGAGTCATACTCATTGTGTACTATGATTAAGGAATATTGGTAAACAAATCATCATATAGTAATATTCAATCGTGGTGTAGTTTATGATTACATCAAGTAAGTAAACAATTAAATATGTACTTTTTGTGTTTTATTTTTTCATAGATTTTGGAATCTTAAAATTCTCATATTTTCAGAGAAAATATAAAATTTATAAAAACAACAAATCCCATTTTATCTATTAATAAGAATAAAAAATTTCATAATAAATAATTTAGAGCTTGGTTAACATCAAAGGAAACATATTTTTCATACATAACTTAATCATATGCATTTGTTTCACATTTTATGTCGATATATTTTAGGTTCAATGGTTATAAATGGATGATATAACTAATGAAATAATGGGTTTTTTGTGTGAAAAATGTGGAAATTGATTATAAAGTAGTTATTTTCAATGGATTTAAATCAATATAAATATATTTGAAAAAAATCATGGAAACAAAACAGGATGGTGTTATGATAAGTGCAACAAAAAAATTTTATGTGGTGAATCATACATCCATCCACAATTTAAAAATATATTGTCTTATTGGGTTATAAAAAGATTCATTTTATTATATTACTACACAAATATTACTTTCAAAATGATGAAATTCATGTGGTTTTGACCAATGATATGACAAGGTATGTATATAACTAATTTTTGGTTTATAGTGATTGATATGAAAAATTATCTTCTAACCGATGATCCTTAAATTCCTTTATCACATACTAGAAATGTGTTTTATATAACTAAACATTTAAAACAATAATTTTTTATTATCATTTATTTCATTATAAGAAATATTTTTGATGATTGAATGGATGATAGTGATATTTTGGATGAACATGTTGGTGTTCAATCAAATGTTGCATTCAATAACACACACTCAAATATTTCATTCGATGAAAAAAATTATTCAATTGATAGAATAGATTTTGAATAAGAAATTTTAACAGATCATTCATAGTTCATAAATAAATTTTTAAATTAAAATGTATTATATTTGGTATAAGAAATATTTTGTGATTACAGCTATACATGAGTTAATTTTATATTGATTCAGTATTTTATATTTTTTAAAGTGTTTATATAAAATATTCAGTGTGTAATAAGATATCTTGAATTATATGTTACTAATCAAAAATAATATATACAATTAATCTATATATATTCTTAATATATGTTTTAACTATATTTTTATGTATGTAGTATTAATTTTCCTAATTTATATTGTGTAATACCGAACCATTAAATATATAGAAATAAAGGGAACATAACAAAAAACATATTTCATATCTATAAAGAATAAAATTTAATATATAATCTTTCAGGTCTACATAGAACACGATGCATTAAAAACACATTCCAAACACATAACCTTTTTTCTACTCATGAAAAACATGTTAAAATTGGAAATAATGCTCAAATAACATAATTTATATCGTGGAACAAAACATATTCCAAAAACCACATCATATAAACTAATTTTAAATCACAAATATTTATAAATATGAATAATTAATCCTAATAGAGAATATGAACTATTAATTAAAAAAATTTAAAAAATCATAGATTTTTTATATTTTATTGAACAAATTTGAACATATGAAATCATGAAATTTGTTTTTATGTTTAAATTTTTAATTTTTATATGCTTTTCATTATTTTTCATGTTAATAAAAAAAATCTATATTGATTTGTTATTGGAAAACCTTATTGATATTTTTTATTATATAATATATTATTTAATTTTTTAAGATGATTTTTCATAACGTTAACCAAAAATAAAATTATAATTAAATAATATTTTTATGTTTATAGATACATGTATTAGAAATATTTTGCAACTATTTATGTGTATTTTAAGTCAAATAATAATTTAATTTAAAATTTTCATTATTTATAATTATCTAAAATTAGTATTTTGAATTTCTAAGTCACTATGTTTGAGTATGGAGAAGTTATAAGAAAATAAATTTGGAGAAATGAGAAATGTATTAATGAATTAAGGATGTTCCCTTTGATCACTAATGTGAGTGTTGCATTTTTTATTCAGATATATTAAGATATGAAGTTTATTTGACCATTAATGTTATGTTATATATTTAAAATCACAGTACCTTGAATATAATTACACCAGATATTTATGCCTAGTAGTGGAAATCTTCTCATTAAAATTATACAGTCATTGAAAATTGATTTTTTTAATTATCAACATATAATATATTTATTATTTTATTATTATTAATATTTTTTTTCTTTTGATTATTGGATATTATGTTATTTCATATTATTAGTATTTTTATCTTTTAGTATAATTTTTATCCATGTTATGTTAGGGAACTTCATCTAGGAGAAAACAAAATAACACTATAAAGCTAGGGAGTTTCGAAGGGGGTACTAGTATAATAGATTCTATATTTCAGCCTCCCACCAAAACTCTTCAATCACCAAGTGGTTATCCAATAATGTTTCATATACTTATTTTCTATACTCAATGATGAACATACGTATTTTATATCCCTTTCCACCGATGACAACATATGATTCCTATAATTAGACTACCATTCCTCCATATTAACCATTCCCACCATCCGCTGCATAAGGAACAAATACTCTAGAAATCCCACCACCATATCCATATCCACCATCATTTATAAAAATATTTTCAAATGTTTTCCCTTTATATTAGAAAATTTTCCTTCATCAATTTTAGAGAGTATTTTAGATATTGAAATCCCACCACCCATATTACATGATACTACCAAAACCACCACCACTACTACCACTGCCATCTCCATCATCACCACTGCTACCTCATCCATCATCACACTACTACAAACATAGGTTTACCCAGTTCTAGGGATTTAATAGCACTATCTAAAAATGTGGTTAAAGAATCCCTTTGTTAGTGCTAAACAAATCACTATTAATGGGGGTCTTTAACAGAGCTAAAAAATGATGTTAAAGGGGGACCTTTATCAACAGTTTTTAAAAGTGTTGATAAAATTATACTTCAAAAAAAATATACTTCAGAAAATATATATTTCATTAAAAATAAAATATTAAAATGTTAAAATGTTTATATTTATATAAATATAATATATATATATATATATTGAAATTTATTTTAGATAAGGAAAATAGGCATTCACACTAAATATATAATATTTTTAATGAAAATGGATTATAAAATAACTAAAAAAATATTTTTAATTAATAATTTTCTTATTATTAATGGGTAATAGTCATTTAATATCAATATAAAAATGAATAAAATCAAAACAAATATCTATAATAAGTTGAAAACGTAACTCAAACTTCATATGACCATAATTTTTTATCCGAGTGTCTATTAAGGATCTACCATAAATCAAATTGAATCTTGTGATGAGATATCCAACCTTAGTTACAGAGGTAAATCTCTCTCAAATTTTTTGAGGCCAAAAAAATCCTAGAAGACCCTAAAAAATGAGTTTTTAGTCGGGTACCTTAATTTTTTAACATTAGATGGATTTTAAGCCTTGTTTATGGGGGTATTTGTTCCATTTTTAAGTGGGGAAAGTATTTATTCTTAGGTATTACATTAATATTGATATTATAGAATCTAAATTTTATTATTTTTCATAACATATCATTATTTATAATCAAATATATAAAAATGTATACATATTTGTTTATTGACACATAAAAATTTAATTTTACAACTAAATAAATTAAACAAATTTACATATAAAATATATTAATTAATATATAAACATAAACATAAATATACAGACAAAAAATATACAAAAATATACAAAAATATATATAAATATATAAATATATCATAAAATTTGAAACAAAGCAGTATAAGGGAGTGGAAAAGGATTTGATGTATAAGTGGATGGTATATGGTTTCTAACTCACTGGAGGGAGGGGCACACATGAAGTTGGGATTCTATAAAGTGATAATAAAGGGGTGGGGGAAGAATAGATAAATGTGATGGGGGAAGCACTGATAATGGGGGTGTTTGGGTGTGTGAAAATTTTATATACCCTTAATAGTGGGGCCTTTAACATTTTTTTAGCGTTGATAAAAGTTTTGGGATTTTAACCACGCATCTATTATCATCTCTTTGTTAGCACTTATAAAGGCCTTTTCTAGCGTTGTTGAAGGATGATTTTGTAGTAGTTCCACAACCTCTCCTTATCAAGACATAATAATCTAGGGAAAAATAGATTTTCCATATCCCAGTACATGTTTATGCATCACTCAAAGTAATCATTTGTAAATATATATATATATATAATTTTTCTTTAAGAATTTTATATTTTTCATGATAATCAAAATCCTCTAAAAAAATCATGGTATCACAATAATGAAAATGTTTTGGAATCAGTAGACATAGATTATGGTTCAATAAAAAATGACCCTATAACTGGTAAAATGGAAAATAATTCTAAAAATTTAGAAGTATACATTCTAAACAAAAAAAATATTGCTTCCATTCAAGTAATAAATTGGAGAGAAGATGGGGAATAAATAAAAGGAAAATTCATGGGCTGTTATTTGGGTAAGTAATGTTAATCAAATTTTATAAATAATAATTTAATTTTTTTTAAAATATTTTATTCTAATGATGCTTTGATATAATTTCTCTGATGGATAAGAAGCTTTTGTTGTAAGGTTAATTGAATTGGGGGAAATGGGGTGAGCATAATAACATGACTTATATGTTGGATGAAAATATAGAGTTGGTACCAATTATGAAGAAATATCTATCTTTCCTGATTTCTGATAGTCACGGTACAATGATACAATTTTTTATTAGAAGAGTATGAAGTTTAATGTATCTGTTTATTTTATATATAATCATTAATTTGTTTGAAAATCGGTTTTAAATTACATATTTTAAATTTTTATAATATCATGTCAATTGAATTGATTTTTTATAGGATAAATTTGATTGAAATAAAAGAAAAATTTTCTATAAAATATATTCACACTCTCAGATAGACATCTCTCCTAGAACATGAGAAAAAATAGGAAATTTAACATTGAGTTTTTATATAATTCTAGAAAAACCACTTGTTTTTTAAAGCACTTTCCCTCTGTGTTTTTTATTCAATATCATTATTAGAACAAATTCCAATTAAAATGAATTAAATTTATATAAATATACATAAGATAAAATGAACTAAAATTAAAAGGTATGGTAGGATTTATTTATATCAATTTGAATTAGTTTGGTTTGATTAAAATCATTTTTGTTTAATTCATTTCTGTTTTGTATGGATTGATTAATAAGATAAGGTTGGGTTATTTTTATATTAGTTTTTATGGTAATGTTGGATTTTAACAATCTATTTTATTTTTTGTAATATTTACATTCATTGGTTAATAATGTTGGTTTTTGAACTCATGGGTTATTGAAATCACAAGTTTATGTTATTTTTACCAAGTTTTTAATGTTTGTGTTATTTCTCACACTAAATTTCCCTAAAAATAATGGGAATCTAGATAGAAATAATTTAAGGAAATATAAGTGTATAATTTATTTCATCTAATATAGAGAATTAAGAACTTTTTATAAGGTTGTTTCATATGGATATAAAGCATTGAGTTTAATAAAAAATATTACATATAATAATAACATTTATTTTACCTTGGAAAGGGAAGTATAAAACCAAATATTTGGATTTGAAATTCTCCACTAACTTGATATAATTTATCAAACATCTACATTGAACTCGTGAGAAAATATATCTCTTAATCATTAATTAAATAAGGGTATTCACATATGATATTACTTTAATAACTATATTAACTAAAATTTTCATAACTTCCACATCATCATAAGTGAGAAAACTAAATATTATCACATTTGATTTGATTTTTGGTTAAAACCCATCTCAAATATTTATATCTTGAGGTTTTCATTATTTAAAATCATAAGTACAAGATCAAAAAAGAATGTTTTTTATTCCATGTCTATGATAATAACATGTTTTAGTTCAATAAGATAATTTACATTCTATATCTAAACTATCTAGAGGTAAAATTTCTAATAGAACATCTTGTATAATTCATCCAAATAAATTCCATTATTTATATTTTATACTACCAAAATGTTCTGAAAATTTAATGCAGGGCCTTCCTACATATATATTTCAATTTATAGCTATTATGTATTTAATAAATTTTTAATCTAGAAGATATGAATGATTTTTTATTTTCCTAATTTATCTTCTTAAAGAATAGAGTCACCTTGAAAGGATAAAATAATTTTTATTATAATTAAAATAATCAATTTATATCTCATTTATTTTTAGAAATTCACCTATCCTAATCATACATGGGAGGCATAGAAAATCATTAAATAAATTATATTCATTAGATTATGAATCTAAGGAAAACCTTTTACAACCTCCTCCTAATGATGTTAAGGATTTATCCAGAGTCAAATCTAAAATCTCTAAATATCTTAAAAAGGTGTAATTAAAAAAAAATAAACCATGAGGCATCTAAAATTCATCATGTAATAATTATAGGGTTTCCATAAAATTTATAAGAATAAAAAGACCCATTATAAAGAATTATCATGGTCAAAGGAAAATCTAGATTCAATTTTCATAAACATATATAATAGTTCACTCCTAAGTAGTTATTTACTTAAACTATGTTAGATCCAATATAAATAAAAATATTTTCAAATAAGTTTTATTTTCATCCCATTAAATTATAAATAACATTTATGTAGAAGGAAATACTATTAATCCTTATCATGATGCGTGAAATAAATTTTTATCTCACCAAGTGTGGTAGAGAAATCTAATTGGAATTATAAAAGAGAATTACTATGAGGGATTCATTGAATCCTAGTTATATATGAATTCAATCTAACTCAATAAAAAAATCATGAACTAACCAAGACTAATTATAACTAAATCAATAGTCAACCATAATTTAATCAAACTAAACAGAAATTACTAGAATCAAATGAGACCAAACCAACCTAAGAAAAATAAGCAAAAAATAATAAAATGGTATGACACTAGTAGATATTAATTTTAATTGACGAAAAATTAATTTAATTGAACTAAACGAACCAAATTTAATTAAAAATAACAAAATAAAATAACTACAAGTAAAGAAAATAGAAAAAATGGATCATAACCAAGATGATGTAACTATACCCAACAAATACTTACTTGATCAATACCCCATTGATCCAACCCAAATGAAATGTGATCAAATTTATATGACCTAAAAACCTATAATTGAACTGAAATAACTTATCATGACTTTAAAATAATGTAAAACCAACAAAAAAAATACACATTTCTCTACCATTACATAATTAATGTATATATCCACAAATTTTCTTATATAGGATAAAACATAATTTACAATGTGTTTTATGGATAAATGAAACTAGGAGTTTGTTATTTTAATGTTTTTAGTAATTTGATTACATTTATGACAGTATTAATATTACTATTATTTATCTGGTAACTAGTTATAATATTTTAATTTCAGCAGAATGAAATTTATGTTTTATATGACATTAATAAATGAGACATTTTTTTATTGTTTTGGTTTTTGAGGTTAAATTATCTTATACTTATTTATATATTTATTTACTCATAAAAAATTTGAATATTAATGTATATGTTCATCTAACTACCATATTCTATATAAAAAATATATATAAATATGGTAGAATGATAAATTCAAACACCAAAGAAACAATTGTTAGTATATTTCAATTTCTATTATTTTTATAAAATTTAATTTGTTAATTTTTTTTCATTTTAATTAATATAATATTTTTCTCAAAAAATTGGTGTGGAGGCATTGGTAGAAAAAGAACCTAACAATTTGGGCTTGAAGGATTATTTTTAGCTAGTACATAGAGATGAGCATCGAGGCAGTGTGAATTTTTGACATGTGAAGAAGATAATAACATCTAAATAATGGTCTTCTAACACAATTTTTATGAAAAATAGGTTGGGAATAGTTACTAAGGAACAAATTAATTTTGAAATAAAATAATTAACTCAATACATGGAAGAATATTTTCAGTTATAAAATCTTATCAATGAACAGATCATGAAATCCATGTCTGATCTTTCTACTTCACTTCCACATGTGAATTATATGAATAATGGTGGTTGTTTGATGAATTTTTTCTCTATTTATGAGTTCTCTTATGAACTTTCTATTGATTTATACGAGGATGATGATTCTGGTTCCCATGATGTTCATGATGGTGGATATGTGAGAGATGGTGATGGTGTTTCTATAGAACATGTTGATGAGGAGGGTGTTAGTGGTGGTAGGGAGGGTTCTGACCATATTGATATTGATTTTGTGCACCATAACTTTATACACTATATTTTTTATTTGTAATTAATACATTGTGCTTTATTTTTTTATTTCTCTATTCGTTGTTGTAGTTTTATTTTTGAATTGGTAATTGTTTTTCATTCATATTAAAATTATGTTTCATATTTTTTATTGCCTAGGAATCATATAAAAATATGAAGAACTTGTGGGTATAGGTAATATATTGGCATTCCATGGATATATATTTAAATATAAAGGATTCCATCCTTAAAGTAAATATACATATAGTTGTTTCCTATGGTAATAACCCTATAACCTTGAGAAGTGCCCAGGGTTATAGACATAATTCCCTTGGCTATGCATGTGGATATATAAATTGTTTAGGGGAATATTCCACTGGATACTATTGGAAACCTATTTTCATGATAATAGGTGTTGTGGTGGACTTGATCATAGCTATAAGATATAGCCACAATTGTTTGGGCTATATCCATGATCATTAACCATGGATGTCCCCTAATTTTTTAGATGTGATCTCATTAAGTCAAGATACTTAGATAATTTAATCCATCAATAATATAGGACAATATGGAATTCATGAATGACTTCCCTGACATCCGTACACATGCCACATTTATCTATCAACCCCAAAATTATTTCACACCACCAATTAATCATATCCATTTTTTATATATGGGATAGATGTTAGGGGTCAATAAAATCCATACATAACTAGGAAGTTCATGTTCATCCTTAAAAACATTGATTTATCTCAAAATAGTAAGAAGTGGTTCCCAAAAAATAATTCACAATGAAATCTATTATCAATTTCATGAATTATAATATCATTACCAAATTTGAGGTCCCAAAAAAATATTTAAGGGAAATGACAACAATTGCAATTATTCTAAATTGAAAAATTTGTACCAGGAGTATAATATCTAATTGCAAGATTCATATCACTATCATAAAATGGCCAATAGATTGATAAATATATTCAAATAAACTCTATCTACTATCCCTTAAAATATAGTATAT
Organism: Viscum album; assembly: GCA_963277665.1. Taxonomy (NCBI): domain Eukaryota; kingdom Viridiplantae; phylum Streptophyta; class Magnoliopsida; order Santalales; family Viscaceae; genus Viscum; species Viscum album. The sequence goes on along the minus strand of OY728134.1, from coordinate 672,833,939 downwards.
ATAGAGAAGAAGTATTTCCCCAAAAAACACCTATATTATTTTTTGGATTATTGCACCATAACCCTCACAGATGACACCATATTCACTTTTTTATGAAACAATGACAGTCCTACCCATTGAGGTTCATCAATACTCATGTCAAATATCCATCCAGGATCAACTGTCTAAAGATGAGTAGTATCTGATGTCAGTTTTTGAATTGGAGAAACATGATGTCAATTGGTTAAAAATACTGCATAATGTTGAGATTCATAAAAACCGAGTTGCAGATAGATTGAATATGAAACTTCTTATTTTCTTATTTATATAAGGATAATTAATATGGGTTCTAAGAACTCCTATGATACATGGGAGGAATCCCCTAAAACTATATCTTTATTGAGACAATCCTTATGCCATACACATAGTCAACATCAATGAAGTTTACTCCTTTATTATCATAGATGGAGAGCTTATCACACCTTCCACTAATATAATGCTTCTAAATAATTATTTTGTATAATTTTACATTATCCTAAATGTAATTACTTCATGAATTTAAACTACAAATCATATAGTCCATTTCAATTGACTTTACACTACTTGGAAATATTACTAGTTTCATAACCTTACACTAGAATACATGTCAGTCTTTATCACTTTATGTTAAACAACATGATATATTTTCCATACCAAAATTCCTTAAAATACTTATAGTTTTCCACTTTACATTACCATATTCACTTATATATGAGTCATATCTATAAAATATATATATATTGTAAGGATTTACCAGCAAAAATTATGTTTTCTTTGTCAACCCTACATTAGTAATAAACCTTTTTATTTCCCCCACACATGATCCCAATCTTTACAAATGATACTATAATGAAGTACATGTGAATTGATTCCTATTATCTTTTAATACATAGTGACTCCCAGTGATCTTTACCAAGGTCTAGCTAAAAATCCCACTAACTTAAACCCCTATCCATCCTAGTGTTTGGTCCCTCTCATTCACATAGAGTATTTCAATGTTCGTACATTAATATTAAGTTATCATTACATATTTTCCTTGTACATGTACTAGATCCACATAAAGGATACCCTATAATAACTATGTTTGGATATATTCTTATTATTTCATGATAGATAATGAAACTTCAAGGTCTTGAACTAGGCCAAGCTACAAATCAATCATCTTTAATATAGAGTTCATGGGTTTTTAATTCATGTAAGTTTTTTCAGTAAAGCCCCACACAAGAATAAATCCAATCATTGTTTCCTACACATAAACCTAATGTATGTAGAGAAAAATATCCTAGAACTATGAATGGATTGATTCCTTTTATTTTATGATATGTAGGGACTCCCACATCCATTATATAGGGTATATAAAATGATCTTATTTCTCATATGGTTCCTTATCACATAATGTTAAAATACATGATATAAGGTTTATCTTGAAACACCATAACTTACTTAGTGTGGTTTGTCATATATGGAATTATTTCATTATATAAGACATGATCTATATAAGGGAATCTGATATAAGGTTTATCCATAAACTCACAGTAGGAATCAATTCTTTCATTCCAAAAAATCAAATTATAGTGTTTAGTATTTCTTCATTTATATTAGATTTTATTTCCACTAAATTGATACTAAGATGAAATAATTATATATTTCATCTACACATGAGTAAAATGAATGCATAGAACTTATAAAAACTACATGTGTTTCGATTCGAATTATTTTAGGATGTGTGTTGATGTTTGGATCACTTCTCTTAGAACCAAATTCAAAATTCACTTTCATACAAGTTTTCTTATTGTATGGAAACTACTCTTTTATATTGGGTGATCTACACTAACTGTATATTGAGTCACTATATAAAAAGACCTAGATAACCTATTAGGGGTAATCAAATGTGAATTACTTCTATTTCTAACTTCTCATTGGAATAAATGTGCGCCACATAAGAAATTCATTTTGTTTAATTATTATTATCACATGATATGTAGTGATTCTCATTTATTTTGTCTTGTGTCCAGCCACAATATATTCTTCCTATATAATTATCCAGTGTATCCTAGCTTGTTGATTCTATTAATTCACATTTATTCTTCTATGATGGCCCTACACTAGGATAAAATCATTTTACCTTCTCATATAAATGAGTTATAAATTAGTAGGTAAACCCTATAAGATCTACATGTGGTTTGGTTCCCATTATTTTAGTATATATAGTGACATGTAAACCATTTATTTTAGACCTATATATAAATCATCAACTATTTCCACCCCTTACATATTCTATAATGGCCAAAAATTGGTTAGATTTGGAGTAGGGATGTTTTAATTAACTTTTAATTACCTTTTTTAGATACTAAAATCTACACATTTAGTGTTTGAATCACTATAAACCTTTCATTACAATTGGTATACAAGGTATTTGATTTGAAAAGGATACTTATTCTTAGTAATCATATATTTAATACATATTAATTTTTTTAACAAGGTGAATTTTTTCATCCTAATGAGAAGATATTATAGCCCATGCACACTTAGAAATATTATCATCTGATCCATTATTTGAATTTTTCCAGCATTCATCTTCAACATACTTATTTTGTTTCATCACATTCTAATTAAAATAAGATATGTTACGATTTATATCTTTTTCACTCATTGTTAAATGATATCAGAGAACTATTTGATCTTGAACCCCACTTGGATTTTCTTACAACACATCATTCATATACCATGAATTATGAATATAATCCACATGAACCATTTTCTACCCAAGGATTTTTACAATTTCATTGAAAAATTAACACCCCATGATTTTACAATTAATTTTCATTTAAATACAATGGTGAGTACCTTGTTTCACATAAAAAAATAAACTAAATTGAACTAATATAATTTTTATGTATATGAAATAAAACAATTCAAGAAGAAAAATAATTAATTATGAAAATTAAATAGGAAACCTCATTAATAAAATTAATGGAGGAATAAATATACAAGTAAATAAAACTTCCATAAAAATATAACATTTATCCTCATAATTTTCCATGTAGATCATCACACTAATCATATCTATTGAAAGAAGGTTAATCCTTAGAAATATAATAGAAATGTTTAGATAGATCTAAAAAAATAGGATAAATGGTTCTAATAATGAATGAAAGGATATATATTGAAATATATGTATTGATTTTAGGAATCAATGGCCATTATGCTTATATGAATGTTGAGATTATATAGATATTGATAGTATTTCTAAAGATATTAATAATTAAAAATATAAATTATTAAAATGGGACTATTATAATTTATCCATTTAATTATCATGTATAAATAGAAGTGAATACATTATAAAACTTATATAGAAAAGATAAGTAATGAAATAAAGAAGTATAATTCTTCCTTATAAGGCTCATTTTCTTGAGATAGGTAAATAGGTAGTTCCACTAGGGTTTTCCCAAGAACAAGGACAAATAGAACTAAAATAAGTATGAATTGAGTGAAATATTTTTGTTGGAGAAGTTAAATCTCACCAATATCATTATGATATCCTTTTTATATGAATAACCACATGTGATTTCAATTATTTCTTATCCCAAAATTAGGTTGTATGCATAGGTATTAAAGAGGTTTTAATTAAAGGTTATAATTATATAAACTTGTAATGATCAATGAATGATACATATATTTTCAATATTAAATGTTTCTTCAAAAATTCAACATTGAAAATAAAAAATGATTTTTAAAATAAAATTTATTTATAATATTAAAAAATAAATTAACATAGATATTATTACATGGAAAATAATAAGAATAAATTATTTTAATGCTCAAAAAAATCATTTTTCTAAATTTGTATGTATTTTTATATTTAAATAAAATGTATCAATTTTAGAAAATGAATTTATTTAAATATATTTAATTTATTTGAATCAAAAAAATTTAATTAGGAAATAAGTGTAGTTTTATTTTTTATATTAAAAAATAAGTTATTGAGGAAAAAGATATTTACCATGGTAAGGGTAAAAATATTATTTTTATGTATTTTTTAAAGTGTGGTGTCATTATTATCTTAAAAATAAACTAATGTATTTTTAACTATATCTATCATGTAATTTTAATATATATAATTATTATATTAAAAATAATTAGTTTTAAACTGATATGAAATTATATTAGGAACACTTAATATCTTAAAAAGATATTTTTCTAAAAAAAGAGTTTTTCTATATTTAATATGTTTTAATTTAAAAGTGAATATTATTATATTTATAAGTTTAATTATATTAAATGTAGTATACTTTTATAATTGGAATTTAAAATTTATGTAATAATGTTCATCATATTTTTTTAGTTAAAAATAATCACCAAGGTAAATAATTAAACAAGGTAAAAAATATAAAGTGGGGTACCAAGATGTGGCTCAAATTTTTGATAACTAAAATTATATAAAATATTTATATAGGACCATTTTTATGTGTGAGAGTGAATATCACATGTCTCATAAACATTGATTAACTTAACACACTTAAATTACATGTGATTCCATCTATACCCTTCACCTAATATATGTTTCTAATAAAATGATCCTCATTTTTATCAATAAAAGGTGGTCTCCTATTCCCACATAAAACCACACCTAGACTATATATTAATCATTAAAAACTACCAAATTTTCAACTCTTAGAGTCCTATTTCTCATTTTACATCCCCTATTCATAAGAAGGTTTCCAAAGTCCTCTATTTCCCAGAGGCACTATAAGAGAATAATTAAGCCCTCAATGTGAGTATTATCCACTCCCAAACCTTTTTTATATATATTTGTCATTAAAATATCTTAAAATTAGATTAATTACCTTAATAAAACCTAAATAATATCATTACACTTTATTAATAATTATATTACAATAATATAATCACTTTCATAGTCATACTCTGTAATTTCTGAGGTAGGATAATTCTATCACTGAAAGGGGGAGGGGTGAATCAGGGATAAATTTTTATTTTAGGTTTCCTTAATTTTGAGACAACCTTCACCTACTATTAAATATTTATTTCCCTTTAGAGAACAAATCAAAAATACATCCAAAGGAATAGAAGTATTTATATAGTTCACTATTCAATAATAATTGCAACTCCGTTGGTATGGTTTATAAATAATCCAATACCACACAATCCATGAGAAAACAATCTTTTTTATTGAATGCAACGAGTAGGATACACCCTTTAACTTGTGTATCACTATGTAAAAAATCCAATAGCGCATGTTCTCTTTCTAGCACAAATGATGTAATACATTGTTTTTGAAACAAACCATGTTACAATGATTATTTATCAACTTTAAAAAATATAAAATTTCAGAACAATTTTTCACATTCTTTCCCAGAAGATGGTAATAACTTCTATGGACTTTGTAATAAAACTCATTCACATTTTCTAGTCTAATTCCCAATCTGATCACTCAATAATGTAAAATAAATCTCTATCAGAATATTGTTGAGATAATATAGAACATTTTATTTCTTAGTCTGGAGAGCCCAATATGATAATAATTGTCTAATTATCTATCTTGATATAATGAATATCCAAATACAATGAAAATAAAAATACAATAATCATCTAAATATGATGATCCACTAATGATCAGCTGAATAGATTGCAATCTTTTCTCTTCTCTTTTCACTTATGTCTACCCCAACTTCTTCAAGATAACTCAATACAAAAAATTCTTCTCCCTATAAATATAGAGTTTTTATCCCTTCATTTTTTAATAGTTAATTCATTAGTTGAAAGTAAAAATTCCTCTTGCCTTTTATTATTTACCCAAAAAATGTTTTGGTGGGATTCTAATTTTTTTCCGCTCATCCAAATTTTATGAATTTGAATGTTTCCTTAAATTTTAGATACATTTTGACATCATGAAAACTTCTTAAATTATCTCAATCCTTCTTGAATATTATAACATGTTCATCTCTTCCTCAAAATTTCTTCACAAACCTTAGTTTGATTCTAATTTTCCATTTTTATTTGCTCAGTCTGATTTCTTCAATATGATTCATTGTACCAATTGCATTTATGATGAAATAGATACCTTTAATATTATTTAAAAACCTCATCCTAATTCTGCTTTATCATTTTCATTACTATATACTTTTTTATGGTGAATACAAATAAAAAAGAAATTTATTCATTATATTTATCTACACCAAACAAACACAATCTTGTTCGAATTTTAATCTCCCCATTTGACAAAAAATCTGACTGTCTCTATGTGAGATTCTTATTATTCTTTCCTTGAAAAAAATTATTGATCATGGATTCCCTTAGATTCTTCTTCAATATAATGGATCTTGATGTATTTGTAAAAAAAACTCTTTTTTTATTCATTTGATTAAACCAATTCTGCCTCTGATAAATATGTTGACATACTGAATCCGATGAACCAGTATTAGTGGCTCTCTTTTTTGGATTTTTTTTGAATACGATAGCAATGATATTTCCACACAAACAACTTTATCTTTTCATATCAACTTAACTTTCAAAATAATGGTATCTTTTGGCTTTTTTCAAACATGAAACCAGCACATTCAATTTTTCACATTTTCCAAAAACCTTCCAACCATTAAAAAAAATATGAATCCAATGATCTAATAGCATAAATAGTTATATTTACCAACATTCATCTCTTACAAAATTTATATTGTATCATGAATTCCTCTTGACATTTATACATTTAAGATCAACTTCAGCATTGTATGAATTACTAAGTAATGTATTGTAAATTCCCAATCTTCCACCACCAATAGTCTTTCCAACATAGACTGAATATGATTTTCCTAAATATGATTAATAAACCTTATTTCATTTCAATCATATTCTCAATATGATTGTCATCACTTATTCTCCCTCTTTCTTTCATTTAGCTTGTATCAGAAGTTTTAGAACTTAATTATGATTTATGGGAAATAAAAAGCATCAAATAATTATCATATTTTCATTCAGATCCATGATAAATCAAATTGAATTATTTATTATGATCATACCTTTCCTTTCAGAATCATGGTGAGTTCGATTATCCTTTTAATTTAGAAAACATCTTCTCATTGTAATGGACTTTCCTAAACAATGTGAGTCTAATTTTCAGAACACGATTCTTGATTCCGATCACCAAATTTTACAAAGTGAATTGATTTATACTTGATAATAAAAGACAATACCTAAAAAATCATTATTCTTATCAGATTATTCCTCACAAACTCCCCATTTTTATTTTGTTGTCAACCAAGATTCATCAATCACTAAACTTTGTGTCATCATGAAATGGATTACTTATCAACAATTCTAAGACTATGTGAAAAAACTTATTTGTAGAAAACAATAATTATTCACAAAAAACAATGATGTCCAAAAGTATTCATTATGAATCTTTCTCATCTTTTCATCACATCTTAAACTTCCCTGGAATATAACTTTTTTCTCCTACAACTACACCAAAAAAAATTAGAATGTTTACACACTTAGAATGTGGTTTCACAGATTACCCAAAACTCCCCCTTTTTACATGTTTTCAAAAGGATATATTAATGAAAAATTCTCCCCCATGATAATACTATCCAAAGGTAAGATGAGATAGGGGAAAACACATACCTCAACCTTGATGATAATGAGATTGGATACCCATGTTCAACCTCAATTTAAAAAAGTATTCATTCATTAATGGTTTTGTGAAAATGCCAGAAATTGTTTTTGATGGAGGATCATACTCCACATTTAATTCATTATTTTCCACATACTTATTGATGAAATGATATTTGATATCAATATGTTTTTAACAAGAATGTTGAAGTAGATTCCCAATGACATTGATTGTACTTTGATTATCATAACCCAAGATCATGGGTAAATTTACTTCAACAAGATAGTCTTCAATTTGTATGGATCTTTGACAAGTGATGTTGAACCCTGATAAGGGGGTTCTAGCATAGTTTTCTTCTTAGTCCTATTGAATTTTCCCTAAGAAATTTTTTTCTTCTTATTTCCATATGTTTTGTGAGTACTGTCGATTATTCCTCTAGTTTCATCTAATTTTTTTCCTTTTTTAAATTTATATTTTTAATTTCCATTTGTTTTATTAATGTTGGGTGATGTTATTTCTATGGTCTAGGTCCAAAGTGGTTTAGACTATGAAAATATAAATTTACTGTGTCATTTTTCTTTCCTCTATTTTTGTAGCATTCTCATTGAGATATTTTATATTGTTGTGACGATATATTTTATTCTATTTTAAGTATATATCTTCTTTTTATGAATTATTTATTTTAATCAATTCCAGTTGTATTTAAATTATGTTTTGTGGTTTTTTCATGAAACTGCGTTCTACTTTAGAGTTGTGTGTTTCACTAGATACCTCCCATAATACCTATGAAACTCGTTCTGATTCTCTTCTTAGATATTTCTTGAAGACTGTTTTCTTAAAAATATGATCAATCATTCATATATTAAATGTTATAAATCATTAAAATTACATGTCATATCCCATATAATGATCCTATTATTTATGATTTTCTATTTCAATTTCAACCAATCCATCTCTCCCCACAACGATTAAAGAGTCTTCTGAAAAACACAAAAAATCTGTTATCCTTTAAATAATACCCATGAAACCATAAGAGATTTCATTCTTATGGATTCCATCATATTTTTTCTCCTCACACATATAGAAACTATTTTATAGGGTCAATATTATAAATACAGCTTAATTTTCTGGAAGATTTTTTATTGTGCTATTAATATTATACTATTCACTATAGGTTAGTTCTAAATCACAAGCCCATATAAAAGGTTAAATATTGGATTTATGTTCATTTTCCATCATATATACTCATAAAATGAAATTATATATCCCATTGGTAAGATATAAATAAATACTTAATTCAATTTTGTTAGTATTTTAATGTTTTGTTTCTTATATGAATTATTCCTTTTATCAATAGAGATAAAGAAGAATAATCAGTAGTAAAAGGTCATTATTTGACCTCTTGCTGGAATGATTTTCTAATAAAAAAATTTAATGTTCAGTGTTTCTTGATTTAAATTGAACACATTTATAGTGTTTATTAATATAATGAGTGATTTTTATGGACATCAAGATTCTTTATAATTATTCTAATTTCACTAAAAATATTTTTTAAGATGCCTGAATATTGGTCTATGTTCTTCAATATTTTCTTTATTTGTCTTATACTAGGATATTTTATTTATTTATTTTAAATTATTGACCATATGAACATAAGTAGATTCATATGTAGGTTGTGGAGGGGGTTCTTGGATGAATTAATTTGGTTCGTGAAGATTTTTGTTATAGATGATTTAATTAATGTTTTTGGTTATTTAATTTAGGGTGTGGAGAAGCAGGTTATAGAGGTGAACATAGATAGTTTTTGGTGCACTAGGGTTATTTGATTCATTGCATATTACTATTATATAATATGCATTGGTGGGACTTTGATAGGTTGTTTTTTAGAAATTACTATCTTGATGATATTTTTTTCATTAATATACCTTCTTTATTTGGAGGTCAAATAGGTTTCCCATGAAATATTGTTAGTTATTTTATCCCTGTTTTATCACTTTTATAGTTTCTTTAGATATATAGTTTCTCCTCCTACCAGGACCCTTTCTATTTTTACCATGTTCCTTGTTTTTTTGGTCATGAAACTATGATAATAACTTATTCTAGATTTTGGTATGTTCTCGATCTATTGAAACATATTTTTTAGCATTTATAGATTTTGAAATCTTATACACTCTATAGGATTTTATCACCAATCCAGAACTCATGTGATATATATATATAAATCTTCACTCTTTTCTTATTTCATAGGTAAAATATTAATTTATATTTATAACGGTTTTAGTTCTATATTTTTCATGACTTAAAATCACATTTTCAGTTGGATTTTAAAATACTCAGATCTGGTTGTAGGTATAAGACTATTACTTGGGATATCATGATAGAGGTCGTTATTAGGGTATTGTAACATGACTTAATCAAAAAAATAGGGAATTAATTAAATATTTGTCATAAATTTATATTATTCTATGATTATTCAATCAATAATCATAAATACTTATGAATTTTAAAATCCTTTTGTTAGCATGATAGTTTATATTAATAATGTTTTCATGATTTGTTCTTATGGATTATTTAATTATATTCATCTATAGGTTCCTCTAAATCCATGAATATTGAAAACAATTTTATCCAATATACAGTTAGTTTTCCACTTTCTTTGGGCATGTCTGATTTCATTCATGTAAAATTCTACCTACACATATAAGTGTGATTATATTTTATAATATCTTGGATCATTTTGAACATACATTTTGATTTTACCATTAATGTTTCTTTATCTATTTTTCATATTTAATTATAGTTTCTCAATAATGTAATGTATTTTCACTTCGCTTCATGATATAACAATTTATGAAGAAAAGAATTTAAAGATAAATTTGTGAACGCCTCATGTTTAGTAGAAGAATTAACCAAAATATTTAAATTAAATTTTTGTTATCGACCAGTTAATAATTGAGAAAGATATATGAATATGGATTAAATATATGTATATCCATGATGATCCTGCAACCCAGGGGTAGCCTGTGGATACACTCTTCAAGAATGAACCGAGGATTCAAAAATATATGAACATGGATTAAATACATAAAAGAGTCCCAGAATCGGTACGAATTCCCCCCAAAAGGGTGTGATGATCCCAACCTCCCATACTCTCTTACAATGGAGTCCTTAAGTGTTGTTGGCCAAATCATCATGCAACGAGCACCTTCCTTTGGGATGAAGGTTCATTAATTATGGATACTAAGGACATGGGTTGTTTCTTGATCCACGAATAAATTCATTTGATACAACCCAAGGAAATCATATCTTTGGAGGACCGATTTCACAAATACATAACCCCCTATAGTCACCTACTGGGACCATTTGATTATGTCACCTCACTCACAATGAAAAAGAGATAAACCACCCAGTCCCCTAGTGGTCAATACAATTCCCCCTAAAGGATAACGACACACCACCTTGGGGAGAAGAAAACATGGCGACACAAAACTCTCTACAAAGTAGTTGAGTGATGATTCTCATCAGACCATTTTTCCCCCAAAAAAAATGTGTCACCTTAGGTCAAAACAAAAATGGTGAACCTGACGTTAATCCTAAAAAAGGTGGTAGTTTTAACCCACTCAATCCCCCTCACCACATAAAAAGGAAGGGCCTAAGACAAAACATCAAATATGCATATAATCCATATATTCTACATTGATGAGTTTTTTTGTCTGTATATGTCATATATATCTTGCATGTTTTTAGAGAAACATTACGTCCAAATGGAATCCGAATAACTAACATAGACATAGACTTCAGTGATCACCCAGGTGGTCGGGGCCCCGATGAAGAGAAGGACCCCCTCGCCAACCCATCTTCTTAATGTTGGGTATCCAACACAATAGTCAGAGAGTAACACAAAAATAGTACTCTCCCCACCAAGGAGACTGAAATACAAGCCCTCAAATCTGTAATATTTGGCTAGATGCCTCCTCATCTGTATCCATCACCCGCACAAGGAAGTCCCATTGGTTGTCTCAACCCATTTCGGGATACTATCGGTTAGACTCCTCATGTGTTAATCATGTTTTAATGATCACAAATCCTATAAATTTTGTAAATATTGTTAATCCTATCTAATCTATCTAAAATCATGTGTACAGATGATTATTTTCTTTATGCCATAAATAATTATTTTAAACTATTTTGGTTATAATAAAATTATTTTATGAATGATTAAGTTTAATTTATTCTATGAAAATCACTATTTATGATTGTGTATAGATTTTTGGATAAGTCTAAGAAACCATGATCCAGACACCGTGACCATCTAGACACCGTGAATATCCAGACACTGTGACTATCCAAACACTATTACCATCAAGACACCGTGACCATCCAGACACTGTAAACATCTAGACACTATGACCATCCAGACACTGTGACCAGACACCGTGATCCTAACACTGCATATGTTCTATCGGTTCCGATCTCTATACAACAATTCTATATTATTTTTCTCACCACTCAATGTCAAATAAAGTGATACCATTTCAAGGAGACACTGTTTCATGGAGACACCATTTATAGAAATACCGTGACATCGTTTATTATTCTATTTTTTTGTTTTTCAATTTAATTTATAATGGTCATACTATAAGATTTTAAATACACTGACATAATTAATGTTTTGTTCAAGACATATAACGTGACAGTACAAGGTATGAGGTGAAGAATACATACATGAGGTTGGCTACAACACACTAATTCTAAGAATAAAAAGAACAATGTGGCCAGAAGGATGATGTGTTACTATGACGAAAGTAGTGATAACAGAAAAACAAAGTGTGTGCGTGATAACGAAGAAGTATTAGAATTCATGAAACCCTACAAAACTGAAGAACACACGAAGCATATTCTAATCCTAGAGTCGAAAACATGTAATCACTATCAACTCCATGTAGAACAGGATCCAGATCTAGCTGACTTACGATACTATGTTTTTCCATGAGAGGATTCTATTTCCGCATCTACTTCATCCCAGAAGTCAAGAGCTACATAGACTAACACTCATAGCACTCATAACCTTATCTCATCATTTCCGATCTATTGTGTATTATTTTTATCTTTCGAGTAGTGTGTGTGTCTATATAAAAACACACACTATCTCCTTTATAAAACTGACAGATACAAGATATCCTTTCTCTTTCATCTTTTACAGTTATGTATTACCATAGATATGTGTGGAAGAGGTCCTTGTGTGGCCCGTTAGTTCATAACAATGAAGAACTATGGAAGAGGTTGTGTGACCTGGACAGCCTTGTGTACTAATGTTAACCCTGATCCAGGGTGTGGATCAAATTTATTTATATAAACTGCATGGTGGTAGGTGATCACCAAGTGGATTGGATTAGCTATCTACTTGAGACTGAACAAATTGTTATATATCCACTGCATTGTTTATTTTTAGTTTTCTTTGTTTTACTATTTTATTCAAAAATCACTAAATTTATTTTGATAGTTACTCTTGGAATGAATTTATAATTGTTTTTCATTATTATAATAACTTCAAAAGTAATATTAATAATAGATATTAAGATTATTGAGAACTAATCAATATTTTAAGAAGTTATTTAAACAGTCAAACTTTCATAACTGTAAAACCTTGATTAACTGAGCTGTATTTAACTTTTTGGGGAACCTTTTTAAGAATACTGTTTATACTAAAATTTTTATAGATACTCAATTCACCCCCACCCCCCTTGAGTACTCTACTCCGACCAACAATTGGTATCAAAGGGTTGTTTATTAAGACTTGGTTTTTGACCATATTTGTAACGTCCCGGGTCCGGGTGGCATGAAACTGGTGCCCCGAGACCGGTTCGCCACGTGACCTCGAGCGCATTTCCCCAAATTCCAGAGGCTTCTGACTAGCAGCGAGGGCCCAGTTCTGATAGTGGGGAAACTATACCCTCATTCGTCAAAGTGTAGCACATCGGAATTCATATAAGGCATACAACAAACAGAAGAAGTGGTAAAACATACAACAATTGAAATAAACAACTGAAATGGATATAACCAACAGTATATAAAAAATGATGCTACATGTTTCAAGTTTTAATAAAATATCCAGAACATGTTATACCTCAACACAGTGCAAAAAAATCAGAGTACAACAAAGCAAATCAAAACAGCTGGCAGCGGCATCGCGAGCCTAGGCTCGGTCCCATGCCCTCCTACTCCACAACAACATTCAAGTACCTGTATAGGGACTCATTCCCCTATCCACACCTACAAAAACATAATTTTTTTGGTCCGAAAAACATGACCCAAACAGGGTGTGAGAAACATATCTCAGTAGGCACCCACCAAAGGCCCGTGCCCAACCGCGTGTAATCATGCACCAACAGTGTGCAGTAGTAAAATGAAATAAAGTAAGTAGTACTCAAAAGTAACTAACTACCAATTATATTGACATTTTATTATTCATTTAACCATTTAATTTTGTAACATTCTATGCTCAACAGCACCAAACCCTCTGGCCAACTAAAACCTTGCCCTCAGGCTAATATAGTAAAACCACGCCCTCAGGCTTTCCCTTACACTATACAGAATCCATCCCACCGGTATTTCCCTCAGGTGTAACAGAAATTTCCCTCAGGCATTGGAAGTATCACCCTCAAGCACAGGAGTCAAGCCCTCAGGCATGAAAGGTTGCCCTCAGGAAAAATAACTACAGCCCTCAGGCTAAATAGTGCAGTGTCCACAAGCTAATCATGACAATTCCCTCAGGATAAATAGGTAACCAGGCCATTCCCAACATGTAAAAAATTAGTAAACAAGCAATTCCTCTCAAAGAAATTATACAATTGATACTTTAAAGGAATACCCTCGGGATCCTGGCCAAACGGCTAAACAGTGGAATACACCCTCACGGTGGTTCTGGATCCAGGAAATGATCCCAACCAGCTTTTTAATATCATGTTTAAATACCTAATCAATTCTAGGTGTCCAATATAGAAACTTCCTCAGTCACACGACACCCCAACATGAGTTCATGGCACAAAAACGAACAAAACACATGACAATTGGAAAAACAAACACCAAGGCACCTACCTTATACGCCAATGAGTGCTATACATGATCATCGATCCCAAAAATTCCCAAGAATGGCGTAGATCTGAGGTAATAAAAATTTCATTCAACCTCAAAGAACTCTCATTAGGGAAATAATTGGTCCGCAACATGCTAGGAGAAGAGAGGGCGTACCAGCATGGTTCTAATGTGATTGACAGAAGCAATATCAGATTCCCGGTGCTCGATTGGTTGATCCACAAAGATTTGGCCTTCCTCCCGAGCTCCTTCCTCCGGTTCTAAGCCAATACTATGAACAGGGTTGGCTACTGCCCATTTTAAGAGAAAAAACAATGTACACAATGTGTACTTCTGAGTACACGGTGTGTACTCCCTTCATTTAACTGTTCCCCTAGCGGCACCGCCACACTGTTCATCTGCCGACATGATTACACGACATGTAATCTCGAGTACACGGCGTGTACTGTTTGCCTATGGACGACTGTTCCACCGCCTTACTGATTTGGCCTACTGACTGACTACACGGCCTGTAAGGGACCCCTACATGCTGTGTATTTGGTTCCTACACCCTTCATCCCCGGCATGGCCACACGCCCTGTGTACCCATCCCACATGGCCAAAAGCACACGATGTGTGGAAAAAGTACATGGCGTGTACTTCCAAAATTTGGGATTTTCCCCATTTTCCATATTTTCTCAAAAACACATAAGGAAAAGGGAAAAGGCGAATCATGTACCTCAAAACTAAGAACCAGGTTCTTACAAACTTCCCCCCTTATAGCAATTCATCCCCGAATTTCCGTTCCAAGTGTGGTGAAGATAAAGTCGTGAAAAACTCTGGCCACTGAGCACGTACATCGGTCTCCCGCTCCTAGGTTTCATCCTGCACTCAGCCATGCTTCCATAGCACCTGTACGAGAGGAACTGACCGCCCTCGGAGAACCTTTGTGCTCTTATCAACGATATGAATCGGATGCTCCTCAAATGACGCATTCAACTCAAGATCAACCTCCGCAGGATGAATGATGTGAGACAGGTCTGAATGATAGTGGCGCAACTGAGATACATGGAAGACGTCGTGCATGGCCCAGTACCTATGAGGTAACTGCAACCGATACACAACCAGCCCGACTCTCTCGAGAATCTGGAATGGCCCCACACACCTCGTTGAAAGTTTACCCTGTCTCTTGATCCGCATGTGTCCCAGCCTCGGTGAAATATGCAAGAAAACCTGATCCCCGACCACGAACTCCAAAGGTCGTCTGCGGTGATCAACATAAGATTTCTGATGAGACTATGCGGTATCCATCCACTTCCGAATCAACTGGACCTACTGAGAAGTCTCCGACACGAGATGCGGTCCCAGTAAAGCTACCTCACCTACCTCTAACCAGCACAAAGGTGGTCGGTATGGCCTACCATATAAAGCCTCATTTGGTTCCATCTCGATAGTTTCCTAAAAACTGTTATTGTAGGAAAACACGACTAGGGGTATATGTTTCTCCCAAAATAGCCCAAAGTCAAGGACGCAAGCACGTAACATGTCCTCAAGCACCAGAATCGTATACTCTGACTGGCCATCAGTGTAAGGGTGGTATGCTGTGATCAGAAGCACCAGCGTACCTGGTTCCCTTTGAAAAGTCTGCTAGAAACGAGACGTAAAGAGGGAGTACCTATCTGAAACAATAGAATGAGGGACCCCATGATGACGTACGATCTCTCAGATATACAGCCTTTTGATCTCGTCAACACTGAAGGTCTCCTTGATCGACAAAAAGTGAGCTACCTTCGTGAGTCTGTCCACAACAACCCACATGGCATCATTGTCTGTAGGTCACCTCAGAAACCCCATCACGAAATCCATCGCGACATCATCCCATTTCCACTCCGGAATGTGTAACTGTTGTAACAGTCTAGCTGGCCTCTAGTGCTCCGCCTTCACCTGCTGATTGGTGGAACACCTCGTAACAAAACCAGCTACCTCTCTCTTCATACCCGGCCACCATTACTGATGTTTCAAGTCACGGTACATCTTGGTAACCCCAGGATGAACTTCCCAAGCTGAAGCATGAAAATCCCGCATCAGCTGCTCGTGTATATCCCCTGGAACCCATACTCTCCAATGGAAATGAAGAATCTCATCATCGCCTATCGTCTAATCAGGAAGAGGGTCCTCACTTGCCACCGACTCCCGTAGAACTAGGCCTTCTGGATCAGATAGTTGTCTCATCCTCACTCTATCCAGGAGGGTAGAAGTCACAGCTAAAGATGAAAGATTAGTATGCCCCTGACTATTGTGCACCTCCAGATGCCTCTCAGAGAACAAATCCATAAGATGCCAATCACCACTAGCCTCCTGCACTGCCTCTATCTGAGCCTTCCTGCTTAGTGCATCAGCTGCTGCATTACCTTTTCTAGGTTTATAGGCAAGCTCAAAATCGAAGTACTATAGGTATTCAACCCACCTCCTTTCTCTCAAATTCAGGCCACGCTGAGTAAAAATATACTTGAGAATATTTTGGTCGGTGAAAACCACAAAATTCTCTCCCAAGAGATAATGCCTCCAACAGCGCAATGCATGCACAACTACAACCAACTCGAGATCATGCGTTGGGTAATTCCACTCAAGTGGCCTCAACTGCCGAGACCCGTACGCAATGACTCGATCGCCCTGCATCAACACTACTCCCATCCCAATACCTGATGCATCACAGTAAACTATATAGCTCTTCCCCTACTCTGGGAGTATCAGGATCGCTGCTAATGTCAACCTTCCTTTCAGGTCTGGAAAGGCTGTCTCGCAAGATTCTGACCAAACGAACTTCAATACCCTCTTAGTCAAACCCATCAACAGCACTGCTAAGCAGGGGAAGTCCTGTATGAAACGTCTGTAGTAACCATCCATCCCTAAGAAACTCCGTCTCTCAATGAAGTTATTGGGATGCACCCAAGAAACTACAGATCTCACCTTCTTTGGGTCTACTGCCACTCCTTCCTCTGAGATGATGTGACCCAGGAAGTGAATCTGGTTCATCCCAAAGTGGCACTTTGAGAGCTTATCATATAGCCTATGCTCTCTCAGTGTACTCAATACGATCTCAATATGGGTGGAATGTTTGTTTTGAGTGTGAGAGTACACCAATATGTCATCCACAAATACCACACCAAAGGAATAAAGATATGGATGGAACACACGATTCATCAGATCCATGAAAACTGCTGGCACATTCGTGAGTCCGAACGGCATAACCAAGTACTCGTATAGACCATATCTTCTCCAAAAATCTGTAAGTGGTATATCTGATGGTCTCACGCGCAGCTAATGATATCCTGATATCAGGTCAATCTTCAAGAACACTCGTTCTCCACGAAGCTGATAAAACAGATCATAAATCATCGAAAAGGTATATCGGTTCTTAACCGTCAACTGGTTCAGCTTCCGACAATCCACGTAAAGTCTGAGGGCACCGTCTTCCTTCTTAGTGAAAAGGACCAGAAAACCCCAAGGAGAAATAGTGGGTCAGATAAAACCCTTTTCCTATAACTCCTCTAACATCCTCTTAAGCTCCTGCAACTTAGGTGTAGCTATCCTATAAGGAGGAATAGACATCGGTGCTTCTCTTGGCACAAGATCGATAGAGAAATCCACCTCTCGCACCGGAGGTATACCTGAAAAGTTGTTTGGGAAGACATCCCTGAAATGATCAACAACTGGAGGGAAATCTATCTAACAAGTCCCCTGATCATCCAGATATAAGCTCGCCATCTAGGCTGTGACTCCACCTCGCCCATGATGCTTTGGTACAGCTCAACTCACCTGAACATCCCATTCACCCTTGTATAGAAACTCTCCAATCTATGGTGACGTGAAATGCACCCTGTGATGATAGAAGTCTACAAAGGCTTGAAAGGGAACCAACTAGTCCATCCCAGGAATGACGTCCTAATCTATCATCTCTAAGACATAGAGGTCCCAAAGAAAGTGACACCCACCAACCTCAAGGGGGAACTCCTTGCACCGACGCGCACCATCCATTATAGTCCCCAATGGAGTGTCTAGCATCATGATATCAGAAGAAGAAGAAACATAGATCCCAAGGCTCTCCAAAACAGTTACAGATATGAATTTATGTGTAGAACCCGTATCGAAAAGTACTGAAGATAGGACAAAAGCTACTAGAATAGTACCTCTGACTGCAGAAGGTCTGGGATCCTACTCTTGCTAGGCCTATTGCACTGCATATGTCTGCCCAGTGCCGCGGCTCTGTGACACAGCCTGGCTACCCGGAGCTGTCCCACCCTACTACCTCTGAGATCCTGGTGTCTAGATACCATGGCCACGACCACCATCTCTGCTTACACGCCTTGATGTATTCCAGTTCCCTGACTGGTAAGAAGCCATTGGTCCTGCTCCCACATGAGGAGTTTTCACAGAACCCCTCTCACTAGCCATTGCAGGAAATGCCATGAAAAAGCGCTGCAGATGACCCATCTTGTCGAAAGCTCAGCACTCCACTGGGTCTCGTGGACACTACGCTCTCTTATGCCCCTCTCTGAAACACTGGTAGCACCTGATCGGGGCACCTGAAGAAACTGTCCGGATGGTACTGCCACCATGAGAGAAGTCTGTCTATCTCTTCCTCTTGCTAGTAGAAATAGTACCAGTAACTGGTGCCGAACCGGCCTAGCCATACCACTAGATTCCCGCAGGTTCCTCTCTATAATCAGCGCCTGGTTCACAATAGCATGTACTGAAGGCAACCTGAAAACATTCAACAATGCTCAGATGTCATATTGAAGACCATCCCTAAAGCATCTGGCCCTCAACGTCTCATCACCCACCAGTACGGGTGAAAAAAGTTGAATCTCAAGTAAATGACCCGAATAGTCCATCACTGACATAGAACCCTGCTGCATATTCATGTACTCTTGAGCTCTATCTGCTCTTAGCGTCTCTGGAAAGAAGAAGTCATAAAAGACTGTCTGGAAATCCTCCCACGCCATGTCCATGTGATGCTCTGACTTGGTGGTAACATCCCACCACCTCTTGGCAGAATCACGCAGCATATATGTCACGAGATTGACCCTCCACCCTGGAGGGGTCTCAAGATGCTCGAAAATAGCCTGCATCAACCCAAGACAAGACTCTGTAGCCTGCAGTCTGCCATCCCCTGATAATGTAGGCGGATGCTATAGCTGGAAGATATGTGTCAGCTCATCCATAGATGTATTAGCCTGCAGTGCTCCCTAAAAGGTTTGCATGAACCACATGAAGCCTTCTCAGAACTGCGCCTCCACGCCTGTGTCTGGTATAGTAGCTGGCGCTGCATCTGGCTCTGCTAGAGGATCAACTAGTAGCCCATGGGCTACCATTTCTTGAGTATAGTCGCCGTCGCTCTCTTGGAGAATAACACGTGGTCATCTAGGCGACATGACACTACAAGGAAAAAAACACACTTTAGATTCAATATTATTAAGACTGAAAGTGAAGGAACCACAAAGGGAACAAGAGGAAGAAGGAATTTCAAAATTTTCAAAACAAGAGTACACAACGTGTAAAATTACGACACGATGTGTACTTGACTTCCCTTCCCCTACCCGGGTCCTTCGACATGGATAAGCCATATGGATTCCATTAAACAAAACTACACGACATGTAGAATATCTACACAGTGTGTATGGTGTTATTTTCCAACTGCCCGTGTCATTTGTGACACGGACGACTACTCGACATGTCACTACACGACGTGTTACAATTGCACACGGTGTGTACACCACCCAGTTTCCCCACCACACAGCTAAGTCCACACTGTTGTTCCTCAGACGAGACTACGTGGTGTGTCCCATAGTTACACGGCATGTACAAGGAATAGTGACACCGACCTGTGTTGTTAGTTACACGGCCGAGTCCCCAGGTCACACGACACGGCTTTTTCTTCATTGACACGACATGTTATAGAAAAGAGTTCACCGAACTGTGTTGTTAGTGAGACGGTAGGACCCTAGGTCAACACTACACGACGTGTACATTCGGTACACGGCGTGTTTTACCCAAGCCTTCCCTACCCCGTGTCGCCGCCCACACGGTTTATGACACGGGAAGAGACTACATGGTGTGTACTCTGGGTACACGACGTGTACTCAAAAAGTTTATTTTTCTTCCCGAACAGAAGAACTTACACGGTGTGTTTAATGTACTACACGGTGTGTATACTGGGTTTCCAGACAGTATTCCTCAAAAACTCCCTCAAAACCCATAAATTACTGATACCAACACCTAAGTGACAAATTATGACCCGTGGGGGCCCATACTCCCCACGAATCAATGTTTGAAATCCTATCTGTGTTTTAACAAAATAAGCATCCAATGATCCACCAAATTCCGGTCAATGGGGGACCATACTCCTGAAAAACCAAAGTTTGGAATCCATTCTATTAACAAGCTTAAACAACAATACCCTATCACATAGCAGGTATTTATCAAGTAGCTATCACAAAAACATGCTTTTCTAGCACAAAAACTATCATAACAACATGAAAATTCTAATGCACCTACATGGCATGGAACTATCCATGGCTTGTGATTTATAGCATTTTATTATATGATGCATGAGATGGCACACCATCATCTCATCAGGTTGCAACTAAATAGAACCCATAGATAAAATATAAACAGCGCAATACAAGTGTGTCACCCAACGGTGAAATCAAATCAACTGTAAATTGAAAAATCAGTAAAATTGAAACACGAGGTAATTTGGATTTTCCCTGTACACGGGTTTTCTACGCCCGAGAACAACTTATTACCAACTACCGTTCCTTCCTATCCCTAACTAAGGCTCCAAATTGTAAGTCAAATAAAATAACTTCTCGGATACCACTTTGCAACGTCCCGGTTCCGGGTGCCACACAACAGGTGCCCCGAGCCCGGTTCGCCACGTGACCTCAAGCGCATTTCCCCAAACACCAGAGGCTGCCGACTAGAAGTGAGGGCCCAGGTCTGATAGTGGGGAAACTATGCCCTCATTCACCATAGTGTTGCACAACAGAATTTAAATAAGGTATACATCAAATTGCTGAAGTGATAAACCATACAACAATTGAAATAAACAACTGAAATGGATATAACCAACATTTTATAAATAATGATTCTACATGTTTCTTGTTCTATGAAAACAGCCAGAACATGTTATACATCAATATAGTGCAACAAAAAAGCAGAGTATAGAAAAACAAAGCAAAATAGCTGGCAGCGACAACATGAGCCTAGGCTCGGTCCCATGCCCTCCTACTCCAAAACAACAGTCAAGTACCAGTATAGGGACTCTTTCCCCAATCCACAACTGCAGAAATGTAATCTGTTTGGGCTGAAAAACATGACCCAAACAGGGTGTGAGAAACATATCTCAGTAGGCACCCACCAAAGGCCTATGCCCAACTACATGTAAGCATGCAACAACAGTGTGCAATAGTAAAATGCAATAAAGTAAGCAATACTCAAAAGTAACAAACTACCAGTTATATTTCCATTTTATTATTTATTTAACCATTTAATTTAGTAACATTCTATGCTCAACAACACCAAGCTCTCAGGCCAACCAAAACCTTTCCCTCAGGATAATATAGTAAAACCACGCCCTCAGGCTATACAGAGTCCATCCCGCAGGTATTTCCCTCAGGCGTAACAGAAATTGTGCTCAGGTATTGGAATTTTCACCCTTAGGCATAGAAGTCAAGCCCTCAGGCACGAAAGGT
Organism: Viscum album; assembly: GCA_963277665.1. Classification (NCBI taxonomy): domain Eukaryota; kingdom Viridiplantae; phylum Streptophyta; class Magnoliopsida; order Santalales; family Viscaceae; genus Viscum; species Viscum album. Next base: position 672,811,460 of record OY728134.1, on the reverse strand, counting down.
TTCCCTCAGGCGAAATAACTATAGCCCACAGGCTAAATAGTGTAGTGCCCACATGAAAAATCACAACAACTCCCTCATGATAAATAGGTAACTAGGCCATGTCCAACATGTAAACAAGAAATAAACAATCAATTCCTCTCAAGGAAATTCTACAATTACTACTTTAAATGCATACCCTCGGGTATCCTGGCCAAACGACTATACAGTGGAACACACCCCCAGGGTGGTTCCAGATCCAAGAAACAATCCCAACCAGAATTTTTATATCATGTTTAAATACCTAATCAATTCTAGGTGTTCAATATAGCAACAACCTCAGCCACATGACACCCCAACATGGGTTCATTCCATAAAAACGCACAAAACACACTACAGTTGGAAAAAACACCAAGCCACCTACCTTATACGCCAACGAACGCTATACACGATCGTTGATCCCAGAAACGCCCACGAACGGAGTAGATCTGAGGTAAGAAAACTTTCTTTCAACCTCAAATAACTCCCATTTGGGAAATAATTGTTCATCAAAATTCTAGGATAAGGGAGGGCATACCCTCACAGTTCCAACGTGATCGACGGAAGCGAGATCAGATTCTCACTGCTCGATCAGTTGATCCACGAAGATCCGACCTTCCTCCTGAGCTCCTTACTCTGGTTCTAAGCTAATCCTATAAACAGGGTTGGCTACTTCCCATTTTAAGAGAAAAAAACAAAGTACACGGTGTGTACTTCCGAGTACACGACGTGTACTCCCTTCATTTAACGGTTCCCCTGGCAGCACCACGACACTGTTCATCTGCCGACATGAGTACACAACATGTACTCTCGAGTACACAGCGTGTACTGTGGCCTAGCTAGCGACTGCTACACTGCCTTACTGTTTTGGCCTTCCGAATAACTACACAGCGTGTAAGGGACCACTACACGGCATGTATTTGGTTCCTACCCCCTTTATCCCCAGCATGGCCACCCGTGTACCCATCCCAAACGGCCAAAAGTACACGACGTGTGGAAAAAGTAAATGGCGTGTACTTCTAAAATTTGAAATTTTTACCCATTTTCCTTATTTTCTCAAAAAAACTTAAGGAAAAGGGAAAATAAGAAGCTCGTACCTCAAAACTAAGAACTGAGTTCATACATTATTCAACTGTGATTGTAGTTGAACTTTAAAAATCGGTAAATTTCTATCAATTCTAAATTTATTTCTATTTTAAAATATTTCTTTATTATGGATAATATATTGGAAGGTGCTGCAACAAACATACCACAATTCTTTAATGGAACCAATTATGCTCAATGGAAAATCAAAATGAAAATGCATTTAGAAAGTATGAGCTTTGAAATCTGGTATTTAATTATAGATGAATATAATATTCCTACTACTGATAGAATCACCTGGAATGAACCTACCAAAACTGCCTACAATAATAATTCAAAAGCTATGAATGCTTTATACTGTTCCATAGGAGATGAGGAATTTAATAGGATCTCTCCATGTAATACTACCCATGATATTTGGGATACCTTGTCTGTTTCTTATGAAGAAACTTCTAGTGTGAAATAAATGATTCTTAATAATTGTACTATTAAATATTATAACATTAAAAGGAAACTCGATGAGCCTATTTCTGACATGTATCTCAGGTTCAACGAAATTGTCAACACAGGTATTTCTCTTGGAAGAGAAGTCACTACTGAAGAACAAATCATGAAAATTCTTAGATGTCTACCTGACAGATGGAGAGGAACCTATGTCTCTATTATAGAGTCATACGACCTCAGCAAGATATCTTTAAAAGAACTCATTGGAAAACTAATGATGTATGAATTGGAGTTGAAAGTCAACAAGGAAGTGGATGATGAACCCAAAATAAAATCAGTTACATTTAATACCACCACCTCTAAACACAAATAAAAATGGAATGTGAATGTTTCTGTAGAATGTTACAGTAGTGAAAAATAATCACCTCATAGTGATGAAGAGATGGATCAATTAGCCAAATGGTTTATGAAATTTCACCCGAACAAGAAATTTTTCAGAAATCCTAACATTAAGGGAAGATATGACCACAAAGGAAGTTGGAAGAATGATTGGAAGATAAGTGAAAATTCTGATGAGATTATCTTCTATGAATGTAAACGAAAAGGACATATCAAAGCTGACTCTCCCAATCTCAAGTACAAAAAAAATGGGAGAAAAAAAGATAGAAAGTATAAAAAATAAATGAAAGAAACATTTAGTGCTTCTGAGGACAGTTCAAGTGACTCAGAATCTTCACATGATGAACAGGTTAACAAATCCAATATGTGTTTTATGAAAAACACATCTGAGGTAACAATGGAATCTCTTGTAACCAATTCCTATTATTCTAGAGATGAGAGTGACTCTAAAAATATGTCTAACAAAGAAATGTTTCAGTACTGTAATATTCGTGAAGATAAATTCAATGAAATAAAATATAAATACAAGTCTTTAAAGAAACAACATGCTCTTACATCAACTTCTAAAACTGAACGCACTGTAGAAAGGGAGAAAAATGATTAGTTACTCAAATAGAACAATGAACTAAAACCATTTAATGAGCAACTGAAAAATGATCTTGAAATGTTTACTAATTGTAGAGATACCTTGGTACAAATTCTAGGTAAATATATTGAACATAAATATACTTCTGGCATAGGCTATCAACCTGGTAAAATAAATTTGGGATGAACTAATTTTGTTTCTAAGTCTAATACATACAGCTTTACTCCCAGTTCTATAAAACATTTAGCTAGTTCAAGTTATGATACACTCTCTACTCGATTTTTCTAGACCAAATATAGTTTATTTTTCAAATACATTACATGATTCTTATAGGAAATCAATGTGGAAGATATGGGTTTCTAAGGCACTGGTCTCTAATATTACAGGACCCAAACAAATATGGGTACCAAAATATTTTTTATCTGACTATTTTGTAGGAAAGTTGCTTAAAGAGTTCCTGTAAAATCTAATGGTACTTGGATAGTGGGTGTTCAAGACATATGGCAGGATACTATTCATGATTCAATAATTTTATGAAGATTTATGAAGGACATCTCACCTTTTGTGACAATTCCAAAGGAAAAATTATTGTCCTTGGCCAAATCAATAACTCTAACTCAGTTTTTATTTTCAATGTAATATTTGTTGATGGATTTAAATATAATCTACTTAGTATTTCACATCTAGGTGATAATGGATTTCATGTTAAATTTAAAAATGATGCTTGTAATATTTTTAATTATAAAAATGAATTATTATTTTTTTGCACAAAGAAATGAAAATATATATTCTATTAACTTACATTCTTTAGATTCTTAAAATGATTCATGTTTAAGTGTGTTTCAGAAAGAGTATTGTCTTTGGCAGAGAAGACTAGAACTCTGTAACACTCAATCCCTTATAAAGTTAACTAGAAACATATTATCCAAAGACCTCCCCAAACTTGAGTATCCAAATGTTAAAGTGTGTAATCCATGTCAAAAGATAAATCAACAAAAAATTTCCTTCAAACCAAATAAAGAAGTATCAAGTTCTCAACCTCTCAAATTAGTTCGCATGGATTTTTTTTGGACCATCTAGAGTTTCTATCTTAAATAGGAAGAACTATGTTTATGTTCTTGTCGATGAATTTTCTAGATATACATGGACTTTCTTTTTGGATCACAAAAGTGAAGCCTGCTCTTAGTTTACCAAATATTCCAAAACGTTAAAAAATCTTAATAGACATAGAATTAAATCCTTAGGAAGTGATCTTGGCTGTGAGTTTTAAAATCCAGAGTTTGAATCATTTTTCACACAAAATGGATATAGTCATAACTTCTCTACCTCTAGAACACATCAACAGAATGGAGTTGTGGAAATAAGAAATAGAACCCTGAAAGAGATTACTGGAAACATGATTAGTGAATATGGGTTACCTATTTATTTTTGGGATGAAGTTATAAATATATAATGCTACATAGTCAATAGATTGTTGATCAGACCTATCCTTAAAAGAACTCCATATGAGTTGTAGAAAAATAGAAAACCCAGAGTTATCTACTTCAATGTTTTTGGTTGCAAAGTCTATATCCTTAATACCATGGACAATCTTGATAAATTTGTATCCCAAATTTATGAAGGATTATTTTTAGGATATTCAATCTCTAGTAAATCCTATAGAGTGTTTAATAAAATAAATAATTTAGTAGAAGAATCTTTACATGTAAAATTTGATGAAACAGATCCACATGAGCCTAAGACCACTCTAGAGAACTTGGAGGATGAAGTATCAAATCTAGACATTAATTTAAAATATTCTAAAAATCAAGTAAAGGAATCTATGAAAACTTATAGTTCTGGGAATTCATTAGATTCAGGTCACAGTGAACTTGACCCTTTCGAAGAACCTAAAATCACCAGTCCTTATTTTTCTAGAGTTGTTAGAACTCTTAAGAAGAATCCCTTAGATGTTGTAGTGGTAGAATTAGACAAAAGAACTCAAACTAGAGCTTCTATTATAAATCCTAACGAACATCAAGTCTTCTTGTCCCAAATGGAACCTAAAAACATTAATTATTCCCTCAATGATGAATTTTGGGTGATGTCTATGCAATAAAAACTTAATCAGTTTGAAAGGAAAAACGTTTGGAAACTTGTTGACAGACCCAAAAACACATTCACCATAGGCACTAAATGGGTGTTTATAAATACTGTAGATGAAGCTGGTAATAAAGTTAGAAAAAGAACTAGATTGGTTTTACAAGGCTACAGTCAAGAATAAAGAATTGACTATAAATAGACCTTTGCACCAGTAGTTATACATGAAGCCATCATAAGTTTTCTTGCTTATGTTGCACATATAAATTTCAAACTATATCAAATGGATGTCAAAAGTGCATTTCTAAAATGGTATATAATTGAGGATGTCTTTGTTGAGAAACCCCCTAGTTTTACAAACCTTCATTTTCTAAATAATATTTTTAAATTATCATAAGATTTATATAGTTTAAAACAAGCTCTAAGATCTTGGTATGATAGATTTAGTACTTTTCTTATCTCTAAAGGTTTTACAAAAGGAATAGTCGATCCTAAAATTTTTATAAAATGAATTTCAAATGACGATTCAATAGTTCTAATATATGTAGATAACATTATCTTTGGATCCTCAAAAAATTAATTATGTATTGAATTTTCTAAAATGATTCAAAACAAAATTGAAATGAGTTTAATGGGTGAAATCAAATTCTTTTTTGGATTTCAAATCTTTAAAAATAATTATTGTATTATTTTAAATCAAAGAAAATATTCTAGAGACCTTCTAAAATGTTTTGGATTGGATAGCACTAAATGTAGTGACAATCCAATGAGTACTACTTGTAATGTGGATCTTGATGAAGATGGAATATCTGTTGATCAAACTAGTTATAAAGGAATGATTGGAAGATTAATTTACATAACTACTAGTCGACCTCACATTATGTTTAGTGTGTGTATGTGTGCTAATTTTAAAGAATATCCTAAGGAATCTCATTTAAATTTTGTTAAAAGAATTTTCAAATACCTGAAGCATACACCTAATCTAGGACTATTAAATCCCAGATGATAATCATTTGAGTTAATAAGTTATTTTGATGCTGACTTTGGTGGTTGTAAGTTAGATAGAAAAAGCACCTATGGAACATGTCACTTTTTAGGAAAGTCACTAGTATCATGGTGTAGTAAGAAACATAATTCTCTTGCATAATCTACTACAGAAGTTGAATACTTAGCTACTGGCAGTTGTTGTGAAAATATTTTGGGGATTAAACCCACATTACTAGATTATGGATATCAATTCATGCATGCTTTGAGAAATTGTGATAATACAAGTTCTATTAACATCTCAAAAAATAATGTTTCACACTCTGGGACAAAACATATTGATGTAAGACATCAATTTTTAAGAGATCATTATAAAAAAGGTGACATCACTTTGGAATTCATTGGAACTGAATATTATCTTGCTGATATATTCACCAAACTATTAAATTTTGAAAGATTATATTACATCATACATGAATTGGGAATGATAAATCTTAAGTAGTACGTATACTGTTTCAAAGTTTATGGATTCACAAGTCACTGTCTTAAGATTACTGTTTAACTCTAACAGTTCTAATGTTACATGTTTACAGTCTCACAGTTACTATTTCTTGGTTACTGTCTAGCACTTACTGTATCAAACAATATTGTCACATAGTTTAGAAATCACACTATTATGGGCTCACCGTGAATTCTTGTTACAGTCACACCATGGACACTTATTATGGTCTCACGGTGAATGTTGATTATAGTCTCAATGTAAATACACTTTATTGTTTTATTTATACATTATAACCCGTATCATGGTAATTCAATGTTTTATTATTTTTACTTTCCTGTGATTTTGATCCTGTGATGCTTGATATCCTTAAATGATAAAATAAAAGAAGTTTCACTCATTCTTCACTTGAGGTATCTTCTCTCAAATTGTAACCCCTCTTTCAACCCTTATCTCTCTTGAACCTTCAGTGAATGCCCAGGATGAAACACCCATCGTTGTTATCTCCTAAGAAGCACAGTTCAAAGAAGAAGTTGAAAATTATGATGAAGTTAGAACCCAAATGACCTTTGAATCTAAATCTAGTAAACATAGTAGTGGTACCTAAAAAAGAGATATTCCCTAATTGGATTTTTTCAAGTAAGTATTTTTTATTGAAAGTGATAATAGATAAAGGATGGCTAGATTGGTTCACAAAAGAGGATATGCCTCTTTACCTGAAGATGGTTGCAAAGTTTTATCAGTATGTTCAATTATCTTTTTATTCAGAAGATGGCTATTTTTTGCGAAGTTGGATCAATGGTTAGATTTGTACTTTTTCTTCAAGGTTATCAGATGTATGCCTTAGGATACCTCATGAGGGTATTTGTGTGGAATACCAGAGAGGTCCTCCATCTCCAAGTGAGTTCATTTTTTTTGAAGAATCTTTGAGAAGTTTAACTGGAAATGAATATAAGAGGAAGGTCACAACTGCCCAGCTAGATGGTGAAACCTGACTCTTGTTTAAATTTGTTTAGAATTTGATTACCCCCAGAAAAGGTTATTTTTCTGTACTCAAGTATGAGGATTTTTTTTATACATCTCATGAAAAATGGACATAAAATCAACCTGTGAAGTATGCTATAAACCATATGTGTGAGTTGATCAAAGAAACCTATAAGTCAACCTCCCTGTTCTATTCAAGGATTATCTCAACTAGGCTTCATGAAAAGTGATTGGTTAGACCTGATGAAGAATCAATAAAGGACTACAATTTATGACTTTCAGAAGTTACTATAAAGAGAGTGAAAGTCAGTTGGAATCCATGGAGAAAATCATGTGTGGAAGATAATGACAGGGTTTATGAAAATTTTAATATGGTGGAACAACCTTCAAGATCTAAGGATATTTATGATCCTAGTATGGAACCAAATGAGATTGTTTTGTATTCTAATGAGGAATAAGAGGAAGAAGCTCATGTACCTTCAAATGAAATCATTCTTGATGAGGAAGACAATACACCTTCTCCTCAAATATCAATTGAGAAGGAAATGCTTGTTCCTGAAGAAGTTGTTTATCTTGAAGAACAAATTGCTTCCAAAGAATAATCTATTACTAAGGTAAATAAAAAGGATGTTGTAAAATAGAATCTAGAAGAAGATCATTCTATTGTGCAAGAAACCACTCTTGAGGAACACCCATAGGAACAAGTTTTTCCTGATGTTATTCCATCCGTTGAAGAGAGAATGGAGAAAGCCTTTCAGTTGGCTAGAAAGGAAATGGGTGAGGAAATTAGAAATGAAATCATGGAAATAGATAAAGGATCTAAATCTATCAGTATTAAGAAAGATACACCTATTGAGGGGGAGTATACCCCAATATGGAATTTGTTGAAGTACCTAATCCGATTGATCCAAGATTAGTGGATACATGGTATAAATTCCCTAGTTATTTTGATGTGAATGATTCCCAGGAAGTATCAGTTAAAGAAATTGATGGTCTACTATGTATCATTTGAAACTGGAATCTTATTCTAAAGATATCTCTTCAAAATACCCTAAGCGTATCTCTGCTTCTATTCCTGATCCTTCTCAAGAACCTCAAAACCTGGTGAATAAGGATGATCTAAAATATTTTGGAGCTACCATATTGTTTAGAGTTGAAAAACCCATGAATACGCAAATGGATTTTGTAAACAATTTAATTGAGAGAGATGCTTCCCTTTTGTTGGAAAAATTCATATGGTAGATTCATTCCAAGATGCTTCATGAGATTCAAGGAGTCAGAGTCGAGAAAAAACAACTCAGTGATGATGTAAAAATTCTAAGAGGTATTGTTGAAGATATGCAGAGGGTGATAAAATCAAGACCAAAACATGTTTCTTATCCTATTCAGGATATTTTTAGTCAGATCCCATAGTAGGTATCCTCACTATTTCAACCTCATCTCACTTCCTTAGTTTAGAAGGTATCTGAAAGAAGCAAGAAGATTGTTTAAGACATGTGTGAGCTTGTTATTGTTCTTAACAAGTTAACTAATGTGTATAAGGGATATCTCCATAAAGTTATAAATCAACCGATATCCCTTACCTCAGCATTCACTGATTCTCATACTTCTGAAAAATCATCTCAACCTTCTTTAGACAGTGATCTACTTCGAACAGTTGTCAAAGAAGAACTTCAATCTATTCTTAGTGGATTTAACAAGGAATCTCTATCTGAATTTATCAAGAATAATGACAAAATTATTGATTTGGTGAGAATTCATTCCAAGATTGGAAGTGATGCTCAGCATCAAATTTCTAAGAAGGTAAACTTCTACTTCAATCAGATCTTCTCTAATAATGACATGAGAAACCACTTAAATTACCTTTTGGAGAATTAGAGGATTTCTCCTATCACTCAAGATTTCAAAACTCAAGACCAAAAGGTCAAAGATTTCACTCCTTTGTTGGAAATGTTTATGGAGGAGAAGGATGACTTTGAGAAATACATGCAATATCATGGTGATATAATTTCTGATTTCATCAAGCTATTGAGGCCTTATCTTCATTTTTAGAGTACTGAAATTGTCTCTCTTGTAGCTGAACCCCTGAGATCTAGTTTTCCTACCTTATCGTCCTCTACCCTTACCTCCACATTGAAGTCTGTCTCTCAATCTCTGAGTCAGATCAAGCCTGTTATCCTTGATCAATAGTTTTCTATGTATTCCACTACACCTAACTTGGCCCCTTCTATTTTAAATACTCTATTTACCTTCTATGTCCACTGGTTCACTCCCTTCCTCCAATTATACTTCTACTCCTATGGCTTCTTCCTCTAATGCTACTGCCAAGGGAATAGAGAAGACAAGCCAGTGCTGAAGAACAGTGACTACTATATTTTGATAGGGTTGTTTTATATATTCTTGTTATTTACTATTTGTAATTACACTTTTTTATCCATCTAATGCATTGTGAACTTTAATTCTCTATTTCTTATTTACTCCTTTTGATAATCACATAAGAGGGGAGATATGTATTCTATATACACACTAAAAAAGTGGAACATTCACTATAAATAGATATCTCATTCACATGATTTGTGATCATCAAAATGGTAGAGATTGTTGGACTCCTCATGTGTTAATCATGTTTTAATGATCACAAGTCCTATAAATTATTTAAATATTATTAATCATGTTTAATCTATCTATAATCATTTGTACATATTATTAGTTTTTTTTATAAATTAAATAATTATTTTAAATTTCATTGATTAATATAAAATTCTATTATGAATGATTAAGTTTAATTCATTCTATGAATATCACTATTTAAGTATGTGTACAGATATTTGGCTATGTCTGAGAAATCGTGATCCAGACACTATGACCATCTAGACACTATGAACATCTAGACACCATGACCATCCAGAGATGATGACCATCCAGACACCATGACCATCGAGACACCGTGACCATCCATACACCGTGACCAGACACCGTGATCCTAACACCGCATCTATACTACCAGTTCCGATCTCTGAAAAACTATTCCATTTTAATTGTATCACCAGTAAAAGACAAATAATGTGACACCGTTTCAAGGAGACACCATTTAAAGGAGACACTGATTCATAGAGACATCATTTACAGATAGATTATGACACCATTTATTAATCTGTTTTGTGATTTTTCAATTTTATTTCTAACAGTCATATTTGAAGCTTTTAAATACACTGCAATAATTAATGTTTATTTTTAGACATATCACTTGATAGTACGAGGTGAGAGGTGAAGAATACATGAATCCTATTAGTTCCAAAACATAAATTCTAAGAATAAAAAGAACAACGTGGCCAGAAGGAAGATGTGTGACTATGGAGACAGTAGTTATAACAGAAAAACAAAGTGTGTGCTCAATAATGAAGAAGTATGAGATTTCATAAAACCCTACACCGATTAATAACATATGAAGTATATTAGAATCCTAGAGTTGAAAACATTTCTGCACTATTAACTCCACGAATAACGTGAGCCAGATCTAACTGACTTACGATAGTCTTCTTTTCCATGAGAGGATTCAATTTCTGAATCTGCTTCATCCCAAAATTCAAGATCTTAATAGACTATCACTTAGAGAACTTTTAACCTCATCTCATAATTTTTTTTCTATTGTTTATTATTTTTATCTTTCGATCTCTGGGTGTGTCTATATGAAAACACACACTATCTTCTTCATTAAACTGAAGGATACAAGATATCATTTCTCTTACATCTTTTACACTTGAGTATTCCCACATATAAGTGTGGAAGAGGTCCCTGTGTGACCTATTAGTTCATACCCACGAAGAACTTTGGATGAGGTCGTGTGACCTGGATAGTCTTCTCTGTTTTTGTTAACCCTGATCCAGGGTGTGGATCAAGTTTATTTACATAAACTTCTTGGTGGAAGGTGATCCCCAAGTGGAGTGGATTAGGTATCAGATTTAGATTGAACCACTTATTTTATATCCATTGTGTTTTTTATTTTTAGTTTTCTTTATTTTACTATTTAATTCAGAAATCAATAAATTTACTTTGATGTTTAATCTTGGAAAAAAGTTATAATTATTTTTCATTATTAGAATAGCTTCAAAAGTAATTTTAATAGACGATATTAAGATTACTGAGAACTAATCAATTTACTAAGAAGTTATTTTAAAAGTCAAATATTCATAACCGTATAACCTTGAATAACTGGGCCATATATATCTTTATTGGGGAACCTTTTTAAGAATTCCATTCAAACAAATATTTTTATAGATACTCAATTTACCCCCCTCTTGAATACTTTTTTCCGACCAACACTATCCCCAGAATGTGACAACAAGTTCCTCCCATATCTCAGTGAGTGAGATGATGTCAATACTGATGACTTCATCCTAGCTACACAAGGGTCTTACTCATGGGCCCCTACTAGAGAGTGTCTCTTCCAACACTAGACGACCAATTATCCTCACTCTTATGTGATCTCATAATGAGGGAACATTCTGATGTCAAAAGTAAACAGGCCCCTTGGGCCACTCGTTGAGTACTAAAAATATATAGGAAGAAGTAAGTGAAAACCCTGATTGCTAAGGAGGAACTCCACTGTAAAAACATATTAGTATTCAACAGGAAGAAAGATAACTCTGCCCCTTCCACTCAAGCCTACCAAAGAAAAAAGGTATCACAATCTGGGCATGTGCATATTCTTTCCAATGATCGCCGGTCCTGACATGCAAACAGTGAAGTGAATTACAGGATGATGCAAATATCTACCAATACACAATAAATACATCATCCGAATAAGATGAAAACCAGCTATATAAAGGAATAAATACCTACTGATGCGCTTCATACCCACCATATAAATAGGGTGGAAAATAAATATAAACAGAGTCAAATTCTTGCAGATGCATACAAATCCTGTGAGAAAAATATTGTGAAATGTGATCAAATGCCAATTCTTGCTCATGAATATGAAATCAAATAGTCAAATATATTGGAAAACAGAAGATAACTGGTAGAAGACTTGTTCCTTTATCCTAACAAAGGATAATAACCAGTATCCACTGGATACCTATAGTGGACCAGACCAGGCACAAACTACTGCTCTGACATCATAATGGGCATTCATACCTATTACAGCAAATGATGTATCTCATAACATCATGGAAAAGATGGAAGAACAGATATTTATTCCAAACATTATCCTCCATACATGTCAATACATCATTGCATCGACATAAAAAGTGAGTAACCAGGCCCACGACCCAGATTCCTCGAATAGAATGACTTACCCACAAAATGGGTTGGTAACTATAGATTATTTATGCATCCATACTCTAATATTAGAGGGAATACGTTAGTATCCCATTATACATGGACAAACGGATCTGCAAAAAATACTCGGTCCAATTGGGTGACGCTAGTCCACCATGGTGGCTTCTCCAGAGAAGGCATATATCCCTCCCAAAACTCAAGATTTCTGTTAGTGTATCCTGAAGGAATCATAGGAACCAAAAAAACATGTAACCATATATGATTTTCATTACCAACAGAAGATGGCCCCAGTTACCCACTAGAGAGTGCCCAAAAATGAAATGTTTAAAATTAAACTAGAAAATGAAGAGCATATACATGATTCCACTCTGCTAGAAGCTGATGTTCTTGATGCCCTTGATCATAAATCAATATAGGCACAAGATCCTTTCATTATACTACCAAATTATGGAAGTGGTAGTAGGAGTTGCGGAGGCCCTCCTTGCAATGTTTCTACCAGTATCATTGAAGGTCCTCCTCAAAGCGCCCATGGGGGATTACTCTATGGTACAGGAATTATCGATCATGAGTTTGTATCTCCTGATGTGTTTTATGTTAGCCCTCCACTTGACTAGAAGATCAAATAGAAAGTAGCCTTCTCCTTATGTCGTCCTCCCTGATGGTCCTCCCTAGGGTATATTCTGTAGACAATCTTCTCCTTATATCCAGATATTAAGTCATAATGGTAGTCCTCTCCATGATGACAACCATTATGATGGCCCTCCCTACAATGGCAGTGGTTGTGAAGGACCTCCCCATAGAAACATCAAGAAACAAGAAGATCCACCCCTCATTGATGTACATCTTGAAGGCCCTCCCCTGGTTGTACACTACCTAAATTCTCTCTGAAGTCAGATATCAAGTTGTGAATGTATTCCTCACCATCAAAGAAGTCATTGAGAAGTTCCTCCCCTCAGTGACATCAAGTAGAATGAACGTCCTCCCCTCACTGCATCCCACCCTAAAGGTCCTCCCTAGGGTATAAATTTTAGGGAAATTACATGAGTTCATGCATCAAGTTGCAATGGTATCCCTCACCATTATAGCACTGGTTTCAAATGCCCTCCCCACAATCAAGATTCAAACTCGCAAGAAGGTCCTCCCCTTACCGAGGAAAATGTGAGAAAGCCATCTTATACTGAGGTACTCAGAAATATGGAGTCAGACATGTCAGACACCCTATCTATGAAGATTTATATCCTCCATCAACCCTAGGATGGTCCATGGCCACACTAATCTTCCAATCCACCACCGTGTTGTACACATATCAATGAAGCTTCTACCAACCCTGCTACTTGGAACGAAATCATTAAGAAGTAGTCAAGATGGGCACATCAAGTAAAGACGTCCCTAGAAGAAAAACAATAGGATATGTTTGTCGTGAGAATAAAATTAGCTAAGGATGATATACCAGTGATATATTATCCCATGACCACTTCTCACTTAGAAATACTAAGGGAGTTGTCTGAGGAATGCTTGCATATCATTCACATCAATATCTAGTCAAATATTCACCACCTAAAAAAACGTTCTTTCCCTATTATGGGTATGCAGACCATGTCAACATATCAGGATAGCTTCGTCATCTAATTAACATGGAATCCCTCCAATCTACATTGTGGCCACAATCAGAAAGGTCAAAGATAGACCTTTAATTGGCGTACCTCCATGAATTGCACATGTTGTGTTGCTTCATCAGTGAGGCCCCTTCAAGTGTTCATATTGGGGGATGAGGAGAACATGGAGCTCTACACTTCACCCCATGTCCCATAAATTATACCTCATGAAAAATAAAATCCCTTAATATCATTACCCAAAGGTAGAAATCAAATGAAATCCCTACTCAGGAATGGTCAAACTCTCCACAAGAACAATCCTTGAGTAAGTCTCAAAAGCATCCGAACCGAAGAGATCAAGTAACCTAGAAGCTTCTGATCTAAGAATAAGAGAACATCAAGTTGGTTTCCCACCTATGGAAAGCCAACCAACAAGCAGTTCACATGTCCTTGAATGAAAAAAAAAATCCTATGAAAACCCAAAACCATACCAAGATCAAACCCACATGGGAGTGCATAAAATCAAAAAGGTGGTAATAGTGATAGCTACCTCCACAATATGAAAACTGCCTCAACCCATAGGGTTGGGGTAACTTTTAACTAAAAATGCCCCAATAAGACCAATGAATTTGGGCCATAGTGCATCAAGGGAAAAATTGGAGAAATCCCAGCCCACAAGGATAGGGGAATTTTTTACCTCAAATTCCAGCATAGAGGACATTTCTATTCTCCCATCTTGGAAGAATGATGATAAGAGTGGTCACCCGTTAAGTCTCATCTTGTGGTTTATACCTCATGAACGAAGTCATATTACAAGTTCATATTAGGGTTCCCTTTGGGATGATATTCACCAAGAAATTTTATGAATACCATAGAATGAAAGGAGAAAGTCCAATAAAGGGATAGAAATTTTCTCCTACCATTCAACACTGGGCACACCACCCCCAATGCAGTATGCATCAGTGAACATGGTGACCGTTAGCACCATGGATCTCATTAGAAAATATAAAAATGCAGAGGATGAAAGAGAATATGGTTACCACCTAGAGGTGGCCCACACTAAGCCTGATGTTTTGCATAATCTTAATCATAGAGTTTCACTTAATTTGGGACCACCCTTAGAAAACCCATTTCTACCTCCCTCATGAATCCCCAATAAAGATAATAATAAATCCCAGGTCATCTATGACCCACCACCACCTCCCCCAGAGAATGTTTTCCTCATGATCGAGTAATGATTTTCTATGTATGAGGAAGAAATGAAAGAGCTCATGTAAATCAATGTCAAGGTGCATTGGGGAAGCTATCTTATAGGATGTTTTCCTCAAGAGGAATTCCAATAGGTGTTCCAAGAAGAGAATTATCTACCGCATGCACTCATCACGATAAATGAAACTAAGCTCAGATGCCCATCTAATCCAGCACCAGGACCATTAGTATACTTGAATCCAACCAAAAAAGGACATAAAGACTTCCCTATACTAGGGAAGCAGCCATAATATATTTAGGAAAACCCACAATGGATTCCCCGAGTTGGGAATCTACCAAAAGTTTCAGCAGTGCTGACACATCTAGTTTTTCTCCATACTACCCCCATCCATGCTCATTTGCAGCATGATATGCATCATGGGATCATGAATACCATCATGCAATTGATATCCTGAATGGTAGTCATGGAAGGGTAGTTCACTTTGATATAACCAGAATGAAAACCCTACCCTAATTGGGTGAGCAAAGTTCTACCACCGCTAAACTTCAGGAACCCCGTATTATCATTGTTCAATGGTTCAAGAGTTCCAGAATAAAATCTAATTCACTATGAATCTTACTAGGACCCCATGATTTGAAGTCCAGAGCTACAAGAAGTCATGAAAATCGGGTTCTTCATATGAACTCTATAGGGTTCGACCTTCTTAGGGTATACTAGTTTTCCATCTAACTCAATCATAGGTTGGGAGGACTTATGGTGATAGTTTCTCTTCCAGTTCATTTAGACATTGCCTAAGACAATATTCAGTGATATCTTGAACTGTAAGTAGTGAGAGAAAGAAATATTTTCATACTTCATTACCAGATGGAAAAGCCAAACATACTCCCTGAACCGGCCACTCCACCAGGATGAAATTCTTTCAATATTCATCGATAATCTATGTGATGAATTGTGGTCACCAATCATCCCAATGAAGTACACAAGTGGGTTCCAATATTTACATGCTATTTTACAAAGGATATAAGACTACTTTTAGTGGATAAATATCAAGTCTTGAGTAGACCTATCATCCCTAGGAAAAAGAATGAGAAATGTGGAAGTGACTTCAGTCACGCTTAAGCCACCCCCAGCCCCAGCTCTAGTTTTTAGGCCTCCACTAAACCATACAGGACCCACCTGGTAACAAATATCCACCCCCACCCCACCAAGATGAGTGAAGGGGTACCAAAATTAATTAGTTCAGGAATGAATAAATAATGTCCACTAATTTTGAGATCACCAATTCCATGGATACTTTGTTGCCACTATGAATCCCAACTTTCTCCAGCTTCGAGAGCCAAAGAAAGCTAATGAAGTGGGTCTCGATGACTGTCTGAATTATTTTACCTACCACCAGATATTGGGCACACCATCCAAGAGTGCTTAATCTTCAAGGATCTCTTTTAAAAGATGGTGGATTCCAGACAAGTCATGGTAGGTCTTCCACCTGCATAAGTGTATTATGTCTCCACCATAGACCCAAGAGTGTAAGAGGAGTGGAAAACAGTCACCAGAAAAAAGGATAAAATATTTGATAGTTGGATGACTTGGAAAAAAGTAAACCAAGCTCATTGCATCGTCTAGGAATAGTTGAAGCATCCATCCAAGCCCTCAATAGCTCCTGATACAACCCAATCATCATCCTCATCCCCATAACCCTCTGAGGGATGAAAAGGAAGAAAGAAAGAGAAATAATATGTGCCTACACCAAATCTGAAACTAGTATTGAAACTTTTTTACTTCATACTAGCATACATGAATGCATGTACACCACCC
Organism: Viscum album; assembly: GCA_963277665.1. NCBI lineage: Eukaryota > Viridiplantae > Streptophyta > Magnoliopsida > Santalales > Viscaceae > Viscum > Viscum album. Next base: position 672,794,487 of record OY728134.1, on the reverse strand, counting down.
CACAAAACAAGAAAATATTAATCACCCCTCCAAACGGGACAATGGGAACCACCCCACCAAATGGAATCATCAAAAGTATATAGGATGATATAATTTTTTTCATCAAGAACTGATATTTGGATCCAATAATTTCATTCACTTGATTGGCCCCTTCTCTGATAGAGACTATGTCTACAAACATGAATTCCCCGCATCCAACTAGTGATCTGGTGGAAGAGGCCGCAGAGGCTAAGGGTTTCCCAGAAGGTGGGATCGTGGAAGGAGTCAAATTCATGGCCACACCTTAACCCAACCCATTAATGTAGTGGCAAATCACTCATGGATCCTCCAACAGACACAATAATAACTAGTTTTTTTCTCTTCCCCATTCAAAATCAATTTGAGACCAGTAATCTTGATGTATCATTCAAAGGAAGAGAAGATGTCTAATTTCCCAAGGCGTACAAGAAGACCAGTTAGGCAAAACTCAAAAATAAAAATACCACCATCGACTTCTATCAAAGAGGTTGGGCCATCAAAATCTAAAGCTTAGTCCCCTAAAATTCCCATGAAAGGGATAACCCATTTTGGGATGCATCAGTCTTTAGAGAAGAAATGTGATATTCTAAATCATCTATCCTCAGTACCATAAAATCAATCAAACTTGGATGCCTTGAGTCTTTCAAAAAAACCTTAGGGATGTACTCATCGAAGATTCACCAAGTCCCGAGGAATTCAATGATGAAGTAGCAGTTGACAAATTCTATCCAATAGATACCAATTACAAAGAATGCCATGCTATCATCTCCATAAAACATCTGGTTGAGAATTACAACATACAAGGATACTTAAAACCTTTATATGTGTCTATCCAGATAAATGGCATTGATGTATGGAAAATTTTCATCAACAACGGCTCTGGAGTTAACCTCCTCCCACTGTGAACAATTCATCGGTTGGGCTTTGATGAAGATAGTTTGAAACCAGGCACCCAAACACTATTGGGATATGAAAAAAGGGAGTTGAATCCATTGGGATGAATGGAGCTTAAAACTCAGCATAGTGACCTCAGGTCTAATTCAATGTTTCTGGTAGGGCAGCAAAGTATGACCTTCAACTTCTTGTTGGGGAGGCCTTCGAAGCATCAATATGTTTTGATTCCCTCATTATACTACCCGGGAATCAATTGTTGTGATAATGATAAAATGGGACATTGCATGCTGATAAATCCCCATTCAAATCTTGTGAGTTGCATTACATCGATGAAGGGTTCGATGGACCAAAAGAGTAGTAGTCTTCGGCCGATGATGTTAGTTGGATCACTTCCCCAAAAGAATTGGGATTAGATCATGCTGATTCCCTAAAATATCTTGGGGAAGAGCATGTATTACCCATCAACCAGGTTGAGTGTATAAGTTCAATATCAAAGAAAGACTTATCCATCTGCATGATTTGCATTATGGCCGCCAAGTCCAAGGATGCTGAAAAGAACACTAACCCACTTGATAACGATGAGGGAGAAAACAAAAAATGATCCCAACCAATCCTTGGGGCCCCAAAAAGTTCCTGACTCACTCACTAAGACATAAGATGATTTTCTATCACTAAAAGAATCTGAGGAAACTCCTCCACCCCCAATTCCATCCCATTTAGAAAATTCCCCCACAGTAAGCCAGGACAAAAGAAGCTATTTCAGTTTCCAAAAATCAAAGTTGTGATTCCTCCCCCAATGCTGGAGAGTTCCTCTCTAGAATCCTCTCCCCATTAGAAGAGGTAGAAGATGAAAAGAGGAAGAAGATGAAGAATAAGAATAAGAAAATCCCAAAGTTTCCCCTTCTGTATTCGAAGAAGGAATCTCCCCCATGATCGATGAACTTAGGGAGATAAACATGGGAATAGAAGATGAATCACAACCCACTCAGATTAGTGTGGCTATGCCATTTGAGGTGACAAAGGCTTATAAAGAATTCCCAATGAAGAATAGAGATGTTTTTTCTTAGAACTACATAGAAATTCCATGCGTCAATACTGAGGTCGCCACTCATCATTGGGGTCTCCAAAAGACCATCGTTGTTACAAGCATGCTCCAAAAAGGACCCACCTAACCCATGATTAGAAAATAGAGGCTAAAATTGAAAAACCAATCAACGATAACTTCATTAGGTAAATACAATATCCAATCTTAATTTGAAACATAGTCCTTGTCAAAGATAATAATGGAAAGATCAAAGAATGAATTGACATTAAGGACCCCAATCGGTGATTCCCGAAATATGATTTCTCAATCCTGATCATCGAATTACTGATCGATGCGACCACCGGATATGAGGCCCTCTCTTTCATGGATGGATATTATAGACAAAAACAAATTTGAAAGGCCTATGAAGATGAAGAATCCACTACATTCAGGTCCCCCATAGAGTATTTTTCAATATGGTGATACCCAATGGTCTAAAAAATGTTAGTATTACATATCAGTGTGCTATGCATCACATTTTTAAGCCCTTCCTAGGAAAATTTGTCGAGTGCTATATCAAAGACTAGGTGGTTAAATAAAAATAGTGTTCAAACCACCTGATATATCATAAAAATGTCGTCAATAAACTATTAAACCATAGTCTAAAGATGAATCCCTTGATTCTTTCTTTGGGTGTTACCTCTAGGAAATTCCTCAGATTCGTTGTATGCCATTGCAACATCGAGGTTGACCCTCAGAAGACAAAATCCATCTTTGACATGTATCCACCTCACAAACTCAATGAGTTGAGGGTTCTCAGGGGCTCTTGGCCAACATTTGGCACTTCATATCTAACCTTGTAGGTAAGTGTTTCAATTTTATTGTTTGATGATGAAAGGGGTCGCAAACTTGTTGGATAATGATTTTTAAGAAGAATTCTAAAATCATAAAAGGTATCTCCTATGAACACTAGTGATGATGTTTCCAATTGAAGGAAGACCAACCATTTTGTACATAACTGCAATGAAATGGTTGTTAGGAACTTTCCCCATATAGAAGAATGATGACGGCAGTGAGAATACTCTCTATTACCTCAGCCGAACAATGACCAATTCTAGGACTCGATATTCAAGAATCAAAAAGAATTTCTTTTCCAAGATCTTTGATGTTTAGAAACTCAAAAATTACCTACAACACGATGATCACTATCTGGTCTCCCAATGCAACCTATTAAAGTATATCCTCAGCCTTCCTATGCTAATTGGATGTATATCAGGGTGGGAAGTCATCCTACAATAGTTTTGCATATGGTACGTCCCCCAAAAATCCATCAAAGGCCAAGCGTTAACAAATTTCCTAGAAGAGAACCCCTCAAAATAAATATAACCATTGGATATTGAACTTTATGATAAGAATTATTCTCCACCCAAGAAGGCCCCCATGCATGGTAAATATACATTGATGGTGCCTTTAGAAGCCTGACGGAGAAAATGATGGAGGATCACAAGCTAGAAAATTTAGTGATGAGAGATATACTCATATACCCATAAGGCCATATTTCCTTACTCCTTCCTACTTTTAGAGGGGTGTACAAATAATGAAGCAGAATAACAGGCCCTCATTGCTAGCCTAGAGTTAGAACATCATGTAGAGGCCAAACATATAAAGATAAAAGGTGATTTAGAGCTGGTCATCATGCATGTCAATGGTGACTATGACATTAAGAAATATATATTGGTACCTTTGGTGAACAATGTACAAGAGTTGGTGGATGAATTCCCATCAGAACCAATAATAACTTATAAACCCCAGTATAAAAATACTTAAGACGAAGCATTGGACAATGAAACCATAACCCTAGCTGATCCAGACCAGGATTAAATAGTCATCAGAATTTCCCACCGTTAGATGGTCTTTTGATTCATTCAGAATAACATGGATGAAATTGATGAGATTAACCCTATTCATGAGCCTTACAATCATACCACCGGCTGGATGAATCCCATTTCAAATTACATATAGAGGGGGAAACTCCCACTATATAGGGCTTGAAGAGAACAAATCCTGAGGTGGGAAGTCAATTTTATTTCATATGATAGTGCCAACTAAGAAACGTTTCTCTACCAACAAGGCCTTAACAGAGTCCTTCTCAGGGGCATCAATGGAGAAGAGACCCCAACCGTCGTGAAGGAAGATCATGTTGGATCTTTTGGAGAATACTAATCATCCACAAAGCTCTCCCATCAAATTCGAAGGCCTGGATACAACTTTAACAATATGGTAAAATATTGTGCCACATTAACCAAGAAGTTTCATCCATGAAAAGTTCATGAAAATTTCATTACTCAACCCCCAAAAAATACATTACATAGATAATTACTATTGGAAATTTTTCATATGGGGGACAGATGTCATGGGACTATATCCTCCCACCATAGCTAGAAAAGTTATGTTCATTCTTAATGCTACCGACTTCTTCTCCAAAATGTGTTGAATCCAAACCACATAAAGAAGTGGGGGAAATAAGCACTATTATATTTTTGAAAGATAACATCATTAACAGATTTGGATTCACTCCTACAATAATGATGGAAAATGGAACCAAATTATGCTCTGCTGATTTGGACATGTTATACCTGGAATATGTAATCAAAGCCAATTGTTTATCCCACTACCATGAAGTGGCCAAAGGGAAGATATATGCCTTCAAAATGAATTTTTCCACTGTACTCCAAATTCCAATCGCACAAGCCTTCAACAAAAAGGTCTACCTTTGGTCTTTCCTCAAAGGAGAGATGGTTTTGGTCCTCAGAACCCCAATGATACTCAGGAAGAAACCCCCAAAACTTGATCCAAAATGGGAGGGACCATATGTCATACATAAGGACTACTCCAATGGAGCATATTCCATGATATCAATGGATGGATAACGCATTACATCTCTCACCAATGATAAGTTTCTACAGAAATACTTCACATAATAGAGACAAAAAACGTTATAGACACAGGATATAAAACTACATAGAAACACCTTTTTCTTTACTGCAATACATTAAACTGGAAGGAAAAAAACATCCTAGCTACACGATGTAAAACTTCATCGCATCTTCATCGTAATCGGAGGATGTTAAACTACATGGTAGGTACTGTCCATCAACTAAAAATCCTTCTTGTATAATTCAAATTCATCCAAGAAAATATAGAAACTCCCTCCCCCTTTATGTGAATAGGTCAAACCAACATAGGAACGAAATTATAGAACTACGTGTGGATTGATTCCCATTCATCGGTGGGATGCAGAGAGATGCCTCGAACATAAATCTTGGACCAACCATCACATGAAGAATAATTACCCTGTTATATCTTCTATCACCACATATTATGAGGGATATCCTTGTCGCTCCACGTTTCTCACATAGAGTATAACTCACATGATCTTAGGATCATTGCTAAGGGTCCCCTTGCACTAAAAATCTATAGAGGAATATGATAAACCCAACACCCGTAGAGGATGAAACTAAAATTCCCCTACCCCTATGCCCGAGTCAGATCATTAAATTGAGCTAATTGTGTACATAACTACGTATGGATTGAATCATTCCCTTGCAGGAGACATAGTGATTCCCAGATTTTTCATCCTAGACTAGCCACCAATCAAAGGAAAAAATTTCCACTTGTTTCCCTACACATGGACCAGACCTCTATAGGGATCTTTTAGAACTATTATTGATTGATTATCGCCCTTGAAGGATGCATAGTGACATTGGGATCATCTATCCTGGCCCATCCATCAACACCAGATGAAAATTCCCTCTTCCCTCTATATGGAATGCACATATAAAAGGAGGGAATTTTCAGAACTACATATGGATTGATCCCTATCTCAGTGGGATATGTAGTGATTCCCAAATCCCATGTTTTGGGGCCAACCACAAAATTGTTATAATTCACATCAGTTTACCTTTCCCCTTACCTAAAGATGTTAAATTTGATGGATTTTCTAGAATTATGTATGACCCGATTCTTATCATTGTGGATACGTAGTGATACCCGGATCTCATATCTTGTTTCAACCATCATTTAAAATTCCTTCCCATCACTATGAATGAACCAAACCTTTACATGGAGGATATGTCCAGAACTATGTGTGGCTTGATTCCGGCCCTTGTCGGATACTTAGTGAAACCTTAACACAAAACCTTGGTCTAGCCACTAGAAAACAAAAATTCCCATTTTCCCTACGTATGATCCTGATCTATATAGAGGATAACTTGATCTCATAGGCAAATCACTTCCTGAACATTTGTAATGTATCCAAATACACTCCTTCCACACATAAATCTCCATGCTTAAACTAATATTGGATCCCCATAACCCTCCATGGCCCTTAGATGTGGAAGGATAGTGCCTTGCAGACACATTTGTTTGATTATTAACATCATGACCCAATGGCTCTGTATATGTCTCCCATAAATCATCTATCAATCAAAGTAAAATTCGTCATCAGGAGATTCCACTCCTACCTCAGTACGCCAAATGGATCCCAAGCCCCATGACATCCCTCGTTATTCAAGAACCCTCTAAGTCATGGTTTCCATTCTCTTTAATACCCATGTCATAGATATATCATAACATCCTGGCCATATTCAGCTTAGGTCTCTCAAGGATTATACAAAAAAAAAAGATGCCCAATCCATATGCACAATGATTATCCGCCTATAAAAAACAAGATTCTACCGCTTCTTTCTAGTTTTTTCTAGTAATGTTGTACCAAATAAATTACCCAATTTATTTTTAGGCATTCCCCCTTTCCTATTCAATAAATTGTGTCCATAAAAGTCACAATCCCCATAATCCTTGATGCACATCGGAGATGGAAGTCCAGTGTCTTGCAAAAAACTTTGTCTGATTATACACATCATTCCCTAGTGAATATGTATATGCCTCCTATGGAATAGACATCAACCAAGGACTAATTTTTCCCCAGGGGAGTCCATTCCTATTTTTGTACGCCAGAATGAAATTTATTTCCCCTATCACTTCATGGATTTGGAAACCCCCTGGATTACAGTTTACATAATTTTTCCCATTCAAATTCCCAAAGCTGAAAAGAATTAGATGTTAAACTGATGAACCATTTATTCTCTCTTGGTTAGAGTAAAATTATGTCCCATAATAATCTTCAAGTGTCTTGGTTGTGCGACGTTATTCTATATTATTCCCTAGATCTCCCTTACACAAGAAAAACTCATCTAGGAGAAGTATTCCCTTCAAAGCTGATAAAAATTACCCTAATACTTTCATACATTATCCCTTAGATAGTCTACCCACTATGGTCCCCAACAACAAAACAATTCCAAAGTGTTATAAATCTTCCAGACCATTAGAAATGGAAGGCATGTTCCTTATAGACACCTTTGTTTGACTATGCACATCATGCCCCGGTGGTTCTGCATATGTCTCCATCAAAATATCCATCAACCAAAGGAAAATTCATCCTTAGGAGATCCCTTTCCTAACTTTGTTTGCCTAAAATGTATTTCAAGCCCCATATACCAACAAAAATCATGAAATTAGGGTTAAAAAAATCCTTCATTCATGTTTTATAGTTATTAGGACATTCCTAGCAAATGAATCCCAAATTAATTCCCCTATCCCATCAAATTTTGTCAATTCTATTCAACCTAAAACATCAGTAATAAGTTTGTCTAGAAAGACTATAAACTGCCAACAAAAAAAGATGCATTACTCGCCATAGTGAAAGCTTGCAAAGGGAACCTTTGGATGAAATTCGAGTACCAGTTCATTAAACCTATACTATATTTGGCTAAGGAAAAAAATTTTGAGCTGTCAAATATTCAAAAAATGCATAAATCTTGTTCGGTTGAAAACCCGCAATGGGAGGCCTAAGAATAATTAATGTTATAATCGCTAATCCCATACCAAATAGGCTTAGGAAAAAATTACGGAAATAATAAAAAAAATGAACAAAATTTTGTGAGGTTTTCCATATAACCCCAAAAATAGTTGAACTAAACTCACTGAGTCGCGTAGCTCATTCAAAAATTTGAGCATGATTTGATTATTTTAATTTACGAGCTTCATATCACAATTTAAATTAATATATGATTGAAATGGTGTTTATATGGTAAAATTTGGTTGATTGACATTACAGAGAAAAGGAAAAAGAGAATCATTGGAGGGAGAAATAGTTTCATTCTATTCCATAGAGATATCGAGGGCATCCACAACCTAGAGCCTCTCCTGGATGGTGGGAGATGATCATTACAAGAGATGCTCAATGGATTAAAAATGTTGCATTAATAATTGATGTGAATCCTCAATGGCCTGATGAGGTTTTTTTAACATCACAGTCTCAAACTCTGTGCCTTCCCGCAGTGCTTCTACATCCCTCATATCATTGAGTCCAGTATTTTCTCCTTCATCCATATTCCATCACCCCTCCTCAATGGTGACCGTAGTACGGACCTTCTCATTCTTAAGATGCCCCAGCTTCTAGCTTTATTGCACCCTTTCCTAGTCAAGTTGTTACATCAAGTAATCTTACTTTGGGATCTCATTTTGAATCCTCGCAAATGATCTATCTCGATTAGAGGCTTCATCAACGAGGATTCACCTCACAACATAAAGATGAGACACCAACTATGTAGTAGAAAGTCAAGATTAAAGTGTTCCAAACACTTCCTTAGAAGAAACCACTTTTCTCACTATATCATAGATACCATGATAGTCAAATTAGTTGAATTCTAGGAGCACAAACTGGAGGTGTAATTTTAGAAACTTAGAAAACATCTCCGACAAGGGATTCTAGGAGACTAATCTCCAAATATTCTTCCATGCCTTTTTGTGGGTGGTACGAAGGCTGACCAGGACTTCTCACTAAGTCTCAGAGTCACTCACTGAGGAAGAAATATATCCAGGGAGGAATGTCACAAGAGAGGGACTTTATTATGTAGCTACAAAATGACTCGAATCCTCAGTATCCTTTCTTATGATGATTGCAATGGATAAAAAAGAGGGAGTGTTCGCCGAAATTTATAATGCATTTGATATAAATTATGAATTTATAAGAATAATGGGAAAATATCCATGACTCTTCAAATAAAAAAAAGTACGATTGAAAGACTGGAGAACTAACCTCCATATACTGAACCTTTAATTCCACCCACCACCCAAGAAATATCACTTTCTGGAAAATATTGCACCACGTCTTCAATCAATATTCATGTCCTATGGTCTCTCAAGTACAACAATGGCATGAGACCATTCGAAAACAAAAAAACAACTAGGAAAACCCCTATAAAGTTGATCATCAATATTAGGCCTGTAGGGATGATAAATCTGGAAAAGGGTTCTTATCTTGATATTTTGTGGGCTGAGATGACAAATTCTCTCAGAACTGGAGAAAAATGGACAATAGACCGCACCAAGTTTTCATGATCTAGGAAAACGGCCTCCCCTATGGTTGTGACTTCTACAATGGTAGAGTCGTCATGTGAAAGTAGATCATCAACCTCCGATGGGACTCTCTCTACATGGGAAAAGTCTATTTGGTTAGGAATGATTGGTTCCTTATGATTTAAAGTTCCTTCAACTTCTTGGGGGTCTTGGGGATCTTCATGAGATCTATCCCCTACCATAAAGGTTGTGTTGTCTCTCTCCTTGGGAACAGGCTCAATGTGTTCAATCGAGGCTTCAAATTCAAGATGTTCTTCTATTATTGAATTGGAGTTTGTTAGAGAAGAAGTAGGAAAACCAAAAGGGTTGACAATACCCCCGGCCTCCTCAGTTAGTCTTATTACTCTACTTCGTTCAATCACAATTATTGGCGAATCTTCATCTTATATAAAGTAAATAAGAGCTAATATGCTTAAGAAACTGCCATCTGGCTATTGATTGGATCTACATAAAAATATTTACATAATAGTGAGTCAACAACATAAGGATACTCGGTTTGACCACTAGGTGAACAGAAAATCACTCGGGATTTCCTTCCTGATGTTTTTTTATATTTGGGACACCTACTTTGAATTTTTTCCATGGAGACGGTTCCTGAATAAGAGAACCTAAGGGATCTGGAGGAGGAAAATCCTTGAAAGGGTCTGGAATTATTGCTTCCAAATGCTCTTGGGTTTAAGGATATCCTTCTGCAGCAACCCCCACAATCGGTAGGGTATGATCCCCAACTAAAAATCCCTTGGGGGAGTAAACTGGGGAAAGAACCATTTCCCAAGACCCCACAAGATCTTGAAAAGTAAAAACTCGGGGTCAGGTATTTAGAATCTCCACAAAAAGGAAATTAAATATAGGGTTTATAGATATAACAAACTCTCGCTCTATGGTCATTGACCATGGGAGTACTACCATAAATGTTACTTGGTTGAACCTGTAATGCCTATCTTTGGAGGCGTGATGGAACTTCTCCATTTTGTTCAGATAAGTAGCCACCTCATTATGATATTATTTAGCAAAAATACAGGTGGGGGAATGAATCCTCCAAAACTCGGAAGGTCAAAGTGTCCTCATTGAAGTAGTCTCCAAATATCCTCATTAGAAGTGTTTTCCCTCAGTTCATGATAGACCCTCCAAGCATCTAGAAATGTAGCTAGGACTGGGGTGACCAGTGTTAAAAGATTGGAGTGAGGGAGCAGAGAGGGCCTTGTCAGTCATTAATGCTCTCTGTGTGCCCCTGTGGTCTTGTGAACCCCAAGAGAAAAAGACTTATGGGACTTTGAGAATATGTAAGAAGCTTCTCACACTGTAGTCTTAATAGGTGATCCAACAACATCATCATCCTTGTCATCAGTTTCTCATTGAAGAATGGAAAGTACCCAATGCGAGTATTTCCGGAGATTGCTCTGAGAATGGATAAGGGTCTCTATGTCCTCAAGGTAATGACTAACCTTATTAGGATCTTCATTGAAAGAGATCCCATCAGGTGCCAACACATAACCAATTACTATGAAGGAAACATCCCCAATTTGGTGGAACTTTCATAAGGCATGAGGGGACTGGTTTCGAGTAAATTGGCAGCCTCTTAAAATGTCTCGTTGCCTCCAGGCTATTAGAAAATCATCCTTAGCTGGGATGGATGTTTAATTCTCAACAAGAGATTTAATAGCTCGTTCAGACGCCCATGAAGTCACAACTCCATATTTTACAACCTTCCTTGGGGGAGAGCTGGGAGGCATTCTAAGGACTTTTCCAGGATATGAGTGCTCGAAAAAATCCTTTTTTCATGTCCTTCCCCTTGGCCCCGGATACCATGGAAGTTATTATTATTGAATCCCAATCAACTAATTGGACCTCTGGATATGATTTAACCTAGGCCTAAATGTAGATTCAAGTGAGGAAGGGTATGGAATCCCCAGAATCTGAAAGTCTGACCTAGCACTGTGTGTCCTCCCAAGTAAACATCAGTCACATTTGATGTGATATAATAAGATTTTTCTATTCAAGTTCACTATTGAGAGTATTAGGACACAAATTCTAGAAAAAAATAAATTGAAGAATAAATATACAAGTTGCATACCCCGCAAAGATAATCTCATATCCGATGCGGCAACCAAGACGCCTTCTACCAAAGAAAATAGTATCCTCGACTGACAAAGTCGTTAGATGAATTATTCATTATAGTGCTGATATGGTAATAATAAAGATGATATAAAAACATTAATGGAAATTGAGATGATCCATTAATCCTTGATCATTATTTTTAGTGTACTCCTCTTTCTTATCCGGTAAGTCCCAAGACATCAGTATAACCCCATTGGTGGTATGAAGTTACGATGATAGGACTGAATATGGAATGGGCATGGAATTGATAAAGGAATAACCTCCAATGTGAGCTCTTATCCAACCCCAAATGATTTTCAAGGGCCCAATCATCCGGTAAGGTGTCTTCCCTTCACCGATTCGACCCAACAGGAAATAAATCTTGTCCAGCATTGGAATAGCCAAATTGGTACATCTACCAGTGGCCAGCTGAGTGGCCATGATGAATTTTGAGACTATCACACCACCAGAGTCCCATACTAGTGAGATCCATCAACTCAAAAAACATTTCCAAGTTTGTCATCGGTCGAAATAATAGGTCAACATTAGGGACGAGCTCCCATACCCATTCACGAAATTTCACCTTTTTAAAGTTGGGCCAATAGGTTCCCACTCGTCTTCTAGTTTCCTTGGTAAGGATGACTCTTGGTCTAAATGGGTAATTTTCTAGAACATTTTTCCCAACAATGACACCAAACTGCTCACCAAAAGGAATTTCCTACTTGGAACAAGGATCATCTTCCTTCAAAAGTGACATTTCCTAATCAATCAGTTTTATAGCCAAAGGAGGATTCACATCCTCATTATCCTAAGAAGAGGATGGCGGTATGAATTCATCATACATGTCCCTAATAATGGGGACTCATGAAATTAGTGAGATTTACTAAAGGATAATGTCAAAATCCCCATTAGTCAAATGAAAGGTATTGGTGTTTGGGCTCCACCGGCTCTAGAGCTGTGAAATAAGACCTGGGGTTAATGAGTGTATATTTGAGTTACTGATGATATTAATATTTTCATGAATTATTATATAATTTATTTATTTATTTTATATTAAATATTCATAATATGTGTGAAATATTAATGTTTTAATACTAAGTATAATTTTTGAGCATTTTCAGAAGGAGTACAATTGGGTCAGTTTACAATTTTATTTATAACTCTCTTCTTATTGATACAAATTGTGTGGTTATTTTTTGTAGGATTACTCATTTAATATAAAACATTTCATTAGAAGGGATCATGGGACAGTTCTTCCATTTGAAGGCACATATAGACCACACAAGAAGGCCTACAGAATTTGTGAAGAAACTGGACCAGCCAAGAAGATTAAATTGTTGGGCTCAATCAGGAGGTAAAAATCATGTATTCTCCACCAACGTTCTGGTGACAATTTAATGAGCCTGGTATAAAACATTCAAGTACACAATCCAAAGGAAAGGGTCCCAAATGATTCATTTAAACTCAGGCCACCATTCATGCTGGGAATTAAAATCAGTACATTATTCATGACATGTATCCTGATATATTCATCAAATCAAGATGTGATTTTTCAGTATAAAATAGGATATATAGGCAACCGACTTTTTTGAATAAATCATTTGGATTTTAAGGCAACTTACTATTCCAAAATCCATTCACATTTTGTCTATTGAAAAACCATGGATAGAAATGGCCAGTTTAACATTGTTTGTTGAAACTACCATAACATTGGATCCATAAGTCCAAATTCATCCAAATATTTAGAGTAGTCTTCCAACATATTATCTACAAATTTTAATAAATATATATCTCGAGATTAATCTATTTGGATGTCCAAATTTTCAACCCATGTTGAGGAATATATTGGGAATGCAAACAGTCCACTTCCTTAGGCTATAAATACATCCCCCTACTCTCCTTCAAAGGGGTTGTCATTTTAGAGAAAAGGATGATAGGTTGGCATGAAAAAGGCTCTAAAAAATTCTAGGGAGTATCTTCCATACTCATGATTTTTACTTGAGAAACCATTCTTCCTTTCATCCTTTCATTTACTTTTGTGTTGTTCTTCGTTTGTAATCGTGTAAGGGTTTTTGTTTTGTAATTATGATTTAATGAAAATTTATTCTTCAATATATCTTATTATAATACACCTTATGTAGTTTAATATTAATGTTCATAAAATAGTTTAAATCAAGTTAAACCCCATTCCCTTGTTTGGCTTCCTCATTCAATTGAGAGTCTATTTTTAATTCTCATTATCGTTTGTGTGTGTGTTCGACGCACCAAACTTTTTCTTATCGCTTTTTTTCTCTTATTAATTTACCATAATAATCATTATAACTAGATTATAAATCATTTAAATGGCTGAGTAAATCTCTTATTGGGGTGATTTATAATTTGGGGATGTTAAGTGGTTGAGAGCTTATGCTCGATGAGTATTCTTTTAATTAACATTGTGTATGTTGGAATTAACATGTCATGATTAATGACTTGTTTTGTTTAATGAGTCATTTACATGGATTAATGGAACCATAAATACACTAAAATACATAAGATATGATTAAGATTATAACAGTATGTTATGCTAAGGCTTGAATTGAAGCCTTAAACTAGTGACATGGGTGTTAATTTAATACAATACAAAGCAAGGCTCAAGGATATCTCAAGATTAACTACCTATTGATGTAATCAACCCAATATTTATCAATTTTTTAAATAAAACATCATTTATAAATTATTTAATAAGAACTTATAGCAAACCCCCCAATTAGAATACAATAAACTAAAATCAATCTACTATTAAAAAGTATCATCGTCGAGTATTCGACCCGAGTGCTGCTACACACATTAGCAGAGCACCGGAACCTCGACCGGTTGATAGGTGAAAATTGGCCACACTTTCAAATGGAACCATTTCAAGGGATGGATCAATTAAATTGTATTTAGTTTCACATTATTGTAAAAAAACAAATTTTTAAAAAAAAATTGAAAAAAAAACAAAGAAAAACCCAGCTTCTCATAAAAATCATAAAAGAAAAACACACAAAAAAAATCATCATCAAATTTCTTCTAAAATCTGTCAGAATGCCCCGTAGCCTCCCAAAAAATCCCTCATATTTTTTTGACCATAAAATTGAGTGAACACTTCACTAACTTTTGAGGAACATAAGAGATAATCAAATAATTCAATAAGCAGTCCTTGTCCAACCAGTTGAATTAGAAATGTCCAATCCTAGAGAACAAACAATTAAAGAATTTGCTACCCCTAATATAAATTACCATCCTATTGGTGTTCAATATCCAAACATAAATGCTGAATTTTAACTCAAATCAGATTTTATTTATCTTCTTCCTCATTTCAATGGGCTCGTCAGCGAGGATCCGCTTCTCCACCTTAATGAGTTCCATGTGGTGAGCTCTACCATGAAGCGTCAAGGGGTTTCTGAGGAACAAATAAAACACCGAGAATTACCTTTATCCCCAGCTATCACTGCTATGTCATGGCTCTATTACCTTCCTCCGGGTTCCATAACAACATGGAATGACATGATGTTACTCTTCTTAGATAAATTATTTCATACTTCTCGTACTACTTATATCCGAAAGAAAATAAGTGGTATCTTTTAGTTCCTAAGTGAATCACTCCATGAATACTAGAGGATGTTCAATAATCTTATTAATACCTACCCACATCACCAAATCCCTAACCAACTCTTGATCCAATACATATATGAGGGGTTATTGGATATGGAGAGAACTCTCATTGATGTCGCAGGTGGTGGTGCTCTTGTTGATAAAACTCCCATAGTTGCAAGAGATCTCGTAAGTATCATGGATGTGAACACACAACAATTCCATTCTCGAGCACATGATCAAGTAAAACAAGTCCATGATGATCAATCCATAGAGACGAACAAGATGACTGAGTTGATGAGTGAACTTATAGGTCTTGTGCGATAACTAGTTGTGTCATCCAAAGCCCCAAAATCATTTTATTCACAATATATGTTCCCTGGACCTATCAAGAACTGTGAAATCTGTAGCTCCCCATCTCACCCAACTGAAACATGTCCGCAACTTCAAGAGGATCAATCTGATTCATCTAGACCAATGGAGTTCAATGCATCATTTTCTTAGTAGAACCCCAATCCTCAACAATCAGGTCAGTTTGTTAGAAACATCAACCAATCCCATTTTGATCCCTTCTCTTCTACATGTAACCCTAACTTGAGATATGGGAATCCCATTTCTCATCCCCCTCAATACCCTCATCAAAACCCAAACAAATTACAATATGGTCAAAGTGTTGGTAACTTCCAACAACCTTACCCTTTTGTTACTCAACCTCAAAGGATCAATCCTCCTCTTCCTCCACCTGGATTCCAGTATCCTAGTGAGACTTCCCAATTCCCAACCCAATAAAATCACTTTACCAAGAACAAAAATCAAAATAATCCCAATCCTGGACAAGACACTTATTCTACGAAACCATGGGAAAGTGCAGTTGAATACCTTGCCTCATTCACCCATTCTAGCCTTAAAAACATTGAAACCCAAATTGGTTAACTTTCATCCCACCTAAGCCAGAAAAAACAATCAAATTCATCCCAACTTCAAACTCAACCATTACCCAACACCAAGTTCAATGTAAGTTAAATTGCACTTAGATCAGAAAAGAAAATTTTTATGCCTCAAGATAAGTCCTAAAACCCTCCTTTAAATGTTTTCCTATAAAATTAAAAGAAAAAGAAATATGAAAAGAAACCTGAATCCATTCCCTCACCTCCTTCCATTACAATTAGGAACCCAATTCCTTTTCCTCAACCCGTTTCTAAGCCAAAGAAGTCCTTTGAACCCGATCCTAAAATTCTCAACATGATTAGACATATTGAAGTAAACATTCCCCTCTTAGATTGCATTATATAAATTCCTAAGTATTCGAAGTTTCTCAAGGAGTTTTGTACCCATAATAGGAAACTTATGACCTTTGAAAATGTTTCAACCCAAGATTCCATACCCATTAAGTGCAAAGATCCTGAAACCTTTGCGGTTCCATACCAAAATCGAAAGTTCCAACTTTGAGGATACACTCATAGACCTAGGAGCCTAAATTAATGTGATGCCCAAATCCATATTCTCCAACCTTGGTCTAGGTCCCTTACATCCAATGGGTGATGTCCTTCAATTGGCCAATTGAAGCACTACTAGTCATGAGGGTATAATTGAGAATTTCCTTATTCAAGTCAATGATATTATCTTCCCAACTGACTTCTATGTCCTTAACATGGAAAGTGAGACAACTTATTTCCAATCTCCTGAAATGTTAGGAAGACCTTTCATTATGACATCTAAAACCAAAATTGATGTCCATGCTGGAATCTTATCCATGGAATTTGGTGACCAACTCCTCAAGTTTATTATTTTTTAATCTATGTGATACCCATCATAGAATCAATCTATATTCTCTATCCATGATTCTGAAATTATCTCTAAGAGTGTCTTGAATCCCAATCCATCATGTTCTTTCTGTTCTACTAATAGAGGAGTTTGTGAATATTGGACCCTCATTAACCAAGTCATAAATGGAGAAGTTGATGTTGACATTACCAATGCAAACTACATTGATCCAAAGGATCTTGAAAACTATTTGGAATCCCATCTCAACTTTAGACTCTACTACTCCAACTTGGATGGTAATAGGGAAAACAAAAATTCATGTTCATTTTTTGATTCAAAACAGATTATCCAACAATTATCATTTCCTATCCATGATTCTGAAAATTCTGTTATATGTGAGGTGAACACTGAACCAATGTGTTTATATTGCCCCGAGGGGAGTGAAGGTTGTGATATTTTTTAAATAATTAATAATGTGATCACTAGTGATATTTAAATTGACCATTCTTAAGCGAAAAACATTTAAATAAAGGATATTGGAAATTATATTTAGTCTTATGACTCAACCAATCCTCATTACTCTACATCGGTATGTGATGAAATAAATGATTCAAAAACAATTGGGATCTCATACTATGATTTTGTGTTATCTGATCCTTACGTAAATGAACCATCATAATTAAGACATATTCCTGAATTTCTATGCATATAAAACCATCACTTTGTGGATAAAATCATTCTTTTCATTGTATACCAAAGGGAGGATAGTCATATTCTCTTTCCACCTCTATTTAATTGAAAGCACACAATTAAGGAAGGGGATAAATTATCCAATGAACAATCAGGCATCCCAAAGGAGAGGTTTTTCTGGAAGCACTCTGGAGTTGAGAAAATATGGTGGCCACTATCGGACTATGGGTAGTCCACTACAACTATCTAGCTGTAGACAAATAAATGTAGTGCTTCCTAGGAGTAAACCCATGTTTTCTTTTAATTTTATGAAATTTTAATTTATTTTTAGTTTTTCATTAGATGAATAATGATTTTTCTTCTTCAGGTAACATCCCACAATCCTAGAACCAAATTGACTTCCATTGAATCCCCAACTCTTATAGTTGACCCACCACTAGATGGAGATGACCACCCACCAAATCCAAACTAGGGGGAACCTCTTTCCCTTTAAATCCTCTTCTCTCTATCTCTCTCTTTCTTCTTCTTCATCCATCATTATCATTTTTTCTTTTTACCACATTCCTCCACACATTTTTATTTACTCTTTCTCTTTTGTGTGGGTGTGTAATTTAAAAACAAAAAAAATATAAAAAATGAACAAATAAAGAGTCATACATTCTCACCTTCCAATTTTTATATTTTGTCCAACATTTTGGGAAGTCAAAAGACAGGGTTTCATCTCAAAAATTTTGTGGTATAAACATAAATTTGGATAAATAATATTTTGTCAAAACCAACAAATTTTGAATGCACAATTTTTGATTTGTAAAATAATTTTCCTAAACTGTGAGGAACAACATTATCTTTCATTCAAAGTCCACCTATGTCTATCTTTTAAAAATGAGTGTTTTTTTGACCCCCATTTTTGAAACTTGAGTTTGTGGACCTTCGAGTTGAATTTCCTACTTTAGTGTGCATTAATATGATAGAGAAATTTTCTAATGCACATGAGAATCACAATATCCAAGTATCCTCCCATTTACCTTACATAAATCATCTTTTTGAATGCCCCTTAGAGCCTATGAAAAACTTTTATTTGATTTCCACATTAAAATCCCAATACCTTATCCCACCCAATATCAACATGGATTTTCATTGGATAATTTGTTTTCAAATTTACATGTGGGGGTAATGGATTTCATTTTTTGGGTGCCCTTTTATTTATTTCAATGAGTTATCATGTGATCGAGGGAAATCATCCATTTTAGTGCGGGGGAGAGGTTTTCCTATAGTGCGGTTTGGGAATGTATATATGATTTTGAAATATTGTTCAAATTTTAAGGAAAAGTGTTCAAAAAAAATTAAAAAATGAAAAAAAAATCAGAAAAATTTGGTTGTGTCTTGGGTAGGTAAAAAATCACTATTTCTCAGCATTTTATCTTGTTATAACTATTAAAATTAGTGTCGTGAGGATATCAATCATGGGTTGGGATATGAGTGTGATATCTGTTTCAAGTTCAACTTTCTAAAAAAAGGAAAAAACGAAATGAAAGAACACTTGGCATTATATTCTTATGTCATTGGGAGAAGTTTTGTGTTTTGTAAATATTATATCTTCTAATTACCATATTATTTCATTCCACTTTTGTGTATTATTTCACATTTTCATTCCAGCATAAATATGTGTTTCCATTTCCTTTCATGTCTCATTTCAAAAAAAAGTGTGTTTCTTTTTCCATGTTGTTGTTTTACCCCTCTTCATCTCTCTTCTGGACATTATATTCCTACCATACCATAGCCACATAAAAACCCCTTAAAAAGACCTCTTGATTATTTTTTTCACTTTGTATAGGGAGTGGATGCTGAGAGCTCATTCAAACTCTAAGATTTTCACTTTTGGTTAGGGAATGAGTGAATCTACATAACATAATTTTATCAACTTGAGAGGAGTAGGTTTTGTGTGCCACCATTTTCCATTTCTAAATTTGAGAATCAAAAAATGAATTGTTTTTGGAACATTGTATCTATAAAAACTTATGGTGGAATTCAATAAGGATGAGAGATATTGTCCAAACCTTCCTGATTGGGGAAAACAAAATTATAATATTTGATGGTGAGTGAAAATGATTTTTGTCAAGTTTTTATATTTGTTGTACATGAGGACATGCAAAGGACTAAGTGTGGGGGAGTTGATGTTAATAATATTTTCATGTCTTATTATATACTCCCTTTACTGATTTTATATTAAATGTGCATATTTTTTTTGAAATATTAATGTTTTAATACAAAGTATAAATTTTGAGCATTTTTATAAGTAGTCCAATTGAGTTAGTTTACTATTTTATTTATATCTCTTCCTGTATTGATCTAAATTGTGTGGATATTATTTCTTAGTATTCCTAATTAAATATATAACATTTCATTAGAAGTGATCATGGGAAATTATTCTATTTGAAGTCGCATATAGACCACACAAGAAGGCCTACAGAATCTGTGAAGAAACTGAACCAACCATGAAGATTTAATTACTAGGCTTAATAAGGAAGTTCAAATTCCTTTATTCCCCTCCAATGTTTGGGGGACAATGTAAGGAGTCTTGGATAAAAATTTCAAGTCCCAAATCTAAAGACAAGGGGTCAAAATTATTTATTGAAACACAACCCACCATTCTTGCCTAGAATTAAAATCAGTACAATATTCATGACATGTCTCTAGATATATTCTACAAATAAAGATGAGATTTTTTAATATGAAATCAGAGATATAGTAATCTGACTTTTTTGATGAAAGAATTTAGATTTGAAGTCATATTACTATTCCAAAATCTATTCACATTTTAGCCATCAAAAAAGAATGAATAGAAATGGAATGTTTAACATTGTTTATTGAAACTGCCATAACTTTGGATCCATAAGTCCAAATTCCTCCAATGTTTTAGAGTAGTCATCCAAAAAAATTTTCTAAAACTTTTATGAAAAGATATATCTCAAGATTCGGCTATCTGGATGTCCAAATTATCGACCCAAATGGAGACACAAATTGGGAATGCAAACAATCCACTTCTTTGGGATATAAATACATCCCCCTTCTCTACTTCAAAGGGGTTGGCATTTCAGATCATTGGATGATAGGTTGGCATGACCAAAGGTCTGACAAAGGCTTGGGAGGATCTTCCACACTCATGTATTTACTTGAGAAACCATTCCACGTTGCTTCCATTCAGTTAATTTTGTTTTGTTCTTCATTTGTAATCGTGTAAGTGTTTGTGTTTTGTAATTATGTTTTAATGAATTTTTCTTCTTAAATGTCATTTATTATAATCCACCTTTGGTTATTTAATTTTAATGTTTATAAATTATTTTAAATCAAGTTAAATCCCATTCCTTTTTTTCTTTCTCATTCAATCGAAAGTCTATTTTTAATTCTCATTATCGTTTGTGTGTGTGTTTGGTGCACCACTCTTTTTCTTATCCCTTTATTTTTTTCTCTTATTAATTTATCATCTTAATAATTATAACCATATTATTAATCATTTCAATGGATTAGTAAATCTCTCATTATAGTGATTTATAATTTAGGGATATTAAGCGATTGAGAGCTTATGCTAGACGAGTATTCTTTGAATTAACATTGTGTATGTTGGATTTAACATGTCGTGGATTAATGAAATGATTTGTTAAACAAGTGTTTTCCATGGATTATTGGAACCATAAATACGCTACCATAAACAAGATATGATTATTATTAGAACCTTAAGTAATGTTAAGGCTTGTATTAAAGACATAGACAAGAGAATTCCAATCAACGTCACCTTGTGACATGGGTGTTAATATAATGAAATACAAAGAAAGGCTCAAGGATATCACAAGATTAACTACGTATTGATGAAATCATCTCAATCATTATCAATTTTTTAAATCATACATCATCTATAAAATAGTTCATAATCATTACAAACAAACCCCCTAATTATAATACAATCAACTAAAAATAATCGACTAACAAAAAGTAACATCACCGAGGATTCAACTCGAGTGCTGCTATACACATTAGTAGGGATCCAAAACCTTGACCAATCAATATGCGACAATTGGACACACTTTCAGATACCTAGATATCCTCGTATAGTACCACATCCTACAACTTAGTATAAAAATATTAATAGCACTAGAGGACCCAAAAATGCTACCCCCATTCTAAACTAAAAGAGACTCCTGAGTGAAGGACCTACATGGATGACCAGCTGTGTTTTTTTTCATGGTAGCCTTCTACGTAATCATTAGATAACAATGGGAAATATTTTTTTGACTTTTGTTGAACCTTCCCTAATGTTTTAGGTCTATAGATCAGCAGTGAACCAGCAATGATGTCTCTTTGGAGTTATCATCCTCTGGAAGAGATTAGGGCCTTTGGGATGGAGGTATTAGTTATCTAGGTCGTAGGTTGATCAGCCAGATTTTGTGCTAATATCAAAGTGATGGAAAGTAGACCAAACCAACAAGTTGGAAGCCTCTCTCAATCCAGATACTCCATATGAATCACTGTAAGAATATTTTCCATAGATTTATGTAGTAGAGAAAGTAGACTTTTTTCATCAACTGAGCCCAACCGTTTCTTCAATCTTTCATCAACAATAGAAAGAGGAGAATTAGAGGCAGACTTAGTAGGAACAACATCATCAATAACAGTTTGTGGAAGATCCATTGTAGTCTACACAAAATTATTCAAAAGGCCATAAAAAAGTCCTTCCAATGAGAAAATTGTTGGATAAGAGCCATAAAATTACTAATGGACTAAAAAACGAGGTTCCACATGGGGTGCCATGTACTAATCCTAGAAATAGTACACATAATCCATTTATTTCACACTACATTGGTACACAGAAGCCATTTCCCATGTAAAAACTTGGTATGTGAAAGTCCCATGAGGCACTGGCCTAAGGAGAAATGGCCATAAAACTAGGTGGTTCATGGAAAAAAGAAATAACTAACCAAGACATTGAATTGAAGATGTTCGAAGTTTGACGATTGAAATTTTAAGTTCAGTTTAACAATGATTAAAGGTAATTTCACTGGTTTAATGTTTGGTGTGGCGAGTAGGAAAATGGCGTAGCATTATCCTCTAAAGAGGTCCAAAATTATTTTTTAAATTCCATGGTGGAGTTCATGAACCAAAAATTCAGTTTGTGGGAAGAAGTAATTGTGAAGTGTTTGGTTTACGAAGCCTAAAAATAGGTTTGTGAATACATATTTCACAAAGGATTTAGAATGAAAAATAAAAGGAAAAAAATGAGAGGTTGAGATTACTTTTCACGATGTGAAATGGTAAAAAAATGACCTTGTCCACTATAAATAGGCATGACCCCCAAACTATACCTACCTATTCTACCACAAAACTCTTCAGTTCAGGAACGATTCTACATCAGAATAACCTCCTCTTCATTCCAATTAGACCCAATTCCAATGGGGGGAATTTTTAGGGTCATGAAAACAATTCAAAGAGATTTACATACTCCCACAATCACTTTACATAGGTAATATAACATTCCTACATGTCCAAGAAGGAAAATAGGTGCAAATTGAATTTCTAATTTGAGTAGAAACTTGAATAAATCAAACTTTTTTTGAGTTTTCAGTGTACCACGTACAGTCTCTGGGAATGTTTTTCAGGGAAAATGAATAGTGAACCATTGGTATATAGAAGGACCCATGAGGCACTAGCCCACAGGGCGATGGCCAAAAATCCCAGGATGCTATGAACCATGTCGTTGGCGTAATCGAGCACAAAATTTCCATCGGCATACCATCCCGTGAACCAAGTTGTTCACAAATGAAGCAAGATAGTAGGGTTCCATGAACCACCACTCGCGAAACACATCCCTCGGAAACCCCGGTTGATTGAGTCTTATGTGGGTTGAAATATATATTCATGGGCTTCCGAAAATGGTGCCTCATTCCCACATATATGATTCCCCCTGTGATCTATAAAAGGATCACAAGAGGGATTAGAGAGTTGATGGGTGGAAGATAACACGACAGAGAACCTGGAGGCTACAAGAATGAATTCAGATATAGAGAAAATTTTGACTTCAGTTTCGAATCATTGATGAAGTGTGAACTGTGAATCACTTTTCCATTAGTATAACCAACCACGAACCATAAAAAATGAACTTAATAATAATTGGTGAACCTCGAAACTAATTGAAGCCATCATGAACCATAAATCCATCACCGATTAATTCCCCTTGAACCACAAGCTCCTGGATTCTTCTTCAATTCGGCACTCCACATAGTGCATCACTATACTGATAAAAACATACACCATGTACTACATCAGTACACAGATGGAACCCAGAGCGACGTGGAAAACCACATCTAGGACCACGTACCACTTTGGAATATGGTGGTCCATACCCACATTCGTGTACATATTCGATACATAGAAGACCCATATACCCTTATAACATTATGCTATGTGGGGATACCCACATCCCACATAGGAAAATAGTATACAGAATGGGGTGTCTTAGGGTGTTCTTCCCTAAAGCTCAAATCATTCCCCTCCATCACTTTCTAGCTCTCTATATCTCCCCCATAAATCGGTCCACTGACTTCAGGCCAAATCCTTCACCAAAGCTATTGGACCCATATAATCATATCATTAGGTGCACTAACACACCTTTTAGAAAATACATACCTATGGTAAGTGGAGTGGTGAAGGTTGTTCCCATAAATATTTGGACCCCCATAATGTCTCTTAGTCTACATCCCCATGGGAATCCCAAGGAACAACTTTGGGATGCCAACGTGAACCTCCTCATTTAGGTTCATGGGTAACCACTGGCCTTTCCCTTCAATGAGTGCCAGTGAGAATCAAAAAGGACACTCATTCCTTCCTCGTTGACTAGGGATGATTCTCCTCCCCTTTAACAAAATTCTAAAGGGAACTCATCTTGAGGTAATCCCATAGACTTTTATGAGAGGTGTAATTCTTTACCCACTTCACCTCAACTTGGTAGGTTTCTGGGTAGATCACTAATATTTGACTATCCTATGTATCAACATGAGTGAGGGATGAATAATCAAAGACCATCTCTCTCTCTATGAAATTTAGTACCATCTACCAGAAGATGATATAATAAATGTGATCTTTAGATCCACTACCTCCTCTTGTTTCTTGTACTGAGCACAACTCATGTGGTATTAGAAGTTTGTGGTGATCATGACATCCACATAGACCCAAAATGTGGGCATCCTCTTAGGTTTAAAACCCAACCAATCTTTTAAATCATTCTATGTTGAGAACCTCTTCATAGTTCTAGAAAAATTGGCAGTTTTCAGGCATAAAACTCACCTCATGAACTAAACAAACTCTGATTCCAAACTGAACTGGGATACATAAGAATCATTTATTTAGGCCCAAGATCCATATCATCTCATCCATGTAATGAGATATCATTCCCCCTTCGGGTGGGTAGATTTCATGCATAATACCCACCCCCACACGATCTATGATAACTCTGATTCCTTTTCCAACCAGGAAACATAGGATTCCTTCTTGAAGGCCCAAGCTCAAAGGGGTGCCCTCCCAAAAGGTTCACCCAATTATGCCCCCGAAAAATGGGCCTCATCCCAGGTGTAATCCCCAAGCAAAATGAACTTTGTGAACTCTGATTCCCACCATAATTGGGATACATAGGATGCATGTCCAAGGACCAAAATCAAGGGACATTCTCATCATAAGTCAGTACTAATAAAATGTTCCTCCAAATTCAATAAGGCTTCCTCCGAGTTTTAAGTCATGATAACCGAACTAAATGGCCAAAAATTCCTATCCCAATGATATATATGAAGACCTTATTATGGGTCCAACCCCATCATTAACCCACCTTCCATCTCTTATAGATGAAGATAAACTCCAAAGAACCTCATTGCGTGGATTAAGTTATCATTGCCTCTATAGAATCATATTCATGTGTATCCATGATGATCCTGCTACCTAGGGGTTAGCCTATGGATACAATATTCAAGAATGAACCACGGATTCACAAACTTATAAAAATGGCATAAATTTATAAGATAGTCCCAAAATTGGAAATAATTTCCCCCAAAAATGGTGTGATGAGACTGACCTACCATTTTCTTCACCAATGGAGTCCTTAAGTGTCATTGGAAAAATCATCATCCAATGAGTGCCTCCCTTTGGAAAGATGGTCCATGAATCATGGATACTAGGTCAGTTGGGTGTTTTTGTATCCATAAATAAACCCGTTGGAGACCATATGAGGAAATTATATCCTTGGAGGGCTGAGTGTAAAAATACGTAACCCCCTACAATCTCTAGCTGGGACCATTTGAATGTGGCACTTCCTTCATAATGAAAAAGGGATAAACTGCCCAGTCCCTGTGGGGTCAACCCAGTTCCTACTAAAGGATAATGGCATGAAACCCTGAGTCAAAGAAAAATTTGAGTCATGAAACTATCTAAAAAATAGATTATTGATGATTCTCATCGGACCGTTTTGTTTTCCCCAAAATAAAAATGTGTCAACTCTGGTCGAAATAGAGGCATAACATGGGTTTGGTTGTGTGATTTTGTTTTTGGAATGATAGGAATTATTTCATGAGGTACACATATGATAGGTGGATTAACCATATTCTTATTAATACATGATCATTGATAATTTTTTATCACTAATACAGGATGTTTTGGTATCAATGGACTTTTGTGGGTTTATATATGATGCATTATCTTTTGGAAACCAGGTGTGATGTAGGAATTTTGGGCATCAACCATGATGTGGGACATTATTGGATTCATATGTGATGTAAATGTAAAATGATAATTGAATGAGATGGGGGATTTTTGGAATTTAATGGTTGGAAAGTATGTGTCTTAGGGAGTGGAAGGTATGTAACCATTGCGATGTTGGGAAACGGGCCAAAAAGTGGTTGGGTAGGTGATTCCTAAGGCGGGGAGTTCCATAAAAGGAATACAACTATTGAGTATATGGGGTAGTATGGGATGTTTTGAATTATATAGATATATTTGGAAAAAGTTCATCAAGAGGTAAAGAGGAAAGAGAGATTCTAGGTATGAGTAAGAGCTCAGGTCAGCGTGTGGATAAATAGCTAAGGGATGAACTATTACTAGGTTGATATGTTCTAAGATCTCAGATATTTTAGGATAAAAGGATTTGATTAAGGAGGGTTAACACCCATGTAATTTAATTGTTTTTATGTTTCGTGTGGGTAAGGTGTGACCTGGGGAAGGTTCTAGGTGAATCGGGCTTCTTAGAGGCTCAAAAGGTTGTAACATGTAGCATTTCATGTTGAGAACTTGTGGTTCATGACATGAACTTCTAGGGTAGGGGAAATCCCCTCTTACTATGGTTTTCCTATTGTGAACTTATATTTCATACAATGAATCATACTATCTAGTGAAAAAATAATAAAAATAGAGAAAATAAGAAGTGGCGGTGAAAGTGCCATTTGGATGGGCGAGCAGTGGGTGCACCTCCTTCCTCAACTTAGGGTTCATTGGAGGTTTATCCATTATCTATCAATATATTTTGGTTCCATTAATCAAAAGAGGTTTCCTAGGGTATGTTTAACACTCCATATTCAATTTTCTTTGATTTCTTTATCTCTCTCTTTATGTATTGCGGTGTTTATGGTGTTTTTCCTATTTTCTTGTTTTATATGTTGTTTTCTAATTTCTGTGGTCTAAATACAAATACGAGGTTAGTATTTGATGATAATACATATAAAAGTATATTTTATGTGGTTAATAGATTTTCCCTGATTTTTCATGTGTTATGTGACATGTCATAAATTAACATGATTGGGGTGGTCCAGGTGTGACCGATTTTATATTGCCTTTATTTTCTATTCTTCTTGGGTGGTGCTGAAGGGTATCCATGTGTGTGATAATATTTGATCCAGGTATGTCATAAAAAGTGTTAAATGGGGTTTCATGATTGGTTTTGAAGGTTGTTGCTTATTATTTATTTTATTAAACCAAGCCTAGAGCTATTATGGTTCCATGGGAATGTGATGGGCATGGCTTCTGACACCTTGAGTGATGTTTATCATCAATATTTGGGATATGTGGTTCATAGGTGGTAATAAGGGTTCATTAGAGTTGTGGCCTAGTGTTTTTGGTGATGAACACTTACCATGGTTGTTTGATAGCACCACCAGGGTCATTTTCAAACATGATAAGTGCCAAGTGAGGTGGTTCTCACCACTCAATTTGAGTAGAGGCCTCTGTAGATATAGAGGCTTAAGGGATGGTAATGAACATCAATTCAGAGTACGATCTAATCATAAAAGTCCATTATTGATTGTGTGTGAGACCATATTATTAGGGATGCGGTTATCTATTATGTTGTTTTTTATGGGAATAAACTATGAAATGAAAGGTATCGACTTGCCTTGGGATGTTGGACTTCCATACTGAGGGTGATTTAATAAGTGGAAGTCCAATGGAGTTATGATATGATTATGGGTGTGCTGATGAAATGTTTGATTAACCTAATGGGTTTTTATGGATATACAGTTAGGTAATGACATGCTTTGTATGTGTTAATGTTTGGAATGTGATGTAGTGTGGTATGGAAATGGATGGAAGACTGAGGGTTCATCTTGTATGATAGATAGTGGATACATCATTCCACTCCAGCATTGGATGAAGTAGTAAATTCTCCCTTATGAATGATTTGAACAAGTGAGGTGGGTTATGTGATGTGGGATTAGTTATTGTTTATTTATGATTTTCCAATACTAATATATGAATAGATGTATGTTGGGAACAT
The DNA here is from genome assembly GCA_963277665.1 of Viscum album. Taxonomy (NCBI): domain Eukaryota; kingdom Viridiplantae; phylum Streptophyta; class Magnoliopsida; order Santalales; family Viscaceae; genus Viscum; species Viscum album. The sequence continues at coordinate 672,766,108 of OY728134.1, read as the reverse complement.
ATTGGTAGTGGCCTGCTAAGTTTGACTCACACCCTACATGGGTCCCTCAAAACATATGTGGACTCTATAGATTTGAGTGCAAGAATGGGATTAGGCTCGTCGTCTAGACCTTAGTGACCTGTTATTTTTCGAGGTCACATGGGATGGAATGATTTTTTTTTGGAAGATAGACCAGGTGGTTCCCCAAAGGAATCCTAGAGTAATTTTTGGGTTTCACCAAGAATGGTGCGACCATGGATTGAAACCCATGGCCTCAAAAATTCAATAAAATTAAGTAAGTATACAAATAGATGATTAAATTACATGATAATAATAGTGACACACATATCACCAACAAACAAAAATATAAGAACTTACACAATGAACTTTTTCAGTGTCTACCACCCCTTCTTTGAGAGATTCCTTGACCTCTTGGATTCCTATATATCATGCATTATTTTGGAACTATCCATGTTTCAAACTGATCATCCATGTCAGATGAGTCATCCTTTTCACTATGAGAGTTAGCATCTTGACCTCCATTTATATCATTTCTTGGTAATAAATCATGACGTTCTTCAACATCATTAATCATGTTTTATTCTATGGAATTGACCTGGTGATGCTCTCATTAATAAGAGAAAAATACATAGAAAATTCTTGAATGATTGAAATAGTGATAGGAAAGGACTCCCCACTAGAGTCCACCAGGAGGTTCTCATTTACAACTTCTATATTCACCAGAGAAGGATAAGCAGTATAGTTAGTGCATATTCCAATATCTGAGAAACCTTTTGTTTGATCTAATTTTTTTTTTCTAAATACTACTTTTGAGGACCTAAAGATAGAGTGCATCAAAATAAAAGTTATTAATGGATTCCAACAGAGAAAAGAAATTGTGTTCTTCTCCATCCTAATAATGAACTCCCACTTTTTTAGGCCTAGAATCAAAGACATTGAATTCAATGGTAGAAGGTAGGATAACATTCTCTATACGATTTGACTACAAAGTATTGTGGTCATGGGAAAATTTGTACCTTAATATATCCTTCAAATTTGACAATGTATCCCTTATAGCAGAAGAGGATTCCTCAAGTCTCACTTTGATAGGCCTTGTAGGAGGAGACTCTCCACTACCACAACTCACTATAAGAGTTGCAATCTGCCTAAGGGTAGAGCTTCCAGATAGAAGGATTCAATGCCCATAGTAGACTCAAATATCACATTAATAAGACATATAAAATGATACTCTCCACTACCACATCTACATGGGTTATCTAGAGTAGAATAAATTAGGGAAGGTTGTAGAACCTCCAGATAGGATGATTCAGTGCCCATAGTAGCTCATGGGATCATCTTTTTAGTGGAGATCTGGGGATTTTCAACACCATCCTAACATCAGGATTTATATCATTCACCTATAATTTCAACTGAGCATGATATAAAATATTTTATTAAGTATATCATTTAAATTAATAACCAAAATCAAGTCAACTAGGTCATCATCAAGTGATTCATCAAGATAACTCTCTTCCTACATGCCATTAGCATAGTGAACCTATCCCAGATCATCAACTAGATCGAGAAAAAGATAAAATAACCTATTATGAGCCACTAAAAAACATCAAAAGTGGGATCCATGTGATATCTTGGATTTGAATCCATCAAAACACTAGCCCTATCCACATTCCACTATCTAGGATAACTGTGTATAGTGGGAAGACTAATTGAATTTAAGACAGAACCAATGAGGTCTTTTGGAAGAGGCCCCAATAGTTGAAACAAGCTTATCCTTGTAAGAAGGTTGAACCTTCTTAACAAAAAAGTAGCTCTAAACCGTCCTAGGAAACCTACTGCTTCCCTCAAACCATGTACCATTCTATATTAGAACCCTTAAGAATGGTCTATTTATACTTATCATCCCCATTCATGAGAGGTATCTTAAACATACAATGTTCAACTTCACGACCATGCTTCTTACAATTTAAACACTTTAGACCCCTACAAAAATTTCCCTTAACATATCCAATGCAATAAAAATTAAATTATAAGTAATGAAAACTATCAAATTGAATAGAAAATTCAAATTTGAATTCAATCGACACTATAAAAATAGTTTCCATTTAAGGAGATAATAGATCAAATTTAAAAACAGTTCATGAAAAGCGACAAACACTACTGAAAATGGAGGATATACCAACAGAAAGATTCCAACGTTTTTTATAAAGAATTAGAGTACGGTGTCCTTACCCAAAGGTTTCAATAAACCATTGTAATAGAGTTTTTCTGATGAGTTTTACCCAACAGTTTTATCAAACCGTTGGGATATGTGAGTTTTAGATGACTTTTACCAAATGGTCTGAAAAAACTGTTGGGATAAGTGAGTTTTAGGAAGGATTTACCAACGGGTTCTTAAACCGTTGGTAAATATTACCTATCCCAATGGTTTTTTAAAACAATTAGGAATGTTTTCCCCTAAATTATCAACAAACCCAATCCCCTATCCGTGCGATTTCAGTCCTAAATCCGAGACCTAAATTTGAGCTCTCTCACTCAGGATATTATTCCACCTGATCCATCTTCAATAAGAAATTTTTTTTTTCTATACTTAAAATTTGTAAGTGGTACCTTATGTTTAATATTTTTCATTTTTTTTCTATTTTTATTTGGCCTAAACCAGCGTTCCTTACAGCATGTCATACCCAATAATTACAATTTTATTTGTCTTATGTTTTTTCTCTACACTTCAACTGTCATGATTGTGTGAATATACTTTATTTTAAGTATTTATATCCACTTCTTTGTAGAGTTAGTGAATCATATGAAGGGATTGGGGCCGGTTAGGTCTATGGTGTTGGTGGTTATCCATTTTAGTGGAGTGATATGGTAGTTTATATGGACTTTAGTTTACTTTATCATAACTATTTATAATTTTATACTTGAATATGTTTGGTTTAATTTGAGCCTATAATACTTATTTATCATATGCCTATGGTTAATAAGGTGTTTTACATGTAAATCATTATACTATAACACTCAAATATGGATACATTCTTAAGATTAATCCATGTAAATTCTTATTGGATATGTTTCTAATCATATAAAAGGTTTTTTATAAGTAATTATAATATATTATGTATTTAAAATTTAGGGGGGTTGTGTAGGTAGAGGTGAGGTGGGGGGGAGGGGGCTGTGCAGGTGGGGGTGGGCTATGCAGGTGGGGGTGTGCAGGTCAGGGAGGGTATAGGTAGGGGTGGTGGTGGGTTGTGATGATGGGGGAGGGGGGAGGGGGGAGGGTGGGTGTTCAAGTGGGTGGGGGGGGTGCATGTGGTGGTGGGGGGGTGTCCAGTTGGGGGTGTGCAGGTGGGGGGGGGGATGTGCAAGTAGGGGTTTGTAGTGGGGGGGGGGGGTCGGTTGGGTGTGAGGTGGGGGTGTACAGGTGGGGGTGGGGGTGGGCTATGTAGGTGGGGTTGGGGGAGGGGGATATGCATGTGGGGTGGTGTAGGTGTGTGTGGTTGGGGGGGGTGTTGTGAAAGTGGTTGGGTGGAGGGGAGTGTGCAGGTTGGGGGGGTGGGATGGGAAGGTGGGAGTCTATCAGGGGTGAGGTGGGGGTGTGGTGGGGTGTACAGGTGGGGATGGGGGGCTATGTAGTTCGGGGTGGGGGGGAGGGGATGTGCAAGTGAGTGGGGGTGCAGGTGGGTGGGTGGGTGGGGGGGGGTTGTGTAGTGGCTGGATGGGAGGGGTGTGCGGGTGGGAGGTGTGTAGGTTGGGGGGATGTGTAGTGAGTAGGTGGGGAGGGGGGTGTGCAGGGGGGAGGGGACTGTACAGGGGGAGTCTACTGGGGGTGAGGTAGGGAGGGGGGTTGTGCAAGTGGGAAGTCATCACTTGTATAGTTCACCAATAAGTAGAGGGAAGTCATAAATTCTAGATATTTGGATAGGTCTTAGGCCTATTTGGTTGTGGTTCTTGTATATTAATCTTGTTGAGTAAGGAATCACATGATCTAAAAGTGACATCAACTTTATAGGATGAATTCCTTCTCCCACAACACATTTTTTATAGAATGAATATATCCTTGGAAGGTGGTGGGAGCCTTTTAGAATCCTTTCATATAGAGACGAGGGAAGAAAAATCTCCATATATGTCCACCTAGACTAGGGACCTACTACCATATGCACATCCCATATTTATAATCCTACCTCTCCATTTATTAAATGAATAGTGATTCTATATAGACTTCAACTTCTAATGAAATTCAAAATTTAAATTATGTTATAATGAAAAAATATTGAGGAATCCATAAAACTTCATATAGAAAAACACCCTTAATCATCATGTGAGGATGATGAAAATACTTAAAAACCCATTACCATACATCATATCATTCCTAATAACTACCTATAGATATTCACTAACCCGTATTCCTTCCACCAGAATCCAATGCCCCCACATTTTCCCAATTGAAAACTTGATACCATCATGTTATCAAGTCACCAATCCTACCATATTATATTTTCAATAAAAAATACTTTTCTAATCCTTAACATTGATCGTTTGTTTTTCATAACATGACTGACAACCTAATTAAATCTCATAGCTCTTAGTCACACCCCTGTGGATAGACCCCCACCCCGTGGACAACCCCCACCCCCATGGACAGCCCGCCCACCCCCTAGACACCCCCACCCCCTAGACACCCCCATCCCTCCTGAAACCCCCACCCTCCTGGACAGCGCGACCACCCCAATGGATAGCCCCAACCCCTGGATATCCCCCACCCCTCGAACCCCCACCCCATGGACACACCCCCACCCTCGTGGACAACCCCCACCCCCTAAACACCCGTACCCCATTGGACAACCCCTACCCCTGTGGACAGCTCACCCACCCCTGACTCCCCCTACCCCCTGGACAGCCCCACCACACTCATGGACAGCCCGCTCACCCCTTGGACACCCCGTACCCCATGGACAACCCCACCACCCCATGGATAGCCCACCCAGCCCCTGGGCAAACCCTACCCACCTGGACAACCCCCATCCTCGTGGACAACCCGCCCACCCCCTGGAACCCCCCCACCCAACCCCCCCATCCCCCCAGACACCCCCACCCTCTGGACACCCCGTACCCCTGGACATCCCCCACACCCCCGTGGATAGCCCGTCCACCCCCTGGACACCCTCTACCCCCCATAGATAGCCCCCACCCCTAGGACAACCCCCACCCCCTAGAAACCCCCACCCCTGGACACCCCCACCCCTTGGTATGTGTATGTGGTCACTAAAATAATATACTGATGTGCTTAATGAATTGAAATATTTTAGTTTTTCATTTAGGAAGGGTCAAATGAAATCTTGAAAGAGAAAGAATGTTTCCACTAAGACCTATTACAATTGGAAGAAGAGAAGTATCTTCATTGATTTTCCTTATTGGTCAACCAATTTTTTATGTCATTTCTTAGACATAATGCACATTGAAAAAATTAAATGTGAAATGTTTCATTCGATTCTTCAAAATTTTTAGGGAAAGACAAACGATGATTTACGGTCTTGGTGTGACTTGGTGGATTGGGGCATCACACCAGAATTGTACCTTATGAGTATTAATGAAAATAAATGGAATGTTCAATGTTCTTATTATGTGATGAAACCTACTGAAAAAAAAATTTCTAGAAGTGGTAGATATTGTTAACATTCTTGATGTCTATTAAATCAATATATCTAAACGGGTCAACAGAAGATATTTTAAGAAAAAATATTTGATGACTCATGATTATCACATCCTTCTGTATGAGTTGATTCCAATATAAATTCTTCATGTTTTTTCCAATAATGTAAGGGTGGCTGTTATTCAGTTGTTCCATTTGTTTAGAGATCATTGTGCTATGATGTTTTCCAAGTAATTCTTCCAAAAAATGATGGCAGATGCCCCAATAATTTTGTGTGAGTTAGAGAAAATATTTCCTCTATCATTTTTCAAATGCATGCTACATCTGAATGTTTATATTCTAACTGAAATACTTCTCAGAGGACCTATTTCTTTTCATTGGATGTATCCAACAAAAATAAATATGTACACATTAATGTCTTATGTCTGTAATAGGAATCATCCTGAAGGTTCTATCGTGAACGGTTTCATGGATCAAGAATGTATGGATTTCTACTCTATGTATTTGTCTGATCTTACTATAAGAATGAACAGACCAATGAGAAATGAAGAATAACAGTATGAGAAAATTGAACTCAGTTTTCCATTACTTCAACAAACAGGAGGAATTCTTGGATCATATACATTGATGACATTAAACCTTGAAAAGCGGGTGATGGCACATCAAACAATTTTGTTCAACTATTAATTATTCGATGACTACATCTTGTATGTAAATTGAATATTTATATCTTATAGATATATATGTGTTAAAATATTCCTATTTTTATCTACAGGGATCATAAAGCGATGATAAATAGAAAGTATCATTATTTATCATTGAGGAGAGAAACTTTGCATAACAAAGAGTTTTCTACTTTGTTAAAATTGAACGTAAAAATATTATTGTTTAAAATATGTTAAAAAAATAATTAATTAAGTTTAATATTGATTTATATTTCAGGTATTGAGTTTTCCAATGGACTCTGTATCTAAGGAAATAAGATCTTTGCCTTTTGGTCATAATATTGTGGTTCATGACTGTAAATCAATTGTTATCAATGGGTAAACATTTATTATCACTGAATGAGAAAAGAACATGAGAACACAACATGAAGGTGTTATGGTTACTGCCACAACAGACTATTATTCTAGTGCATAAAATTGTAGACTGCAATTTGAAAATGTAGGTTATTATGGAGTCATTGAAAAAAATAATAATATCTGACTATTATTCTCATGGATGAGTTAAGATTATGAAATTTCAATGGTTTGATTTGATAACGAGGTAGGGCACATTTATTGGTGATTTTGGATTTCTAGTAATTGATATGACTCACACTATTGCTACCGATGAACCATTTGTATTGTCATCGATGGTGAAATAAGTCTTTTTTATGTCAAAGACCATCTTCGACCTGAATTTGGTTTCATTATTGAAGTCATTCCAAGGCATATTTTTTATGATGGAATTGACACCATCCTTACTGACACTAAAAACGATCCATTTATTACTTTTGATGACTCTAACAGCTCAGTTTTCAGAGTTGACTATGAACCTGATGTTGTGGTGGGAAATATATAAAATCATCCACTCATGGTCTCAATTCTTTTGGTTTACCTCGACTTGGGCTGTTAAGGTTGGTACTATTCAAATTTATTTAATATTGATTACAAATATGTTGTATCTGACTTGACTATTTTGTGAATTTTCAATGTTTAATGGGGGAATGTTTATTTTATTTGCATTTTCTAATTTGGAATTGAACTGTATTCAAACCTACAAAACCAAAATTTCTAACTTAGTGAAAATTTCAAAGCTTCAACTATGATTTGTATAAAATTTTTATAACTCTAAGACCTCTCATTAACATTTTACTAGGTAATGAACAATATAGTTTGTAATATTATGCTAAACATGTATTGAAACCCGCATCATCTACGTTGGCTAAAGAAATTAAATTTTTCTTTAATTTTGAAAACATCTTTACCCCTTATGAATCCAATAGAATCAATGTTCTATGATTTTAATATACCGATGAAACTTAATAAATAAACATCCTACTAAAAATTATATTTCTTTATTACATATTGTACGATTCATTAACTTCATTATATATATGTTCAAGCTCACCTAAAACAATGGATAGTTAACTTATCCATGAATTCCCTTATTCCCTCTCATTTATTTTTATTTTTTGGGCTACAAAATAGTTATCCTTTTCTATTTACTTCTATATTTGTTTTTAAATTAAATAAATAAAACCAAATGAAGGGAGGCGATGAAAAAAGATTATGGAAAACAATCGTCACAGGACTGAGCTGGGAATTCCACCACTAGTGCCTTTAGTGAGTATTTTACTTCAAATATATATATTTAAATAATATAAAATGTCATGTGATTAATTTTTTTAATCATTTTTCAGGATCCATCTATTCAGTGATAATTATTTGATGAGTAGAAGAGTAGTGGTACCAGTACCCAGGGTTTTCGTACAGGAGGGGTACGAGAGCTAGATGATCTGGTAGGTGTACCCGATTAGGCACTTCCCCTCCCACTAACATACCATCCATCCCACATTCTAATCCTGATGTGTCATTTGGGGAAAATGGGATATTTAGGCCTCCCATGTTTTCACCAGCCTTTACATCTGAGCCTTCTCACCCATCTATACCATATCCAATGATAATTACCACTCCACATCCAGCATTCAGCCAACTATCTATGTCATCTTTGTTTATTTGTGCTTCTTTCTCTCAGGGCTTTTATATTCCATCTTCTTTAACTCGTGATCTTCCAGAGTCTGTCCCTGCGAAGCATACATTGCAACCCAATCCATCTATATACGGTGTTCCTTCTATTTTTGTGTATCCAGTGGTCTCCATTGTTCAGACTACTGCATTTATACTTATACAACACTAACAAATTTTTACACCATTATTTATTTTCATTATAACATGTATTGATAAAATATTTGTTTTTATTTCATAACAGATAAATCTACTGATAAGAGGAGAGGGTGGGGTCGTACATGCATACATGCGGTGTGGAACTACCACACATAGTTGATGGAGGACTACAATGAATATAGTCAAATGATTGAAAAATCAAGGTAGCAATGTCAGAGTTTTTTGGCGATGCTTTCTAAATACATTGACATCATTCCTCTCAGCCTGCTCTCATGGTGACAGCTTCCAAATAAAGTTAAGGATAAATCTTGGGTAGAAATATGGGTAAAAAAATAAATTGTATTTAATGTAATATATTATATTTTTAATTTATATGAATTAATATTTTGGTGTCAGCTATGGTTTATTTTCCCCAATGGTGATGGTGCACGACTAGCACGTCTAAAGGATTTAGGTGAGCTTTGGTGAGGTTATAAGCATGAGTAGTACGTTGGTGGCTTGCTAGAGTGGGCACAGAGTTAGAGGCAGTCCCTGCCATGGATGATTGTCCCTTAGAACAATATCGATTGATGATTCCTTATTGGAAAACTAGCCAATTTAAGGTATTAATCACATTAGTGGTATTTATATGAAAATTTTCATGTTTTTTGTTAATACTAATTATTTTATTTTATTTAGGATTAATCTAAAAGAAATTAAAAAAATTGATGCTAACAAATACATCCACATATTTGGATGTACTATGATCCTAGATCATGAGAAGTAGCAGCTATGACAATTTATAATTTTTCTTTACGAATTGAATTTCTATTGCTTCCTCCATAATTTATTCTATTTATAAATTTGTTATATAATTTGAGTATGAAATTAATTATTAGTATCTTATTTTAGTTATGGTTTCTTACATTCAATGTCATTGTAGAGGCATAAATTGAATATATAAGGATGTGTTCCCTGAGAAAAACTGTTTTGCTCGAGTAGAAGGAAGAAAGATGGAAGTATGGTTAATGAACCAACTCAACAGTAGATTGTAAGTTTTAATTGTAGATTTAAAATTTTAATATCTATTTTGTAACTTAATAATTAAGTTATATTTGTAACAGGCTTCTTTAGAGGCCCATTATGCATAGGAACCTAACAATTTTGGGCCAAAACAATCACTTACATCAAGTTTTGTGAGATGAGAACCCTAGTAGAGTTTGATGAGGACCTGTTAAGAGAATAGTTACAAAGAGGTACTGGCCTTCCTCAGGTAAAATTTATAGTGCCACCGAGTTCCAGTAGGTTAATGAATAGGCAGAACATGATGAAAAAGGGCCACAGTGATGGTAGAATAGTCTACTAGGGAAAACACTGCATTTATAAAACTGGTGGAATTTTTACATCCATCACTTCTACCAGAGTCCAGCACAGCTTGTGATGAATATATATCATTAATTCATTATATATATGGTGCATAAGGTGACGGTTCTATTGTTGGTTGAGATGGTGGAGAGGATGAGGCTGAGGCGGAGGAGGAGGAGTGAAGGAGGAGGACGAGGCAGAGGAGGAGGGTGAGGAGGAGGGTGAGGAGGGGGAGAGTAGTGATTAGGAGGCTGAGGCTAAGTATGAGGGCAAGGAGGAAGGTGTTGAGGATGGAAGGGACTATGATGGTGATGAGATGAGGATGAGGGAGTGAGTTGAGGATGATGGTGATGATAGTGATAGTGATGAGGGACAGATTGATCCATAACATTTTGACTGATATTACTGACCCTTTGATGTTTATGGATTTGTTGTGCTTGAATATATGCATGATCAGGTAGGTAACACTTTATTTATTTTTTTATCTATAAATAATTAAACATGACCTGATGATTTTATTTTACTGATTCACCCCTCCCCTAGACAGCCCCCACCCCAGTTGACAGCCCGCCCACCCCCTGGACACCCTGTACCCCCATGGACATCCCCACCACCCCCATGGGTAGCCTTCCCACCCTCCTAGATAGATCCAATTCCCTGTGGATAGCCCCCACCCCCATGGATATCCCCCACCCCGGTGGACATGCCCTCTGGACACCCCCAACCCTTAGAAACCCCTACCCCCTAGACACCCCTGACCCCCTGGACAGCCCCGTCACCCCCCGTTGACATCCCGCCCACCCCCTTGACAGCCCCTCCTCCCTACGAACAACCCCCTCCCCTACCCCCTGTGGACATCCTGCCTACTCCCCTGGACACCCCCTACCCCCTGGATAGCCTCTCCACCCCACGTGGATAGCCTATCCACCCCCTGGACACCTTGTACCTCCATGATAGCCCCGCCCACCCCTTGGACACCCTATGCCCCCTGGATAGCCCCTGCCCCCATGGATAGCCCACCCACCCCCTTAGACACCCCATACCCCTAGACATCTCTACCTCCCTCATGGAAAACGCACCCCCTAGACACTCTATACCACATTGGACACCCCCCACCCTCGTGGACAGCGCTTACCCCCCTCGACAGCCCCGCCACCCCCTTTAGACAGCCCGCTCACCCCCCTAGACACCCCCTCCCCTTTTGGACAACACCCCACCCCCTGGAAAGGCCTTCCACCCCCATGGACAACCACCCACCTCCACCCCCACCCCCGTGGATAGCCCCTACCACCCCTTGGACACCCCTACCCCCTGGACAGCCCCGCCACCCCAGTGGACATCCCCCACCCCATGGAAACCCCCACCCCTGTGGAATATAGGGTTTCTAAGAACTCAAAGATCACATTAATCATAGCTACCCACCTTCGTATCCCTCCTGGAAGACTTGATCAGCAATAAAAAAATAGTTGATGCTATTTTAGAGACATACATTCATAATCGACAATACGATAAAAACATGGATATTTCACTTCCACAAGAGTTTGAGTAGAGGCCAAGACTAGGAACATAATAGCTGGATCACAAGAATGACTACCTAAGATATCCCCTTATGATCTTTTTGATTCATTTATAGAGGTAAAATTCTAAATAATTATCAAAAACAAAACCTTTAGTAAAATAATCTGATGTTTTAAAACAAGGGACACAAAATTACAACCCCCATAAAGTCGCATCAAAAATAATTCTTCATAAAACCATTAAAAATCACATAATAGAGACTTCTTTCTATTTGAAACACCCCAATGGTTTATAAAAATCCTTTTAAGGGTCCATTTCAAAAATCATATAGTATTTTTTCCCACAAAAAAATGTAATCCATTTCCTAATAACCAAATCCCCTTCCTACAATACACACCAAAAGAATTCATTTTTTCCTAATGAAACACATACGATTGAAATAAAAACTATACCAAAACATTTTAAAAATACCAATAATCTTAAAATACATGAAATTCATTCCATTAAAACCATTACATCCCCACCCCTCTAGGACAACACCCCACCACCTGGACACCCCCCACCCACTGGACACCCCCTCCCTCCATGGACAACCCCCACCCCCTAGACAGCCCCCCACCCCCTAGACACCACCCCACCCCCTTGGACAAGCCCTAACCCACTAGACTAACCTACCCCCTGATCACCCCACTCCCTTGGACATCCCCTACCACCTAGACAGCCCCAACCCCCTGGATGACCGCCCCACTCCACCCTAGACACTACCCACCACCTGGAGACTGCCACCCCCTGGACACCCCACCCCCATGGAAAAGGACCCCCACCCACTGAACACCACCCTACCCCTCTTGGATAGCCCCCAACCACCTAGACTGCCCCCACACCCCCTAGAAAACACCCCAACCCCTGTACATCCCCACCCCCTTAACACCCCCACCCCCTCGACACCACCCCACCCCCCTGGACACCCCCATGGACACCCCACCCCCATGGATAGCCCCCATCCCCCACCCCCTAGACACCCCCAACCCCTAGATGGTCCCCACCCCTTCTAGACACCACCCACCACCTGGACACTCCCACCCCCATTGACAGCCACCCCCACCACCCTCGACACCACCCCCCCATGGACAGCCCCTATCCCCCTGGACTACCCCCACCCCCTGGACACCACCCCACCACCTAGACACCCCCACCCCCTGAACACCCCCACACCCTAGACACCCAACCCCCTAGTAATCCCCCAACCCCCTGGACACCCCCATAGACAGCCCCAGGACACCCCCACCCCCCTGGACACCCCCACAACCCTGGACACCCCTACACCCGTGGACAACCCCCAACCCCCTAGACAGCCCCCAACCCTAGACAACCCATCCCCTGGACCCCCCAGCCCCTGGACACCCCTACCCCATGGGAAAACCCCCAACCCTTAGGATATCCCCACCCCTGGAGACCCCACCCTTCGGACACCCCTACCCCTTAGAACCACCACCCCCCCAGACACCACCCACCCCCTGGACACCCCTAACACCTGGATGACCTCTCTACCCCCTAGACAACCCCCCCCTGGATAGCCCCTATACTGCCCAAAAGGAGAGCCCCTCAGAGAGAATATTACTATCATCTAAACCAAATATTTCCCAGTGTTGTTCTTTTTTCTTTTATATCACGCATTATTTCGTTCATGTTCATTTTCATCAAATGGAAGCACTTTTGGAAGAAATAAGTGGTGACCAACCTAGAAGTAGGGGTGGATTAGAGTGATGGATGTAGTGGGTATTGGGTTGTGTCTCCAGGTGTATTTTATTTGCTGCAGGTTTACTGGAGTCTTGTGTATGCATTATTGGAGGCTTCTGTATATTGGATTATGTGTGTAGCTGATATTGGATTTTTTGTGGCATCCTACAAGTGTATTGGGTTCTGCATATCTGGGTTTTGGGTTCAGCAGCTGTTGTGAAATCTGGGTGAAGGATATATCAATGTTTTATAACAGTTGGTATACTACGGAATGAAATTTTAACACTATAACAATGGTTTACTGCTGTTGGTATAGGGGTGAATGGTAAACCAACGATTACAAAACTATTGTTATATAAATGGAATTCTACATTTTACCAACCGTTTTCTACAACCGTTGTGAAAAAATCTATAACAACTATATAAAAACCATCGGTAAAACACTATATGTTTTTTAAACCAACAGTTTTAAACCATTGGTATAGATTTTTTCCAATGGTTATAGGTAACCGTTGGGAAGCTGTAATTTTTTTGCAGCTTTTACCAACATTTATTTAGAAACCATTAGTATATATCTATCCCTATGCCAGATTTACCAAAGGATTGGAAAACATTTTGTATATTATATGACAATGGTTTTACCTTCAATACAAATGGTTTTAAACCATTGGTATAGTATAACTTTCCAATAGTGAAAATCTAGAAATATTTGTATCTATTTCAATCCTGATGGGAATTCCCATAGCAGAGGCAACGTCAAAAAATATTTTAGTATTTAAAAAAACCAATTCAATCCTATGACCTTGATCAATGTTTGGATCATTGATTTCTTCACGTGAGATGGATCAAACCATGGATACGGGTCTTGTTGTTTCAAAGTTCATGGCTTAAGGGAGATATAGCTGAAGCCCCATGATTATAATTTCAAAGTGTATGAAGTGAATATAACATGAAAGTATCCCATAAAAATTTTAATAATTTTCTATACATCAAATATTTGGACATGAAGGAGATATATATTCAAATCATCAAGCTTCAAAACATTGGAGCTTCACTATGAGGACTACCGGGTGATAATGTAATGCATCTAGTCTTCATATCGGGATGTTAGATATACAGTTTGTATCACTATATTTTATAATATATAGATGTAATTTTAGTTATATATATAACTATAAATAAGTATAAAATAATATAAACAATACTTATATTTTTTTATATAAATCATATTTAATAATATATAATTATTTATATAAAAAATATATATTTAAAGAACCCTTTATGTTTGTGTATTTATTAATATATATTAGAATATACACATAAATATATATTTTCTTATTAATATAGAAATATTTATATATAAACATTACAGACACACACACACCTCTATAGGTATATATATATATTAATTCATTTTTATAAGGGAAATAAATGAATATTTTTTTAAGTAAAATTAATGGTAAATATTTATTTCTATATGGTATATATATTTTAAAATATTTTTTTCATGAAGATTTTTAAATAATTATTTATATAATTAATTTATTATCAGTTAATATTTGAAAGTGTGAATATAATTAATTATAAAAAACTTTGATAATAAAATAGAAAATGTTCAATACCATAATATCCATATGAGTGTTATTAAGGGGAATAAATTCAGTGTCTATGGGAAAAAGTCAAGAATAAACTTTTCCAAAAAGTTGGAATTCCGTCAAATTTCTTAAAATTAAGTCACCCTAAAAAAACTCAATTTTAGAAGCCTTTCAGACGCTTTTGAACACTAGAAAATAGGAAATGATATATCCCCAGTTATAATTTCATAAATCTGTTCACATGCATTGATTTGATATGTGGTAGAGCCAAAACAACCCCAAAATCAAAAGTTATGGTCATTTGAAGGTCAAGTTATGTTTTCAAAATTTTTTAGATAATATGTTAATTTATTGAATTTTTCTAATTTTAGATTATTATTAAATGAATATTAATCAATAATAATTAGAAAATTAATTATTAATAGTAATTATTAATTATTTTAGCATCCATTTTAACTAAATATCTTATATATTTAGTGTAATTAAATACTTAGTATTATATAAATCACATTTAATAAAATATGTTATTTTTAAATTTTAATATATGATTTTTAATAATATATAACCATTTTTAATGAAATATACCTTTTATCAGTGCCAATAATAACATATAAAGGATATCCTATATCAGTGTTAAAATAATCCCTAATAAAGGGTAATGATGAATATAACGAAATATGTAGTAATACTAGAGAAAAATCCCTATAAAAATTTCTAGTGAATATTTACACTATATATATATGTATATTCATATATAAATACATTATTTATATAGATACACACTAACTCTCTCTCTCTCTCCATATCTCATGCTCTCTCTCTCTCTACCACACACACTTTTACACGCGTGTGTGTGTCTATATTTATATAATGTATTTGTGTGTGTTCTTGTGAGGGAGGGAGGGAGGAAGAGAGGGAGAGGGGAGGGGTTAATAGGAAGAAAGGTTGAGAGAGGGAGGAAGGGAGGGAAGGAAATATGGGGATAGGTAGAGAGAGGGTAAGGGGGGAGAGAAATATAGGGAGAGGGAGAGATAGAGAGGGAGAGAGGGGGAGAGGGAGGTAGGAGAGCGGGGGGGGGGGGGGGATGGGAGATAAGGGAGATTATAGACAAAATGTTTTTATATATAAAAATATAGACAGACATACAATGTAATTTTTTATCGGTATTTTCCAATGTATTTTTTTCTTACAATGTATATACTAATTATAAAATGCTGTGAATTTATATTCTAATTTTTCATTTTAATTTTTAAGGTTTAAAAATAAATTTAAATTTCATGTAGATATTTCGACAAGTAAAATTTAATTTTTACTATTAAATTTTGAGTAAAAGTTGTTATTTTTAACAATAAATATTCACTAAGAATTAGTGTTAAACATTTATATTGAAATCTTAAAAATTTAGAATAGAAACTATATTCCTATTAAGATTATACACATTACTAAAAAATTTCACAATAAATTTTTATTATAATTTGGGATGTTTCCATTGAAAATTAAACAATGAGTATAAATTTTCACTAGCGACTATAAACTTTTAGTGTAAATTTTCATTGAAAATGTCTATATGAATTTTTTATATTCCTAATGAAAATAAATATTTATTATATATCTCTAAAAAAACTATTAATTTTCACAACAAATTATAATTAAAAGTATATATTTTCATTTTTTAAGTTTATATAGGAAGTTTAAATTCAAGGGAAAAAAATTATTAACTAGAAATTTTTATTATGAATTTGCATTAAAAATTAAAATGGTATTTTTGGAAGGCTTCATTGGAAATAAAAGTTAATCTATAAATTTTTGGTGGTAACTATAAACATTCATTGTGAATTTTTATTTCAAAACTTCCTTTGTAATTTTGAAGTTTACGTTATAAAATAAACTTCAAGTACAAATTTTCACCAAAAACTAGAAACATTTATAGAATATTTTCACTAAAATTTTCTATTTGAATTTTATAAGTTCTTAATAAAAATGATGATTCCATTATACATTCTCACATGTAAATATATTGTTTTACTACGAACATTTATTGAATATTTCTATTGTAATTTTAGTAGTTTCGATGTGAAATTAATTATGATTCAAACATAAAATTGGTACAAACAATTTTTATGATGAATATTCATTGTAAATTTATATTGTAATTTTGGAAGCATCCATTAGAAATTATAGTTCGGGTAGAAATTCAAAGCGGTGAATGTAAAAATTCACTATAAATTATCATTAGAAATTTCCACTTTAATTTCATTCATTTGAATTAAAAATAACAATTCATGTAAAAATTTCAACTATTTGATTGAAATTTTCACAATGATTATTCATTCTGAATTTCTATTAAGAATTTAGAAATTTCTAATGAAAATTAAATTTTAGATAGATGTATCCACTACTAATTGAAATTTACAAACTGAATTTTAATTGAAAATTTTTATTTAAATTTATAATTATTCTTATAAATTGCATTTCATGTACACTTTTTCATAAGTAACTGAAAACCTTAAGTATAAATTTTATATTCCAACCTCCAATGTAACTTCTTCTTGAAATTTTATTTGAAAATTTCTAGTGTTAGTTTTCTACCATAAATGAAAATTTATATTTATAAATTATAGTTCTATTGTAATGACTTTGTTCTTTTGAGTGAATTTTATGTTTTTAATTTTGAGTTTTCCCATTTTAAATGATTTTATTTTTTATAGGAAAATTAATGTTTTGTGTGAACTTGATTGATAAATTTGGGGGTGAGAAATAGAGGTACTATTTGTTGAAAACCAATAATGTACAATACTAGTAACCTAATATGTATGCCCCGAGTACCATTTTTTAAGGGAGAGTGAGTGTTTACTAGGTTTGGTAATTAGGTACCCATTAATGTTACACTAGGTAGTTAGTGGTAGTACATCAGGTACTCATTGTGTTTCATGTTTTTATTAATGGGGGGTATTTTTGTCATTTCATGGTCCTTGATTTAGGGAGCTCGGATGATATTTCCTTTTCTATAGGTTGTTGCGTAGTGATTCAATTTTCTAATTCTTTATCTACCACTCTTAAACTTTATTTGATGATTTCTGAAATGTTTCATAATGGATTGATTTTTTTTATTATATTGGAACTAGGATAACGAGTAGATTGTTTTCTATCTTGTTTTTTAATACATCAAGGTAGAGATAACTATATACTATAATTTTTTATAGTTTTGAAAATATTATTAATATTTGATGGCTATAGTAGGAGTTAGGTTTCCAAACCTCAGACATATTATTAACATATGTGGTTTTATCCTTCTCTCAGATTCAAATTCACTACTATTCTGTATTTTGGTCAGCGTGATACTGGACATTAACTATTATATGATTATTTAAAAACGAATTGGGGAATAATTCGATAGTAAATTAAATATTTTAGTTATTATGAGTTATTAAATTTAATTAAATATAAAATTATATTATCTCTTAAATGATTATGTGATGTATATTCCATGGAATAAAATGAGAATTATTATTAAATAAATTTCTTAGTGGTAGAGAATATTTATGAAATATTTAATATATAGAATCATTAATATAAACTTTTGATTATTATGTGTTTAATAATCATTCATTATAATAAAAAGGTTTTAATTGAGGAAATGTAATTTGGAGTTGATAGTGTTATTAATTTTTGAATTAATATGATAATGTTTTCATTAATGTGTTAGATTTAGTTTATTTAATGTTGTGTATGAGTGATAATTGAGAATTGTTGATTTGTAATGGGTTTTATAAACTAATATATGATTTGGTAAACATGCACATGATGTTTTACATGCAGTGTATTGCTTGTATAGATTGAACATCTTTAATTGTATAGTTATAATTTTATACTCATTTGTTGGTTATATGTGGTTTAAATGATAAATATTACATGGGGTTAAGATAAGTGAATTGGATTATTAAAAGGATATAAAGAGAGTCTTAAAGAATCATTTAATATGAAATATTATTCTATTTGAAATATAATAAATTAAGTATTTAAATATAATAGTCATATTTAAATCCTTAGATCCTACTATGTGTTAAAAATTTGTTTTATTAACTAATGTAGATATTTAAAGACTTAAATTGAAATAGATTTGATAGATTATGATACGGTTAAGGGCTGAACATATGGTTTGAAGTTGTTATTATAATTCATAAATGATAGAATCATGGGGATGAATATTATAGTGATGTGTTTGGGTGTTGGGATTTGCAGTGTGATAAATTAGTTGAACTTAAATATGAATATGGAATTCGGTTAAGTAAAACTTGTTGGTATCGAGGCGTTCCATAGAATCTTTTGGGATAATGATTTAAAAATTTTCCATCATCGGAGTGATGAAACTTCACCATATTAAAAATCCAGAGCCACGATATGGTAGGAGGTTCTTATGTGGTGTAATCAGAGCGTAGAAAAAAAGAGTGAGTGCCTTTTTCTAAATAGAAGAAAACACATATGTTGCAATCTATGAGAAACCATTTCTTGAAGGATATGATGTTGAATATCTCTATATCGTCCACACAGGATTATCAAGTCTTCATGCGCACTGTTTGTTTTATTCTGGGCACTATCATTGAGCTTTGATGATCTATTCAATGCTACGATGATCACC
Organism: Viscum album; assembly: GCA_963277665.1. Taxonomy (NCBI): domain Eukaryota; kingdom Viridiplantae; phylum Streptophyta; class Magnoliopsida; order Santalales; family Viscaceae; genus Viscum; species Viscum album. The sequence goes on along the minus strand of OY728134.1, from coordinate 672,746,737 downwards.
ACGATCAGTATCCTTCGATCCATGAAGGTGAAAATGGATTGTTCGCTTGGACTGCCTGATTCGCTCTCTATGATTTAGGAAGAGTGAGGAGATATCAATTACAAACTCATGAATAGTCTTGGGAATGTGATTCTATCCATTTATATTGTAGATGTTCAACATACCCTATTAGGGTTCTGCGACCCTTGTGCATTAAATTCAACTAAATAAGTGATATAAATAATTAATTAGGATGAAATAACTCCACTATAAGTTTTATATATATTTTTTCACATACTTGTAATATATATTAAATATATTATTTGATAAACCCAAGTCATTATGTCAACTCATAACACCCAATAATATTAAATGAATCTAGAATATTAAAATAATATTTTTTTAGTATAATACTAATCCATATATTTATGTAAACACTCGTACATAAATTTAATAAATAAATTCAACCAAATTATTTATTAATTGAATAAAAATGAATTTTTTATTTATTTGTGATCCATAAACCTTGGAAAAAACTCATACCCAATGATGGGGTCCACCACGTCCTATATTCATATTCAACAAAATAGGGAAGATTATCAAATGTGCTATTGTGTGTGACACTCTAAACTCGTATCTCAATATTAGTGAATAGTATTAACAATCCTAGAGCAGAGTCTAGAAACCTATCAAGGCCCTTAAAGAGATAATATGTAGTCATAGAAATGAAAACCAACCTAGAAACATGCACTATGTAATATAATCTATTTTTAATTAGATATATCATAAAGAATGATGCACTATTATTTCATATTCCTTTTTTTATTTTTTAAAATTTAATCTAAATGGACATAACTACCTTCTACAACCATGAACATGGGTTTATGAAGGCACTACAATCCCGATCAACCTGATCATAGATATTACATTCTCATATTGGAAGTAAAAAAATATGATCTTTTTCATTCAACCAATACCATACAACAAATGATGCACCCAACCCAAGTTACCTTACCAAAATTTCATTATCACAATTTTTGTCTTGCTTCAATGTAAATGTTCAAATGAAACACATTGGTAGTTATCTGAGGTTAGGAGACCGATATAGTTGTCATTATGAAACTTTTTTTATAGAAGGATGCATTTTTTTCTTTTCAATGACCAGTGTACATTACAAAGCTGCATGGGAAGTATTTTTGTAGATCACATTTATGATTTCCAAGACGTATTCTTAGATTAATTCACTATCTCTCGTAACTATTTTGATCATTGTTGATGAAGGTTAAGAAAATTGTAGAAAAACGTGTTTGGGAATTTTTTTTTGAATTTTAAAAAGTGTTATTCCATGGTTAAAAGAGAAATAGTATTAGCTCACATTATTTTTCAAAAATTCATAAAGGTAGAAAAATCTAAAATTTAAATAATAATTTTTTTACTTTACATAACTCAGTTTAGAAATATTATATCTTTAAAGGTTCATAGAGTTTTTTATAGAAAATTCATTAAGGATTTTAATATGATATATCTCTCTCATTCGAGTCTACTTTTAAAATAAGATAAATTTTATTTTTATAATGAAATCTTACAAGCATTTGATATGATTAGAAAGAGATTAATCACCCCACCAGTAATGTAATCACCTAATTGGGAACATTCATTAAAAAAACTATGTAATGTTTTGAACCAATATATGGTGTTAGTTCTTTACCAAATAAATAAAGTAAAACCACAAGTCATTTCATATCCCTCAATAAAAATAGATACTATCTTGTTTAACTATAATACCACCAAAAATGAGTTCCTTGTAGTTGTATTTTCTTTAGATAAATTTAGATCCCAATTTTTGGAAGTATTTTCACCAAATTTTTTAACCAAGAAACCCTTTTATACTTTATTAGGAAGGATGATGCAAAAAACTATCACGTAATATGCATTTTACATGTACAGGAATTCAACATGAAAATTAAAGATATAAAATGTGCTTAAAATTCCAATTTATAGAAATCATTAAAATATAAAATAGATACCTATAAAATCCATTATATTTTTTTAAATCATTTGAATTAATGGGAATAGAATTTGTGTGACCATTTCCCATGTCATTTGGAAATTTTTATATTCTTTTTTCTATGGATTATGTTTCAAAATCTATGGAAGTCAAATCCAAAAAAACTGATAATGCTATTACTGTGTGTGATTTTTTAGCACTAACATATTCTATAGTTTTGAAGTACCATTAGCCATCATAAGTATCCCATGGAACCAATTTTTAAATAAAATTATGGAATCTTTTATAAGGAAGTATGAAGAACATCATAAGACATATATAAACTACCATACCCAAGAAATGGTTGTGATGATGATTCCAATAGGGAAATAAATGGTATTTTAGAAAATATTGTAAAATCAATTTAGAAGGATTGGAACTAAATGTAGAAATACACCTTATGGTCTTACAATATGACCTAACAAATACCCATTGAAATGATATATTATCCTTTAATCTATAGAAATAGTTTCCACAAACTTGTGGATCTAGAGCCCAAAGCATACTAGGCTGTCAAATAAATGAATCTTGACTTGGAATGACCTAGAAAAGAGTGGTAAATTTTGTTGCACGAACCATAAGAAATTATAATATAATCTTTTTATAATTCAAGAATATAAAAATATTGCACAATATTGGATCATAAAAAAGATTATTCAACCTAAAATCATCCATGTATAATACCAAGTGTTTCTCTACAAATCTAAATTCATGCTAATTCTAGGTAATATTTGTTCTAGATGGGAAGATCTATTTATAATGAAAAATTTATTCCATTATGGTTTCATGTATACTATAAAGAAAGTATAAAAAAACCTATTCACTATTAATGGGAGAAGATTAAATATATACATGGGAAACTACCACAAAAACTAGTAGAGTATTGAACACTCCTTAATCTAGTTTATCAATAAAAACCCATGAAGTTATACCTATCCTTAACACTTGATGGTATGATGTGATTCTACTTAAATATGATTACATAATTTATAAACTATAAAAGTATTTAGGAAACTTCATTATTTATGTGTACGGGAGGGAACCTATAATTTAGGACCTTTTTATTTTCTTTTAGATTTTTTTATTCTTATTTAGATTTTTTTATGTTCCTTTTAATTTTTGGTCAATTTTTGAATCCTATGAGTTTATTTTGAATTTCCATGAAACATTGAATCCATTCCAAGGTTTATAAATTTATTTTACCCATTTAATAACCTAATATTAATTATAAAATAATATTTTTTTCAAATTGAAAATAATGTAAATTATTTCAACCACTGATTTTTAAATTTTATTCCATGAAATTTTGTCCAACATTATTTTTTCACTTACTAGTGAGGATTATAAACTAATTTTTCTATACATTTTAAAATGTTTCATTTTTGAGTAAACTAATTCCTACATGAATAACCATAGATATCTATGAAATCTAGTAAAAACCTTAGAGCATTTGACTATTCTATGATTTACATGATTGAGTAATTTATTATATTTAAAATCACCTTTGTTTAAAAAAAACTCTATTTGAAATCCTAACATTTCCTTTAATCCATGTACCCTTTAAAAACCATGAATGAATTCATTATATATCCACAATAGAAGCCCATTATCCATACCCACATTCCTCTACAAGCCCTTTCATGATCTATGTTGAATTCAATCATGGGGGAGGGATGAAAAAGAGTTGAAAACCCTATTTTTTATATTTTATTTGATTGTAGAGATGAATTTACTGCAACTTATGTGTTTATTATATATAAGAAAAATCATGATGGAGAAATTTATAAAATTTTATTAGTTTCATTCAAGGATACTCATCAAGAAAAAGCATGATCTGAAGAAAAAAAGAAGTAAAAATCCATATTAATCTCTAAACAATGAATCTAAATAGAAATCCAGATTGAAAATGATGAAATAATTCTATTTGGAATGGTAGAGAAAGTAATTACTAAGATTATAATTAATTTTACATAATAATTATAATACAAGTATATAAAAAAGGTCCCACAATTACTATGGAATTCCTAAATTCCACCCTTTCCTTTAATAGTATAATAAAAAACATTGAAGAAATGTATTAGAAGAAATAGGGATATGAATGTTACTTTTTGTATAAGATATGAATGGTGTGTAATTTCCACTAAAAATTATATAATCTTATATGAGTTGTGGAATAGAGAGTGAGGGTTGTAACACCCTAAGCTTCCACGGTACATTTCCCTTCGAATAATGCAATGGCGTGCATTGTACGCAACATCGAGATTTTAACACACCACAACCAATCAAACTAGCTGTTATGAATAGTAATACCTACTTTTTGGAATTTTATAAATTCTATCTCTAAAAATGGATTTCATTTTTGGATTCGGAATATTGAATTTATCCTAGGGTGAAATTTGGAACTTTTCGGATAACACTTATATTTTGATGAATAATGAAAATTACTAAATTTTAATTAAAAACAAATTTTTAAATCAAAATAATTTATAGAGATAAATTATATTATTTATTGGTTTTAAAGTATAATTAGAATATATTTTTACAATTTTATCCAATGGTGTTCATTAGAATTAATTTCACTTTGAAATTGGACCTAAACAATTGTCAATCTTTTGGTATATATTCTTTCTTAAAAACATTCTATTTGTTGTGACAGTGGGAATTAATTATAAAATTAATTTATGAGACTTATATGTTTGGAATTTTGTAAAATATAAATCATTTTTGAATTCGGAATATCAATTATAGATTATGGTGAAATTTTGGCATTGTTCTGAAAAACTTCAATTTTTGATGAATAGTGAAACTACTAAGTGGTAGTTAAAAAATTGAATTTTTCATAAAACTTAATTTTACCACATCTGTGAATGGAATTTCGAAAATACGAGTGACACAGTTAATATCAAGAAGTGAAATTTTGTTCAATGAGATAAAAATTATTTTTGGTGAATAGTGACTTTTTACTTTTATTTACCACGGTTAAAAGTAAATAGGGTAATTAAGGGTAAAAATGATATTCATATTACCCTAACACATGTAATAATTCTATTGGACAAGTGTATCTCGACCAAAAAAAACCTTAGGAATAAAATATTATCACTTAGGTCCACTTGGATTAGATTTGGACATTTATTATTATTTAATTCAAAGAAGAGATAAAAGAGTTATAATCAAAGTTTATTTACTAAATCATTTTTAATATAGGTTTATACATAAGATAAACTCGATTGTAAATATTAATTAGAAAGATAAAACTATATCCTAAATAATGATAGTTTATTTATAATTTTTAGACATTAAATAATTTAATATATTTATGATACAATGATGATGCAGTAATTACCATAATAGTAAAAAATTATACTAATTGATATTATAAATACACAAATAAATATAATTTAAGACTTTAAATGAATTAAAATAATTTTATATGATAATATGACATATTAGGATTGCTTTAATGGACTTTTTTTGAAGTAATAATTCTGTTATGAGTTTCAAAAAAATCAACTATTGAATAGTGTCAAAATTGACATAAATGAGATTTTAAAACAAATATTATATTATTAATTGATATTAAATTCCTAAAAATATAAAGATTGGCCAGGAGACTTGTATAATGATAGGTATATCATTAATGGACCACTTGGAGGTCTATTGTATGTATATAGTATGTTTATTAACTATATAATATATAAATACAAAGTGACATGGTAAATGTCAAACTAATTAACTAAGAGTTAAAACTAAACGATAAGGTTAATATAGTTACCCAAACCTGTCTAAATTCTATTTGTTGAATGTTTTTAGACCTATACCCACCTTAAACTTTTAATAATCAACTTTGGAGCCATTAGAAACCTAATATGAATTTATTATAAATTAATATTTCTAGCTTTTCCAAAGGTGTCCCTCACCTCTCTTATAAAAGGTCACTCCCCCTTCTCATTACTTCACACCTTCAAAGCCTTTTGGTTCGGCCAAACTCTGCCCAAATACTCTCTCAACTTCCTTCACTACAATCTAGAGTCCTTTTTGTATCCTAAATCTAACCTATGGAGACCTTTTGATCAAATCAAAACGAAGAACCCAAAGAAGAGGTAATGTTTTCACCACCCTTTTTCAAATTCATTTCTTCTTCAACTTCTTCTTTCTTTGTTATTAAAATTCTAAAATAATAACTCCAGTATCTTTTATATACATTGACTTTATTATAAATATGGTACAACCATATTCAGTATTCTATCCACCCTTTGAATAACATGTCACCATACATGCGTACGTACGGCTTACCGTCTCCACGTCGTGGTGTAATTGTTATTCAACATATTATTATTTGGATGGGTATAATAATGATGTGTAACTCATGTAAATAATAAATATAACATGATAATGATTGTTTATATATGATATATTATCCAATTATATATTATTTTAATATCAAAATAATGATATTGTCGCTCGTGCGTATGTACGGACTACCGTCTCCACGAACGCGATGAGATTCATTCTCCATCATATCCATTCAAGTATAATTATCATTTGATGATTTAAAAATAATGTTTAAGAACTTTATATCCTTATGAATATTAATAAGATACAACCTATCCATGACAAACATGGCTTACGTAACAAAATATATAAAAGAAAACGAGTAAGTTAACACCTGAAACGACGATAATTCTATGATATTATTAACAAAGCAATGTTAAAATATCATATATGATATCATATTAATGTATATGATTCATGAATAATTTAATAACAATTATTTCAACATTATAAAGGAGGTTAACCTACCCGCAACCAAGGAAAAGTACAAGGTAATGGGTTTCTTATCTCACCTTTAATTTCGTGAGATTTCCATTATTCACCACTTATTTATTGCATGTGGTGTGTGTACTACCCATGATTGTATTCATTGTGTAATATACTCTAATTTATGGATATTTGCATCATCATTGTATGATCCTTATTTCTTGGTTGTATGTTTCGTAAGTTACCAAATTGATAAGGGAATTTGATATTCCAATTTCCACTCATTCGGCTTTACACATACTCCATTGATTTTTTTACTCCAAGATTATGTGTGGAATTACTATTCATTTTCTTATGTCATATTTTCCACTCCCCTTTCTGTGGATATACTTTTGAAACACATAATCACTCCATTGATAAATTCTCAAGTGATCGGTATGAACTTGATAAGAATAATTTTCAATCAATCTCCATTTGTTGAGTCAAATATGCAATTCATTGGTGTTGTTTTTACAAGAATATGTGTGAATGTAATTTGATTGATTTACACTAAATATCCAATCATACTGAGTGTATTTATATTTTTCACACATAATTATGTCGTTGATTTATCCTTAACCTAAGGATATGGTCTTTGTAAGAGAATTCATCTCAATTTACATTCCATTGAGACTTCTTTGTTGTTATACACCAAATCACTTTTATATGGTGTATATATTGTATTTTGAAATAGTATATCATGAATCCGTTTACTATCATGATATTCTAATGCTTATATTACCTCAATTATTTGTATTCAAGTGTCTCTCTTTTGGTTATAAATTCTAACTAAAATATAGTTTTATGTGTTTTAAAGATTGATTATTCTAAATCTTTCTCATTAATGTCCATGTTTTAGAAATGGTTTTAAGGATTTATTTATATGGTCATTAAAGCTTTAAAATAAAAATTATTTTTAAAAGTTTCAACGTTTTATGAGACACTTTTATTCAAAAATCTATTTTTAAATGGCTTCTTGACAAATAGTGTGACTTTTAAATGATTTCATGAAAAATGGGAATATTTCTCTCAAATAGTTTTAATTATTATTTTCATCTATGTCCACATCCTTCATTATTCTTGTTTGTGGTTAATGTGATACAATACAATCTTCCATATTTTTTCGAATGAGTTTTGTTTGACTGTGGATGTGCTATTTTTATACCATTCATGGTTTGTGGTTAAAGTATTGACATTTCGTATGCTAGTTTTAATACGAATGTTTATGTTATGTTTAAACCTGTACATATGAGGAATGCATTGGACTTAATAAGTGACGGGTGGAGCCCGCTATAGATCCTCGATGCATCGGTAGGTCTCATGAGACAAACTAGTGTCTTGGAACAAGGCCTTGGCAAAATATTATTTGTAGTCTTGGCACGAGGCCTTGGCTATGTTGTTATGATAGTCTGGCATTATGCATTATATCATTATGAAAGTGGTTATTGATATTTCATGTGATCATTCGACTAGTAGAATATCCATGTGAGTAAGTAAATGGAATTATTTTATTTTATCTTTACCATTTTATGCTGAAGTTCATGTTTAAAAGGATTTTGTTTTAGTTATAAACTGCCTTAAGTGTTTATGCCTATCTATGAAAGCTTCTGCTATAATGTTATCCTTATTAAGCATCTAAGCTCCCCCCTTTCAATGTTTTATTTTTCCCAGGATTATGAAGAAGTAATTTATGAATGACCTGCAGGGATAGTATGAGGGGACATGAAGACAAGATTTTGTTGTAGTTTTTTTACCTTATGATGTAATGTAAGACTTATGAATATATCTAGTGTTTCCAAGACTACTAAACTAATTGGTATTTCGAGACTTGATCCTTTGTGATCAAGCCAATGTTATGTAATAATGCACCAACTCCGGGTATCTAGTGTCGGGGCGTTACAGTTGGTATCAGAGGAAGTTTATTACAAACCATGGAAGCTATATTTAGATAAACACCGATTAGAGCACGTAGACCAAAGATGAACTTTGAGGATTAGTATAGAAGAACATCCTATTATTTTGGTATTGTAGATATTTTGTGAGTTTTTCGAGAAATACATCCTTGTCTGGATACGAGTAGGTACAGGCGGCTCTGGCACAGATGTACCTAGAGGTAAAACCAGAAAACACCCCTTTGAGCTGGACTCAAATGGGAACTGGTGCACGACAACGGGCCTTGCTGCACTCTTGGTTACGACACTCCCGGGGGATATGCTTAGGATAATTTAAATTTTCTTTACAAACCGTTTAAAGTATTATATATATAAGATGAGAGTAAATGACCTTGGATAATCCTAATGTGTTTCAAATTGAGAATATGGTGACATGTTAATCTCTAAATGATTGTATGATTACTATTACTCACACAATGCTTTCTGGTTTCAGTCAATGGCTGGATTCCAAGGAAGTCATAGTGCCTTTGAGAATTATGTACAAGGTGGTAATGGTGGTGGAAATGAGCAACAAAATGGAATGTTGATAGGCGTAAAATATATCGTGTTTATGCCAAATCAATTTTCCAAAAATATGATCAAGAATATATATATTAAACAATTACCAGAATCAACAAAGAAGAGAATGTTGATGAATGATAAGAGCTCCAGTAGTGGAGACCATGGAGAAAGAAATCCTCAATTTCCATCATGCAGGAAATGTTGAAGGAGAAACCCAGGAAAGTGTCTCAATGGGACAAAGAAATGTTTTATGTGCGGGAAGAAAGGACATAAAGTGAAGAATTGCTAAAGAAAAATGAAGAGTACTATGGAAGAAGATAAAAATGGTCCCAAGAATTCATTTACAATTATTTTCCGTAAATGTAGGTGACCTAGCCATTACCCGAGTGAATCTCCTATTCTATATGATATTTTCTTGGTGAGAGAAGAAGCTATGTGGAAATAAATGGTTGGATAAATGTTTAAAAATTATTAGTGATCCTTGTTGAAGGGTTTACTTTGGAATAATTTTCTCTTGTATTTGAAACCCTCACATTTTCCATGTGAGAATGATATTTATGTAATAATAATCTTTTCTCTTGTGGATATAGTTATAAATAACCATTTGGTTTTATATGATCAATGGGTTTGAGGCAATTACAAATTATTATAATTTGGGATGAAAATGAAAGGTATGAGATAACATTTGTGGTTAAATTATGTTATGGTTATTTTGAGGAATTTATCTCATTTTGGTAATGTTATAAAATATAGTTTTTGAAAAAGGACAAAACATAGACCATGTGACAACCCATCACGTCGGACAAAGCTGTGGGAATCGAACCCACATCCAAAGTGCGATTGGGACATATCGCCTACATATGGACTACATGAAGTCCCTGGTTAGTGTGACTATTATTTTTAGTTAAATGATTTTATTGATCAATCATAATTTGATTTGGGATCTTATGTCTTATCAAATGAATACCCTTAGTATAGGAAAATGATTTGTTGATTAAGTGATAAATGTTATTTTTGAAGTTATTCTATTTGTTGTGAACACTATATGCCAAAGGAAAATAGAGTAGTATGAAATTTCATTTGAGGAGTAATGGTAGATTTTTATCTATGTTTTTATTGTGGATTTATAATGATTTGGGTTATTTATGGAAATGATTAGGTTAATTACATTTAAGTATGTGACTTTAAGAGTAATTAATGTCATTTGGAGATACAATTTAACGTGGAAGACTACATTCTTAATAAGTGTTGTTTTCCAATATTAGTTTTGATTATATTAAAGGCTTTTAAGGACAATTGATTATTGAATGGTATTTATTTAACTTTGGTGTATTTTTGGTTTAATTTTGGAAATTAATATTAGTGTTTATTTCTCTCAAGGAATATCCTTTTTGGGGATCATTAGATCTTGTACTAACCATTTTGGTTTTGATTAATCTCTAAATACAATGTAAATATATAATTCATCCTGCATGGATCATGTGATTCTATATAAGTTTACTCTAGCTCTTCTAGTGTGACCAAGTCTTCTTGAATACTCATCGTTTAAAAAAAAGAGTTAGTGGTGGAAACTTATTAAAGAATGAAACTCTAATTAAAATGTAAGTATAAATCTTTATATTCTTAGTCAATATCATAAATGAATTCCTCATCCTTATGTAATGTATCTTAAAAAAAATGTTGTCCATTTACTTTCCTACTAGGAGACTATTGGCCGTTTGTCCCAACACAAGTTTGTGGTTTTCATTTTTTTAACTTTATCCTGATCATGATTTCTATCCCTCTCCATCAGAACATGACACTTAGTTTATCATCTATATCCATGTTTTCCTACATGGAATCTGAGTATGGGTTATCTTGGTTGACCTTTATACCTCTCTTTCTTTCTTTTAAAGTGATAGTTTTATTGACTCTTTTTCTGATGTGCGACTTTCCATTATATTCCCAAGCACAATTTTAAAAATTTTGAGGACGAAATTTATTGAAAGAGGGGAGAATGTAACACCCCAAGCATCCACGGTACATTTCCCTTCGAATAATGCAATGGCGTGCATTGTACGCAACTTCGAGATTCTAACACACCACAACCAATCAAACTAGCCGTTATGAATAGTAATACATACATTTTGAAATTTTATAAATTCTATCTCTCAAAATGGATTTCATTTTTGGATTCAGAATATCGAATTTATCCTAGGGTAGAAATTTTGGAACTTTTCGGATAACACTTATATTTTGATGAATAATGAAAATTACTAAATTTTAATTAAAAACAAATTTTTAAATCAAAATAATTTATATTGATGAATTATATTATTGAGTGGTTTTAAAGTATAATTAGAATATATTTTTACCATTTTATTTAATGGTGTTTATTATAATTAATTTCACTTTGAAATTGGACCTAAACAGTTGTCAATCTTTTGGTATATATTGTTTCTTAAAAACACGCTATTTGTTGTAACAACGGGAATTAATTATAAAATTAATTTATGCAACTTATATGTTTGGAATTTTGTAAAATGGACATCATTTTTTAATTCGGAATATCAATTATAGCCTAGGGTGAAATTTTGGCATTGTTCTGCAAAACTTCAATTTTTGATGAATAGTGAAACTACTAAGTGGTAGTTAAAAAACTGAATTTTTCATAAAACTTAATTTTACCGCTTCTGTGAATATAATTTCGAAAATCCGAGAGACACGGTTAATATCAAGAAGTAAAATTTGGTTCAATGAGATGAAAATAATTTTTGGTGAATAGTAACTTTTTACTTTTATTTACCACTATTAAAAGTAAATAGGGTAATTAAGGGTAAAAATGATATTAATATTACCCTAACACAAGTCCTAATTTTATTGGACAAGTGTATCTCGACCAAAACCAACCTTAGGAATAAAATATTATCATTTAGGTCTACTTGGATTAGATTAGGACATTTATTATTATTCAATTCAATGAAGAGTTAAAAGAGTTAAAATCAATGTTTATTTACTAAAACATTTGTAATATAGCATTATACCTAAGATTAATTCGATTGAAAATATTCATTAGAAAGATAAAACGATTTCCTACATAATTATAGTTTATTTATAATTTTTAAACATTAAATAATTTAATATATTTATGACACAATGATGATGCAGTAATTACCATAATAGTTAAATATTAAAATAATTGATATTATAAATACCCAAATAAATATAATTTAAGACTTTTAATGAATAAAACTAAATTTTTAGGATAATATGACATATTAGGATTGATTTAATTGGCTTTGTTCTAAGTAATCATTCTGTTATGAGTTTCACAAAAATCAACTATTGAATAGTGTCAAAATTGACATAAAAGAGTTTTTAAAACAAATATTATATTATTAATTGATATTAAAATCCTAAAAAACTAGGGTTCAGCCAAGAGACTTATATCATTATAGATATATCATTAGTGTACCACTTGGGGGTCTCTTGTATGTATATAGTAATTTTATTAACTATATAATATAAAAATACAAAGTGGCATGTTAAATGTCAAACTAATTAACTAAGAGTTAAAACTAAAAGATAAGTTTAATATATTTACCCAAACCTGTCTAAATTCTATTGTTTGAATGTTTTTCGACCTATCCCCACCTTAAAATTTTAATAATCAACTTTTGAGCCATTATAAACCGAATATGAATTTATTATAAATTAATATTTCTAGCATTTCCAAAGGTGCCCCTCACCCCTCTCATAAAAGGTCACTCCCCCTTATCATTACTTCACACCTTAAAAGCATTTTGGTTCGGCCAAACTCTACCCAAATACTCTCTCAACTTCCTTCAATACAACCTAGAGGCCTTTGTTTGATCAGAAAGCCAACCTAAGGAGCCCTTTTGATCAAATCAAAAGGAATAACTCGAAGAAGAGGTAATGTTTTCACCACCCTTTTTCAAATTCATTTCTTCTTCCACTTCTTCTTTCTTTTTTATTACCATTATAAATAATATCCCCAGTATATTTTATATAATGTGATGTTATTATAAATATGGTACAACCATATTCAGTATTCTATCCACCCTTTGAATACCATGTCACCATACGTGCGTACGTACAGCTTACCGTCTCCACGTCGTGGTGTAATTGTTATTCAATATATTATTATTTAAATGGGTATAATAATGATGTTTAAATCATGTAAATAATAAATATAACATGATAATGATTCTATATATATGATATAGAATCCAATTATATATTATTTTAATATCAAAAGAATGATATTGTCGCTCGTGCGTACGTACGGACTACCGTCTCCACGAACGCGATGAGATTCATTCTCCATCATATCCATTAAAGTATAATTATCATTTTATGATTTAAAAATAGTGTTTAATAACTTTATATCATTATGTATATGAATAAAATACAAACTATCCATGACAAAAATGGATTACATAACAAAACATATAAAAGAAAATGAGTAAGTTAACACCCGAAACGACGATAATTCTAAGATATTATTAACAAAGAAATGTTAGAATATCGTATATGATATCATATTAATGTATATGATTCATGAATAATTTAATAACAATTATTTCAACATTATAGAGGAGGTTAACCTACCCCCAACCATGGAAAATTACATGGTAAGGGTTTTCTTATCTCACTTTTAATTTCATGAGATTTCCATTATTCACCACTTATTTATTGCATGTGGTGTGTGTACTACCAATGATTGTATTCATTGTGTAATATACTATAATTTATGGATATTTAAATCATCATTGTATTATCCTTCTTTCATGGGTTTATGTTTCGTAAGTTACCAAATTGATAAGGGAATTTGATATTTCAATTTCCACTCATTCAGCTTTACGTATACTTCATTGATTATTTTACTCCAAGATTATGTGTGGAATTAATATTCATTTTCTTATGTCATATTTTCCACTCCCCTTTATGTGTATATACTTTTGATACACATAATCACTCTGTTGAAAAATTATCATGTGATCGGTATGAACTTGATAAGAGTAATTTTAACTCAATCTCCATTTGTTGAGTCAAATATCCAATTCATTGGTGTCATTTTTACAAGAATATGTGTGAATGTCATCTGATTGATTTACACTAAATATCCAATCATATTTAGTGTATTTATATTTTTCACACATAATGATGTTGTTGATTTATCTTTAACCTAAGGATATGGTCTTTATAAGAGAATTCATCTCAATTTACATTCCATTGAGACTTCTTTGTTGTTATACACCAAATCACTTTTATATGGTGTATATATTGTACTTTGACATAGTATATCATGAATCCCTTTATTCTCATGATTTTATAATGTTTTGATTACCTCAATTATTTGTATTCAAGTGTCTCTCTTTTGGTTATAAAGTCTAACTAAAATACATTTTTATGTGTTTTAAAGATTGATTATTCTAAATATTTCTCATTAATGTCCATGTTTTAAAAATGGTTTTAAGGATTTATTTATATGAGAATTAAAGTTTTAAAATCAAAATTCCTTTTAAAAGTTTCAAAGTGGTATGGGAAACTTTGATTCAAAAATCTATTTTTAAATGGCTTCTTGGCAAATAGTGTGACTTTTAAATGATTTCAAGAAAAAGGGGGATATTTCTCTCAATTAGTTTTAATGATTATTTTTGTCTATGTCAACATCCTTCATTATTCTTGTTTGTGTTTAATGTGACACAATAAAATCTTCCATATTGTATCTAATGAGTTATGTTTGACTGTGGATGTGCTATATTTATACCATTCATGGTTTGTGGTTAAAGTATTGAAAATTCGTATGCTAGTTTTAATATGAATGTTTATGTTATGTTTAAACCTGTTCATATGAGGAATGCATTGGACTTAATAAGTGACGGGTGGAGCCCGATATAGCTCCTTGATGCATTGGTAGGTCTCATGAGACAAACTTGTGTCTTGGCACAAGGCCTTGGAAAAATATTATTTGTATTCTTGGAACGGGGCCTTGGATATGTGGTTATGATAGTTTGGCATTATGCATTCCATCATTATGAATGTGGTTATTGATATTTCATGTGATCATTCGACTAGTAGAATATCCATGTGAGTATGTAAATGGCATTATTTTATTTTATCTTTTCCATTTTATACTGAAGTTCAACTTTAAAAGGATTTTGTTTTAGTTATAAACTACCTTAAGTGTTTATGCTTATCTATGAAAGCTTCTGGTAAAATGTTATCCTTACTGAGCATCTGAGCTCACCCCTTTCAATGTTTTATTTTTTCCAGGATTATGAAGAAGTAATTATTGAATGACCTGCAGGGATAATATGATGGGATATGAAGACAATACTTTGTTGTAGTTTTTTTACCTTATAATGTAATGTAAGACTTATGAATATATCTAGTGTTTCCAAGACTACTAATCTAATCGGTCTTTCAAGACTTGATCCTTTGTGATCATGACAATGTTATGTAATAATGCACCATATCTGGGTATCTAGGGTCGAGGCGTTACAAGGGTGGAATGTATAATTGTATTAAACTAAGAATCATGAACTGAGCTTTATATTAGATATAAAAACACTCTTTCATCCTCAACAATTTTATAATCAAATCCTGACCATCTTTAAGCCTCAGAAATATTTTAACTTGATCCTGAAAGCCTCACGATATAAATAAATGCTTGAATTGTTGGGTGGATATGTAGACACTCATAAATCCTATGGTAACACTTGTAGGATCATTTATGAGATTTTTTTTACAAATTCATAATGAAAGATGAGTTAAAACATATTGAGGAAGTATATATAAGAACACATGAGACGATGAATGAAGTAAGGTTTAATTAAATGATCTTAATTGGTAAAATGGAATCAATATATTTTATGAGTCATGATAGGATGATGAACTTGTTTTTTAAATGTTAAATTTCATTGTATGGTATTTAAATCTTGATTAGTAGTCTTTTAAACTCATCTATCTAGCTAGTTTTGTGATTTTCATAGTATATATTTTCCATGACTCGTCCAGAATCCTTGAAATTTTTGAATCATTTTAAATGAGATTAGATTTAGTTAAAATGTTTTTTTAAAACACAGTAAAATATTTTCATGAACATAATTAATTATTCACATACTACCTTAAAATAAATGGAACTGAATTTTCTGAAATTTATAGAGAATACTTGTGATCTTTAAGATTAGGTGGACATTTGATAATTCCTCTAAAAAAACTTTTTGGATTTTTATTGAGATTTTTTATCATTTAAAAAATCCGTGGAAAATAATATCACTTGAAATATAACTCATATTTCTTATATTTCTATTGAACATTTTCTTACATTGAAATTGACTATGTGTTTGTGGGGGGTAGGGCGTGAAGCATGGAATTTTAAAAACAATTATGCAGTTTTTCATTTTAAATAGCCCATAAATAATCTAAATTGTTGGAGGTACATAAATTTACGTTAATTATAGAAAAAAATAATTGAATTATAACTTTAAAAAATTATTTATTTTTACATTATTAAATAAATTTTTTAATGAGAAGATATAAATTGTTGAACAAATTCCACACTAATAACGTCATATTTTTTTTAATATGCATATTGAAGAATGAAATTTTCATGAGACCATTCACCTGCGACCTAGGGAATGAGACTGTTCCGCTTCCTTGGATCTATGAATTGACGACCATGTGACCGTCCTCTAAATGTGAACCTATGAATGTACACTAGTCTTATGATTGTGCAGACTGCATATGCGGAAATTCCATGATCATAGAAATGATGCGACTATGAAAATTTGTAATCATGGGAATGTTGTGACCATAAGTACCTCATCCACAAGTAATATGTACATGGGAATGCAACCATGACCTAAATTATATATAGATATTTATGTTAAAAATATTATACTTGAATCCATGAGTTTGCAAATATGCATTTGACCATGTCATCTGATGTCCCATGGATTGTGAATCTTTCTTTCATGGGAAGTCACCCCACTCAGACTATACTTCTGCATCCATAGTAACCTAAATCCATGGAGAAGAAATAGTGCCTCAAGTAAATTACCTCATTTTTAATTAAAGATGAAATCCTACATCTATTCTCATGTGTCTATGAAATGCCTTTATAAAGGGTGATTGGCGGTCCAACCTCATTTACAGAATCCAAAATCACCATTTCTGATGCTATTAAATATGATGCCAAGGATCCCCATATGAGAAGAATACATCAAGAACCTTTTAGATATTGGGAGGAATAATGAAATGGGGTGGGGTATCTTGTTACTAAATCTGAATTCATAATAATGAGGTTTCAACTATAGGGCTGATTCCACTCAAACCAAGAGATGAAGAGATCCATTTAAAATGATGGCATGAGAGGCACTGAATGATGATAAATCACTTTGGATGCAATACGATATAAATATTTGATATAATGAATGATATCAAACACACCATTTTCTCATTGAATTTCAATTTGTTCCCTACATTTCAATGATAAACACCACTCAATACTTCAATGGTGAATGAAAATCATGCTATGTTGAGGATGCAGGTGACCAGAAAAAGGATAACATTGAAACATGGATGCTAAATTTCTTTCCTTGTGTAGAAGAATATTAAATTAAAGGGACCACATTCCACTTCCATTCACATGTTGTAGAATCGTTAGTGAGTTCATGCATTCAACTTGATGAAAGTTACTAATGAAAGTGTATGCCTAATCTAGTGCACAAGGTAGTAAACCCTCATGTCCACAATCTAAGCATGAGGCTTATTGAGTTTCCATAGTACACATATTTTAAAAATGAATGAAGACATGATGTTTTTAGGATAACTTGAAGGAGATATTGTATAAATAAATAGAATATATGAGGTGCATGTCTATATTATATGAATGGGATATACCGATGCATGCATGAAATAATATTTCATGAATTCTTTTATATTTGATGAAATGAACAACCAAATATTAATTTCTGTTAATATTTGAATAGTAAAACTCATTTAAAGATATCATTAATTATGGATTTATATGAGATATGATTATAGGAAAAAAATTCATATAATGCTTGAACCATACATGGAATTTGTACATGAATTTTAACCCATGGATTAATTTGGATACCTTATCACATTCTATATGTACCATATATTCCAATGATGGAAGTGTGTGGTGTGTGGATATTCATTCGGTGACTCTGAGAAACTTGAATCTCTCTTTGAAGTTATTCCTTTTCGTTTGGAGGGACTAGAATGTTGTGGTGGTTGGTGGGTCACACTCAAACAATTAGTGATTTTGGAGCAACCTATAGATATAAAAAAGAGGTGGGATGCTTATTTTTTCCACTTAGTGTGGTTTAAAAAATTCATATGAGGATGAAGATTAATGGTTTATATTTTCTTAGATGAATGGTAGACTCAGTTTTATAGTGTTCTTAATTTTAGTTTTTTATCACATTCATCATATTATATTGAATAGAGATCCTTAGACAATTGGTTTTAATTACTTTAAATATCAATGATAGTTATTATCAGGCCCTAAAAAAACCCTTCAATGGTATCATAGTTATCTATGATTAATTTTTATAAAACTTGTGATGAAATGAAGAAGAGAATAAGAAATAGAGCAGTTCCTTAAATTTGAAAATTCATTTTCATAAAAGCAGTTACCCTTATATAGCTGGGATATATAATGGTATTAAACTCCTTAACATTACATAGCTGAGAAGTGTAAGGGTAATGAAGGATTTACCTTAATGTAGAGTGGTCTACGTAAGGATCATCACACCTTACACTTATGGTGACCGGTCTATGTAAGGGTCACCTAAATTTACCCTTAAATGTAAAGGTGTTACATAAATGAAATGATGGGTTTTAAAGGCCTGTATAAATGTAAGCATTCACTTACCCTTATATGAGTTGTATCTTCATAAAGGTAACCAATGTGGTACCCTTACACAGTTGTGTTGGAAGGACACTTAATAGTAAAACATTACATACCCTTACACAATATTTTCTATGTCAAGGTAATACCCTTAGGTAGAGCTATATTATTATGTCAAATAAAGACAATTACTAGATTTTCCTTATGTAAGGGTTCCATAATTAGTTTACCCCTATGCAGAGTTTCCATGTAAATGTAGAGGGAGGTTACCTTAATGCAGAATACGAATTACATGAATGGGTAATCAGAATTGTTTCAGAAATATTTATCGTATAATTGGTTTATACAATAATTATAAATAATTTTAAAATTTTTTTTTGGGATATTCTATTTTATATAGTGTTTATAAATTAATTAATTATACTTTTTTGAAATTAATTAATTTTTTATGAAATATTTCATTCCCAAAAATTAAAAGTTAATTTTTAAAATTATATTTTTAAAATTTAATGGAATGGATTATGGATTATAAATAAAAGTTTTTATTTTCAAATCATAAAAAATAATGTATAGAGGGTTATAAATTATGAATTAAGTCCAAAATATAATTTTTTTTAAATTTTAATTCTTAATAATTAGTTATTTTGAATTATTCAAAATAAAAGGTGGCCTTATTTGGATATTATTGAAAACACATAAAAAATGTTTTCATGAATGATATGATCAAGGTTTAAATAATATTCATGTGTACGGAATTTAAATTATGTAAAGTGTTTAAATAATATATATTGAATTGTAAATTTTTTATAATTCATAAAATATCCTAAATTTGAAATAGAAATTCCATATAATGATAAATATGAAATCACTCATATTGAGATGAAAATAAAATGTTTATATTCATAATTATGGGATATCCATATTGTTTTATCTAAAATTATAAAAGGGTTTATTGTTAGATTTTATTTGTGAATTGTTTATAAATTTTTATCACATGTTTAAATATTTGATTTGTTAATTTATTTAAAAGTTTATGCTTAGTTTTTTTCATAATTATAAATTATTTATATGATGAATGTTGTATTATTTAGTTTAATTATTTGACTTATTTTAAGTAAATCCTTCTATTACATGCTAGTTATGATACTGAATTTTTTTATCTACCTCAACCCTAGTATATAATTTAATTTATTAAATTTAATTTAGTTTTTGAATATAGTTTATACATATTATATGATATAGTTATGATGCATTGGATCATCTCTTGAGTAATGTATCCTACGGAAAATGGACTTGGGGTCGGAATACATACCTACCTTGAGGCTTATGCTTTATCGAAGCTAGTAAATGTGGTCGGTAATCTATTAATTTAGGATTAATCACAAGAATATTTTCAAAATAATATAACTCTATGCCTTTATAGGAAGTCTTCATTTACCTTATACATATAAGAAAACTGTATAAGTAGGAATTTTTTTGGATTCTATTTTTGGGTATGTTACATGAATTTGTTGGTTGTGTGAAGAGTTACTCATCATTATGGTTTAGACATATTGATTAGGGGGAGGGAATAATATTCCATACTAAATTACTATAAGAAATCATATATATAATGGAATAACCTGAGATAATATGGTGAGATTGAAATACCCTTCTAATAGTAAGTGTGAGATTCCTTTTGAAGTGGCACCTGTCAAGAGCTCAATCATTCAGAAAGGTAGGTTTTGTTAAATTAAGGTGCCTCATAACTATCATGTATAAGAAAATAAAGTAATGAGTGACACTAGATAATCCTTAGGTAGGTTCTGTTAAAGTACGGTGACCATGGGTTACCTTTTTTATAATCCATTTTTGATGTTTTATTTAGGTTACACTTATCTGGGAAACCCTTGAGAAGGATACAAGAGGAATAATGATGCGTATATCCATATGATGGATTGGAAAAAGGATTGCCCACTAAGAAACTCAAGAGTCTTATATGAAATTATTGAGATTATTCTATACCTAAATAACTGTGTGATGAGAAAAAATCTAAATAAGACTTACTTATTGAAATATGGATCTTGGCCTACTAATATAAAAATTGAATTTTAAAAATGGGTCATCATTTTATTGGGATACTATTTAATAAATTTCATTATCAAATGGATAATAATACATGATACTCATAAAATAAAGGATTCTATTATAGATAATATCATCAACACCTACCTGATATTTCTAATTAATTCTTGAATATGAGAAGCTTATTATAATTAGTTCATAACACTACTTAATTAAGACAGGTTTTTAAGCTACATTTTAAATTTAATAAAAGTTATTAAAGAAAATTATATGTTTTAGAATAGTTCCCTTTTCAATAACTAAGTGTTGAAATTATCTAGTAAGTTATTCAATATGATTATTGAAGAATAAAATGATTCAATCGAGGTTTTAAATGCATTAGATGAGAAAATGTCTTTTATTGTTTTGGTTAATTAATCATATTTCAAAATATGGAGATTTTCATACAATAAGATTGAATTCAAATAATTTTTACCTAATATTCTCAAATGTTTTTGGAATATTTATTACATAGTAATATCATTTCTAAGTTCTAAAGTACTTTATAGATAGTACAAGAAGGTAAAAGTTCAAACTAGAAGAATAAAAGTAAGTTAAAAATTTCAACAATGCATCATCAACAAGGAAATAATAGTCATTGAAACCTAGGGTTTTCATGAAGGAATGGTTATAATTCTATATGATGGAATTATTCAGATTGAATGAAGGAGTTTGTAAAAATCCATGTAATGTCTATGTTATATATGGTTATAATAAAAAGTAATTATAATATTTTTAATTTTATGTGACAATGAATGTTTTTATAAGGATAATATCTTGTCTATGTGGAAAATTCACTTTTATTAATCAGAAACAAAATTACAAGCGTTTGAAATGAGGAGTTTTATAAAATAATCATTAAAGGAAAAAATAAGATATCATTTGGAAAAACATTTTACTAGATAATTTTATTACTAGTCACTCCTTTATTATCTAGCCCATCAGCCATGTATTTAGATTCACAGTATGTGCGTGTGATGAAAATGTTCATTGAGGATAGAGATTCTATGAATCTAAACCACCTAGTAGGGAGTTTTCATGAGAGATTAATATGTCCATTTATAATAACTTTCATGGTGGTCGTATAGTATCATTCCATCCATAGATTAATCCAACCTTATTTACATTCCATTTCCACTATATTGATCATGAAAATAATTTTTACATAAATAGAGGATGTGATTCCACATGATCCATAAATGCATCCAGTGACTTCACTATAATGGTTCCTGAAGACAACATTGAAGTAAGAGGGTCCCATGTTTCCTCTTGATACTCCATATGAATTATATTTTAACCATTATAAAATGGATGTTTCTATATCACTTAAGAAGATCTTGTAGGGTGCCAAAATTACCTATAATTCTAAGGCACTTATTAAAAGAAAATCATGAGAAAAATTATTATAATGACCATTTTTATGTGGGTTAGAATTCGACACTATAGCCATGATCTGCACAATATCTATTTAAAAACTAAAGGGTACATATACATAAATCAACATGTTATGGGTTTTCCATGTGATTTATATCAACTCTTTTTTGGAAATTTGAAAGATGTTGAAGAGTATTGAGGAGAAAGGAATCCAAAATACTTTTTTAATCTACCATTGTATAGAATCTGTCCACATGGGATGAATTTTAAAAATATAATACACCACATTCTATAAATTTGATGCCATATCACATCTTAGAAAGATATTATTGATATATTCTCTATGTTGATTTCATAGAGAACATATGAAACAAAGAGAAATTACTAAATAATGGAGGAATGAGTCTTTATAAATCTTACCTGAAAATTCTCTTTTTTTTTGGATTTTCAAAATACCCGCTTTATGGGTAAGCGGGAACCATAAAAACACAATTCAAAATGCAAAAAGTAACAGGACCCGAGGAAACCTCGAGCCACGAGAACCCTCAACAGTAAATCCCATCACCATCCACCATCACGCATTCCAGAGCACCTCGTCTGATGAACCGACGTCCCCATCAAACTATTCACCATCATCACCAAAACCCTCGAGCCGTGAGCCTGCACCGCCTCGAGCGCCACATCACTGGATCACCGGCGAGCATCACCGGCGTCCGTCGTCGCCATCACCCACAACGCCATCGAGAACCCAACGTCGCAGACACAAATTCAGGGGGCAACGAGACCATCACCCGCACCACATAAAATCACAAAACCAGAAAATCAAACGCCACTGATGCGCAACACGAACCAAATCACCCAGAAAACATGAAAAATTATAGTGATTCACAAACATCAAAGAACCACCGAGAAAGGAACCAAAAATCCAAAGCTGTCAACCAAACCGCTGGGAAATGTCTCTTAAGATCCTCAAACTGCTCAACCACAGTGGGATAATGGCGACCAGCAGAAGCTGAGACCTCACCACAGGACCAACGAGCTGCTGAGAACAAACCTGGAGCGCTCCGAAGAGTATGCCGGAGAAAACTCGGTCTTACACCCGCAACTCTGAATCAGCAACCACAAAATCCCATAGCGAAAATCCACAGTAGGATAGGAAGCCACGGTACCACCACAGGGACCAGAGGGATCGAAGAAAAACCACCACTAGAGAGAGAAACCCTAGCGCATCCTTCACAGAGAGGGAACCTTCAACCATAAAGAAAATCACAGAAAGAAAAAAACAATGAAGTGAAGACCTCCCCTCCCCGGACCAAACCAGCTCCGTCTTCAAACTACAAAGAGACACCGTCGCGTTGAGACCAGCCGCGTAGCATCACCCAAGCACCGAGGTGAACCCGATGAAGAAGACTCGGGATTCAGCGGTGGCCGAAGAGGGAAGGAGCGCGAGGATGGAGAAAACCCTAGTCGCCTCGGAATGGGAAGGAGACGCCGCTCAGAGGCTCTCTCCTTTATAAATCATAGAGTAAACAAACCTCCAATGTTTTGTGAACCTCGATGGATAGATTCAGGCGCTATTTAAATTTCCAATCCTTTTACGTCCATTCATGTATACTATATTTTTGTATACTAGTTTAGGATTGAGCATTCCATTAGCTATAGTTTCTCATATCATCAAGCCTTCCATGTTAATAAAATTTTAATTGATTACCACAAAATTAACCCCAGTAAAAACGGAATCAAGATAGACTTCGATTTTATTATTTGATCTTATCATTGAAATCCATCACTGGATCCACTAATTGTAAATGATTCATAAGGATAGTGACCATATAAACGTCCAACCAAAACATTATATGAGTGTTTTAGATAACTAGCCAATGTGATTTAAATATAATGGATTTTATTAAGATCAAATGATTCTAAATAAAATATATGTATCATCATATCATTTCCCTTAAGTGATAAGATATGTTGTTTGATTATAAATACTTTCTATGAAAAAATGAGATGATTAGTTACATAAACATGTTTTATGATTCATAAATTTCTATTTCAAGTTTAGAGAAAAATATATGGAAAAAAGATTAATGTAGGATAAAATTATTTAACCAAATATTTTTTAAAATATATTGGAATGTGTTCCCACAACCCATAAGTGATATATTTTTATAAAATATTAATTTAAAAAAGGAATAGTTTCAAACACATTGAATACCATATATGATATTGAAAAAATAATTTATTTATTTAATATTCATATTGAAATGAAATAAATGTTATTTACTAACAAAAAAGAGTTTGTGTATCTTATAAAGATATCATGAAAATAATATAATGTATAAAAGGCTTCTGGGAGTATGTTTTAACCTAGAAAATGTTTTCACTCAAAATCCTAAAAATGTTTAAGATATGTGATGATAAATAAAAATGTATAGAGTTACATTTAGTTATCATGAAAATGATATAAACAATTTCTTCCATGATTATACCAGTCAAAAAAAGTGACTTATACTTGATATCTAAAAAGAGTAGATGGTATGATAGTAAAAATAAATACATAGTTACATTTAGTTATAGTATTAAAGTGATTTACACTTTATCCTAAAATAGTTTAGGAGGACTTGTAAAAAAGTTATTATTTCAAGGGAAATGTTTGATGGAATATGGTTCCATGGATGATGATGATAATAAAATTATAAAGTTCTCTAAGTAGATAATAGAAGTTAACATCATAACATTAGATATTTCATAGTTAGAAATTTTGAATATGTTCAATAATATGATCAATTTGGAATATGATTCCAAAATCTCCCCAATATTCAAATTGGATTTTTATCACTAAAGAGTTAGTGGGAGAATTTAATTAGATGGTAACACGGAGATGTGAAAAGTACTACATGCGATATAATATGGTAAACAACCATGAATGTGTAGAAAAATAAGACCGATCCAATAGTTTATCATATATAACATGTTAAACTGATGATTATATTGTGTTTGTTAAATAGTCTTAAAGAGTTAAGAATATTAAAATGTATAAAATAGAAAAGAAACATCTATTTTATAATTATTTCACATTGGATACATAAATATATATATAGATATACATTTCATGAAGTGAAATTATAATTTAACTCTCATGATATGAATTTGAGTTTATCCCTAATTGATGCTATTCGTTGAGTATTGTAGGTTATGATTAAATGTTTAGGTTAGTGTGAGTAAGATTCTTGTATAGAGATAGAGATTATCATCATGGGGAACAAATAAAAGAATATGATATTATTTATGTGTGTTGGATGACGCACTAAATTATATCACACAGAGTTTCATACTGATGTCTTTGGTATACTGGGGGAGAATTGATCATATTTGAGTCCCCATTAACTGAGGTTGGTGAGATACCTAACATGAGAACCTTTATACTTTGATACTCTACATACACCAGTTTACATGTTGACTTAACAAATATGGGGGTGGTTAGGTATCCTTCTAGTCATTTCATTGATTGGAGATTAACAAATACATGATTTGGACTCTCATATGTTGAGTATTAAATCTAGTCCCTCGATTGAGACAGACTGTGGGGGTGTGTGGAAACACCTAGATATTATATATCAATCTAGATAAGGGACATGTGAAGTGCTTATTAATAAGGATTAATTACATGTGATGTATTCATTAATCTATTGAATATATACATTGAGAGTTTCGAGTAGGTGATTAAGCTATATGTGATTGACATATTCCATGTCCCATATCACTAAATGTCTTGGACAAAGGAAAAATTTGAGAATCCAAACTTACATATAATGTAGAATAGTGGATTTTTGTATGAAGATACATGTGTTTCAAGGAGATCACACCGGATCCCTTTATAACATGAGTAGCATTGACAGTTTACTAGAGGCCACTCTTTTCTTACATATATAGATATGAAAATTCATATATATTTTCAGTGCTATAAAATCCCAAGAGGTCAAGCTTTGTGATTAACTAAAAGGGGATTGAGTTTTCCTCAAAGAGATTCTATAAAATTTTTTAGAGTTAATCCAAAAGTGTTCTTGATTGGAATTCACAAGGTATTATATATGACATGATTCAAGGTGAAGCCAATGATAAATTTAAAAAAGAGTTTTGAAATATATCTAAAAATATTTTTGGATAGAGTTTCACAAGTTATTATATATGAAACAATATACGGTAAAATGGAAAAATGATTTTTAAGATTTAGTGAAAGTAGGAGATTGTAGGAGATATTTCCTAAAAATATAGCTTGTATAAGATCCATGGGTATATCACGAGCATAGGATATCGAGATACATACATTAAATATGATTTCAGGAATGTTATCTCTATTGATCAAATGAATAAATTAATATTAATTTATTTTAATATTTCAATAGTTTGACTTATTTAAAGCTATCATTTATTAAAGTGTTATATGATGTATAATTCCAGGGAGTAAATTCATATAATTCATGACCTGACCATGGAACTATACATGTATTTGAAGGCATGAGTTAATATATACATCATCTCAGGTTCTATATAAAACCTATATCCATATGATGGTAGTGTGTGGTGTGGGGATTTTTGTATGATGAATTCTAGAAATATGAAGCTATATTTCATCTTCCACCTTTACATTTAGAGGTACTAGCATGGAATGGAGGTTGGTGGATCCTACATTAATGTTGAGTGATTCAGGAACAACCCATGGATACATTATATTGGTGGGATGATTATGTTTCCAACTCAATGATCTTTATCAAATGCATATAAAGATGAAAAATCAAAGGTTACTATAGCTCTTCAGTGAATGGTATTCTATGTTTTACAATGTTCTTCATTTTATAATTTTATTTCATATTTCATATTATTTTTTCATGTAGATCCCGTGGAATGGTTTTAATCACTTCAACTACCTCTAATAATTGTTATTAGAGTCCAATAAAACACTTCATAATTTTCTTGTATAATAGAATTGGAGGTTTATCACGATTCTGTAATAAGTCTTTGTTCAGTTTATATAAAGTCCATACATTAGTTATACATAACAAAGAGCATTTTAAGATTTTAAATGGAGTCATGAATGTGAGTATAGACTAACTACACGTGAAGAAATTTTCAAATGTGGAAATAAATGTCTATGGAATAATTTCTATACTTTTGATTAAGCTACATGTTGGATAATTCACATGCCCTATATTCATGTGATGATTAAAAAATATGGGATAAGAAATTAAAAGATCCCATGCCTGAATGAATGACTATTTTTCAACCATGGGTTGTAAGGATTTATAGATATCCTGAAATCCTTGAAATGGATTTATGAACATTTGAACATGAATCACAATTTGAATGGGAATCTTCATAGACTTAAAGGAGGAACTATTTTTCCTATAAATGGAGAGAGAATTCATTCTAAATGTGGATGAAAAAATATATGGATGGGTTAAACCTGAAGGGATTATGTTTCTACCTTTAGTTTATTCTTTCTCTTTGTTTTAATTTCTTAATGTCTTCCACTCCTCAAATCATCTTTGTTATCTCTCAAATGAAGGGGTAAATCTTCTAAGTGGTTGTAGGAGGGATGGTAGAACATTTTAAATGCTTAAATATTAGATATTTAAGGCACTTATTTCATTCTTATTCATAAATTTCAATAATTCATAGTATATTTTCATTTTAAATGCAGCCATGTCTATTTCAACTCTGTCTATAATTTATTTCCTTGGTCAAGGATCCATAATATCCCTCCACCTATTTTTAGATCTCATTTAGTGAATTGGTCTTGGTTACGTGGTAATGTGTCAAGTGGTTTTTGACACTGGATTAGGGGTCAGTGGATAATCCTAGATTTATAGGGAAAAACAAAAACTAGTTAGGCGTTTCTTAAATAAAATGGGGGTAATCCACTATTATAATTTCACACATTATATGAATGATAGAATGAGACAAATGTTTTTTTAGAAAAAACTCACAATTATCGTTCAACCAAGGATGAAAGTGGAATTGGTTGCAGAATCTCTCGATTATCAATTTTTAAGAAGAAAATATCAATAATTAGGGACCATGATAGAATTATAGTTCGATATTTGATCCAAACCAGATCACTTTTCTCTCATAATTTGTTATCAACTTTTTTTCAAACATATTTTCTTTCAAAAGAAAAGAATTATTATTATTAAATGATTAATAACAAATAGATTTATTGAACTCCTCTCTGGTGAAGAAAGGTTTTCCACTAATCATATTTTAACCTAAAAAATAATATCTTTTTACACCACCACAAAAAACTTGTTTCAAGTATAATTTTTTTAGAGGAAATGTAGAGTATAACATAAAAAATTATATCATGAAAGTAAAAACAAATTTAACAATTTAAAAATACCTTTATTGAAGCCCATACAGTAAAAATGGATAATATACATTACTTTTAAAAATAGAAAAGGGAAATGTGATGGTCAAAACTGATAACATGTAATTATGTTTCTAAATATAAAAGATAACATTAAATGGTATTGAAAACATAGATATCGGTGATAAATATATTATTAGGAAATACTAATAATAATAATTTTTTACAATTCCATAATTTTAAGGGGAAGAAGTTCATTAAGTGGAAGATTTCAACAGAAATTCTCACTTACAACATATTGAAATATTAAGTTCAATATAAAATCATAGGGTGTAAGAAACAATGAATAGAAGGAGGAAGTTAAAGTTGAAACATTATAACTCATAGAAATGGGGTTTGAGTTTATAAAATCTCTTAAAACTTCGTTATATTTCAAATAATAAAACCACGATATGTAGATCATGAAATTTATTTGTAAAAACCAACGATTGAATGAAAAATTATGATAAAATAAATTAATTACAAATATATAAACCACAAAATGAAACAAGTTGTGAATATACATCATATATTAATAAAGAGAAAATGAGGTGAAAAAACCCTTACATTTGTCCCTGCTTAGTTGAAACACACTCTAACTTCCTATATACAAAAATTACCATATTGATCATCTATTTAATAATCTTATTCATATCCATAACCTTTTATAAACTTCATTTATAATCATTTTTACAAACATATTAAACCCTTATAATGTATTCATTGTAAAATTATATTTTCTTCGATTGTTTGTTTAGTAATAGTTTCATAATGGTGGTGCTGATTATTGTTTATATATTCAAAGATCATAGTTGTTAGATCACTTTATGTGGTGGAAATATTTTTTTATAATGACTAATACGGTTCTAATTTCATTTAATAATTATTTTGGGAATGATTCATGATAAAGAAGTCAGCAAAGAGTTTGTTTTAGTAATTTTTATCGAAAGATAATAGATATTATAATAATAAGTTAAATATTAATGTAATTTTTTTGAAACATAAAACAAAAATTATTTTCACATTAATTTTTAATAATACCAGTATTTATGATTCTATTGTTATCCATGATATAAATTTACAATATTATTAAAGTATGGGGTTAAATCAATTCAACAAAAAGAAGCTATAATATATGTTTCAGTATGTAACACACCAATATTTGATAGTACATTATCTCTTCAAATAAGTTCACTAACTTGTGCTACATTCAACACTGTGTTCGAGCACACCACAACTTACCAAACTATACATTCAAAAAGTGGTTAAAAATAATATTAACTGAATTTTTAATTTTATATACTCTATATAATTTTAGAATTCATATTTTTGGTTTCTTAAACATAATATAATGAAAAATTCAATTTTTTAGATAAAATAATTATATTTTAAGAAAATGAAAATATACAACCTATTTAATGGAGAATACTTTTAAAAAAAATATTTGACACTTTTATATACTCAATTTAATGAAATTAAATTCTTATTTGGAATATGGACATAAAAATTTAGTTTAGATGATTTTTTGGTACTTTTCCGGTAACTTTCATATTTTGATGAATAGTGAAAAAACTAAATTTTAATTGAAAACAACTTTTGAATAGAAAAAATTTATAGTGTTAAATTATGTATTTTAATGGTTTGGAAGTATAATTAGATTATATTTTTATCATTTAAAATAATTTAGGATATTACAAGTAATTTCAAATTTAAATATGACATAAAAACATGTCAATCTTTTGATAGTTTTTACTTTTTAAAAACCCGCTTTTTTTGTTTTGACAATGAAAATTAATTTGAAATTATTTAATTCGACAAATTTTTTTTTGATTTGGTAAAATAGAATTTATTTTTTAATTCTTAATATCAAAATTGTATTAGTGTAAATTGTTGGTTTGTTTCTAAAAACATTCAATTTTTTTATAAATAGTGAATAACACTGCGTTATAGTTTAAAACTGACTTTTTATTTGAATAATTATTTATTTTATTTTAATTAATTTTAAGTCAAAAAAGATGTATAATATCTATATAAGTTCAATATAATTCATCAGAGTCATTTTACAATAAAATTTGATGTATAAAATTTTATTGAACTTTTTACCCTCTTTCATCTACCTTTTAGGAGCATTTTCAAATTTGCATAAAACATAATTTTAATGCTTTTGTGAATTGAATTAAAAAAATCCTAGAGACACAGTTATTATCAATAAGTGAAATATGTTTCAATAAGATGATTGTTTTGGGGAATAGTAACTTTTGACTTTTATTTACCCCACTTAAATGTAAATAGGTTAATTAAAGATAAAAATGATATTATAATTACCCTAACACATGTCCTAATTCTATGGGATAAGTATAATTCTACAAAAAACAACCTTATGAATAAAATAAGACCCTTTTGGTCCACTTTTATTATATTAGGACATTTATTATTATTTTATTTAAAGAAGAGTAAAAAGTGTTAAATTCAATGTTTAATAACTAAAATATTTTTAATATAGAGTTATACATGAGATAAATTCAACTATAAATATTCATTAGAAATATAAAATGATTTATTATATAATGGAATTTTATTTATAATTTTTAGACATTAAATAATTAAATTTATTTTTAACGCAATGATGAAGCAATAATTACCTTATTAATTTATGATTAAAATAATTGATATTATAAATATCCAAATAAATATAATTTGATACTTATGATGAATTCAAATAATTTTATAGGTTAATATGACCTGGTAGGTCTGACTAAATAATATTTTTTCTAAGTAATCATGTTTTTATGATTTTCACAAAAACAAAATACCCAATAGTGTCAAAATTGACATAAATTAGTTTTTAAAACAAATACTATATTATTGGTTGATATAATATTTCAAAAAATATAAGGTTCCAAAAAAGGTCTTAAATAATATTATATATGTCAATAATGAACCACTTTAGGTTATTTTGGCTGTTTAGAGTATGTTTATTAACCATATAGTGTAAGAATACAAGAAGACATGGTAATGGTTAAACTATTTAACTAAGAGTTAAATCTAAAAGATAAGGTTAAAATGGAAACATAAGCTTTTATAAATCCTATAGGTTGAGATATTTTATATCCATAAACACCTTAGCTTCTTTATAAATTATTTTTATCCTTCATAAACCGAAAATTATTTTATTATCAAATAGTATTTCAATCTTTTCCAAAATTGACCCTCACCCTCTTATAAAAGGGCACTTCCCCTTCTCTCAAAATCACACCTCCAAAGCAATTTGTCTCATTCAAAACCTACCAAAATATTCTCCCAACTTCCCTCATAGAAACATAGAGCCCTTAATTTGATCATAAATCCAACATAAGGAGCCCTTTTCATAAACTCAAAAGGAAACACTCGAAGAAGAGGTAATAATTTCACCACCCTCTTTCAAGTTCTTTTCTTCTTCCACTTCCTCTTTCTTTTTTTGATTCCATACCAAAATAATAACTCTAGTACCTACTACACACTATGATGTCATTATAAATATGTTACAACCATATACATTATTCTATCTATCATATAAATGACAAAGTCACCATACGTGCGTACGTACGGCTTACCATCTCCACGTCGTGGTGTAGTTTGTTATTCAAAAACATAATTATTTGGATGGGTAAAATAATGAGTATAAATTATGTAAATAATAAAAATATCATGTTAATTATTATGTATATATGATATATCATCCAATTATATATGATTTCACCATCAAAAGATTGATATTGTCACTCGTGCGTACATATGACTTACAATCTCCACGACACGATGAGATGTCATTTCCCATCGTAACCATTCAAGAATAATATTCATTTGATGATTAAAAATAATATTTAAATACTTTATATTATTCTTGATATGAATAAAATACATCCTATCCATAACAAACATGTATTATGTAACAAAACATATAAAGGAAAACTAGCAGGTAACACCCGAAACAATAATACTACTAAAATATTATTAAAAAACAATATTAAAAGACCATATATAATATCATATTTATTTATGTGGGGATTTAATAATATAATAACAATTATTTAACTATTATACTAGATGTTAACGTACCCTCGACTAAGAAAAAGTACAAGGTAAGGGGTATCTTATCTCACTTTTAATTCCATGAGATTTCCATTGTTCGCCACTTATTTATTGCATGTGGTGTATTGTGTACTACCATTTGATATATATTATCATGATTCTCATTATATTCATGGTATTATTTGATTCATTTTGTGTTTATTAACTTTTGGTCATACAAATCGATTGATTAAAATATGGTAAGGGGGTTTCATTTCAATTCTTATTTCAGTGAGATTCATGCTATATTTCCACTATTTCCTTTTGTGTGTTGTATATATTTCCCTTGATTGTATTAATTATGTAATATACTTTAATTTATGTGTATTTTAATCTTCATTGTATGATACTTATTTCATGGGGTTTATGTTTTGTATGTCACCAAATCAGTAAGGGAATCTCTAATTTTGATTTCCACTCATTGGGTTTTACGCAAAATTCAATGATTATTTTACTCCAAGATTATGTGTGAAATCACTATATATTTATTTATGTAATAATTTACACTACCCTTTGTGTGGTTATTCTATTGATATACATAATCACTCTATTGATAAATTCCCATGTCATTGATATGAACTTGATAAGAGTAATCTTATCGCAATTTTCATTCATTAAGTTAAACAACCATGTCATTGGTGTTGTTGTTACAAGAGTATGTGCGAATGTCCTCTGATTTTTTTACACTGAATATCCAATCATATTAAGTGTATTTAAATTTTTAACACATAATTATTTCATTGATTTATCCTTAACCTAATTATATGGTCTTTATAAGGGATTTCATCTCAACTTACATTCCACTGAGACTTCTTTATTTTTATGTGCCAATTCACTTTTATTTGGTGTATATACTGTACTTTGACATAATATATAATGTATCATTTTATTCTCATGTTATTATTAATTCTCAATTACCTAAATTATTTGTATTCAAGGGTCTCTCATTTGGTTAGGAACTCTAAATAAATGTCATTTTAAATGTTTTCAAATTTTATTCTCTAAATCTTTCTCATTAATGACCATGTTTTAAAAATTATTTTAAGAATTTATTTATATGTAAATTAATGTTTTAAAATTAAAATTACTTTTAAAAGTTTCAAATTGGTAGGTACACTTTGATTAAAAAGTCTATTTTAAATAGCTTCTTGATAAATAGTGAGACATTTAAATGTTTTCATGAAAAAGTGATATTTCCATCAAATATGTTTACTTATCATTTTCAACTATTTCAACATCCTTTATGGGATATTATTCTTGATCGAGGTTGATTTATTATGATACAAATATTTTATACTATATTTAATGTTTTGTGATATGTTTGACTATGGATGTGTTATTTTTATACCATTCATGGTTTATGGATAATGTATTGACATTTCATATGCTAGTTTTAATATGAATTTTTATGTTATGTTTAAACATTTTCATATAAGGAATTATTAGGACTAATTAAGTGATGGTTGGAGCCTGCTATAGATCCTCGATGCATCTGTATGTCTCATGAGACAAACTAGTGTCTTGGCACAAGGACTTGAAAAAATATTATTTATAGTCTTGGAATAATGCCTTGACTATGTGGTTATGAAGTATGGCATTATGCATTCCATCATTTTGAAATTGGATATTGATATTACATGTGATTATTCGACTAGTTGAATATCCATGTTAATTACTAAATTGAATTACTTGATTTATCTTTTCCATATTATGTTGAAGTTTATTTTTAAAAGTCTTGTGTTATAGTCTTATAAAATTCCTTAAATGTTTATTCTTATTTATGATAGTTTCTGCAATATTTTTATCCTTACTGAGTATCTAAGATCACCCCTTTATTATTTTTTTATTTTTATCAGAATGAAAAGAAGTATATTATGATTAACCCGTAGGGATATGATAAGGGATATAAGAGTGTTTAAAGGAGATATAATGTTGTTTTTTTATTTCATGATGTAATGTAAAACTATGTATGTTTCTAGGTCTTACAAGGCTACTAAACTGATTGATATTTCAGGATATGATTCCTTGTATCATGCCAATGTTATGTAATAATGTACCGAATCTAAGCTTCTGGAGTTTGAAAATTATATTTGGTATCAGAGGAAGTTGTGTAAAAATCATGGAAGCTATATTTAGAAAAAAACTCTGATTATAAAACACTACACTAAGATAGACATTAAGGAGTAGTATAGAATAACATCCAAAAACATTGGTAATCTAAATATTATGTTGGTTTTCCAAGAAATACTTCTCTGTCCGGATACGGGCAAGTAGATGCAGCTCTAGCACAGATGTACCTAGGAGTGAATACTCTGACAAGTAGTTTCAAGTATGACCTGGGGTATCCTTGGACACGACAATCGATCTTGCTGACCTCTTGGTTACGAAACTCCCGAGGGATATGCTTTAGATAATTCACATTTTATTTACAAATTGAATTGAAGAATTTTAATATAAGATGAGAATAAATAACCTTGGTTAATTATAAGGTGTTTAATATAAAAAATAAAGTGTTATGATATTATCTAAATGATTTTATGACTCACACTATGATTTCTTGTGTTAGTAAATGGCTGGATTCTAAATAAGTCATAGTAATGTTGAACATGATGTACAAGGTGGTAATGGTGGTAGAAATAATCAACGGAATGGAATGTTGATAGGTGTGAAAGATATTGTGTTCATGATGAATCAGTTTTCCAAAAATATGATCAACAACATATACATTAACCAACTCCCAGACTCAACAAATAAGAGAAATGCGATAAATGATAAGATCTCCAAAAGTGGAGACCATGGGGAAAAGAAATCTCAATTTCCATCATGTAGGAAATGTGGATGGAGAAACCTAGGAAAGTGTCTCAATGGAACAAAGAAATACATTATGTGTGGGAAATAAGAACATAAAGTAAATATTTTTCGAGGAAAAATGAAGAGTAATATTTGAAAAAATAAAAATGATACCAAGAGTCCATTTACAGTCATTTTCTGTAAATGTAGGGGACCTGGGCATTACCCTAGTTAATTCCATATTCTATACGATAACCTCTTGGTAAAGGAAGAACCAATGTGGAAATAAATGTATATAGAAATGTTTAAAAGTATTAATCCT
This sequence comes from Viscum album, assembly GCA_963277665.1. Lineage (NCBI taxonomy): Eukaryota > Viridiplantae > Streptophyta > Magnoliopsida > Santalales > Viscaceae > Viscum > Viscum album. The sequence goes on along the minus strand of OY728134.1, from coordinate 672,710,467 downwards.
CTTTATTGATGAGATTATGTTGGAATACTTTTATCTTGTATGTGTAACCCTGCAGTTTGTTATGTGAAAATGCTATTTTAGGAGGAATTATCTCTTTCTATTGTTGATATAGCTATAAAAAACCATTTGGGTTTATATTATCCTTGGATTTTAGGAAATTGAAATTAATTAAATATTGGGATGAAAATGTGATGTATGAGATAACATTTGTGGTGAAATTATGTTATAGTTATTTTGAGGAATTTATCTTATTTCAGAATGTTATAAAATATAGTTTTTGAAAAATGAAAACACACAGACCGTGTAACAACCCATAGTGTTGGACCAAAATGTGGGAATCGAACCCACAACCATAGTGTGATTGGGATTTATCGCCTACCGCTGGACTACCTGAAGTCCCTGGTTAGTGTGACTAATTATTTTTAGTTAAATGATTTTATTGATAAATAATAAGTTGAGTTGTTATCTTGTGTGTTATCATACAGATATCCATAGTATAAGAAAATGATTTGGGGATTAAGTGGTAAATGTTATTTTTGAAGACGTTCGCTCTATTGGGAACACTATATGCCTAAGTAAAATAGAATACTATGGGATTTCATTTGAGGAGTAATGGTGGATTTTTATCTAAATGTTTATTGTGTATTTATAACCTGAGCCTAAATGGCCCGAAGGCCTTCTTTTTTTATTGTTTTATGGATAATCCCCCTTTTAAGGGTTGAAGGGGAACCCGTACATGACCCGTAGGCCCAAGGCACACGGCCCGACAAACTCGCAATACATGAACCGAAGGCCTAGAGGCATACCATGCCCAATACATGACCCGTAGGCCCAACCCACTTGAACTGCCCCTCCCCAGCTTTCTGCGTCATTGATCACCTAGCTCCCCACCTTGGTTTAATTTTAGAAATTCAGATTAGTATTTCTTTATCTAAAGGATTATCCTTTTTGGGGACCATCTAATCTTGTACTAACCATTTTGGTTTCGGTTAATCTCTAAAGACAAGGGAAATATATAGTTTTTCTTTTTTGGATCATGAGATTCTCTAGAAGTTGATTCTTGCGCTTCAGGTGTGACCAAGTCATATTGTGTACTCATCGTTTGGAAAAAAAGATGAGTTTGTGGTAGAAATTTATTAAAGGATGAAGCTCTACGTAAACAGTAAGTTTATCACTTTATGGTCACAGTTAATCTCATAAATAAATTCCTCAACTTTATGAAATGGAACATTAAAAAAAATTTTGTCCGTTAACTTTTCCTACTGGGAAACTAATGATTGTTTTTTTCCATCACAAGTCTGTTGTTTTCTTGTTATTAACTTTCTCCTAATCATGTTTTCTATCACCCTCCATCAGAACTTGACACTTACTTGTTCTCCCATTTCCATGTTTTTTTATATGGAATCCTAGTATGGGTTATCTCGAGTGACCTTTGTACCTCCCTTTATTTCTTTTAAAATGATAGTTTTATTGATTTTTTTTTCTATTATAGATCTTTCAATGAAGTTCCGAATCCCAAATTTCAAATTTCTAGGATGAAATTTATTGGAGGAGGTGACAATGTAAAACCCCAAGATTTCATAGTACATTATCTCTTTAATGAAATTAAATAACTTGGGCTACACACAACACTGAATTCGAGCACACCAAAACTTACCAAACTAGCTGTTCAAAAAGCGATTACGAATAGTATTAACTAAAATTTGAATTTTATATAATCCCTATAATTTTAGAATTCATATTTTGTGTTTCTTATACATAATATAAGGACAAATTAAATTTTTTAGATAAAATATGTATTTTTTTAAAAAAATTCAGTTATTCTACCTATTTAAAGGAAAATCCTTTGATAAAAATTATCTGACACTTTTATATACTCAATTTAATGAAAATAAATTCTTATTTAGAATCAGGACATAAAAAGTTAGTTGGGATAAATTTTTGGTACTTTTATGATAACTTTCATATTTTAATGAACAATGAAAAATACAAAATTTTAATTGAAAACAACTTTTTATATCGAAATAATTTATATTGTTAAATTATGAATTTGAATAGTTTGGAAGTTTTATTATATTATATTTTTACCATTTAGAAAAATTTAGGTCATTATAAGTAATTTCACATTTAAACTTGACATAAACACATGTCAATATTTCGATAGTTTTTACTTTTTAAAAACCAACTTTTTTGGTTTTGACAAAGGGAATTAATTAATATTAATTAATAAAACTTCTATGTTACTAATTTGTTATAATATAATTAATTTTTTAATTTGAAATATCAAAACTAGTTTAGTGAAATATTTTGGTATTTTTCTGAAAACATTCAATTTTTTATGAATAGTGAAAAACACTGCGTTACAGTTTAAAAATGACTTTTTATTTAAATAATTATTTATTTTATTTAAATTTATTATAATTAAAAATATGTCTATAATATTTATGTAAGTTCAATATAATTAATTGGATTCATTTTATAATAAAAATAGATGTATAAAATTTTATGGAACTTTTTACCGTCTTTTACCAACCTTTTAGGAGCATTTGCAAATTTCCCTAAAATATAATTTTACCTCTTCTGTGAATTTAATTTCAAAAATCCGAGAGACAAGGTTAATATCAGTAAGTAAAATGTGGTTCAATAAGATGAAAATAATTTTTGGTGAATTGTTACTTTTGAATTTTATTTACCATGGTTAAAAGTAAATAGGGTAATTAAAGGTAAAATGATATTATAATTACTATAACACATGTCCTAATTCTATTGGATATTTATAATTCTAAAAAAACATTAGGAATAAAATATGTTCATTTTTTTCCACTTGTATTAGATTTGGACATTTATTATTATTTTATTTTAAGAAGAGTTAAAGTTGTTAAATTCAAAGTTTAATAACTAATTTTTTTTAATATAGGGTTATCTATAAGATAAATTATACTATAAATATTAATTCAAAAGATAAAAATATTACCTACATAATTTAGTTTTATTTATGATTTTTAGACATTAAATGAAAAATTTATTTATGACAGAATAATGATGCAATAATTATCTTATTAATGAAAGATTAAAATAATTGATATTATAAATATCCAAGTAATTGTAATTTCAGGATTTTGATGAATTTAAGTAATTTCATATGTTAATATGAAATTTTAGGGTTGATTTAATAATTTTTTTCAATGTTATCATGCTGTTATGATTTTCACAAAAACAAAATACCAAATAGTGTCCAAATTGACATAAATTAGTTTTCAAAATAAATACTATACTATTGGTTGATATAATATTATTAAAAATATAAGGCTTGTCCAAATTAATTAAATAATATTATATATGTCATTAATTAACCACTTTAGGTTCTCTTGGAAGTTTAGTGTATGTTTATTTACCATATAGTGTAAGAATACAAGAAGACACGGTAAAAGTTAAACTATTTATCTAAGAGCTAAATCTAAAAGATAAGGTTAAAATGATAACTTAAACTTGTCTAAAACTTAGTGGTTGAGATTTTTTCGACCCATCCCCAACATATATAATAAATAAATTATTTTGGACCCATTAGAAACCGATAATTATTTTATTATAAAATATTATTTCAATCTTTTCTGAAATTGACCCTCACCCCTCTTATAAAAGGGTACTTCCCCTTCTCTCAAAATCACACCTCCAAGGCCATATGAATCGGCCAACCCTGAACCATATATCCTCTAAATTTACCCCACATAAACCTATATCCCTTAATTTGATCATAAATCCAACCTAAGGAGCCCTTTTGATCAACACCAAATGAAACACCCGAAGAAGAGATATAAATTTCACAACACTCTTTCATGTTCTATTCTTCTTCCACTTCCAATTTATTTGTTGATTCCATACCGAAATAATAACTCCAGTACCTCCTACATACAGTGATATTACTATAAATATGGTAGTACCATATTCTTTATTCTATTCATCCTATAAATGACAAAGTCACCAAACGTGCGTATGTATGACTTACCATTTCCATGTTGTGGTGTAGTTTGTTATTCAAAAATTTCATTAATTGGATGGGTATATTAATGAGTATAACTGATTTAAATAATAAATATAACATGTTGATTATTATTTATATATGAAATACCATCCAATTATATAAGATTTCACCCTCAAAAGAATGATATTGTCAATCGTGTGTACGTACGACTTACCGTCTCCATGACATGATGAGATGTCATTCCCCAATCATAAACATTCAAGAATAATTTTCATTTTATGATTAAAAATAAGGTTTAAATACTTCATATCATTATGGATATGAATAAAATACATCCTATCCATAACAGACACAACTTACGTAACAAAATATATAAAGGAAAATGAATTAGTGAACACCCAAAATAATGATACTACTAAAATATTATTAACAAAGTAATATTATAAGACCATATATGATATCATATTTATTTATGTGGTTATTGTATAATATAATAAAAATTATTTAACTATTATATATGAGGTTATCGTACCCTTGACTAAGGAAATTCATAAGGTAAGGGGTTTCTTATCTCATTTTTAATTGTGTGATATTTCCATTATTCGCCACTTATTTATTGCATGTGGTGTATTGTGTACAAATATTTGATATATATTATCACTATTAACTTTATATTCATGGTATTATGTGATTCATTTGGTGGTTATTAACTTTTGGTCATATTAATCGATTGATTACAACACGGTAAGGGGTTTTCATCTCAGTTTTTATTTCTGTGAGATTCATTCTATATTTCCACTATTTCCATTGGTGTGGTGTATGTACTGCCCATGATTGTATTACTTATGTAATATAATTTAATTTAGGGGTATTTACATCTTCATTTTATGATCCTTATTTCATGGGGTGTATGTTTCATATTTCACTAAATCAATAAGGGAATTTCTAATTTCAATTTCCACTCATTGGATTTTATGCAAACTTCATTGATTATTTTACTCAGAGATTTTTTGTGAAATAACTATTTATTTATTTATGTAGTAATTTACACTACACTTTGTGTGGTTATTATTTTGTTACACATAATAAATCCATTTATAAATTCTCAAGTCATCGATATAGACATGATATGAGTAATCTTAACTCAATTTTCATTCATTGAGTTTAACATCCAATTCATTGGTATTGTCATTACAAGAATATGTGTGAATATTATTTGATTGTTTTACAATGAATATCCAATAATATTTAGTGTATTTATATTTTTATCACATAATTATGTCATTTATTTATCCTTATCCTAAGTATATGGTGTTTATAGGGGATTTCATCTCACTTACATTCGCATGAGACTTCTTTGTTGTTATGTGCCAATTGACTTTTATTTTTTGTTTATACTTTAATTTAAAATAATATATCATGAATCCATTTATTCTCATGATATAATTATGTTTTTATTACCTTAATTATTTTTATTCAAGCGTCTCACATTTGTTTAGGAACTCTTACTAAAATATCATTTTAAATGTTTAAAAATTTTATTCTTCTAAATCTTTCTCATTAATATCCATGTTTTAAAAAATGGATTTAAGGATTTATTTATATTGGAATTAATGTTTTAAAACTAAAGTTCATTTTAAAAGTACCAAAGTGGTATGTGACACTTTAATTCAAAAATCTATTTTAAACAGCTTCTTGAAAAATAGTTAGAATTTTAAATGTTTTCATGAAAAAGGGATATTTCCCTCAAAGATTTTTACTGTTCATTTTCAACTATATCAGCATCCTTTACGGGATATTATTCATGATCAATGATGACATATTATGATAAAAATATTCTATACTATATTTAAGTTTTATTGATATGTTTTACTGTGGATGTGTTATTTTTATACCATTCATGGTTTATGGATAAAGTATTGACATTTCATATGCTAGTTTTAATACGAATATTTTTGTAATGTTTAAACCATTTCATATGAGGAATGAATTGGACTTATTAAGTGAGAGTTGGAGCATTCTATAGATCCTCGATGCATTGGTAGGTCTAATTAGACTAACTAGTGTCTTGGCACAAGGCCTTGACAAAATCTTATTTTCTGTCTTGGAATAAGGCCTTAACTATGTGATTATGAAGTCTAGCATTATGCATTCCATCATTATGAAGTAAGATATTGATATTACATGTGATTATTCTACTAGTAGAAAATCCATGGTAATAAGTAAATTGAATTATTTGATTTTTCCTTTCCATATTATGCTGAATTTTATGTTTAAAAGTCTTATGTTCTTGTCTTATACATTTCCTTAAATGTTTATTCTTATTTATGATAATTTCTGATATATTGTAATCCTTATTGAGCATCTGAGATCACCCCTTTCTTATGTTTTATTTTTTCCAGGATGCAAATAAGTATATTATGATTATCCTACAAGGATAGGCTAAGGGATATAAGAGTGTTCAAAGGAGACACAATGTGGGTTTTTATTTCATGATGTAATGTAAAACTATTTATGTATCTAGTACTTCCAGGTCTACTAAAATGATTGGTCATTCCAGACATGATTCCTTATATCATGTCAATGTTATGTAATAATGCACCTGCTCCAGGCTTCTAGAGTCGGGGCATTACAGAGTATGATTTGGAAAGGGATTGTTTTGGAATAATATAATCATAATAGTATTATAGTGATATTATCTAGATTCTATTAAATCTTTTAAACATATTTTAATATATTTTGATACATAATAAAATAATATAGTGAAAATTGATATATGCCACTTTCATGGAGGTAGTAGTCCACACATATGGACGAAAGACTCATATATTTTACAAATATTTATAGGATGATATGTAATGATTCAAAATTTAATAGTATTAATAATTTTATAAATATCACATTAATCTATTAAATAAACTTTAAAAACTATCCTTGTAAGGAGGTTGTGAAGAAGTGGATCACATTGTTTATAAAGGTAGCAGTTTTCACATAACACAAGTTGAGTTTACATATTTCTATGTAGAAGGAAAGGGTTTATTCATGATTATTAAATCATCATAATAACATTTTATTATAGAAATAATTATTATTTAATTATAATATAATGGATAAAATTGATCATAAATAGGTGGAAGAAGAAATAAATGAATTTTAATGGAAAATGGGTAAATAATTTTTTAAACTTACTAAATAGAAAACTACATTAAAAAAGTATTATGCCTTTGGGAGGTTATATTATGAGAAAAAAAAGAACATATAGAGAGTTTCGAAAAGATATTTGGAGTTATTTGGAAATATATTTTCAGAACCTAAGAGGCTTGGGGTGTGAGGAGAAGTGGGGTGGTGGTGGCTCCATTTTAAGTTGAGAGGAGTGACATTTTTGTAATATACAAATGGGAAATTATTTATTCAATGGAAAAATGGATAAATTAATTGAAATTAATGGATTTATATAAGAATAATTTGGATAAATCCTCAGTGATATATTTTCACAAATGTTTTTTACATGTTTTGTTTCTTTTCTAATTAGACTGTTTAACTTTAACATTTTCTAATTTTTACCCTAGTAATTAATATTACCTTAGTAATTTACATTTAATTCCAAAAAATAAAATGGTAATTATTATATAATTTGGAAATATTGATTATAAATATTAAATATATTTTATAAAATAAAATTTTTATTTGTAATAAATATTAATTTTAACATTAGAGCATGTAATACATAAAAAATCATTTTTGGAAAATGTGTATTTTTAAGATTTAAATTTATATATAGGATAAAATGGTAAATTTTATTTTAATGATATAAATTTGTTTATGAATAAATAAATAAATTTTTTATGGAATAAAAATAAATAAAAATAATAATTTTAACAAAAATAAGATTTAATTAAAAGAAAATAAATAAATGTTTATTTTAGTGGAAACTAATAATTAACGTATTAAACTATTAAAAATAGGTTTTATAAATAATATATTTTTTAAAATTTATAGTTTTAATCCTTAAATAACTATTTAATAATGAAATTATTTTTCTATGTTTTTATGCTATACTTACTTTTTGATATAATTATAAATGTTGTTGTTTTGGTAAAAACAATATTTTTCACAATTCATCTAAAAAATAAATTATTTTAGAAACATATTAAAAATTCACCCTAATATAATTTTTAATTAATGAATTAAAAAATTAATGTCATTTTATAACGTTTAAATTCTAAAATATTATTTTTTAAGTGAAAAAAACAAAATAAAAATAAAAATATTTTTTATTAAAAAAATGATTTTTTAAGTGTTTTTTATATTATTTCATATAAATTTATAATTTAACTTTTTTTAGTATATTATTTTGTATAATAATAATATTTCAATATTGGTAAATTTATTTTATTATAAAAACATATAACACTTAAAAATAACAGTTATTTGATAAAGAACAATCATTTTTTATTGTTAACTCCCATCACTGATTTGTCCTCTAAATGTCAGCAATTTATGTTGTGTAATATATCTTTTCTTTATTCAATTGAGGTTTTCTTATTCTTATAATTTTATTAATAATATTCATCAAATATATCATCTCGTATTTTATTTTGGTTTTGTGTATGAAAAAATCATTCGATGTGAAATCTATTTGGTGTAAAATATATTTTGAAATAACAGGGGTGTTACATTCTCCATAAATAATAAAAGTTATAATGTGATAAAAAAATTTATTCCTTAGGAAGGCTATGTAACATATAATTTCCTTCAAAATAAGAATATATTAATATTCAAAACCACTTATTACAAATTTTCCTATATAGCTATGTTTAAGATGTTTTTAAACACAATCCTTCCACAATATCATTTTCATGTTCCTATTTCCAAAAAAAATTTAAATTCCGAATGATTATGATTATATCAAATAAAATCATTTTAAATTATCTTATGTAAAGATCCTTTGGGTTTTTTGTAATATTTTTTTATTTTTTTTCATCATAACTTGTTGTGAATTTTTTGAAAATTTGAGAAAGAGTTACTAAAAATTATTAAGAATGTTTTTCTTATGAAATGCTAGAGAAGGAGAAGGAATTTTTTTACTTAAGAATATTAGAAAAAGTATCATGAAGTAAAAAAAAATTGTTCCGGTCTCATGTTCCCATCATCTTGAAGAAACATCATGATCCAATTTAAAGTTTTACACTTTTCTAAAAGAAGTATAATAGTTAACCAATAACACCAAACATAGATCAACAGATGAAGATAAACAAGTAGGTTTAAGCAGATGAAGATAGAGTAGGAATCTGAAGTATATGTTTTACAATGTTTCCAAATAGAGAGGTTGAAAATACACTGGTCAAGGGTAGCACTATGATGTGTAAGGGTAGTGAATCACTGTATTGATTCTTATTAGATATACTAGAGTGGTTTCCATTGGTCAATGGTTTTCATGAAGTCATCTCCGATGAGTTTTTAAAACTTTTAAGAAGACCAAAGGGTAAAAATGTATAAGGATGTGGGAATATTGATGTTCAAATGGAATTATAAAGTTTAAGAAGTAATACCAAACGAAGAAGAGATGTTGTGACCAGAAATGGGAAGGTATTTTATGATATAAGTCTTTATAAGTTACAAAAATATTATAGAACAATCTATAACTTGAGTTTACAAGATAGAAGAAAATGAGATATAATAAATAATGCTTATATGAAGCTATGTAATGGTATAAGTTAGCTTTTGTAAGCGTATCTGTTAGATATTAAATCCTACATAAAAGTCATTCCAAGACTCTTTTAAAGGTCCATCCAGTTGAAGGTGAGTTTGTACATATCCTTACAAAGATCATCGGACAAAAGGTTAAATCTACCTTAGATAGATAGATTCAAGACAAAAAATCATGATTTCATCCGAATTTTTTTTGAGAATATTTAAATAACTGAGTTATGAAATACAAGATATGTATGAATATTTATGTAGACACGGAATACAATGGATGGTGAGATTCTAAATCATTAGAAATATATAACTGGATGAACAAATGTGAGTGAATATTTTAGAGGAAGCACAAGAGAAGACCACTAGTCGAAGATGTGGAGAGTTCATCATATAAAATTTAATAGTAAATGAAAAAATTGAGTACATATGATAGAGATATATTAGAAAACCACACTAGAAGCTCCTTGAAGTCACCAGATAAATATTTTTCAGTCAAAGTCTTGATATGTTTTGAAAATATTTTTAAATACAATAAAAATGAAGATGGGATGTTGAGTGTTCAATGTTGGATTATTTAGATGAGATAATAATCATTAAAGAAGTTCCTTAATACTAAGGTTAAGGAAGTTGAAAGTGTTAGAGCTTGCACTAATTTTGTAAGAAGATTCTATAATACTCTTGAATATTGAGAATCATCCCACATGTTTTAGTTTAGTAAGAGTTTCATTTTTAATTTTCATTTAGTGGGAAAATAATTTTTAGTTTCTATATTTTTCCATAGATCACACCGACAAAAATGCATGAAAGTACAATTTTTTACTATTACCATTTATTCAAATTATAATACTGAAGTGCTGTAGAAAAGGTTTCAGAAAAAGAAACCAAAAAAATCCAAAATTCAAAGTTTAATAAAGGGATGTTTTCAACCCTGTTGAGATTTGGATAAAGTTGAAGAACACTAGGTAGTTTTGTAGTGATAAGTCTTATAAAATGGAGTTTTTAATAGGTGATATTAGATAGAGTTATCTGTAAGAGTATATTAGATAAATATGTTATCAGATAAACCTTATGAGAAGGTTGTGAGGTGAAATAGTTTTGTTTTCCAAGTAGAAAACTAAATTAGAGGTTCATTAAGGAGGTTAAGTGAATAGGAAATACTAGATGATGGAAATTTATACTTGAAAAACTCATATTGGAGAAAGAAAAATGGGTGGATGATTTCTAGATAAATTTTTTGGAGTTGTTTTAAATTTTTTCACATTCTTATATTAGACCAGTTTCAAAAGAAAACCTTTATAATTGATGGGATTATATATAATATTTATCATTGGGAGAAAGAATTATTTTAATAGGATCTTTGTCAAGTTATATTCAATTCTTTTAATAGTGAAATTCCATGGACCAGTACGATGTACCATGGTAAGGAAGAATGTTTTAAAATTGAGGCCAAACCTTATAAAGGGTCACCAATAATTCAAACCCTCTTCTCTTTGGTTCTCATGATCCCAAGGAACTTCAATTGGTATCAAATCCAAAGTTCCCGTATCACATCCTTATCATGTAGAATCTCAACTAAGTGAAAATAAAGGTATTCCAACCATTGATGGAAACAATTACCAAGATTATAAATATAGGATAATATCCTATCTTTTGTCTCTTTTCTTAAAGGTAATTGTTGCAACTATAGTTTGGTTTCCACACCTTGAGAAATATTTTCTTATGATATTTGAAGAAAGAATAATATTTGAGGTATATGGGAATGATATAAAATATATTGTAATTTATTTTTCAAAAAATATTTTTATAAAGGTTACGGGTCTCAAAATAGCTAAAGGAACTTGGGATAAACTCGAAATTATATTTGAGGGAAATATAAAAGTGAAAAGATAAAATCTAAAAATATGGTGTAGTAAGTTAGAATATATTATAATGTAATATCAAGAAACTATTTATGATTACTTCATTATTGTCAATGAAATTTTTTGCAACATCAAATGATTTAGAGTGGTCTAGGAGGATCCCACCATTATTAAGAAACCCATGAGAAACTATCCACATAGGATTAACTCTAAAATTTATCCCTTAAAAGTTAAAGATGATTTATCTCTTGAGGAATTACATAATATTCTTATTTCATACGAGATGATAAAATTTATAATATGGAAAAATAATGTAAAGGGTAAAATGTATTTTGAATCTATGAGAAAACTGAAAATCCATGATGTTGAGATTGTTGACCTCAATTATTCAAAATGAAAAGATGAAGAAATGAATATAAAGATCATGCCTATTACATTTATGAATTATCAAATAGGTAGAGTAAAATATAAAGGAAAAAACACACTTAAATGGTTTTAGTGTAGAGTTATTTTTCATTTTGTTTTGAATTTTCCAAAGAATAAAGTTTTATAATATGAATATAAATCTGAAGAAAAACTATAGTAGATGACATGAAATAAAACTTCTTAATAAGATAAAAAATCCAACAAACATGAGAAAAAGTTCATCTGAAATAGAAAAAGTATTTGAATAAGAAATTTAAGCCCTACTTTGTTGAAAAACATTATTCGTAATATAAAATCTAGATAAGTTCATAAATTTAATTACAAATGTTGAGAAAGAAGAAGATTCCATGAGAATTAATGAATAAGAAGGTGAATAAACCTACAGAGAATATGAGTTGAGATTAGCACTTGTGGAATGTTTTGAGAAAAACATAAATCTAAAAAATTAAATCATAATTATAAATAAATAAGTGTGGAAATGAATATTTTAAAGATAGAAAAGAATTATATGAAATATATTCCCACTAAATAAAAAATTTCATCTGATTATACTAAACTTGAAGTTATTAAAAACAATGTAGGGAAATTCTATATTGAAAATGGATTTGTAAAACATATCTCTCCATAAAATTGTAAATAATATCTATTAGAAAGATACTCCATGCTTGGGGAAAATAAAAATAGAAAGATGTTATGAACCTCATAAAAGATTCTATAGGGAATGATACCACTTCTGTAAATATCAATATTCAGTAGTTATTATTGGTTTTATGGTTCATATAATAATAAGTAATATAATTTTTGGAATAACATGTCTATCCCTCGAAATATGAATAAAGTAATAGAGAGTAATAGTGGAATAAAAAGAGTTACTTTCCTAAAATACATGAAGAATGAAAGATAAAATAATTAGATGATATAATCTTTCCAATAAATAATTAATTAAATTTCATAAAGGATGTTTGTGGAATAAGAATCCAATCAGCTCAGTTTTTTGAAGGTTTTTTGAAATCTATTTTAGGGAAATATTCCTTTACTAGGAATAAAAAGGAAGTTAGAATAAAGAAAGTTGAGGAAAAATATTTTTCTATATAGACAGCTCTAAAAGATAGCAAGAGGAACAAACCATGGATTCATGATAGTGGTTATTCCTCACATATGAAAGGTGATATATGGATCTTTAAAGATTTTGAAAAACATGAAATATGATTATTTAATTTCATGAATTATAGTGTTTTAAAATTTATATGAATATGAACTGCTCAAATTGAAGCATAGAAACCGAAATCATAAGAAAATGTTTATCTTGTGGGATCAAATTAAACTTACTTATTGTTAGAATTTTTTTTATGATGGTAAGGAAGTGATCTCTAGGAAAGATTCTTGTATCATCAGAATCATAGAAGATATTAAATTTGTTACTATGGGTGAAATAACCCACATAAATCTATTCCAAATTCGGGATCTTTATAACTCATTTCACATAATTATTGAGGATTCAAATAATTTATGGAATCAAAGGCTTGGGAATATTTGGAAGAAAAGTATGAATTCACTTTCTAAGGAAGAGGTTACATGAACCTTACCAAAAATAAAAAGGAATGATGATATTGTTTGTATAAATTTTTAGAATGTGAACATGGTTAGTGGAAGACATAATAAATATGAAATATAAGCAACAAAACCACTTAAACTCACTCACTTAGATCTCTTTAGAACAATGAGATATAAATCAATTTTTTTTAATTAATTAATTTCATTTATTATTTTACTCATATGACCAATATAATGTTCATGAAATAGATACAAAGTAAACCAGATGAAGATATTAAGAATCATCATATATATATTTCTAGATAGACAAATGTGAGTGCAATGGTCATAGGAAAAACATGGGAAGAGCAGTGGTTGAAGCTGTGAAGAGTTCAACAGACCAATTTGATCGATTGAAGAAAAAATTGAGTCCATTAGATGGATATGTATGATGAAACCAAGTGGAAAATATCTCTAATGTCACTATACATAAATTTTCACGTAGAAATATGAAGAATCTTTAAAAATATTTGTAACGGACTTAAAAATTATATTGTGGTTATAAGTGTTCATTGGTGGGTTATCTGACCGAGATAAGGATGTTTGAAGAAGTTACTTAATTAAGATGTTAAATATGTTTGATTAATTGGAGTGGGTGATAATATTGTATGAATACTATAGAATAATATCTAAATATTGAGAAGCATACAATATGATTTAATTGGGAAAGAGTTCAATTTTTGAGTTTTCATTTAGTGGGAAAATTATTTTGAGTTCCCACCATCTCCCCATCAACCACACCAATAAAAATAGGTGAAATTATGATTCATACAATCACTCTCAATGTGTGTTGGAAAGTTGAAGTTCTCTAGAAAAAGTTATCATACAAATATATTAGATGAAGATAAAAAATCCAATTTTTTGCGAAGATAGTTTCCAATTAGGTTGAGATTTGGTTAAAGTTGAAGAACACTAGAAAGAGTTATATCGAGAAGTGTTACAAAATATAGTTTCTAGAGATATCATATAGAGTAATTAGTAAATGTATAATATACAAATATATTATTGGACAAATCTTCTAAGAAGGTTGTGGGGTGCAATGGTTTTTTTTAATGGACCAATCACTAAATCAGAGGCACAATTAGTGAGGTTCACTAGACAATGATTACTAAATAAGGTAGGGACCCCCGAATGGACTCTTATCATATGGATAAAAATGGATAGATGACTTACGGATGATTTTTTGGGAGTTGTTTTACAATTTTTTACGTCATTGTATTGGCTTAGTTTGAAATGAAATACTTTGTTACTTAAGGGAGTAAGTATAATCTTTTCTATCCAGATAGAAGGATTCTAAATAGAGTTGTTTCATATTTTATTCACTTATTTTAATAAATAAATTCTATATACTGACATGAGTCTCCATGGAAAGGATGTAGGTTCTCACACTAAGGATGAATCGTGTAAATCTTTTTTTCCTAGTTTACTTTTTAATCATTGTACTCTTGTGAGATTATTATATAATGTTGACAAGGATAAAAACTATAACAAGTTCTAGTTATTAGTTACAAGAGAATTTAAACTATAAAATATCATAATTGATCCATCCCCCCTTCTCAATGTTTATAATGATCCTAAGTAAATGATCACCACTAATTCATCCCCGTTATAAATGGTTTTAAATCTAATATGAAACTCAATCATGATATGTCCTCTCATGTTTAATTTTTCATATCAACCTATGATGATTTCAGTTCAAATGTAATGACCCTAAATCCAATAGCTTGTATCTAGTTCCTGTGTGACATTTTCATGAGATACATGGTATCACATCCCAACAGAACAGATTGTTTAGTAGTCTTGGTAAACTGGATACATAATTATGACCAAAATTAAATTTTGAAATATATAAAAAAATTCATTGAGTCTACCATTATTTCCACATAACATAACCATACATATCAATCATAATATGATTCTTATAATAATGAGGAAAATAAAACAAAAAAAGGGGTGAGATCAAATACTCATTAAGGGATAAATATAGTTGAAGAAATAATGAATCAATGAGCGTAGTTAACATAGAAAGTTAAATAAATGATCATGAATTAAATTTAATAAATTAACTAATAATGAAATTCCTGCATAGATTTTTTCATATAGAAAATACTCTATATAATAATAACCTAATTCATAATTAATTTCTTAATTATGGGGTGGAATATATGTAGAACATGAACAACTAATGTCAAGACCTTTCCCAAGAAAGATTAATCTTTATAGCTAAAATACAATTTAATTTGGACACATTATTTATCTCATGAGACCACAAATTCATTGAAATGATTTTCTAAATACGTTCCCCACCCATTATTTCATATCCAATGTATTCATTATATATATCGAATAATAAAATTAGAAAGAGATTTATAAATCAAAGTGTCCCATATGACTTTAAAAAATTTGAATCATAAGCCCTATTAAGAAATAGAATTTAACAAAAAATTAAACAACGTGATAATGATATGATAAGTGAATGTGTATGTATATAAACCGCATAAAATAAGGTGAGTGTAGAACATTAAAATATGCCTCAATGAAAAGAGATTGAGATGAATTCCATTACAAATATCATTTCATAAATAAAATGGATTAATTATATGTATTCTATATAAATCAAAATAAAATAAATGTAAATACCACATGAGATAATAAAAATTCATTTCACACATAATCATAGCATGAAATAATCAATGAAATAGAATTTTTACACAATGGAAGAAAATTGAGTTAAGAAATCCATTACCACTTATAATTAGTCGTATTGTATGAACCATAAAATTAATAATTATCAAATGAAACATTTAATACCATAAATACAATTATATTCATGATATAATATATCAAACGGTAGTATATATACACCACACAAAAGAAATAAGTGGTGAATAAGGCATACATCTCATAGAAGTAAAAGTGAGATGAGAAAAATCCTTAAATCACACTTCTTTCTTGTGTTACATGAATAAAAATCCTATAAAATGGTTTAAATCATGTTATTAATTTATTTCAGAACCATTTTTATATTTATTTTAACTTATATTATCTTATTCTTTCGTTTTCTCAGTTGTTAATAATATTTCATTATTACACTTGTTTCGGGTGTTAACAGATTCATTTTCCTGTGCATATTTTTTTTAATTATTGGTTCTTGTGCATATTATATAGTTAGTTCATACCCATAATTATATTAAAATTATTAATATAATACTCAATCATTAAATACAGTTTTATAATTACTTTTGAGCGTTGAACCTAGAGAACGGATCACATCGCATCATGGAGACGGTAGCCCGCACGTAACCACGAGTGACGATATCATTTCGTTAATGTTAAAAGTGTAATAAATTTGATGGTATATTAATTATTCTCAAACAATATCATGTCATAATTACAATATATATCAATTATTTCCAATAATTATACCCATCCATGTAAAGTGGTGATGTAAAACAAATTACACCTTGGCGTGAAGACACTATGTCGTACGAACACAAGCGCAGTGCTTTCGTTTTTCATAGGATGCATAAAAGGTGGAATATGGTTTTCTAAAAAACATAATAACGCCTTATAATTTATATGATACTGAATTTACTACTTTATTAAGGAAAAAACACATTAAAATAAATGATAAGTATAATTGAACTTGAATGGGTTAGTGAAAATGATCACCTCTTCTTCAATGTACTTCTTTTAGATCTCTTATTAAGAGATCTAGGATTGGTATTTATAGAATACAGTGACCTATATAACATGTATAATGATTTTTTGAAGATAAAATGTTAGTATTTTATCAATATAGATGGGTCAAATTGGTTTGAATAAGTGACGGAGCGGGTGCCCTTTTATAATGGAGGTGAGAGGAACTTTTAGAAACTCTCAAAATATCAAATTAATATAAATTATTATTAAATTACAAATGAATAAGAATTAATTTATTTATAATATAATATGACTATTGGTTTTAATTATCTAATAGAATAATTTTTAGACTAGTTTATGTCACATTCTCACCCATATCTCTTGGCTTTAACCCTTATGTTATCCCTTTAACTCTTACCATGACAATGGGTGTGTTTAATACTATAGGGTTAATACAGTTACAATAAAAAACCAAAAGAACCATAATTAGATTATTTATGAAATTTTAACCTTATATAAATCATTTGGATAAGTTATATGTTTTTATGAATTTTATATAATTTAATAAAATACTATTTAATTTATAATATCATTAATGTCAATTTTGATACTATTCATACACAACTTTTGAAAAATATCACAACAACATGATATCTTAAAAAATATCTTTTAACACGTCACTAATATGTAAAAATTATCTATAAAATTTTTATATGACATTTATTATGTCAAATTATATTTTTTAAAATATTTTTAATAAAATTTATTTGATATATCTATTTATTAAATAATTACTGCATCATTATTATGAAATTAATTAATATAATTAATTATTATCTAAAAATTAAAAATAAAATATAAGGATGAAGATAAATATTTTATATTTCAAATTAATATTTATAGTATAATATATCTTATGAATTACCAAATACTAAAAGTATAATACTTTTAAAAACATGAGAATGTCATATTTGACTTTCCTTAAAATAAAATACTGTACAAGGTTTAATTTCCTAAAAGTGGTTCCAAGAGGCCATAAAATCGGTCCAAGGATGATTTTGGTCAACAATCACTCATCCAATAAAATTCATACAATTGTTTGGAAAATTTTATAATACTTATAATATTATTTTTACCCGTAATTATTCAAT
Source organism: Viscum album (assembly GCA_963277665.1). Classification (NCBI taxonomy): domain Eukaryota; kingdom Viridiplantae; phylum Streptophyta; class Magnoliopsida; order Santalales; family Viscaceae; genus Viscum; species Viscum album. The sequence continues at coordinate 672,692,111 of OY728134.1, read as the reverse complement.
TTATCCTTAACATTGTTAATTAAAAAATACTAAAGTTACTATTAATTTTATACAAAAATAAAATGGTCGTATTAAATTATTTCAGAACATATGATTCAAAATATGAAATCCATTTTTTAAAATTCAAAACACATAATTTTTTAAATTAATTTATATCTATTCTCGTTTACAGGGTTAGAAGACGAGTTATTAAAGCGAAAACGTTCAAAAGATTGAAATGTTTCTATATCCAAATTCCATTTTAAATTAATTAAAAAAATCTAAATAAGATTAAATGATATAAAATGGATCTAATTATAGTTTAAAAAAAATTTAAAAATATAATTTAAAAGTATAAATTATTTAGATGAAAAGGTGTTTTCAATTAAAATTCAGTACTTTTGACTATTTATCAATACGTAAAATTTATCAAACAAATACCAAAAATTAAAACAAAGTAAAATTTTATATTCCTATTTCAAAGAATATTTTTTTTTCAAATATAATTTATAAAATTATCAAAATTAGATTTAAGACAAGTGCACTACCAAAATGTGGTAAAACTACCTTTAGAAAAAAAAATAGATTTATATACGTAACATTGGATTTATTCTTATGTTATAACTTTAGAATATATTTTATGAATTTTAAAAAATATTAATATATAAAAATTTAATAATTTTTCAATACTATTTATTCCTTTTAATTTGAAACCTAGTTTATAATAATATTTAATAAATTGGTTAAGCTTTGTGTTCTGTGTAAAGTAAGATATCGAAGAAATTGAAGTTATTTAAGAATAGAAATACCCTAAAACCATGGGTTTATATATAAAATATGATATAAATGGATTATTCTATATCTCCTTTTGTCTAACATAGTTTATTTATAGTCATTTTACTAGTAGGTTTTCTAACATATTTAAATACCTTCTAATGGTTCATAATTAATGAGTGAATTTCTAAAGTATACACCCCAAGAAAATATATATTGGTTTGTATTCATAGGTTCACTCATTTTCCAATAATCATTGATAGATTTGATACTCAAACTTCCTTTTTCTACGTGATTACCCCTAGGTGAATTTATACCACACCCACCACCACCGTCCAATATCCAAACAGGGTTTCAATTTCTAGGATGCCACACGATATCTAATTTACCAAAACATCAAGATGTTATCCTACAAATTGACTCATACCTATTGTTTTCACCAAATTTATGTCATTATAATTCCCAAAATAACTACAATAATCTTTAATAGTAACGAAACCATTCTATGATACTAACTGAGGTTCCCCAGATTACCCAGACTCTTGATTCTGGTTCTAAAAACACAGAATTTTACAATTGGATTTGATATCATGTGAGATAACCCAAGATAATATCCTTATTTTACATAATTTACATAAGTTAGAAATTAAATCTCAAAATAACAATACAATCCCAATAATTTAAGGTTTATTATATTTGAGGATCAATTACATAAGAAACTTATTTTATTATACATTTGAAAAGATTTTTGCAATTGAACCACACTAGACTCCCTTTTGGACTTCTCATAGGTTACACTCATCTTCAAAAATTGGGGAATATAAGCATAAGAAAGTGGTGAGCTCAAATTATCACTAAGGTAAAACTTATTAACATATCATGAAGGTTTAGATCATAATCACACAATATAACTTGAGCATGGTAAATATCTTAATATAAATAATATTCAACAAGAAGAGTTGTCAATAAGTCCTAATAGAAGGACATATAATCTCAAATGAAGAAGAATATACCATGGAAAAAGATTTTGGAAACTCGGGATAATAAATATTATCCATGGAGAATAATCATAGGCATATGACATGGAAATGTGGAATGCCCTTAAAATATTGAATAAAAAACATAATAATAAATTAATTATTTAGCTGTAGGTATTTAGTGGAGGTTTAGTAAACCTCAACTAAAAAGAATTTAAATTATTTTTTTAGTTTTTCTTTAAAAACCGCCACTAAATATTACGTTTTAATTAAAAACAAATACAGTTCTCCCCCACCCCCTCCTTCCCAAAGTCCCATCCATATCTCAAAAGCTCCCATGACACCTAACCGTCAATCCTAGTACCACCGTGGTTCCCCCCTCACTGGTACTTGGGTATCTCCTGTTCTAATCAAGATATATCCCAAAACCCTCATCGGTGTTGTGGCTACATCCCCTAGACATGTCACCCCCATTATTTCTATCACCAATGCCATCGCCCGATCCTCAGCTCTCTCCCTCCCTTGAGCCTTCTCCTTTAGTCGAGCCCATGTTGTAACTTTGGTCAACCTTGAGCTGCCTGATCCATTACCCTTGACTTCTCCCATTAACCATCCTAGCCATCCCCCTTTATCATCCATCTAACTCAACTCCCCAATGGTAATTCCTCCCTTATTTGTATTATTTTCTGATCCCTTATTCCCTTTCCCCTATCTCAATTTTTCTTTCTTCTACTAACTTCTGGGAAGCACTAATGATGTGAATTTTAGTTTTCTAGGTAGAGGAGGTTGATTATTGGCCCGATTATGTAGTCACCTACTTATATACATCACCTGGGTCTCAATGTATAAGTGTAATCTTTATTTTACAATTTCATATAATTATTTATGTGTCTTAAATATAAGAAAAGTATTATATAAGGTGTTTCCTAGAATGAATTCATCATAGTTTTCTCTTTATAGATTTTATGGGATTTTTTTGAGATTTGATATTGCATTTATTTATTTTAAATTGATTGGATGTTTTAAATATTATTGGTTTTATAAATTACTCAAATATAGTGGTTTCCTGGAACTAATAAAAGTTTTTTTAAATGAGTAGAGGCTTCTATTTGGGTGATATTTATAACTAGCTGGAAAATAAATATTTTCTGTGTGTTCCCTTAGACGTTTTCATTATTTTTATTTTTTTGGAATACATCATATTATATCTTTTTCTAGATATTTATTATAATTACTCCTATATTTTTTAATGCTTTAAATTTTATACAACATGATTAATTTATTCAATTTTTAATTTCTTATTTACATTTAATTCATATAAATCATTTCATGGGTGTTTATATTTGGATTATATTAGGTAAACAATATATTTATTATTTTAATTCAATTTTATCCATGTATTTTTTTGGGGAGAAGAATAATTTTAGAATTAAGTTATTTATTTAAATATTTCAAAGCATAAAAAATAATGTTATGAAGAATATTTTTTGAGTAGTTTATTAATTGAGTAGTTTAAACAACATGGATTTTTGTTTAATTTAGGTATTCAATATAATTTATAGTATATATAGAAAATAATAAGTTAGATTAACAATATTTCAGTTTAAATCATTGTTCTATACATAATTTAAAGGAGAAAGAAGTTTATGTGGAGGATTTGGTATCCTAAAATCATTATTTTTTTATCTGATTAATATTACTTGGGAATATTATTTTTAAATTTTTTTTCCAAACTAAAAATTTTGGTTTCTTATGAATGATTTAGAAATATAGATTATTTTAAATTCATCAGGTGTAAGGTGTTTGAAATGGGATTGGTATAAAGGTATATGTCCTTATTTGGGTAGACTAGAATATTTTTATTATCCCATGTTGTATGATTCTGTAATGTTTGGTTAAGTGTTATTTTCAAATATGATATAGAAACTCTCACACTTCTTTTTGATTATTAATTCACTTCTTATTCTCTATCTTTACCAATATAAATTATAATTATATAAACACAATATATATGTTATAATGTCTTTTTAAAATTAACATAAATATTAAATAGTATATATATTATTTATCTCATCGTTCAACATTTCCATTCATGTAATGGATTACCACATAAATGGATGATCTTTATTCTTTAATTATCACATGCTAAGTGGTTGCTAAAATTCCTTATGGATTTCTTAATGGTAATTACCTATTTAAAGGGTTGTTCGACACTAGTTTTTCCTTTAAACAGTTTGTCTGTTGTTTTATAGGCATGCTTTAGGAGTTGATGGTAGTTGGAAATTAATATTTCTTCAAATGTTTTTTGACACCATATGTCTCAAGTGCCTTGAAATGTGTTAAAAATCTGAACATTTGTTCTTAAAAAATGGGTTCTTGATAGCAGTTTAATTCCATTAAAGAGGGATTTATTTTCATCAAAAGTGATTTTATGAGAAAATATAGAATTATAAATTGGTTTTCAATGTGCGGTTTGGAAAATTATTTTCAAATAACATTTTAATTGTTCTTTTCAAATGGTGTGAAAATTTATTGGCTTCTTATGTCCTTTATGAAATTTAAATTGATACTTTACAAAAAAATGTATTAATATATTTTTTAGACCCTCTTGATCCACGTCTGACTGTATTTATGCCCAAAGAGACTTGTGATCCCTTGATGGGATGTTTTTTGTCAATGAATATTTGTGTGTTACTTAATGATTGTATAATTGTTTCTCTTACTTCTATTTTACATAATACTATCCATGATTGATTTCATTTTTTTAATTTTACTTGTCAGTACTTATATGACTCTTCCTATAACTACCTGGGATGAATTTTTTCACATCCATTTATCGGTTTTCCTACCTAGTAATACTTATGTGTTTTAATTTTTTAATAAAGTGTAGGCACATTGTGATATATATAGATAAAACATGGATCAAATTACTAAGGAATATACCTCAGTATACTAAGGGTTTGGGGGAGTTTTTTAGATTTTTCAATTTCTAAATGATCCGTTGATTGGAGAATAAGATGTACATGTCTTAAATGTAAATTTAGAGGATGGTTATTGAGATATAATGTTTTTGAACACGTGATACTGAAGAAATTACCTGCTCAATATTTGTGTTGGATTTGGAAAGGATAATAAAACATTAAAAAATGTTTGAGTATTTATGTGAATTGGTTGAATAACCTCTCAAATTCATCGATAATAGAAAATGAAATGAAAAACCTTATAAACAATTCATTTAGCATTACAAGACAACAACAACAACAACATCAAAAAATACCAGAACCAGTTGAGGGTGCTAAAATAAAAACATGAAAAGTGATGTTTTTGGGAGTATAGTACAACTAGATCAATATTGTAATAGACCATTAGATCCCCTTCATGATTTTGTGAAGACTAATGTAATAGTGGACTTCAGTGAGTAGAATAAGTAATTTTATAATTTTGTTGATGGTGAAAATCAAGATCTTTATGGTGGATGTTTGAAATATTGAAAACAGTATTTTCTAATGAATTTGTAAAATATAAAATACCTATATTTAATTTAAAATAAGGTGATGTACATGATATTATAATTTCTATGTGATTCATCTTTTGAATCTAAGGTGCCTGAGACATTTTATGATGTGAAAAAAAGTTATAATAAATATTTATCTGAATTATAAAAACACACATGCTTGTCCCAATGTGGGTATGCATTATTGGGGAGTGGATTCTAGTAGACAGGATTTGAAAAAATTGTATTCTTCCATATGGAAGTCAATGGATGATGTTAGAAGTCTAAATAAATATACTACTGTGAATAGGAAGAATAAAAGTAACACACCTACAATAGGTTTTCATTACTTTCATTTAAATCCTCAATTTCAAATATTATTCATGTAATAAAAAACCTTTGAGCACATGAAGTGGCGTTCTATATATAATAACAATTATGGGTTAATGAGACATCTAAGAGATTAAAAATCATTGAAGTTATTTGATTCATTATATCCATATTTTTCATATGATCTTTGTAAATCATGATTGGGATTAGTTGCGGATGGATTCAATCCATTTGGGACTTTGATAAATATTTATAGAATTTGGCTAGTTTTTTGGATCCCTTACAATCTAACTCCATGGATGTGAATAAAAATCTATTTTATCATTTCGATTTTTATTTCTAGAAAAAAATACCTATAAAATATATTTATGTATACTTTCATCCTCTAACGTAGAAATTACAGGAGTTATGGGGCAACGATGTTGAGACATATAATGAATCTTCTTGAACAATGTTGAAAATGAAAGCTGCTCTAATGTAGACCATTAGTGACCTCCCAGGACATGAGGATTTAGTTAGTTAGAAAACATATATAGGCTTGGATTTTTTTATTTGTAAAATTTAATTTCTTCTTGAATGATTACCGCAAAGTAAAAACCATAACTCTTTATTTCATCTAAGATTTCTCATGGCATCTCATAGATATCAGTTGAACAAGTAAAAATTCAATGGTTCTACTGATCATAGACCACCTTCAACATTGTTGGTAGGGTGTGAAATAATGAAACAACTTTGAAATGTTGAATTATTATTTGGGAAGTTTCATCATTTTAATGATAGTGGGAAACGATTTTGATGTTCATTGTCAAGTGAAATCAGAACTCAAAAATTGAAGAAAGAAATTAGATTCTTTAAACTTCATTTTTGGGAATTTAATTTGATGTGGAATATTCTTGATGTATTTCATATTGAGAATAATGTTTTTGACAGATTTATCATCACATTACTTAATGATTATGTAAAATTTAATGATAATATCAATGTTTGGAAGGACTTAAAACCACTTTACAAAAAGCATGATCTCTAGCCTGATAAAAATGGAAAGTATGAACTTGAAATTTTTCAAGGAAAAAATAGGATAAAGACACATTAATTTTAATTTGAAAACATGTAAAGGTATATAATGGGTATTAAAGTAACATATCAATGTGTTCTGACTTAAATCATCATATGTTACATGGATTTAAAATCCATGATTTTCATATTTTGTTACAGAAGATACTAACATTTGAATTGCGTACATTATTACCTAAAAAGGTTACTACTGTTGTACTCCAATTTTTCACATTCTTCAGACAACTAAGTGAGAAAACTTTACAACCATGTGAGCTAAAAAAAAATTAGCAGAGATTTTTATTGACACTTTGTGCAGTGGGGATGATCTTTCCCCTATCGTTTTTATAGTCATGATAAATTTATATATGAATTTGTTTGAGGAAGCTAAATTAGGTGGCTCTGTGCATTATTGATGGATGTATCCAATTGAGATGTACATTATTTATATTTTATTCATATTGAGTAAAAAATTCTTTGAAATTAATGAAATAACAAATTGGGATTTATTTATTTCATGTCATAGATATCTTTAGAATTTGAAATCATACATGAAAAATAAAGCTCAACTTGATGGCTCTAATTCAGAATAATATTTGGTAGAGGAGTATATTACATTTTTTTCTAGATACTAAGATGGTATTGATGCAAGATTCAATATATTTGGATGTGTTTATGACACATCAACTCAATATCTACTACACGGTAAATCAAAAGTAATTCCTACTATTGGTGGATCAGTTGGGAGGAGATCAAATCTTACTCTGACAAAAATGAAATTATTATAGGGACATAGATATGTGATGTTTAATAGTGAAATTTCATATCCATTTATTCAAGTCCTCAAGATAAAAAAAATAAGACAAATTAGAAGTCAAAAATGAAATGATAAATCTATAAAAAAATCCTTTAATAAAGAGTTTTGTAGAATAGTTTTCATGACATGTTAGCTTATAAATTTTGAAATAAATATAGATATTTGGTTAAAACATATATTTTATAAATCTAATAACGTATATAAATTTTTATAGATCATGAATAATAATATTTGAGCTGCGGTGTCATAAGATATGATGTTTCAAACTCAAGGTCCTCTAAAATAGGCTATAACGTTTGACGCTTATGATATGAATGGCATTAAATATTGTACAATAGATCATGAAGAGGGTTTAAAACCAAAAAATAGTGGCATATTTATGTTTTAAAAATTGTGATACTATGGAATGATGACTGATATTCACAAATTGAACTACCATGGGAATTTATCGTCTTTATTCAAATGAAAATGTGTCAATATTATCAGGGGTGTTAAAAGAGATTCCTTGCAATTTACTTTTGTGAAATTCTCTCATTTTATGGATGTCAATGATTATTAATTACATTACTTTTATATCTTATCATTGAAAGAAAAAATAGTATATTATGTGGAAGATGTTGTGGATGAATGGTGGAGTGTAGTTGTTCATGTAAAACAAATTGACTCGTATGATATGTGTGATGAAATGGAAGATTTATCCTCTAGCATTGAATCTCATCAATAGTAATAAGAAAACTTATTTTTCCATTGTGTTATTGAAAATATTAGTCATGAAATGGTGAATGAAGTAGATAAAGTCATGATGGAGTACAAAAAATACATTATTGAAGGAAAAAAACTTATTGTATATATAGTCATCCATTCATTTATCAAACACTTATAGTAGATGTGAAATCATTCATTATCATATCTATGTATATTTTCTTTACAAATATGGTACATATGTTAACATTTATAATTTTTTATGCATGAATTTTTTATTTAAATATTTTTTAGTTAATTTTATTTGATTAAATGATAGGAATTATAATTAGTTAGAGTTTTAATGATCCCACTTGACTCTCAATCATCGTTTTACATAAATAGATTATTGAATAACATCAGATGATGACTTGAATTATCCTTGGGGATATTGAATTTATGACTAGTAGTGATCAGGTAAATTAAAAAATGTAAAAATTATTTAATTCTAAAAAATTTATGAGTTTCAAGTTTAAATTTAAAAATATAACACTATTTAATTTTCAATATATTTTTCAAGAATGTTATGATAGAAGGAAGTGGAGACAAATATGGAGAGGCTGTCGAGTAAAGTTTATCAGTTAGTGATTATGGTTCCCTTTGGATTAAGATATGATGTTAAGCTAATCTTTTGACAGACTAGCACTAATTTGGTGATTCAAAATTCATGTTGTAGTTTCTAGTATGAATATATGCATTTCCCTTATATTTCACGAAAATCTATAGGATTGGTTATTTTGTAGTGTTTTTTGATGGGTAACCACATTTTTTCTTGGGTATGCTTGAGCATATGGTAATGTCACTTTATTTTGTAATGTGTAAGTGGTTTTCTTTGAATGTGTTAATGGATTCCCTTCTAAAAAAACTCAAGGAATCACATCATCTATGCTTAGTTGGTTATTTCTAGATCCTTGTTCTTGTCTTCTCATGTAATGTATCAGAAAATAATTCTATGACTATATATGAATGTTCATGATCATTTTATATGTGATGTATCAACTAAAATATCTCTAGTTGATAGGTTATTGGAATGCGTGGGCATTGATGATTCATGGATTAAATCACTTATATGAACTTGGGGTTATATAAGCCAGGATGATATCATTGTTTTTTTTCACATTACCATCATTCCTGAATTGGTTTTCTAGTGTAGTTTCACACAGTTCACACTAACCACGTGAGACGTCCTCAAAACCATGTTGACTCACCTTAAGTTTCTAGATGAGGGTTCATGATTACTGCATGATTTTTCTAACCATATAGGTGAATAATGAAACCTACTCATGAATTATAATTTTATTGATTTTGAGTTTTTTAATTTAGTTATCCCTTATAAATATCCCCCACATTGAATTATATATCCCACAATATCGTTATAGATAATTCACACACACCTCTCTCTTTAATTGGTTGTTTTAAAGATATTTATTAGGGATTTTTCATCCATATATTAAGGTAACAGATTCCTTCATAGTATCCCCCCTATTTCTCTTGGTTTCTTCCATGTTCATCTTTTACACTCTAACCCTAGAGGCCATGGTGGCCGGGAATCTTGTCTAGAGTTGTCTTAAATTAATGTGTTTGGTATCTAGGGATTTCAGAGTCCCTCATGAAACTTATTCATGTGGTATTCATTGAAGGTGAAATGATTCCATTGATTATGGTTGGGGTCTTCATTCCATTCCTTTTATTATATAGTTTCATGGGTATTTAATACTTGGATACTAGTTTTCTTATCAATAAAAATATAATATGAGTTACTTATGGTAGTTTAATCAAGAATACTAGTTGTTTTCCATTAATCTACATTTACATAATTTTTTAATTTTCTAATTTTACCGTGTTTTGATTTCTTAAAGTCATGATATACTATTATAAATTTTAAACAATATTTCATTTGTTCACTTCACTTATTAGTTATTGAATTAAAGTTAAATATCCTATTATATTTGGAATCATTCAGGGTTATGATCATCTTTATTCCAAAAACTAATCAAGTGATAGGAAGTTGGGAACTTCTTAGGAGGTTATCAATAAGAGTCCCCTAAGGAACCCTAATTCCTTTCCTTCTTACTGGTTGTGTTTTCATTCTCACAGCAGTAGAGCTTCGCCACTACCTGTCATCTTCTGTTCTATATCTAGGGAGTGTGAAACCCATTTTTTTTGTCTATGATATGAAGTTAACCATCGATATTCGCAACAATAAATGTCTATGTGTACTTATAAATTGATTACATTTATGTATTTTTTAAAAAATTTAATTATGTTTTTTTCTCAAATAGAATGCGTTATGCATGGTGTTTTGAAATAAACATGACTTATAGAGCTGGTTGTTTTATAGTTTAATATGTTTCCCAAGTAATTAGGTGTGTGTTTGGTATTTGGGATGGTTTTACAGTATTCATTACATGATTGTGATTAATTTTTTATTTAACATTTGTGTTGTTTAGATTTTTCTTTGTTTTAAATGTGGTTTTAAAAATTAATTTTAATGTTTATGATTTGTACCATAAACCAAAGGCCCATATGGAATTTTATGTATAATTATTTCAAAGGTTATGGTTACAAACTTATTGAGCCTCTGGATTATCTTTTGTTCTTGATCAAGTGTATTGTGATATTATTAGATAATTGACGGATTCTAATTTATTTGAAATAATATCTTTTTAAATTGGTGTTGGAGGTGGGATGGGTAAATTCTATTATTGTATATTCATTTTTATTTTCCTTTGGCAATTCGGGGGCTGTAGATTTTATAGCTATATTTTTTTTTGGAAAATTAATATTTAGTGGTGGTTTAAAACACTATAAAATGTGCCAATTTTTTAGGCAGTAGTTTAAATGGAAACTATATAATGTCATATTTTTTAGTGACAGTTTTAATAATTACTAAATAATTTTGGTATTATATAGTGGTAGTTTTATCATTTTAGAGGCCCTTTCCCATCCAAAAAAAATCATGGCGATATAGTGTCATTTTAAAACACCTATATATTCTCGGTCTTTTTTTGTGAGGGGAAACCACCTCTAAAATTAGAAAACCACCTATAAACAAATTTTCTCCAATGGTTAATAGAAGCCTCCACTAAATGGAGGGAATCAACACAAATTAGATGATGACTTCAACATTAGTTTCAGATTTTGGAAACCATCATAAACAAATTTGGAGGCAATTTAAATTAGAACAAAATTAGAAAAAAAACCACTACTATTATGTGATTTTGTTGTTGTGAAAGAAATTTGGAACAAACAAAAGCATAGTGAAATTATAACATTGTAATCCATGATAATTGCATTGGGTCCATGTTCAATATTATTATCCTCATTAATTCCCATCAGGTCCACACTCAATTTTATGAACCTAGATAACCCACATCAAGTACACTCTCATTCTTATGATCCTAACTAACCTGCATCATGTTCACATTCAATCGTGAATACCTAACTAACCTGTATTGGTTTTATGGTCAACATAATGATCTATGAAACAAAACATTAACCATTCTTTTGGATTTCAGTATTGGAATTCAATCATTAGTCATATATATATATATAAATATACACATGTGTGTGTTCCACTATAAATTAATTATTCATATTTCAAAAAAATACTTAATTAACCTATGAAAAAGAGATAGTTTTCATGAATACATTAACAGAAAATCTAATAAGACATCCAGAGGAAGAAGTCAGATGGTATCAAAAGAACATATCCCATATGTAACACAAGGAATTTAAAATTATATTAATATATATGTAAAACACCCATTTTAAATTATTGGATAGATCACATTTAAAAACAATAAGAAATATCCCATTTAAAAATTCTTGTAAACTTCTTATAAATATATTATACAAAAAAAATATATTGATCAACATAAATCATTTTAAAAATTAATATTTAAAACCAAAAAGTGTTTTTAGGGAAAAAATTAAAAATGAATTATTATTTAAAAAAATTCTAATAGAGTACATAAAAACACTGAATAATTTCTTCTTAAGAACAAAAGTGTTTAAAATTCCTTTTTGAAAATCAATAATTTATTATAAAATTAAATATTTTAATTTTAAAAAATATAATAATATTTCTTTTTCTTTTAAAAAACATAAAGAGATAAAATCTATTATAAAAAATTATTAAAATAATTAAAGGAACATTCATGAATAATACTTCTAATATGATTGGAGAAACTATAAATGGGTTTTTAGAAAAATAAAATTACCGTAATTGTAAATGAAAAAGTTGTGAGTCACATTAAAAAACAAATTTTAAAAAGGGGAAGTGGTTTTTTTTATAAAATATAAATTTATAAACGATATTCAATAATTTTTCCTTGAAAATTACATAAAGGGTTTTATATTAAATAAGAAGTGAAATATAAAAACAATTTCATGAAAATAATTTTTTTTAATATTTTTAAAAGACCTTTATTAAAACCCACATCATAAACGGGATAATAAACCATTATTTTGAAAAGATAAAAAGGGAAATGCGAATATCCCAAGATATAGAACATTATTTTTTTCCAAATATAAATTAGAATACTTATGGGAATAGAAAATATGGATATGGAATAAAAATATATTACTAGGGAAAGATGAAAATTATTCTTAACAATGTCATACTTTTATATGAATGAAATAAGACTTGAAAAAAAGTTTCATTTCACCTAGTTAGAAATATAATTTTAAAAATAAAATATTAGGTAGTAATAAACCCATAATATAACTAAGAATTTTAGGATTAATCATTATAACTCAAATAAAGGGGGTTTGTGTTAAAAAATCCCTAACAAATTCCTTCTATTTTGAATTATATAACTGTGATAGGTAGAACATGATATGAAGAAGTAATACCGTCATATTGAATTAAAAATTATGATAAAATAAATCCATGGATAACATATACATCAAAAAAGAAAATAAGAGGTGAATACACATCATATCTCATTGAAGAAAAGTAGATATGCATAAGCCATTACCTTTAGTATCACTTAGTTTAACATGATCTAACATATTGTATAAAAAATAAATATCTTAATCAACTATTTTATAAACATATACATACCAATAACCTTTTATAAAACGTCATTTATAATCATTTACTATAAATATGATAGTTAGTTATATTTTTTTCATCATCAATGTTATTAGATTCAATTGTATATTGAGTAGTAGTTTTATAATACTAGTGTAAATTATTTTATATAGATTCAATTTAAAAAAATTAGGTAATTTAAGTAATTAAATATATTTTTTTATAATGATATTTAATGTTATAATTTCATTTCATAAGTGTTTTTGTTATGATTAATGACGATAAATTTGGTGAAATGATTGTTTCGATATTTTTTTTACAAATGAGTGGTGGTATCATAAAAATAAGATAAATATTAATGAAACCTTTATGGATCCATAAAAATTATTATTTTCCTATTAATTTATGAAAAATTTAGTTTTTATGTTTATATATTCCTAGTATAACCATATATCATTGTTGAAGTTAGTTGCAAAACTAACCCAAAAAGAACTAACTATAATCTATGGGTGAGTATGGTTAAAAAAGTGATTCTCTTGGAATTATATCTTTATCATATAGTTATAATGATATTATTTAGATTTTATTTACCTATTGAAACATATTTTAAGAAAATTTAATACATAAAAAAATAATCGAGTGAAACTTTAATTTATCGCTTTCGTGGAGGTGGTAGACTACACGTACGCATGGGTGAAACATTTGTTTTCAATAGATTGGGAGGAATATATAAAATGGTTTAAAATTTAATAATATTAATAATGTAATAAAATTAATATTAATATATTAAATAAACTTTTAGAACCATCCTACTAAGGTGGTTATGGAAAAACTTGACCACACTACTTTTAGAGGCAGTAGTCTAAAAGTATGACAAACAAAATTTTCATTTTTCTAATTTAAAGGGAAAAGGATGTTAATGATTATTACTTAATCACAATCAAATTTAATTAAATTTATAATTTATATTTCATTATAATGTAATGGATCAAATATAACGTTATTAGGTTAAATAAGAATGAAAATAATTGAAATGAAAAGGTGTAATGTGGAATATTTGCATTAATCCTTGGAAAAATTATTTGAAAAATGGTTGAGAATTTAATAAATATTTCTTTTGAGAATGAAAAAAGTATCTATATTGTGTCTAGGATTTTTGGGGAGTTATTTTTATAATGTTTGGATTAATATAAGAGGCTTTGTGTTTGAGGAGAAGTGGGGTGGTGGTGGCTCTATTTATAAGGGGAGAGAAGTGGCATTTTTGTAAAATTTAAAATATAAAGTCCCTATTAAAGGGTCAAATCGATCCAATAAAGAAAAAACGGAGTTATATAATTTTAAAGTCCATTGAGACTCAATAAAACATTTTTACAAATTTTTTAGTTCTTTGTCACCTATATTTTTAACCATTACCTTTTTTCAAATTTTAATATATTAACTAAATTTACCTAAGTAAAATAAGTTTAATTCCTAAATAAAAAATGGGTCAAAATGAAAACATTATACCCAATAATTCCAAATATGAAATAAATTTCTTAAAATAGAATTTTTACAAGTAAGAAATAATAATTTTAATATTAGCACACATTACACATAAAAACCCAAATTAGAAAAAGATTATTTTAAGAGAAAACGTTGTTATAGGATAAAATTATCAATGTTATTTATTTTCATTATATATATTGGTTTATTGTAAAAAAAATTAATTTATATGGCTTTAAAATCAATCTAAAATTTTATTTTTAAAAAATAGTATTTATTTAAAATAAAATACTAAAAATAGTTTATTTTATTTGAAAATATCACTTAGGTTAATAAAATATTAAATATTTTTTTCTTAAATACTAATTTAAAGTTTTTATATTTTTACTCCTTAAATAAATATTTATTCAAGAAAAATGTTTTATAATTTTTAGTGTTATACGTACTTCTTGATATATTCGCAAAAACTATAGATTTAGTAAAAATTATATTTTTCAATATTCAAAAAAAAATCAATTATTTTAGAAAAATATTAATAATTAACCCTATAAAAATATTGAAATACTGAATTTAAATTTGAATTTAATTTTATAAAATTTAAAATTTTAATTATAATTATTTTTTTAAATTAAAATATAAAATTTAAAAGAAAACATTTTTTATTTAAAAATTACATTTAAAGTGTTATTTATTTTATTTCAAAATCAATTTATAATTTAAATAAAGTAAATATATTACTTCATATATAATAATATTTTAAAATAATTTAATTTAATTTATTTAGATAAAATATAAACCATTTGAAAAATAGTTATTTGAGAATGAAAAAATCCCTTTTAATATTGAAGAAAATTAATTATATATCCTATAAATGTAAAAATTTTTCGTTGAGTTATATATTTTTTTAATTACTATATTTTGTTTAATGTTATAATTTTCTTATTAATATTAATCTAATGTGTCATGTATCATTTAATTTGGTGTTGTGTATGAAAAAATCTATCGATACAATATATATTTAATTGAAAATAAATATTAAAATCTTGAGGTGATATATTGGGTCTACTGATGTCGAGAAGCACAAGGAGTTGAATTAAAATAGTTTTGTAGGTAAGTAGCATATATCCCTTGCATTTTTTCTAAAAAATATCCACACATGCTATTTTAAAAATAGATGTATAGAATAGGGTTTTATCATTTTACGAAACCAAATCACCCATTTCGTAAATCCTTTATAAAATACCAATTTTAAATATTCATTCTAAAATCAACACTTTATAAAATCCACCTTTTAAACCATAATCAATAAGAAGGATTAATAAAAACTAAAAAAAATCATCAGTTGGATAAGTTAACAAGTAAAGAAACTGGATTGAAAAATATAAACAACTAAGAAAATAATAACATAATAATGAAAAATGAAAATTTAATAGGAACTAAGGTCGATTTAAAAAGTAGGAAATTAAGAATATTCAATCATAGGAAATTTCTAAAAATCTCATGAGGTGACCGTATATGTACCTGGGATGGAATCATATATTGTCCTATTGATGAATTCCTAAGTCTATGTCCAACTGGCTGCTCTAAACTAGTCTCATTTGTGGTAATCCCATATGGACTCTGATACCATAATAGATGTAGTCTGTTTAATTAGATCCAAATAGTAGATATATCTCATCCCTCACTATGATGCCCATGATACTAATGATTAAAGCAAGGAGAGGTGAGTGAGCCTTAACATAAAACACATTAATAAATAATAAGCACAAAAGGTATCGAGTCTGAGGAGGACTACGTAGTAACTAAGGGTCATGAGGAGTTGAAGAACCCTAATAAAAAGAAGGAGAAGGGCCGCAAGGACTACACGCATCTACCAGAGCCGATGGAAACACGATCGGGTAAAAATTCTAAACCATGTGAGAAAGAAATGTCATCTTCTTCATTGATTGTTGTGCAGGAGAATCCTCAAGTTGAGGTTCAGGTATCCAGCAATGACAAGTTGATTCTGAGTTTTAAACCAAACGCAAAGTGTACAGAAGTGGAAAAGGACTCTAAAGAGCCTATCCTCCACTCTGAGGAGTAAATGGTGAAAGAATTACATTATGTAAACATACCACAGGAAGAGGAAGAGATGATGGGAAGACCTATTCAAGTGGAGTACAATAAAGAGCATGCCAATTGGATTGAAAAACAGTATATGATCCTGATGAGAGACTTCAATGATGGGAAAATCAGTAAAGAAGAGTATATTCGAACCCGGTACAAAATTGAGTCTTTCTTCAAAGTTGTTATCGGTGAAGAATCTGATGTTAAGGTATGGCTTATGAACTGGAAAATTTATAGGGAGGAAAGTACCAATAGGCTGAGGCTATGCTTTAATGGCTTTGCTTTTTCTTATGAGGCTTCGCCGCCAGATTGATTGTGACTAGTTTCTCACTTTGTCTAAAAAGTGATTTTGTTAATAAAAAGTTAGTTTTCAGTCAAGTACAATACAACCACTTATTCTCAACCCACCTCCTTACAAAAATCCATATAAAATACCTCTTTAAAATTATAAAATTTCAACTAAACATTACCATGGTAGAGGGATTCCATAAAGGTTTCCAACTTTTATGAAAAAACAAATTTGAAGTACCGATCAGGATTTTTCATTTGAAATTACTAATAATTTTCCATGAGAAACATAGATTAAATTTTTATAAGAACCAAATTGATTTTTCAAAAAACTTTACCCATGTTTCAAAATGGTAATTAAAACCACGACTAAAATGCACCATTAAAATCTATATTGAAACAATTTAGTAAGTGAAGGGATAATTTGAGAACTCACACTTTAATGAATGCATCATATGAATTTTTATTTGTATATACAAAGATAAATATATCCACACACACATATATATATATTCATACGGAACCCCAAAGATCGAATAATGTGGCACAGTTCAAGTCACCTAACAAAACATCTAAATCACCAAGTAAATCCACCAAAAACTAAAAATTTAAAATTTAAAATCAAACCAGAATCCAAATGAAAGGGAACATTTTCCTAATATAATCAAGGTAAATCTATCCCATAAAATAACACAAATTATTTTATAAGGTATCTTAGGTATTATGGAAAACACATAACATACATATACTTTTAAGAAGATACATAAGCATTGAAAGCCCCATAAATTCCTTTTAAATAAAAGCTTCATCCAATAATGAATTCAATAACCAATTTATAGACCCATGATCACACAAAATTGAACTAAAAAATATCTATAAAACCAAAATAATCCCATGATGTTAAATGGACTGAAAAATAATGAAAACACTTTCATTAACCATGAGAAGATGTGATGAAACCCTTGATTATAGATGGATGATTGACCCAAAAACCAACCACACAACCTCACATTAATAAAAATAATATAATTTATTCAAACCACACCCAAGAATTTGGATGACATAAATAAAAGGTGGGAGATAAAATAAAAACAAGAGAAGAAGGAAGTAGAGTGGAGGAAAATAACTTACCATAAGAATAAAGCCAAAATAATCAGGTGGAGAGTCTTAAAAATCTAGGGAGATGGCATGAGGGATACAGCTAGGGATCACTTTCATAATATCACCTAATTGGGGTGATAAGAGTCCCCCCTTTTTATTTTCTTTCATGATAAAAAATAAGGATTTCATGTTTTTATAAAACTAGGAAGGTCACAAAGTTTTCTATACCATGTTCCCCTCATTGGAGTCACCCATAAACTTGAACGGTTTGCATGAGAAGTTTGTAAAATGATGAAATAATCCTGAAAAATAAATTTTATAAATTCTATATACCTCATACATAGTTGTTACATAGTTTCTAATAATGTATCACAAGTCATGTTCTAGTACCCGTATACATGATTATATCACATGGTTTCTTCAATATTTTTCATGGTTTGGACCTAATTGTGCCTACCAATACAAAACAATCATGTGTGAGCAAAAAAGAACTAAAATGAATCTTATATAAAGGTATTCACATGGTTTCCCATGAACTGTGGACACTAATCATGTGACAATAAAAATACATCCCAAAACCTCTAAAACGTAATATTTTCCCGACGATTCAATCCAAAACCCAAAGAAAATATTAAAAGAAAATAAATAATTAAAATTATAGGGAAATAAAAATTCATGGTGGGATAATTCTCCCTACCATAACACTTTCTTGTTGTTGAAATTCACTAATTTGAATAATGATAAACACTTCAAGGACTCTAAAATTGGAATGAAAGCACTTCCCAAATAATAACCTCTAAATTTCAAAAAAAACAATAGATATTGCTACACATGGGATGAATCTTAGCTCTACAATTCACACCCAACTAGTCTAAATAGGAAATGAAATACAAATTCTGGTAATGGGTCTCCCCACCATTTAAGGACTCATATATAATGGTTATTCAATAAGAAAGATCATTTTAAAGGACATCCTATGAACATTATAGAATCTTCTAACTAAAATAACTTAAATAGATAACACGATCAAAATAAATTCTGCAAATCTAAAAAGAACATTTATTTTTAACCATGCATAAGATATGGAATTACTCCAAATAAAAAATATATATGAGTGACAGTAAATGTAGTAGTTAAATAAATAATGAAATGGAAAAAATTATCAAGTTTTACCTCAATGAAAAGTGGAACTGCTAAGGAGGTTCTGGAGTCGATAAAAAGATCTTCTTCTTCAATCGAGATCCTAGACAATTTTTTTGAATATTTTCATATTTCAAACAATTAAAACACATCTTCAGAGAACTAGAATAAGAGTTATTGTAATTCATGAGTTGACCATATTAGAAGAAAATTATCAAACACTTCCTTTAGGAAGAAACAACAATAGAAGAAATAGAATTCTATAGAATAGGTTCCCACGCCTTCCAATCTCTATTAGATGTGGAACCCTCATCAATAGAGAAGGAAATAATTATTCCACCCATATTGAGTCACCCTATGAGAACCAACTATACTATAAAGGCCTCATCTATAAATTTATTAAACAAACCAACCAAAATGAATGAGATCATGGGAATGAACAACTTGTAACAGAATCTAAAGTCATGTTTCTAATCACCCCAGTCTAGATACTAGTGTCGACACCTGAAATAAGAGTTTTTGGGAATTAAATCACACAATAAATATTAAAAAAACACAACAATTCCACTAAGATTCCCAATATGATCACTCAATGCATCAAATATCTATGAACAAAAAGTTAATAAAATACAAATTAAATTATAAAAATGATACATAACTAGAATAAATAAACAACTCCAAGATAAATATAAAATAGTAACGGAACAGAATAAAATACAGAAAGTAAATGGACTTCATGGGAAATACAATAAAATACAAAAAATAACCTGAAACACCTGAAATAGTCTTTATGTGACCTCTTGTTTACCATCAATCCATGACACCAAATCATCACTGATGTGTCCCAAAATGAAACCTAAACTTTAAAATACACTTGGGTCTACTGACATTGAATTGAATCATTAGGTACGTTCCATAATGTCCTACATTTACTTTTAAAAAATAAACCATACACGCTAGTTAAAAAATATAATAAAAAAAATCATGATCTATCATTTTCCAAAAAAACTCATCCATTAATGGAATACATTTTTAAATTATTTTTTTTGAAATTTATTTCTAAAATATATACTTTATGAAATAAACCTTTTAAACCATACCAAAATGAAAGGATTACTAAATAACCAAAACAATCATTAATTGGACAAATGAATAAGCAAGGACAGTAAAATGAACAATATAAATAATCAAACACATCATAATATATCAACGATGAATAAGAAGTAAAATTGATCCATGTTAAGTAAAACAAATAAATGATGAAAATGTAATCATGGGAATTTCCTAAATATGTAGTTAGGAAACCCAATAAATACTCGGGTTAGAACAATTTTCTTGTCTATCGATGAATTCCTAGGTCTATAACTAACCTTATTCTATAAACTAACCTCACTGTTGGAAATACCATATGGCCTCCAATAATATAGTGGATCTAATCTATTGATGTAGGACTATGTAGTATCCATATCACTAAGATCCCTATAATCCCCTTGATGATAGTAATGTGAGTTGAGTTATCCTTTTCATATAATACATTAATCAATAATTAATTTACAACAAATACATTTTCTCAACCCACCTCCCCACACACATCCATGGAAATATATTCTTTAAAATTAATTAATTTTATCATTACATTACCTATAGAGAGGGATTAAATGGAGTTGACCATATTTATGAATTTTTTTTCAAAGTACCAATCAGGCCTTAAAATTTGAATATAGTAATAATTTTCCATTATAAAATTACTTTAAATTATATTTAAAAACAAAATTGTGTATAAAATTCTTTACTCATGATTAAAAACTATCTTTAAAACAATTCTTTAAAAATAAACCTGCATATCTATTTAGAACATATTTTGAAACTAAAGGAGAATTTGAGAACTGATTCTTTAATAATGTCATCTTATGAAATTATATTATTATATTATGTTCTGAATAAATTATGGTGATGATATATTGTATTTTTTCAATAGTATGTGGAAAATTCAATTTGTAAGTTGAAGGTAAAGTTTCCCATGGATGTACCCAAAGTAATTTTACTAGAAGTTCATATTGTGGATGGTGAAACCATTAGATATATGAAAATTGTAGACTTGAGATCTACCACTTGAATATGTAAGGATCATGTTACCAAAATTAAGGAGGAATAGATGAAAGTAAATGTTGCTAAAGGTTAGGGAAACATTCAATAATGTTACTAGAAGAAACACATACAAATCTATAAATTTAAAAATTATAACTAAATTTTAAGGACAAACTGATTAATATTGATGAATCACTAGCTACAAAAAGAAAAAAGAATGAATTTTAAATGAGATATACAAATATCCTGTTGAACGATGAAGCTGAAAAATAAGGATATTGAAATATGATTAGAGATATTGAAGATTTGACTTAAAGATAGATGAAATAAGTTGAATATAAGTTTTACCATTTACTTTTTTAGAAATAATAATTTCATAGATGTGATATTATAGTTTATCTAGAAGAATAGTTCATCAATATATGAGTTAATAAAGCACCATAAGATGAGGAGGTTGATGAAAATAATGAAGGATAATAAATCAACAGTTAGAGAATTGATCATGAGTCAAAGTTCCAAAATTTGAGATATCTAAAATAGGATTTAGGATTTTATTAGAATACATATCGTAAGTTAACTAGAGGAAGATTTGATGTTTGTTTGATGAATGAGATACAAGATGCTTTGTAAAAATATTAATCAGAAGGTCGATCCTGAGTAAAGACTAAATATAGAATCATTAGAAGTTAAGATATTAATAAAGAGGTGAAAGATACTTAATAAAGAATTTTAGAAATTATTAATATATAGGAAAGGTGAGAAGTATTATATTCTTGAGGCTATGGTGATTGGAAGATATGATGATCAACGGATGAACTTATTAGAATAGGATACTTTAAGATGAAGTTGATATGATGTATGTAGGTGTAATGGATAGAGACCACAAGAACCACATAAATCATGATGGAGGATATTCAATGTAATAAAATCCCCATATGATTGAGATAAGATAAAGTAGAGGTAGAATAATAAAGAGTTCCGCATGAAGTCCGTAGAAGTAGATTCATCAAAAGATGTTAGGTTGTTCGAGTTGTGGAATAACCAGTAAAAAGAGGTTGATTTTTATGGAAGATCATTAATTGGGATATGGAAAATGATCTATGAATTTAAGAAAATTAACAATAAATATGATTATGTTGGCCATTATATTCAAAGTTCAATATTCGAGAATTAAATTTCATGATTCAGGAATAGTTTTATGAAGAGTTGCAAACAATTTATGATATGTTTTTAGAAGTTTTCCAAATTAAAATCTTAATATCTTTATAAGATATTGAATGCTATTTATTAAATAATTTTTAAGGAGGTAATATAAAATTTAAAAATATGAATTTTCTATATTTATAAGGGGAATATTGAATATATACAGGGGGATAATTATTCAAGTGGGTATAAAAGCTAAATATAATGTATTGAGAAATCTGTTGAAATTGATGAGAAGCACCAAAGGAGAAGAAGAATCTAACTAAGTAAACTATAGAAGTTCAACATAATCAAATACTTGATAAGACCAAAACTTGATTTTTTGAGGTGTTGAGTGAGTTCTCAAAATTTAGAATACTAGAAGGTGGAGAGAATGATTGTCACCATTCACTAATATGTGGATGTTATAGATGTTGTATTCAAGGTTCTGAGAACTCTATAGGTCTAGTTTAATAGAAGTAGGGATATGATAATGTTCATGGTAAGTGTTTTGTATGTTCAGGAGTCACTCAAATATATATCCATGTAAAAGTTTAAAATAAACTCTTAAATACTTATGGTTATAATATACACAATTCCATCATTTCTATAAAAAGGTAGTAAGGTATTTTTAGGACATAACTCAACCCCATGTGTAATTTTGTGGTTTTAGAGTTTAGGTTGAATCCAACTTTTGGGTAAAAAGTTAATGTCTTTCCCCATCATAACTCTTATCAGAAAGTGAACAATATGTGAATAAGAAATCTCTACCACAACAAGGTTCATGTTTCCCACCTTGGGTCCGATCATTTAAAAAAACCTACATCTTATTTTCGTTAGTTTATGTAAACCACATGAGGGAGTAAGTGTTGAGGTAAAATTGAAAAGATCTATACATCCTAACTGATGATACAGTTTTAATCAATTTAAAGGTATAAAAAGTTTCTGTTGAACATAAATTGTAAAAATTGGTCACCCCTGATTCACTCCACTCCTAGGGTGACTACATGGTCCCCTAGGACCATCAAATTGTTTTAGAGAATTGGGGTCATCTTTATAGATATAAATTTTCTTGTACCAATTTTTTTCAATGAAAAAAATGAATTGAATATTTATAGTATATGAAAATATACTTTTATTGGATGATGATAAGGGTTTTCTTGTGCTGAAGAAATTATAAAATATTCTAGATATTATAAACATGGAAATTTCTTCAAAAACATTGTAAAACTGAAAATAATAATATCAAAAGTAGTGAAATGTACCCTCTTGTAAAACATAATATGGAAGATCTTACACTATTAGAATTTAAGTAATGTGGAGCTAATAATGATAAATCTATAACAATTAATCCTTTATTAAATGTGAGTAAATGTTGTGATGAGTTTGATTCTGCTGAATCCATTAATGAAATCTACACTAAGGTCAAAGAAAACATGAATTAAGCCCCTATTTAAGTTTTATCTCATATATTTTCATTCATCAAGGTACTATAAGAAGAAAACTCATATATAGAATTATAACATGATGACATAGTGGATGCATTGGATACGTAGTTATAAAAATTAAAAATCATCATAGAACTTATAAAAGAAAATGTAAAAAATTTACAACACTGTAATAAAATATTCATCATATTAAAATATTAATTAAAAACAATCTTCCATGAGAATAATATATATTAGAGAGGTTTTCCAAAAAAATCCTTGAATTAAATGTTATAATTTACCTCAAGCACTTTCAGTTAGATGTTAAAACATGAAGGATATAAGAACATGATCACTGTTGAGTCAGTGTAAAATGAATGAAGAAAAGATTTAGAAGGTACCTCAGTGTGTCACCTTTAAAAATATTATTTATGGTAAGGATCAATCCATGATAATATATGGAGAATATTTCAATCTTATGGAATTATATTTATAGATAAATTAGTGAGAGTATTTTTTGTTAATGTAATCTATTAATGAAAAGATCCATATGCTCAGGGATACAAAAAAATCAATTATTTATATTAATATTACTCAACTAGAGATAAATAAAGAATTATGTAAGTTAAAATGATCATTACTTATAATAGGTTAGTATATTTGAAGATGAAAAGATGTAGAAGTTAGAAGTTGAATGTGGAGATAATGTGAGGTGTCTAGAAGACTAGAAGAACAATTTAAATATAAAGTGACATGATCTGGTGGTAAAATTGAGAAACATAAGAATCTTTTAAAGTTGAAACATTCCATGAATATAAGAAAATAAATACGTTTTTAATTTATAAATAAAGTCCTACTTCATAGGAGACCCATCAATTAATAGGTTGGAATAATGTGATATCATCAAAAGATCCATCTTCTATTAAGTCAAATGAAAATAAAACTCCATGACTCTATGAATCTATGTGAACTAATTCCTATAAATTAAATAGTTTTGCTTAAAATTCTAGAAAAAATGGGTGATGTAAAGGTAGTCACCCACTATATCCCTAGAGATTATAGAAAGGAAGAAATTGATAATGTAAGGAACTAGCCTAGATAACCTACGTAAATGGTACTAAAATCAATTCCACCACCACCCAAATAGAATTACCAATCCCCATGGGTTGTATACTAGTGCATGATCATAAAAAATATAGGGAAAATTTTCACCACAAGAATAATTCATCAAGAAAATGTGTAAGATAAGAAATAATAAATAGTTGATATTCTAATCACTCCTCAAGATAAAAGTAACAAAAATAGAAGGATAAAAGTTCCAAAATAGTTTATCAACCAAATTCATAACATCTAATATCAAAATAAACATCCTAGAATCTCCATGAAACAAGTGGATCACATGCTCCATCGGTCACTACCATATCCCAAAGTCCCTATAGTTAATAACATCCACCACCTCAAAGATATTTCTTTCCATTCCATGGTCTTGAAATCATAAATTTTACTATTTCCCAATGGAAAAAGTAGGGAGTAATAAAAAAATATAT
The DNA here is from genome assembly GCA_963277665.1 of Viscum album. NCBI lineage: Eukaryota > Viridiplantae > Streptophyta > Magnoliopsida > Santalales > Viscaceae > Viscum > Viscum album. The sequence goes on along the minus strand of OY728134.1, from coordinate 672,666,548 downwards.
GTAGGATCTCACCAAGTGTTCCATAAGTAATCCATATCAAATAAACAAAATATATTAAATTTAAAATAAAAAAAGGCATGAAGATATTTTCACAGTTCATGTCAAAACATTATTTTAAAAACAATTCAATGGATAATATAAAATTGTTAAAAAAGTGAATTTCCAATAAAATAGGTGGATATGATAATATTTTTCAAATCAGGAATTAATAACATTTTCTACCTGTTATGAATGGAAAATCATTAAAAACAATAGAATTTTGAGTCATTTTCGATCCTAGCACCATGATAATAACACCCGAGGTTAGTTAGTTCTAATCACAAGGTTCTATAAAATCTTAGTGAAATATATCTCTAGGGTTGTACACAATCCCTATACACAAATCCTAGGTTGAATATGAGAGAATACCAAAGAATAAACTCCCATATTGACAAGATAGTTTTGTTAGAATTGTCATCATCAAGTCATTTCTAGATTGTAGTTTACCAAGGATATATATCCATCCACCTAACTACCCAAGATTCTATGTCACCCAAGTTAATCAATTATACTTGGGGATATCATTCATTTTATTAAATCACAAATCATTTCAATCAATCATTTCATCCCCCCCATGTTCATTTGTCCAAACAATCCATTTCATTTAAAAAAACAACAACGATGGTTTTCATCAAAAACTCATTCCGTTCAAATAAATTCATTTCAATTAAAATAAAAAGCACTTTATGCCTTTTATTTCAACATTCAACACAAAAATAATGATTTAAATCACTCATATTCATTCAAGATCATTTTTTAGAAATCAAAATCTATGCTAAAAATCATATTTCAAAGGAAAATCATCATAGACACACACACACACCATGTATTTTCAAAATAAATAATAAAAATTTTAAATAAATATTTGAAAATAAATTTGGAATCAATTTAAAATTAATTAAGGAAAAATAGCTTCATATGATAATAATTTACTTATTAAACCACCTACCTTAATTAGAAGACCAATGATCATCCAACATGGGATCCAAAAATAGAGTGTCGATGGATAGAAAAATCATGGGAAGATACTAGAACAAAAAATCATCAAGTCATGAACTAGACCAATTAATTAAATGAGGATCCACAACTTATGAAGAGGGGGAGTGAGAGGATGGGGAATGGACAATTCATGGTCACAATAGATTACACTTATTGGAAGAGACAAAACAGATCATCAAGAATGTTGATCAATGAAGAATTTGTGTTGAAGAGAAAAACTCCTCTCAATAGACCCTACAAAGTGTTTTGGGTTAAATGGAATTCAAGGGATAGGAATATCTTTTAAAATGGTTATTAAATTAAACGAAATTACAAAATAACCCTTTAATTTCTTAGCGAAACTGGCATCAATATCTAGTCACTGGCCTCCACTGACTAGCCAGTGATATATAGAAGATTTCCTGGGAAATTAGAAGTCTCACTACAAAGCCGATGGGCTAGAATAAAATTATAACCCACTAGCTAGACATTGGAATTCCTATCGGAACTTGTCAGACCCAAAATGGAATAGATACCCTAATGGGGGGGTGAATAATATTATGACAATTCTCTTCTTAATTCTTACCACCCCACTATATTTTGAACACTTTATTATAATGGTATCTTTATTTTCTATTTAGTTTTTATGTTGATATTATACTTTCCTACTTTATTTGATGATAATGCTTTAAAATAAATGTAAGAAATAAATAATAAGTGCATACAAATATTTATTTGGTTCTCCCTCACTGGGTTATATCCAAGGAGCATTGAAAGACAATGTTCCAATATACCAAATCTACTAAAGTACACTATTTTTGGTTCAGTCTGCGTCACTCCTTCATGGGATCGCTACCCTTACAATTTTTGGGGTAGATAAACTATATCCTCGGGATCACTTCCCTCTTAAACTCACTACATTATGATGAAAAAAAGTTGGCACACTAACAAAAGAACAATATCATATATTGTTGATATTGTCACCAACTGTTTGATAGTATCCTTTTAAATTCACATGATTCTTCAGGGATTTTATGTGAACATAACCTTGATCATTTACATTCTATGAGATTTCATGTAAACTCGTTATCACATTGAAACTTTCTTCCAGATATTCCCAGACTCCCACATTATAGAATGATTCTAGAAATCTCCTCACTTGCTAGTATGCAACACCAACTTTTTTCTTGTACTCTCTCAAATATTGTAGTGAACAAACACCTTCTATAAGTATTTTATAATGGTGAATATATTATATCTTCTTATTCATATATATTCATTTATGACGATGAAATTTCCCATAGTTTAACCCTGGTGTGTGTCTACTTGTGAAGGACCCTGGCATGTTACCCTAGTATGAAACTTTGGTACATAACTCTTGTGTAAGAGCCTCATGTATAACCATTTTTAAAGAACCTGGAACATATTCTTTCTATGACACTCCTCCACGAGAACCCACTGTGAGTCCTAGTTTATTTACATAGATCAATAATCTTTGTTCTATACACATGGATCACAATACTTTATTCTATTCATGCATATCACTTGACTTTGTTTTATTCATGTAGATCACATGACTCTGGTACAAGACCTTGTTCATGTTATATAGATCATGTGATATCAATGTGACTACCTATGTGTAAAAACACCATATTTATACATCTATTCTCAATATATCACCCCAATACTCCCCCATAATACCCATTTGCGAGACCCCATAGCAAGATTTTATTCTGTTTATGTGAATCATGTGATCTTAATGCAAGAACATTTTCTTCTCATGAGAAATAATTTAATTCAAATAAAACCAAATAATAAAACATATTTAATTCTTAAATATTGTTTAGGAGGTCTTTAAAAGATAAAATACACCACATTAAATTAGAAAACCGCATTTAGGAATTTATTCCACAACCTCAACAATTATCCTTATGCGATTTACATGATCGTTCTATGTGATCAGCTGCCTCAAGTTAATCGTGTTTCGTGTGATCACCTAAATTATAGTCGATTATTTCATGTGATCCATATGAATGATCAATTGAAAATCATATGGGATTCATGCAATTCTACCATGAGATTTGAAGACAATCATGTGCCCAGTTCCATTGTCTTCTAACACATCATGTGATTAGTTCTGGTATTCATGATCCGTGTGATCAGTTCTGGTATTCATACTCCAGATGATCTGTTCTTAAATTTTCACCAAATATTCATGCCTCCATTAAAAACTAGTCTTTTTAAATATTTTTTTCTAATAATCTCCCCCTTTGGGTTTGTTGGAAACATTTAAACTTTTTTGAACCAACTTGTTGAAAAGTTATGCACATGCAAACCATTTTCGTTATACAAACCCAAATAGTGTTCAAGGAATTAATTAACACATAATCTAATCCAAAATGAGTTACGATAAATATGTGGGACAAGAGTATCATGAAAATTTTATTGGTGAATCACTTCTTTCATGAAACTTAATCTGGAAACCTTATCGACACTAAAAGATAGAAAAAGATCATCCTTTAAGATCACTTATTTATCTATAAATGGATATTTCTTACATAAATAACCCAAATGAAAATCCTTTTCAAGATTTTCCTCTCTCAAAATACTAGTTTTAGAATCATCATTTAAAACTATTCCTACTTCACTACCCCTTATCAGTTTATACCCTATCTCGATTAAGACATTTTCTCCCCATTTTTTTATGAACCTAAAGGCTAATCCTTTGTAGTCTGCTACATGGTATAGAAAAAATACCAGTATATTGAGAAAAAAAATACCTTAGGGTTAAGGGATCCCACTTCCATACTTTTCATGTGTGGGGATTCATCTGAACTCCAAGAGTGAGTTGATACTATTCAAATACTTCTTTGGTAATGGCCTTCATCAGGATGTCTGTAACCTGTAGTTCAATAGGTATATACTCCATCTTTTCAATCCAATGCATCAATTTATCCTTCACTACCTGATATTTTATTTCAATATGCTTTTTTCCTTTAGTGATGGAATATTTTTTTTATGTTTATATCATTTGAATTATCATGATGAATTCAGATTGGGGACTTCACTTGAACTCTTATATCATCCAGATAATACTTTATCTTGAGTAACTGCATACAAGATTGAGTATCCGAAATATATTCAGCTTCTATAGTGATCATATAAGTGTTATATTGTTTCTCACTTATTTGAAAAGTACATAGTTTACAAATATAGAACAAACCTCATGATGTTGAGTTTGGATAATATAATGAATCGTCCCAATATGTTCCTATAAAACCCAATAACTATTCCTGATATTTTTCATTATATAGTAAAAGAAAATTCACTATTAAATTTATATATATGAGTATTATTCTCACTAAAAGTAAGTTTATTTCTTTGGGATTAATTTGATACTATGCCACTGGGTATGGGGGAAAACATTTTCTGGTTGTGTCACTATTATATACAACATACTAAAAATGATCTATATATATTCAATGATATTGACTCATTTTCCTTCATATATGACATTAATTTTCCTAAATAAATGATCTACATGCATCATATTTTCAACAATATACAAAATCAAAAGGGAACATACATTGTTCTTCATAGTCCCTATAGAAATTTTATATCTCATATCAATATTATTCATTATATTTTCACACAACGAATATATTTATAACCAGTGATATTATCACTTGGAAAATATTATTTGATATATCTTAAAAGACTACTGAGTTAGAACCACAGCAAACCTCACCTTTCATACCTCAACATTACATTACTTTTTCAGAATAATTAATCCATTACACAATCAAACACCCAAAGACTAATTATACTAGTTCCTTTAGAAACATGTAAACATAAAAAATGGTATATAAGTGAGATACATTATATCTAATTTGGTTGTTCTTGACTAGAAAACATCCTATACACCTCAAAAATAATATATATTTTCATAACTTAGGTGAAAGGAAACATAAAAAGGGGTGATATGTGATTCTCAATAAGGTTAAGAAAGGGAGATATGTAAACATAAGCATGATCATAAGGGTATGAGATCAGGTTCATGAAAATAGTTGATCATACCCTAAATATAAAATATTATAAAAAGAATCATGGAATAAATATTGTTCATTCATGAGACATGAATCATAAGGAAATAAAGAACATAATCAATTAAAATTATAACATAGGAATAAAACATGGAACTGTGGGAGACACATAAGCATGTAATAATGATTTCCATGGTAGTCAAGGCAATACTGCGAAGGCCATATTGGTAGCATGGGTTAACTTCCCATACCTTATTGGTAATCATGGTTCACTCCCATGACCATCTTAGTGGAAAAATACTTTATGTCTATCTCACGAGATATAAATCTTTACTGAATGCATTGGTTAGAGATATATGCCCCACCCATCTCATAATGAAATCATAAATACATATGCAACAAGATAATAAACAAAAGTATCATAAACCATGTAATGAAATGGGTATCATAAACATGTAATCATATTATAAACTATGGAAAAGAGACAAATTTTATAATCATTTCATAAAATCAGAAACTATGAAAAGAAGCAGGTTTCATAAGCATATAACCCATGAATGAGAAACAGATTTTGTAATCATCATTCCATAAAATGTAAACCATTCAGAGGAAGAATATGAATAGATTATATGGATAATTTCCTAAGAAGGAATATGTAACACAAATGGATTTCATCATAGATGTGAAATAATTTGTAAAAAACTTTTAAAAACATTTCTTGAGTAAAATATCCTTTCTTCTTAGAAAATTATTTCTTTTATGAAAAACACACAATATTAAAAGGAAACATTGTCATTAGAAATAATCTTTAAATATTATAATGGAATCCTCAAAAAATTATGATTGAATGAAAGATGAAAAATATAGTCATTCCATATTAGTTAAAAAGAAACATTATTCTCATAATTTTTCTAGAAAATTCAAAAAATAGATCGTTAAGAAAATGACAAAAATATTCTTTTCACACATGGGTAAAAATTACATTAAATCATTATATAAGAATGGTAAAAATATTTTGGGATTTTTTAAGAAATATAGACATATAAGATAAATATTATTTGACATATAATTATTTATAAACAATCTCTAATATTAATAATATTTTAAAATTAACCCTTACCTTAGCTATGATTTTCTTTGTACATATTTAAAACTCCTCTTATTCAGAGAGCTCCCACTATATATTCTTTTAGGGACACTAGAGTTGGTATTTTGAGAATACGAACAACTCTAAAACTTGGAAATGGTTTTTAGGGGGAGAAATGGGTAGGTTTCAGTTGAGTTAAAAGTCTCAAGGTGGTGTGAGGAAGTGATGGAGGATGTTCCTTTTTATAAGAGAGGGGTGGTGTACTCTTAGACAATCTCAAAATATTAAATTAATATAAATTAAATTTAGATTTCATATAGCTCCAAAGTAATTTATTTTGAATCCAAGAAAATTATGGGTCTAAATCCTCTCAAATAATGATTTTAGGAATGTTATATCTCAATATTAACTATATTTTTTGGCTTCAAACCTTAGTTAAACACATTAACTTTTACCATGATAACTTTGATTTTTATAATTCAGGGTTAATATAGTTACTATAAAATGAAAAATTAACCCTAAATGTATCATTGATAAAATATTCAACCTTATTCAAGTACGTTTACATAATTATAGTTTTTTTTTGAATTTTAAATAATTTAATAAAATATTATTTATTTTCAAGTATCATTTATGTCAATTTTGATACTATTCATTATTTGTCTTTAAAAAAATATCATATTAACATGATTACATTGAACTAAAAATTTTAATATCTCAATAATATGTAAAAATTATCTATAAAATTCGTTTATTTAATTAATTATTTCAAATTTGTTTTATTTTAATATTTTTATTATCATTTATTTGATATTCTATTTAATTAATCAATTACTATATTATCATTTTGAAATCCTTAAATTTAATTATTTATTCTATAAAAATTAAAAAAAATTATTATGATGAGGATAAATTTATTATCTTTCAAATTACTATTCTTACTCATATCTATCTTATGTATAACCCTATATTAAAAATGATAGAGTTATTAAAAATATGAGTATGATTTTTTTAACCTATCTTTAAATAAAATATAATATATTTCATATTCTTAGAAAATTGGAATAAAATAGTTATAATTTTATCCTAAGGTATATTATTGTCAAAACCAAATCATAAAGTGAAATTAGGACTAGTGTTAGGGTAATTTTAGGATATTATAATTTTATTTTTACCTTTAATTACCTGATTTACCCATAACCATGGTAAATAAAATTATTCAAAATAACTATTCATGATATCAAAAAAATTAAGTTGATCATATTGGAATCTAAATATAATATTGATTACATGTATGCATGTTTTTTAAAATTCAATCCATAGAAGCAGGAAAATAATTTTAATGCCAATCCAACATATGCAGTGAGAAGTGTTGGATCTGAATCTACGGATTATACACAAGAGGGGGGTGAATTGTGTCTTTTTCAAATTATTACAATCTCTTCAATTTGGACAAATTCTGTTCACTATGCTTTTGCACGATTAAATATGCAGCGGAAAAAGTAAAAGCATGAACACACGGATGTATAGTGGTTCGGGGAACAGAAGGCCCCTAGTCCACTCCACCAACGCTCAAATCCACGAGCTTGGCGATTTTCACTATCTGGTCCTCGTTTCCACAGACCCATCCACAACTGAGTACAGGCAGTTGACACCTTTACAAGACTCAGGCACACACAGCCTTCCTGGTTCAAACACGAACCCACACAGCTTAGAACGAGAAGCTGATCACTCAAAAAAAAGGGTTTCGATTAAGAAACACTTCTCCAGTTGTTCTTCACAATTGCAACAGAATGCAATTGACAGTAGATAGATCGTCGTCTTCAGAAAATAAAGATCTGTAATCAAAACAGTTCTGAGTCGATCCAGTTGCAATAGATATTACCAGAAACTTCACAACTTCAGCAGCAGTAGATTCACAACAGGTAGTCGATGTAGAACACGTGAATCTGCTATCAAAATCTTCCTTCGGTAAAAAGGATTTTACACTTCTTCTCGATCACCAGAAAAGAACGCTTTCACACAGTCTCTGTTTTCTTGCTCGTCAAAAGATTAATAATCTTTATTTCACACACTTTCCCGTGTATATATATATCTCCGAAGTTTCCAAGATAGAACATATATTCAAATCTGAGAAAATCTTCCGCATAAATAGATCCATGAAAATCTCCTTTAGATTCGCGATATTAAATGAAATAACAGAGCCGTTGTAACTCCCCTGAAGAATCGGCATAAAAAGCTCCGTTTAAATCAATCATTAATCCGTTGTAAATCGTCTTTGATTCAGTCAAAGTCGTATTTAAGAATCAGCTCGAAATCCGCCTAATAATCCGCTTGATTGACTAATTCAAAAGGAAATATCGTCTGTCAAAAATATCCCGACGCCAAACGTAGGGTTGATGACGTGGCTCCAAACGTAGGGTTCACAAACGTAAGGTTCAGAACGTAAGGTTGAACATACATACTTTCTCTTCAGCATTCAAACGTAGGGTTGATCATCCATACTTTGTCTTGCTTCAACTCTCCAAAGAACGTACGGTTGATTATAAAAGTAAGGTTGATGATCCATACTTTTGAGAAACAAACTCAACACTGAAAACTAACGTACGGTTTCTCTTCCATACTTTTCAACAACGAAAACGTAAGGTTCCTTCCAAACGTAATGTTCTTCTTCCATACTTTTCAACAACGTAAGGTTCATTAACCATACGTTTCAAAATAACATAAAAAGTAAACTTTTCATCCATACGTTACGTTCATCAACGTAGGGTATGAACAGTGATTCCAGTACGCGCTAAAATTGATCTCGCGCTACAGTGATTCCAGAACGCGCTAAAATTGATCTCGCGCTACAGTGATTCCAGAATACGCTAAAATTGATCTCGGAATAAATGAAGTATAAAATCTCGTTATATAAAATAAACTCCTGCAAAATACTCAACGAAATAATTAGTAAATAATTAAGGGTATTTGTGAGCATCAAAATCATCATAAAGAGACAGAGTATTATTTAAAATAATCTCCCCCTTTAAAAAACATTATTTTGAATTGTTTGAAAACAATACATTGCTCAACAATCTCCCCCTTTTTGATGATCACAAAACCCATAAAATAATAGAACTAATTTAATTGCAATCTTGATTGAAAAAAAAGTTTTATAAAATTTTAGAATTTTGAAAGGATTAAAACAATATTTAACTATAAAATTTCTCCCCCATAACTCTCCCATAAAAATAAATTTTCAAATAGATAAAAGATAAATGTCGTATATATCCAAATGCTCCTATATATCCAAATTTCTTCATAGGAAACGAATGAATTTAAATGTTGTGTTTATCCAAATTCTCCCCCTTTTTGTGATATCAAAAAGAATGAAAAAATTACGGATTTGAACACATTCAATATTGCACTGAACTATAAGTAAATGCTATAATTAACTGTGTATGAATAAGTGAATTTCTTATACTGGCTAACTTAATCATAAATCAATAAATAATAAAACAAAAAAGATAAGAAAAGAATTTTTATTCACAAGCTACGACAGTGATATACAGAGGAATCAAGGTGTAGGGATAAGACAGGGAAAAAGGTGTCTATCTCCTTTGAATTGCGATCTTGATCTCTGTAAACTGTTCTCGAAGCCTCTTCATCATCCCATCTCCTAACTTGATGATAAGATCTCTGTTCTCCTAAGTCATATGAATATCTTCAATCAAATTAACTCTGAAAAACTCATGCATTCTTTCTTCTTTTTCAACAAAAAGAGCCAGCTTTTCTGATAACTGATTCAAAAGAATCCTAATCGGTTGCTCTCCAGATGTCAACTGATCTACCAAAAATTTCTGATTATCTAGCAAAACTGACAAAGGGGCACTATTACACTGAAGATCGTGTAATCTGTCACTCATATTGCTCAGTGCTCCAGTAATTGCTTGAAATCTTCGAATCAAATCAGGTGAAGAACCTGATCCACTCACAGCACTATTTGCAACAGATTCAAATTTATTCTCCATGTAAATTTTCATCTCAGACAAATCATCTTTCGTTACCATCTCTGATTTCAACTGATCAACAGCATGCAACATATCAGTTTTAAACAAATCTACTTCCTGTCTTGAAACAGTACATTCTTTCAGCTTCTGAAACTTCAACTGCTCTAAGTTCAGAGAATTTCTGAGACTATCATTCTCAGATTCCAACTGAGAGATACGCTTGTACAACTCAACAACTTTTTCTTTTCTCAAATCAGGGGCACCCTGTGCTCTATTCTCATGTTCAGAAATAGGTTGATGAGGCAAGGCAAGTGGTAAAGAATCTGCATCTGATTGTTCTTTGTCCTTGTCCTGACAAGGTTGATCCACTGAACTAGCTTTTGAAGCCTGAAATTCTTCCACTGAAAATTCTTCCTGAAGTACTTCTGTATTAGCTTCAGAAGTATGTTCATCACGAACAGTAGTCTCTCTGACTTCTACTGAATGATCAAGAACAATATCTTCATGAACTTCTTGAGGTTGGGCCACTTCTTCACCAGGCACTGCCTCCATAAGTTGTTCTTGTGGAATTGCTTCTTCAACAGCCACAGCAGCAGTTTGAGGTTCTAGCTGAATTTCCGGTTGAGCTACTGGTTCCTCTATCGGTGCAGTCCTCTCCACAACAGCTTCTCTCACAAATGAATAAGAAATTACAGGTTCAGAAGATTTCAAGATAGGAGAGATAATTTCTTCATCAATTGACCTCTTCCTTCTAGATTGAAGTCCTTCCTGACTTCTCTCTTCCTCAACTTCCTCCATCTCAAAGCGAATTCTCCTTGCCACTGTACTAATCCTTGATTCTGCTTGTCCCTCTTTGGACTTAGCCGGTTGAGCCTGAGCACTCTCCGAGTCTTCCTCAGCTCCAACAGGTAAGAGTTTTCCTTTAATTGTGCTCCAGAAATATCCCACTTTCCTCAAAGTTCCAGCATTAAAAACATTACTGTGGTGACATTTCACCCCAGCACTTACCAATCTGATCATTCCTCTTTTAAATAAAAACAAAGAAATGAACCTTCCATATGGGAAAAAGGTCATTCTTGCTTCACTCTGACAGCAGTATCTCAGATATCTTATCATAAATCGAGGAAAATTAAACTTAATATCACTCATCAAAAGATACATTATATACATGTCAGGGTACAGAATTTTCTCCATCTCAGCCATCCTTGGTGCTAATCCAGTTTGAACAAACTTTACTAAGATTTTCTGATCAGGCTCCAAATCTTTAATAAACATCTTCTTTATCACTTTGGTTCCAAACAGAAAAGACATAATGTCTTCAGACTTATGTACAGAATCTCCAATATTCCGTAAATCGAAATGAAAAACTCCTTCATGAGGGCAGTTAAGAATTTGACTTATCTCTACAGATGATATGGAAAAGTCCTTATCCTCTATTTGAGCCAACAAACTGTCCTCCGTATCTCCAAGGCTAAACTGAACAGTTCTAAAGAAATGTCTCATTTCTGCCTCATAAAGAAACTCAGAATTTTCACTATTAAAAGCTTGCTCAAGGCTTTGAAACGATAGCGCTTGCTTCAACAGTAAATTAGTTTCAAACAGCCATTCTAAATCGATGACTTTACCTTGCAGTATTTTCCGACCAACTACTTTAGATTTCTTTGCAGCACTGCTCTCGGCTTCATCTGGATGCTTAGTCTTTGCCATTTCAACAACGATTTCTGAAGGTTCGTAAGTTTAGGGTTTGAAGATTCAGAAAAGGGTTTTGGAGCAGATGTGCGGTTTTAGGTTTTCGAAAGGGTTTCCGAAAAAGGTGAAAACAAGTTAGAAGGTGAAACGGTTCTGACAGCCTTGATTCCCGTGTAATCACTAATCATTACTTTTATTTAAAACAAAATAAAATTACTTATAGCGGGAAACAAAAAATTAAGTAGAATTCGAAAACAGAATAAGATTAAAAAGAAACTATTTAAAATTAAATAAACCTAACTCCCCCTTAATAAATTCAAACCTTGCCGTGGGAAGTGGTTTAGTAAAAATATCTGCTAATTGATTTTCTGTATTTACAAATTCTAAAAATATATCCTTTTTTAACACATGATCTCTTAAAAAGTGATGTCTTATATCAATGTGCTTAGTTCTAGAATGACTAATAGGATTTTTTGAAATATTAATTGCACTAGTATTATCACATAAAATAGGCGTATTATTGAAATTTAATCCAAAGTCCATAAGAGTGTTTTTCATCCACAACACCTGTGCACAGCAACTACCTGCAGACACATATTCTGCCTCGGCTGTTGACAGGGCAACTGAGTGTTGTTTCTTACTAGACCATGATACTAAAGACTTTCCTAAAAAGTGACATGTTCCTGAAGTACTCTTCCTATCTAATCTACAGCTTCCAAAGTCAGCATCTGAATATGAAATTAAATTAAAATCAGAGGTTTTTGGATAAAGCAGAGATTGATAAATAGTACCTTTTAAATATCTAAAAATTCGTTTAACAGCAGTTAAATGAGATTCTTTGGGATTTGATTGAAATCGAGCACAAAGACATACTGAATACATTATATCTGGTCTACTTGCAGTAAGATATAACAAACTACCAATCATACCTCTATATAACTTGTTGTCCACTGATTTTCCAGTTTCATCCAAATCAAGTTTTATATTAGTACACATAGGAGTTGTAAATGTCTTGCTGTTTTCAAGCCCAAATTTCTTAAGTAAATCAGTAATGTATTTGCATTGATTTAAAACATTTCCAAAATCTTTTTGAAATATTTGAAGACCCAAAAAGAAATTTAATTCTCCCATCATACTCATTTCAAATTCTTTTTGCATTAATTCTGAAAATTCATGACAAAGAATTTTATTGGTCGATCCAAAAATTACATCATCAACATAAATTTGAACCAACAAAACATTATTTTTCACAGTTTTCTTAAAGAGTGTTGGATCTGCTAGTCCAACAGTAAAATCATTTTTCAAAAGAAAAGAACTTAGTCTTTCATACCAAGCTCTTGGTGCTTGTTTAAGGCCATAAAGAGCTTTAGTAAGTTTGAAAACAGAATCTGGTTTTTGAGAATTTTCAAAACCAGGAGGTTGCTCAACATAAACTTCCTCCATTAAATAACCATTTAAAAAGGCAGATTTAACATCCATCTGAAATAATTTAAAATTCATATAAGATGCATAGGCTAAAAGGATTCTAATGGCTTCTAACCTGGCTACAGGTGCAAAGGTCTCATCATAATCTATTCCTTCTTCTTGATTATATCCTTTAGCTACTAATCTTGCTTTATTTCTAGTTATTATCCCTTGATCATCCTGTTTATTCCTAAAGACCCATTTAGTTCCTATTACTGGATAATCATGTGGTCTTTCAACTAATTCCCAAACCTTATTTCTCTTGAACTGGTTCAATTCATCTTGCATTGCTATTACCCAGCTCTCATCATCTAAGGCTTCTTCTATGGACTTAGGTTCTTGTTGGGATAGGAAAGCAGAGAATTCAACTATGTTTCCAAAGTTTCTTCTAGTTTGAATACCAGTCTCTAAGTCACCTATCACAGATTCTAAAGGGTGATTTTTTGAGGTTCTAGACTGTCTAGGCATTACATTCAAAGGCTCTTCAGTATCATGTTCTTCTGAACTGGACTGAATTTCTTTTATATCATTTTCAAAATCATTCTTTAAATTCTCAGGTCTCATGTTTTCATTAGAATCAGGTTCATCTATTTGTTCTATCCTTTTCTCAAAAGGATCAGATTCATCAAATTTCACATGAACTGATTCTTCAACAATCCTTGACTTTTTATTATAGACTCTATAAGCTTTGGAGGTTGCAGAATATCCTAAGAAAATACCTTTATCAGATTTTGGATCAAATTTACCAAGATTATCTTTGGTATTCAGGATGTACACCTTGCATCCAAAAACTTTAAAGTAATTTACTTTAGGTTTTCTGTTATTCCATAGTTCATAGGGTGTCTTTTTCAAAATAGATCTTATTAAAATTCTATTCATTATATAACAAGCTGTATTAACAGCTTCTGCCCAGAAATATATAGGTAGGCTATATTCATTTAACATAGTTCTAGCCATTTCTTGAATAGTTCTATTTCTTCTTTCTACAATCCCATTTTGTTGAGGTGTTCTTGGAGCAGAGAAGGTGTGTTTAATACCCATGTTTGAGCAAAAGGAACTAAATTCCTGGTTCTCAAATTCTCCACCATGATCACTTCTCAAAGAGATTATATTAAAACCTTTTTCATTTTGAATAGATTTACAAAAACCTTCAAATAAACTAAAAGCTTCACTTTTAAATTTCAAAAAGAAAATCCAAGTAAATCTAGAATAATCATCAACTAATACATAAACATATAATTTACCAGCTAAACTTGCTACTCTTGAAGGTCCAAACAAATCCATATGGATAAGTTCTAGAGGTTTAGTTGTAGCAACTTTATTAACAGATTTGAATGATGATTTGTGTTGCTTGCCAAGCTGACATGCATCACAGAATCTGTCATTTTCAAATTTGAGACTAGGCAAATCAGAAACTAAATGTTTCTTAGATAATTTATGTAAAGCATATATATTGCAATGACCAAGTCTTCTATGCCAGATCCAGGATTCACTTATATTAGCAGTTAAGCAGTTTACTTGTTGTTTACACAAGGAATACAAATCCAAAGTATAAACATTATCAGTTCTGGGTGCTCTAAACTTAAACAGTTTATCTTTAGAAATAGTACAACTATTGTTAGTAAAATCAACAGTGTATCCATCATCACAGAGTTGAGAGATACTTATCAGATTGTGTTTTAACCCTTGTACATAAAGTACTTTGTTGATTGAGACTGTCTCTGGATCTCCAACTGTTCCAATACCAATAATCTTTCCTTTGGCATTGTCACCAAAGGTGACAAGTCCTCCTTCCTTTCGAGTAAGAGAAGAGAAATTAGCTGAAATTCCACTCATGTGTCTTGAGCAGCCACTGTCCATATACCATATTTCTTTCTTTCTTTGGTGACCTGCTACCTCATCAGTTTCAGCCATGAAACACATATTTGCTTTTAAATTGGCTTCCTCCTTCTCTGAGCTTGATTCAGAAGAATTACTTGAGTCTTCAGAAACACTCCAAGTAGCTTTCATAGCTTTCTTGTCTTTCTGCTCATAATCATCTCTTTTGAAGAATTTCTTCTTCTTTGCATCTTTCAATTTTGGGCAATCTGGTCTGATATGTCCCATCTTTTTGCATTCATAACATCTCACTTCCTTGCTATCCTTTTTAAAGGATTTCTTGAAGTCTTTCTTCTTACTATAAAACTTTCTGAATTTTCTGGCTAGCTGTGCCAGTTCTTCATCCGAATTTGAAGAATCAGAGATTTCTGATTTAGCACTCACTTCTTTGTTCTTCATCTTTCTATCCTTTTGTTGAGAAGTCACTTTCAAAGCAGTATTTTCCCTTTTTATGTAGACTTTATGCTCATTTACCTCATCTTGCATTTCAGCTTCGTACATCATCAGTGTACCAATCAGTTCTCTCATAGTTAGATCTTTAACAGAAGTTGATTGTCTGATTGCTGCAGAGATTCCATTCCATCGAGTAGGAAGTACTCTCAGTACCTTCAACGCTTGATCAGCCTGCTTGATTGGTTCTCCTAGAGCTGTTATATTATTGACAATTTCTGTCAATCTTCCATTCATCTGAGTGATGCTCTCTCCTTCAATCATTCTGAAAGTATCGAATTTTAACTTAGCAGTTGCATATCTCATCTGTCTTACATTATCTGTTCCTTCATAAGCAACAGCTATTGTTTGCCACATTTCATATGCAGTCGGGCATTGAGATACTCTGTTAAATTCGTCTGGTCCTAGACCACAGATGATTGCATTCATAGCTTTTGAATTTATGTCATACTCAGCCTCTGTAGCAGCACTCCATGTATCGGGATTTTCAGGAATTTCATAGGGAGTCAGAATCTTTGAATAGACTCTGTAACCAAGATTTTTCAGATAAATAATCATACGTGATTTCCAACAGCCATAATTATCTCCATTAAAGTAAGGTGCTCTGACCATTGACATTCCCTCTCTCATATCAGCCATGATACACTATGTATAATCTTTAAATACTTCTAGCTTGATAGGACTTTAGAAATAAGAAGCTCCTCCTCTGATACCAATTGTTGGATCTGAATCTACGGATTATACACAAGAGGGGGGTGAATTGTGTCTTTTTCAAATTATTACAATCTCTTCAATTTGGACAAATTCTGTTCACTATGCTTTTGCACGATTAAATATGCAGCGGAAAAAGTAAAAGCATGAACACACGGATGTATAGTGGTTCGGGGAACAGAAGGCCCCTAGTCCACTCCACCAACGCTCAAATCCACGAGCTTGGCGATTTTCACTATCTGGTCCTCGTTTCCACAGACCCGTCCACAACTGAGTACAGGCAGTTGACACCTTTACAAGACTCAGGCACACACAGCCTTCCTGGTTCAAACACGAACCCACACAGCTTAGAACGAGAAGCTGATCACTCAAAAAAAAGGGTTTCGATAAAGAAACACTTCTCCAGTTGTTCTTCACAATTGCAACAGAATGCAATTGACAGTAGATAGATCATCGTCTTCAGAAAATAATGATCTGTAATCAAAACAGTTCTGAGTCGATCCAGTTGCAATAGATATTACCAGAAACTTCACAACTTCAGCAGCAGTAGATTCACAACAGGTAGTCGATGTAGAACACGTGAATCTGCTATCAAAATCTTCCTTCGGTAAAAAGGATTTTACACTTCTTCTCGATCACCAGAAAAGAACGCTTTCACACAGTCTCTGTTTTCTTGCTCGTCAAAAGATTAATAATCTTTATTTCACACACTTTCCCGTGTATATATATATCTCCGATGTTTCCAAGATAGAACATATATTCAAATCTGAGAAAATCTTCCGCATAAATAGATCCATGAAAATCTCCTTTAGATTCGCGATATTAAATGAAATAACAGAGCCGTTGTAACTCCCCTGAAGAATCGGCATAAAAAGCTCCGTTTAAATCAATCATTAATCCGTTGTAAATCGTCTTTGATTCAGTCAAAGTCGTATTTAAGAATCAGCTCGAAATCCGCCTAATAATCCGCTTGATTGACTAATTCAAAAGGAAATATCATCTGTCAAAAATATCCCGACGCCAAACGTAGGGTTGATGACGTGGCTCCAAACGTAGGGTTCACAAACGTAAGGTTCAGAACGTAAGGTTGAACATACATACTTTCTCTTCAGCATTCAAACGTAGGGTTGATCATCCATACTTTGTCTTGCTTCAACTCTCCAAAGAACGTACGGTTGATTATAAAAGTAAGGTTGATGATCCATACTTTTGAGAAACAAACTCAACACTGAAAACTAACGTACGGTTTCTCTTCCATACTTTTCAACAACGAAAACGTAAGGTTCCTTCCAAACGTAATGTTCTTCTTCCATACTTTTCAACAACGTAAGGTTCATTAACCATACGTTTCAAAATAACATAAAAAGTAAACTTTTCATCCATACGTTACGTTCATCAACGTAGGTATGAACAGTGATTCCAGTACGCGCTAAAATTGATCTCGCGCTACAGTGATTCCAGAACGCGCTAAATTGATCTCGCGCTACAGTGATTCCAGAATACGCTAAAATTGATCTCGGAATAAATGAAGTATAAAATCTCGTTATATAAAATAAATTCCTGCAAAATACTCAACGAAATAATTAGTAAATAATTAAGGGTATTTGTGAGCATCAAAATCATCATAAAGAGACAGAGTATTATTTAAAATAATCTCCCCCTTTAAAAAACATTATTTTGAATTGTTTGAAAACAATACATTGCTCAACAAGAAGGAGGCTAAGAAAACATTCAAAGTTCAATAAGTTTTTATACATATAATTCTGATATAAAAATGATTCCAATTAACTAAATTGGATTAATATATTTATAATTTATCTATTGTGACTTTAAAAATCAATTTAATGAATTTTAACCATTTAAATGAAAAATTCAGTTTTTATGTATAGTGCAATATTTCTCACTATTAAAAAAATGAAAATTACCAGAAAAATACTAAACTTTCACCCCAGAATAATTTGGAAATTATAAAATAAAAGAGGAATATTATTTTATCTAATTCAATTTCTATTTTTTTAAAATTAATCTTAATGTTTTTCATAGCACATGAAAATTAGTTCATTTGAGAAAATAGTATTTTTTAACATATAAGGAATTAACAAAAAAAATTATGTTTTTCACTATCAATATGATATATAGATATATATATATATATATAAATCCATTATAAATAATATTAGAAAAGTATTTATTACTACTCATATTACTTTTTTTAATGGCTAGTTCATAAGCGTCTTATTTAAATAATTATAACAATAAAATTTTGTTTCGTTGAAACTCAATGTTGCATATAATGCTCATAATGTCAGTGTTGTCAGTAGTTCAAGCCATGTTGGTGACATATAAAAGTAATTAATTATTTAGTGTCATGTAATAAATCAATGAAAGTTAGTTTATTCCCAAATCCCACAAAACTCATGGTGTTACATTCTACCCCCCCTTAAAATGAATTTCACCCTCAAAATTCATCATTCTAATACAAAAAACCGAGGATACATCTTCCTCAAAATATCCTCAAGTTACCACAAAGCTTCTTCTAATTGGTGATTTTTCCAAAAAAAACTTTAACCCGGTGAGTGGACTTATGTTTTAGAACATTCCCTATAAGATCCAAAATTTCAATTGGTTTGTCTTTGTAAGAGAGATCATACTCCAATTATATGACCTATGAGTTAGTTACATATGAAGGGTTAGGTATGTACTTATCTGGAAGAGATACATGACACACATCATATACTGGAGA
Organism: Viscum album; assembly: GCA_963277665.1. Classification (NCBI taxonomy): domain Eukaryota; kingdom Viridiplantae; phylum Streptophyta; class Magnoliopsida; order Santalales; family Viscaceae; genus Viscum; species Viscum album. The sequence goes on along the minus strand of OY728134.1, from coordinate 672,647,474 downwards.
GATATTTTTATGATGTTCCAAGAAATAGGAAACTATAATGATACAAACATGGATTTCAAAGGGACTGATATATCTATGGATTAGATTCCTTTTCTCACCAAATCTCATAACCTTCTTCCATGGAGAAATTCAAATAAATGCCATCTCACAAACATTAAATTCTATATCACACCATCATTTATCAACATATCTTTTATGCTGACTTTTTAATTCCTTGATATGTTTCTGAATGGTTCTAACCTTCTTAGCCATCTCTTTAATGATCTCAAGTCCCAATAGATTTCTTTCCCCAACTTCATCCCAAAATTTTGGAGCTATATATTTATTCCCATAGAGGTATTCATAAATATCCATATAAACTATTTATTACAAGCTATTGATATATGAAAACTCATCTAAAATAAGGTGTTAATCCCAACAGCCTTTGAAATCCAGAGAAGAGGATTCCCGCATATCATTTAGGTTTTGAATTTTCTTTAAGACCGACCATCTGTCTGAGAATTAAAACTAGTGTTTAATCTCAATTTGTTATTAAGTAGTTACTGAATAAATATCTTTAATTTTGAGATAAAACTTAGATCCTAACCAGATACAATTGAATGTGGTAATCCATGAAACATTACCACTCCATTAATGTATATCATGGGAAGTTGATATAGAGAGAAGTATTCTCGGATATTAGTGAAGTGTTCTAACATAGTATAGAAATAGTCTAACACCCATATAGAATTAAACCCTTTATAGGTTTTGGGGAGTCCAATGAAAAAATGCATGGTGATGTTCTCCCATTTCCATTATGATATGGTTAAAGAATGAAATATCCTCTTAGATTTTTTTCTTTCAGCCTTAACATGTTGGTATACCAAGAACCAAGATAAAAAAATGAAATATATCTCTTCATGAAATCCCACCAGAGGTATTCCATCATATCTCTATATATCATCATGTTTATAGGATGAATATAGAATTAAGAGCTATGATCTTCCTATAATATCTCCCTCTTAAAATCTAGAATAGAAGGAATACAGGTTGTTTCCTGAACCTTATTATTCCATCCTGATCAATCTTATACTCACGAATATTCTAAACCTTATTTTGTAGCTCCACATCTTCCCTCTACACATCTTTAATCCTCAAAAGGATTAAGGGTTAAACATTCATTTGGGAAAGATAAGGGTTTTTACCCCCCCCCCCCTTCAGGATTTTTAAGTTCATCCATTTAAAATATTGAGATATTGGATCTTTTGTGATCCTCATCATAGAAAAGTTAGCATGATTACTTCAACTCAAAGCATTATCCAACTTGTTTGCTTCCATAGGGTGGTTATGTATTGATTATTTATATTACTTTATCATCTCTAACCATCTTATATGGTTCATTTTCAACTCCTTCAATGTGAATACATATTTTAATAATTTATAATAGGTATATATATCACACTATTCATCAGAATGATAATGCCTCCAAATATTTAATGAACGAATTACCACATCTAACTACAAATCATGAGTTCAGTAATTTTTCTCATGAATCACCAACTATCATGAGGGAGAATAGATAAACTTATTTTTATATATTATAACACATCTCAATCCTTTCTTCGATACATCACTATATATTACAAACCCTTCACCACTATAGGGTAATGTAAGCACATGTGCACTGACTAACCGTCACTTTAGTTCCTTGAAATTTTCATTATATTCATTTGTTTTGAGGAACATGGAACCATTCCTAGTTATCTTGGTCAGAGGATTATATAGTTGTTAGAAATTCTCTATAAACCGTCATAAATATACAGGTAAGCTAAGAAAGCTACGGATCTCAGTCACTATGGTTTTTGAGGCCATCATTCAATAACCTACGACATTGATGGATCTACTACTATAAGTTCTCTTGAGTTAATATAACCTAAAAATAAAACCTTTTTTGGTAAAAATTCAAACTTTGTAATTTTTTCATATATTTTATCCTTCCTTATGGTATTTAGTATAATTCTCATGTGGTCGTAATGCTCTTACTTATTCCTTGAATAAATAAGAATATCATATATAAAGACAACCACAAACATATCATGGTAATATATAATGAATCTATTCATCAAATACATGAATATAGAAGGGGAATTAGTAAGACCTAATGGTATCACAATATACTCACAGTGTCCAAACCTTGCATGGAATCCCATTTTGGGTATATCATCCTTCTTCTACCATAAATGATGATAGCCAGAAATAAGGTTAATATTGGAAAAGAATTTATCTCTTCATATTTGATAAATAATGTCACCAATATGGGGAAGAGGATACTTTTTCTTGACTGTGATCTTGTTAAACACCCAGTAATCAATGAAGAGTCTCATTTATCCATCATTCTTTTTCACAAAAATAACAGTTCCATCCCAAGGTGACACACTTGGATAAATGAATCCCTTATCAAGGTCTTCATGGAGTTTCTTGTTCAATTCCTGGAAATCAATGGGGTGCATTCGATAAGGAATCATTGAAATTGGTGTAGATCTAGTTATGAGCTCTATAAATAACAGCACATCATGTTTTGGTGTAATATTAGACAAGTATTCTAGAAATAAATCCAACAATTCATGAAAAATAGAAATATCATAGATGAAAATTTTCTCACCAACCATTTTAGATAAATAGCCCTTCTGAATATGAATTAATACCTAGACAGTAGATACAATCTCCATAGGACGTTCATACTTATCACCACATTGATATAAGATCATAGGTAGGTTTGAAACATCAAATATAGATTACCTTCCTTGAAAATTGATGTTGTATTTATATAGATAAACCCAATCCATGCATAAAAATACTTCAAATTCAACTAGAGGGATAATAAATATATTTGAAAGAAACATATTCCCACAAAATTCAATAGGAGGGGGATCATAGACATGAGATGAAATCATCTTACCATTAGGGGTGTTAATTCGAATTTTACATCTATTCATTTGGGTGGAATCTTAACTCATTTATAAAATTCATTAGATATAAAAGAGTGGGTTGATCCAAAATCAAATAAGACATCTGAACTTCTAGATTGGATGGAAAGTGTACCTGTAACACCCAAAGCTTCCACGGTACATTTCCCTTCGAATAATGCAATGACATGCATTGTACGCAACTTCGAGATTCTAACACACCACAGCCAATCAAACAAGACGTTATGAATAGTAATACATAATTTTTGAAAATTTATAAATTCTATCTCTCAAAATGGATTTCATTTTTGGATTCCGAATATCAAATTTATCCTAGGGTGAAATTTTGGAACTTTTCGGATAACACTTATATTTTGATGAATAGTGAAAATTACTAAATTTTAATTAAAAACAACTTTTTAAATCAAAATAATTTATAGTGATAAATTATATTATTGAGTGGTTTTAAAGTATAATTAGAATATATTTTTACCATTTTATCCAATGGTGTTCAATAGAATTAATTTCACTTTGAAATTGGACATAAACAATTGTCAATCTTTTGGTATATATTGTTTCTTAAAAACACGCTATTTGTTGTGACAATGGGAATTAATTATAAAATTAATTAATGCATCTTATATTTTGGAATTTTGTAAAATAGAAATCATTTTTGAATTCGGAATATCAATTATATCTTCGGGTGAAAGTTTTGCATTGTTCTGAAAAAATTCAATTTTTGATGAATAGTGAAACTACTAAGTGGTAGTTAAAAAACTGAAATTTTTCATAAAACCTAATTTTACCGCTTCTATGAATGGAATTTTGAAAATTTGAGACACAATTTTTATATCAGGAAGTAAAATGTGGTTCGATGAGATGAAAATAATTTTTCGTCAATAGTAACTTTTTACTTTTATTTACCACGATTAAAAGTAAATACGACAATTAAGGGTAAAAATGATATTAATATTACCCTAACACATGTCCTAATTCTATTGGAAAAGTGTATCTCGACCAAAAACAACCTTAGGAATAAAATATTATCATTTAGGTCCACTTGGATTAGATTAGGACATTTATTATTAATTAATTCAAAGAAGAGTTAAAAGAGTTAAAATCAAAGTTTATTTACTAAAACATTTTTAATATCGGGTTATACATAAGATAAATTCGATTGTAAATATTCATTAGAAATATAAAATGATTTCCTACATAATTATAGTTTATTTATAATCTTTAGACATTATATAATTTAATATATTTATGACACAATGATGATGCAGTAATTACCATAATAGTAAAAAATTAAAATAATTGATATTATAAATACCCAAATAAATATAATTTAAGACGTTTAATGAATTAAACTAATTTAATAAGATAATATGACATATTAGGATTTATTTAATGGACTTTTTTGATGTAATCATTCTGTTATGAGTTTCAAAAAAATCTACTATTGAATAGTGTCAAAATTCACATAAAAGAGTTTTTAAAACAAATATTATATTATTAATTGATATTAAATTACTAAAAATATAATGGTTGGCCAAGAGACTTATATAATGATATTAATATCATTAATGGACCACTTTTTGGTCTCTTGGATGTATATAGTTAGTTTATTAACTATATAATATAAAAATACAAAGTGACATGGTAAATGTCAAACTAATTAACTAAGAGTTAAAACTGAAAGATAAGGTTAATATAGTTACCCAAACCAGTATAAATTCTATTGTTTGAATTTTTTTTGACCTATCCATACCTTAACCTTTTAATAATCAACTTTGGATCCATTATAAACCGAATATGAATTTATTATAAATTAATATTTCTAGCATTTCCAAAGGTGCCCCTCACCCCTTTATAAAAGGACACCCCCCTTCTCATTACTTCACACCTTCAAAGCCTTTTTTATCGGCCAAAATCTTCCCAAATACTCTCTAAAATTCCTTCACTACAACATATAGGCCTTATTTTGGTCATAATGCAAACCTAAGGGGCCCTTTTTATCAAATCAAAAGGAAGAACCCGAAGAAGAGGTAATGTTTTCACCACCCTTTTTCAAATTCATTTCTTCTTCCACTTCTTCTTTCTTTGTTATTACCATTCTAAAATAATAACTCTAGTATCTTTTATATTCTGTGATACTATTTTAAATATGGTACAACCATATTCAGTATTCTATCCACCCTTTGAAAAACATTTCACCATACGTGCGTACGTATGGCTTACCGTCTCCACGTTGTGGTGTAGTTGTTATTCAATATATTATTATTTGGATGGGTATAATAATGATGTTTAACTCATGTAAATAATAAATATAACATGATGATATTTCTTTATATATAATATAATATCCAATTATATATTATTTTAATATCAAAAGAATGATATTGTCGCTCGTGCGTACGTACGGACTACCGTCTTCACGAACGTGATGAGATTCATTCTCCATCATATCCATTCAAGTATAATTATCATTTAATGATTTAAAAATAATTTTTAAGAACTTTATATCATTCTGGATATGAATAAGATACAACCTATCCATGACAAACATTGCTTAGGTGAGAAAACATATGAAAGAAAACGAGTAAGTTAACACCCGAAATGACGATAATTCTAAGATATTATTAACAAAGCAATGCTAAAATATCATATACGATATCATATTAATGTATATGATTCGTTAATAATTTAATAAAAATAATTTAAACATTATACAGGAGGTTAAACTACCCCCAACCAAGGAAAATTACAAGGTAAGTGGTTTCTTATCCCACTTTAAATTTCGTGAGATTTCCATTATTCACCACTTATTTATTGCATGTGGTGTGTGTACTGCCCATGATTGTATTCATTGTGTAATATACTCTAATTTATGGATATTTAAATCATCATTTTATGATCCTTAATTCATGGGTGTATGTTTCATAAGTTATGAAATTGATAAGGGAATTTGATATTTCAATTTCCACTCATTCTGCTTTACGCATACTTCATTGATTATTTTACTCCAAGATTATGTGTGGAATTACTATTCATTTTCATATGACATATTTTCCACTCCCCTTTATGTGGATATACTTTTGATACACATAATCACTCCATTGATAAATTCTCAAGTGATCAGTATGAACTTGATAAGAGTAATTTTAACTCAATCTCCATTTGTTGAGTCAAATATCCAATTCATTGGTGTTGTTTTTTACAAGAATATGTGTGAATGTCATCTGATTGATTTACACTAAATATCCAATCATATTGAGTGTATTTATATTTTTCACACATAATTATGTCGTTGATTTTTCCTTAACCTAAGGATATAGTCTTTATAAGAGAATTCATCTCAATTTACATTCCATTGGGACTTCTTTGTTGTTATACACCAAATCACTTTTATATGGTGTATATATTGTACTTTGACATAGTATATCATAAATCCCTTTATTCTCATGATATTATAATGTTTTGATTACCACAATTATTTTTATTCAAGTGTCTCTCTTTTGGTTATAATGTCTAACTAAAATACATTTTTATGTGTTTTAAAGATTGATTAATCTAAATCTTTCTCATTAATGTCCATGTTTTAAAAAATAGTTTTAAGGATTTATTTATATGGGCTTCAAAGTATTAAAATCAAAATTCCTTTTAAAATTTTCAAAGTGGTATTGGACACTTTGATTCAAAAATCTGTTTTTAAATGGCTTCTTGACAAATAGTGTGACTTTTAAATGATTTCAAGAAAAAGGGGGATATTTCTCTCAAATAGTTTTAATGATTATTTTCATCTATGTCAACATCATTCATTATTCTTGTTTGTGGTTAATGTGATACAATACAATCATCCATATTTTATCAAATGAGTTATGTTTGACTGTGGATGTGCTATTTTTATACCATTCATGGTTTGTGGTTAAAGTATTGACATTTCGTATGCTAGTTTTAATACGAATATTTATGTTATGTTTAAACCTGTTCATATAAGGAATGAATTGGACTTAATAAGTGACGGGTGGAGCCCGCTATAGCTCCTCGATGCATCAGTAGGTTTCATGGGACAAACTAGTGTCTTGGTACAAGGCCTTGGCAAAATATTATTTGTACTCTAGGCATGAGGCCTTGGCTATGTGGTTATGATAGTCTGGAATTATGCATTCCATCATTATGAAAGTGGTTATTGATATTGAATGTGATCATTCGACTAGTAAAATATCCATGTGAGTAAGTAAATGGAATTATTTTATTTTATCTTTTCCATTTTATGCTGAAGTTCAAGTTTAAAAGGCTTTTTTTAGTTATAAACTACCTTAAGTGTTTATGCTTATCTATGAAAGTTTTTTCTATAATGTTATCCTTACTGAGCATCTGAGCTCACCCCTTTCAATGTTTTATTTTTAACATGATTATGAAGAAGTAATTTATGAATGACCGACAGGGATAGTATGAGGGGATATGAAGACAAGATTTTGTTGTAGTTTTTTTACCTTATGATGTAATGTAAGACTTATGAATATATCTAGTGTTTCCAAGACTACTAAACTAATTGGTCTTTAGAGACTTGATCCTTTGTGATCATGCCAATGTTATGTAATAATTCACCGACTTTGGGTATCTTGGTTCGAGGCATTATAGTTGGTATCAGAGGAAGTTTAGTACAATCCTTGGAAGCTAGATTTAGATAAACTCTGATTAGAGCACGTAGACCCAAGATGAACTTTGAGGATTAGTATAGAAGAAATTCCTAGAATTTTGGTATTGTAGAGATTTTGTGAGTTTTCTGAGCAATACATCCCTGTCTGGATACGATGAGGTAGTGGCGGCTCTGGTACAGATGTACCTAGGGGTAAAACCCGAAAACACCACTTTGAGCTAGACTCGAACGAGAAGTGGTGCACGACAACGGGCCTTGCTGCACTCTTGGTTACGACACTCCCGGGGGATATGCTTAGGATAATTTACATTTTCATTACAAACCAATTTAAAGTATTATATATATAAGATGAGAGTAAATGACCTTGGTTAATCCTAATGTTTTTCAAATTGATATTATGGTGACATGTTAGTCTATAAATGATTGTATGACTACTATTACTCACACAATGCTTTCTGGTTTTAGTCAATGGCTGGATTACAAGGAAGTCATAGTGACTTTGAGAATGATGTACAAGGTGGGAACGGTGGTGGAAATGAGCAAAAAAATGGAATGTTGATAGGCGTAAAAGATATCACCTTTATGACAAATCAATTTTCCAAAAATATGATCAACAATATATATATTAACCAATTACCGGACTCAAAAAAGAAGAGAAAGGTGATGAATGATAAGAGCTCCAGTAGTGGAAACCATGGAGAAAGAAATCCTCAATTTCCATCATGCATGAAATGTGGAAGGAGACACCCAGGAAAGTGTCTCAATGGTACAAATAAATGCTTTACGTGTGGGAAGGAATGACATAAAGTGAATAATTTCTGAAGAAAAATGAAGAGTACTATGGAAGAAGATAAAAATGGTCCCAAGAATCCATTTGCAATCATTTGCTGTAAATGTAGGGGACCTGGCCATTACCCGAGTGAATGTCCTATTCTATAGGATATTTTCTTGGTCAGAGAAGAAGCTGTGTGGAAATAAATGGTTGGATAAATGTTAAAAAATTATTAGTGATCCTTGTTGAAGGGTTTACTTTGGAATAATTTTCTCTTGTATTTGTAACCCTAACGTTTTCCATGTGAGAATGATATTTATGGAAGAATTATCTTTTCTCTTGTGGATATAGTTATAAATAACCATTTGGTTTTATATGATCATTGGGTTTGAGGCAATTACAAATTATTATAATTTGGGATAAAAATTCAAGGTATGAGATAACGTTTGTGGTTAAATTATGTTATGGTTATTTTGAGTAATTTATCTCATTTTGGTAATGTTATAAAATATTTTTTTTGAAAAAGGACAACACATAGACCGTGTGACAACCCGTCGTCTCAGACAAAGCTGTGGGAATCGAACCCACAACCAAAGTGTGATGGGGATTTATCGCCTACCACTGGACTACATGAAGTCCCTGGTTAGTGTGACTATTATTTTTAGTTAAATTATTTTATTGATCAACAATAATTTGATTTGGGATCTTATGTCTTATCAAATGAATACCCTTAGTATAGGAAAATGATTCGGTGATTAAGTGATAAATGTTATTTTGGAAGTTGTTCACTTTGTTGAGAACACTATATTCCAAAGGAAAATAGAAAAGTATGGGATTTCATATGAGGAGTAATGGTGGATTTTTATCTATGTTTTTATTGTGGATTTATAATGATTTGAGTTATTTATGGAATTGATTAGGTTAATTACTTTTAAGTATGTGACTCTAAGATCAATTAATGTCATTTGGTGATACAATTAAATGTGGAAGACTACATTCTTAATAAGTTTTGGTTTTCAATATTAGTTATGATTATATTAAAGGATTTTAAGGACAATTGATTTTTGAATGGTATTTATTTAACTTTGGGGTATTGTTGGTTTAATTTTGGAAATTAAGATTACGGTTTATTTCTCTCAAGGAATATCCTTTTGGGGGATCATTAGATCTTGTGCTAACCATTTTGGTTTTAATTAATATATAAAGACAATGTAAATATATAGTTCATCCTGCATGGATCATGTGATTCTATAGAAGTTTATTCTAGCTCTTCCAGTGTGACTAAGTCTTCTTGAATACTCATCGTTTAAAAAAATGAGTTAGTGGTCGAAACATATTAAAGAATGAAACTCTACTTAAAATGTAAGTATATATCTTTATATTCTTTTTCAATATCATAAATGAATTCCTCATCCTTCTGTAATGTAACTTAAAACAAAAAATGTTGTCCGTTTACTTTACTACTAGGAGACGGATGACCGTTTGTCCCAACACAAGTCTGTGGTTTTCTTATTGTTAACTTTCTCCTGATCATGATTTATATCCCTCTCCATCAGAACTTGACACATAGTTTATCATCCATATCCATGTTTTCCTACATGGAATCTGAGTATGGGTTATCTTGGTTGACCTTTATACCTCTCTTTCTTTCTTTTAATGTGATAGTTTTATTGACTATTTTTCTAATGTGGGACTTTCCATTATATTCCCAAGCACAATTTTAAGAATTGTGAGGATGAAATTTATTGAAGGAGGGGAGAATGTAACACCCCAATCTTCCACGGTACGTTTCCCTTCGAATAATGCAATGGCGTGCATAGTACGCAACTTCAAGATTCTAACACACCACAACCAATAAAACTAGCTGTTAGGAATAGTAATACCTATTTTTTGAAATTTTATAAATTCTATCTCTCAAAACAGATTTCATTTTTGGATTCGGAATATTGAATTTATCTTAGGGTGAAATTTTGGAACTTTTCGGATAACACTTATATTTTGATGAATAGTGAAAATTACTAAAATTTATTTTAAAACAAATTTTTAAATCAAAATAATTTATAGTGATAAATTATATTATTGAGTGGTTTTAAAGTATAATTAGAATATATTTTTACCATTTTATACAATGTTGTTCATTAGAATTAATTTCACTTTGAAATTAGACCTAAACAATTGTCAATCTTTTGGTATATATTGTTTCTTAAAAACACGCTATTTATTGTGAAAGACGGAATTAATTATAAAATTAATTAATGCAACTTATATGTTTGGAATTTTGTAAAATAGAAATCATTTTTGAATTCGGAATATCAATTATATCATAGGGTGAAATTTTGGCATTGTTATGAAAAACTTCAATTTTTGATGAATAGTGAAACTACTAATTGGTAGTTAAAAAACTGAATTTTTCATAAAACTTAATTTTACCGCTTCTATGAATTGAATTTAGAAAATCCAAGAGACATGGTTAATATCAAGAAGTAAAATTTTGTTCAATGAGATGAAAATAATTTTTGGTGAATAGTAACTTTTTACTTTTATTTACCACCGTTAAAAGTAAATTGGGTAATAAAGGGTAAAAATGATATTAATATTACCCTAACACATGTCCTAATTCTATTGGAAAAGTGTATGTCGACCTAAAATAACCTTAGGAATAAAATATTATCATTTAGGTCAACTTGAATTAGATTAGGAGATTTATTATTATTTAATTCAAAGAAGAGTTAAAAGAGTTAAAATCAATGTTTATTTGCTAAAAAATTTTAATATAGAGATCTACATAAGATAAATTCGATTTCAAATATTCATTAGAAAGATAAAATGGTTTCCTACATAATTATAGTTTATTTATAATTTTTAGACATTAAATAATTTAACATATTTATGACACAATGATGATGCAGTAATTACCATAATAGTAAAAATTAAAATAATTGATATTATAAATACACAAATAAATATAATGTAAGACTTTTAATGAATTAAACTAATTTTATAGGATAATATGACATATTAGTATTGATTTAATGGACTTTTTTCGAAGTAATAATTCTGTTATGAGTTTCACAAAAATCAACTATTGAATAGTGTCAAAATTGAGATAAAAGAGTTTTTAAAACAAATATTATATTATTAATTGATATTAAATTCCTAAAAATCTATGTTTCGGCCAAGAGACTTATATCATGATAGGTATATCATTAATGGACCACTTGGAGGTCTATTGGATGTATATAGTATGTTTATTAACTATATAATATAAAAATACAAAGTGACATGGTAAATTTCAAACTAATTAACTAAGAGTTAAAACTAAAAGATAAGGTTAACATAGTTACCCAAACCTGTCTAAATTCACTTTTTTGAATGGTTTTAGACCTATCCCAACCTTGAACTTTGAATAATCAACTTTGGAGACATTAGAAACCGAATATAAATTTATTATAAATTAATATTTCTAGCTTTTCCAAAGATGCCCCTCACCCCTCTTATAAAAGGTCACTCCCCCTTCTCATTACTTAACACCTTCATAGCCTTTTTGTTCGGCCAAAAACTGCCCAAATACTCTATAAACTTCCTTCAATACAACCTAGAGGTCTTAGTTTGATTGGAAAGCCAACCTATAGAGCCCTTTTGATCAAATCAAAAGGAAGAACCCGAAGAAGAGGTAATGTTTTCACCACCCTTTTTCAAATTCATTTCTTCTTCCACTTCTTATTTCTTTGTTATTACCATTCTAAAATAATAACTCCAGTATCTTTTATATACTGTGATGTTATTATAAATATGGTACAACCATATTCAGTATTCTATCCACCCTTTGAATAACATGTCACCATACGTGCGTACGTACGACTTACCGTCTCCACGTCGTGGTGTAATTGTTATTCAATATATTATTATTTGGATGGGTATAATAATGATGTGTAACTCATGTAAATAATAAATATAACATGATAATGATTCTTTATATATGATATACTATCCAATTATATATTATTTTAATATCTAAAGAATGATATTGTCGCTCGTGCGTACGTACGGACTACCGTCTCCACGAACGCGATGAGATTCATTCTCCATCATATCCATTCAAGTATAATTATCATTTGATGATTTAAAAATAATGTTTAAGAACTTTATATCATTATGGATATTAATAAGATACAACCTATCCATGAAAAATAGGGCTTACGTAACAAAACATATAAAATAAAACGAGTAAGTTAACACCCGAAACGACGATAATTCTAAGATATGATTAAAAAAGAAATGTTAAAATATCATATATGATATCATATTAATGTATATGATTCATGAATAATTTCATAACAATTATTTCAACAATATACATTCAGTTAACCTACCCCTAACCAAGGAAAAGTACAAGGTAAGGGGTTTCTTATCTCACTTTTAATTTCGGGAGATTTCCATTATTCACCACTTATTTATTTCATGTGGTGTGTGTACTAACCATGATTGTATTAATTGTGTAATATACTCTAATTTATGGAAATTTACATCATCATTGTATGATCCTTCTTTCATGGGTGTATGTTTCGTAAGTTACCAAATTGATAAGGGAATTTGATATTTCAATTTCCACTCATTCTGCTTTACGCATACTTCATTGATTATTTTACTCCAAGATTATGTGTGGAATTAATATTCATTTTCATATGACATATTTTCCACTCCCATTTCTGTGGATATACTTTTGATACACATAATCACTCCATTGATAAATTCTCAAGTGATCAGTATGAACTTGATAAGAGTAATTTTAACTCAATCTCCATTTGTTGAGTCAAATATCCAATTCATTGGTGTTGTTTTTTACAAGAATATGTGTGAATGTCATCTGATTGATTTACACTAAATATCCAATCATATTGAGTGTATTTATATTTTTCACACATAATTATGTCGTTGATTTTTCCTTAACCTAAGGATATATTCTTTATAAGATAATTCATCTCAATTTACATTCCATTGGGACTTCTTTGTTGTTATACACCAAATCACTTTTATATGGTGTATATATTGTACTTTGACATTGTATATCATGAATCCCTTTATTATCATAATATTATAATGTTTTGATTACCTCAATTATTTTTATTCAAGTGTCTCTCTTTTGGTTATAAATTCTAACTAAAATACATTTTTATGTGTTTTAAACATTGATTATTCTAAATCTTTCTCATTAATGTCCCTGTTTTAAAAATGGTTTTAAGGATTTATTTATATGGGCATTAAAGTTTTAAAATCAAAATTCATTTTAAACGTTTAAAAGTGGTATGGGACACTTTGATTCAAAAAAACTATTTTTAAATGGATTCTTGACAAATAGTGTGACTTTAAAATGATTTCAAGAAAAAGGGGGATATTTCTCTCAAATAGTTTTAATGATTATTTTCATCTATGTCAACATCCTTCATTATTCTTGTCTGTGGTTAATGTGATACAATTTAATCTTCCATATTGTATCGAGTGAGTTATGTTTGACTGTGGATGTGCTATTTTTATACCATTCATGGTTTGTGGTCAAAGTATTGACATTTCATATGCTAGTTTTAATACGAATGTTTATGTTATGTTTAAACCTGTTCATATGAGGAATGCATAGGACTTAATAAGTTATGGGTGGAGCCCGCTACAGCTCCTCGATGCATCAGTAGGTCTCATGAGACAAACTAGTGTCTTGGCACAGGGCCTTGGAAAAATCTTATTTGTAGTCTTGGCATGAGGCATTGGCTGTGTGGTTATGATAGTCTGGCATTATGCATTCCATCATTATGAAAGTTATTATTGATATTTCATGTGATCATTCAACTAGTATAATATCTATGTGAGTAAGTAAATGGAATTATTTTATTTTATATTTTCCATTTTATGCTGAAGTTCATGTTTAGAAGGCTTTTGTTTTAGTTATAAACTGCCTTAAGTGTTTATGCTTACATATGAAAGCTTCTGCTATAATGTTATCCTTACTGAGCATCTGAGCACACCCCTTTAAATTTTTTATTTTTCCCCGGATTATGAAGAAGTAATTTATGAATGACCTGAAGGGATAGTATGAGGGGATATGAAGACAAGATGTTGTTGTTTTTTTTTTACCTTATGATGTAATGTAATACTTATGAATATATCTAGTGTTTCCAAGAATACTAAACTAATCGGTCTTTTGAGACTTGATCCTTTATGATCATGCCAATGTTATGTAATAATGCACCGACTCTGGGTATCTAGGGTCGGGGCGTTACAGTACCTTTCACCATGTGGTTGTCGCTTCTCTCATCAGAAATGTGATCACATGAGATTTACCATTATCCCTCAACATAAGTGGTTTCTAAAGTTGATAATCATCACAAACCCTTGGGGATTGTCACTATTTAATATAATCCACATTCTCCTTACAATAGTAGCACTGAATCATGGGAGGTTCATTCTGTTCCACTTTCTCTCCATTTACACTATAACCTACCTTTTTTTCTTCACTTCAGTAATCAAAATCTCAACTACCTTCCTTTCTGAACATTAAAAATTTTTTATACCCATTATGATAATTTCATCCATTCTTCTTCCAACACTCAGAGAAAGAAAGAAATATCATATTTTTCTCTTCATGGTTTTAATATTTTCTTACAAACTATGTCTTCCTCTTCTTTTCAAAACCAAATATTGGTACCTGAATCCATCCTCCGTTTCAATTTTCCCTTCCTAGAGAAAAATTTCATCGTATCTACTAATGTATCTTATGGAAAATTTCATTTTGAGGCCTTCCTTTAAGCCACAAAATAACCTATCAATTTTAATTTCCGGTTGGATGATAATTCCTAAAGTATACCTCAAAAGTCTCATGAAATTATCCTCATAGGCACCAACAGATTCATCATCCCTTTATTTCAACATAATGAACTTTTTCTCCATCTTAGTATGAAGAATATGAAGAATGTACTAATTGAAAAATATGTTCTTGAAATTGTCCAAATTCAGGGATTCAATTCCATATTGCTTCCTCATATTCTTAATTAGAGCCCACAATTGGTCCACTTCACCTTCTAACAAATAAACAACCAGAATAACTTTCTCATGCTCTGAACACTAGAGAACAGATAATATATTTTTATTAGTATTGATCCATTTTTCCTCAATAAGTGGATCATATGATCAACTAAAATAATGTGGACATGACCTCATAAAAGAATTAATAGAATATTATTACCTCCTTTTCTTATTTAGAAGTCCACCATGATTCATAGAATGAGAATGTTATGTGAGTATAGAAATAAATTTTTTCCTTACAACTCTGATAACATTCCATTGTTCAGGAGTACAATCACTGCACTGTCCATTGCAATAACCATTAATGTGGTTCCTTTTAGTTTTAGCCATTGACTGAAACTAAACCCTTGAGTAATAAATATTCATCATAAGAAGGATCCACATAATCATGAAAATTTACTTATAGAACATCTAAATTATAACACCTTCCTTGATCTATGTGTAATGCCCTGACCCCAGTTACCCAGAGTCGGTTCATTATTACATAACATTATCATGATCACAAGAAAGATCAAATCTCGAAAGACCGATTAGTTTAGTAGCCTTGGAAACACTATATATATTCATAAAGTTTTACATTACATCTTAAAAATGAAAACTACAACAACATAGTCTCCATAGTCCACACTTTTATCCTCTTATACTATCCCTGTAGGTTATTCATAATTTACTTCTACACATCCTGGGAAAAATAAAACATAGAAAAGGGGTGAGCTCAAATTCCCACTAAGGATAACAATATAGAGGAAACACTCCTAAATAATAATAATAATTTAAGGAAATGTATGACTAAATAAATCCTTTTAAACTTGAACTTCAACATAGTATGGAAGAAATAAAATGAAATAATTCCATTTAATTATTCACATGGATATTCTACTAATCGAATAATCACATGCAAAATCAATAACCACTTTCATAATGATGGAATGCATAATGCCACACTATCATAACCATATAGCCAAGGCCTCGTGCCAAGACTACAAATAAGATTTTGTCAAGGACTTGTTCCAAGACACTAGTTTGTCTCATGAGACCTACCGATGCATCGAGGATCTATAGCGGGCTCCACCTGTCACATATTAAGTCCAATGCATTCCTCATATGAACAGGTTTAAACATAACATAATGATTCGTATTAAAACTAGCATACGAAATCTCAATACATTCTCTATAAACAATGAATGGTATAAAAATAACACATCCACATTCAAACAAATCACAAAACCTTCAATAAAATATGGAAGTTTTGTTTCATAATAAATTAACTTCAAATAAGCTTAAAATCCATCAAAGGATGTTGACAGAGATGAAATCAAAAATATTTTTAGAGAAATATCTGTTTCTTTTTTGAAATCATTTAAGAGTCACATAATTCTAAAATAAAACGTTTACATTGAAAATTTTCTTATAATCTTTTAATGGAAGATTCGAAGATTTTATAACAGCGGAAAATAGCCGCACCCACCGTAAAAGTTAAAAAAACATTCTTACCTTAATTCTGTCGAAAAGGTTAAAAAGGACCTTGTTTGGAAAACAACGAAAAGATTCCTTTATAAACCACTTATAAAAGTCAACAAGGGTATAAATTACTTTAACCCATATTCTATTAAATAGTAAAAATGTCTTGAAATACATTTTTAAGAAACATGGATGTGGATGATAAAGAAATCCTAGTAGATTATTACGTATAAACAACCTCGGATAATGAAGAGATTGCGAAATAAACCCTTAACTTGTACCTTTCCTTGGTTGAGGGTAGTTTAACCTCCTGTATAATGGTGAAATAATTGTTATTAAATTATGAAATAATCATATACATTAATATGATATCATATATGATCTTTTAACATTGATTTGTTAATAATATCTTAGTATTATCGTTGTTTCGGGTGTTAAACTTACTCGTTTTATTTTATATGTTTCGTTACATAATCCATGTTTTTCATGGATATGTTGTATATTATTCATATAATTAATGATATCAAGTCCTTAAACATTATTTTTAAATCATCAAATGATAATTATGCTTGAATGGATACAATGGAGAATGAATCTCATCGCGTTCGTGAAGACGGTTGTCCGTACGTACGCATGAGCGACAATATCATTCTTTTGATATTAAAATAATATATAATTGGATGGTATATCATGTATAAAGAATAATTATCATGTTATATTTATTATTTAAATGAATTAAAAATCATTATTATACCCATCCAAATAATAATATATTGAATAACAATTACATCACAACGTGGAGACGGTAAGCTGTACGTACGCACGTATGGTGACATGTCATTCAAAGGATGGATAGAATACTGAATATGGTTGTACCATATTTATAATAATATTAATGTATATAGGATATACTTGATTAATTTTTTTATAATGGGAATAACAAAGAAAGAAGAAGTTGAAGAAGAAATGAATTTGAAAAAGGGTGGTGAAAACATTACCTCTTCTCCGGGTTCTTCCTTTTGATTTGATCAAAAGAGCTCCATAGGTTGGCTTTATGATCAAACTAAGGCCTATATGTTTTAGTGAGGGATGTTTAGAGAGTATTTGGGCCAGTTTTGGCTGAACAAAAAGGATTTTAAGGTGTGAATTAATGAGAAGGGGGAGTGCCCTTTTATAAGAGGGGTGAGCGAACCTTTGGAAAAGCTAGAAATATTATTATATAATAAATACATATTCTGTTTATAATGACTCCAAAGTAGATTATTTAAAGGTTAAGGTGGGGAGGGGTCGCAAACCACTCAACCAATAGAATTTAGACAGGTTTGGTTCATTATATTAACCTTATATTTTAGTTTTAACTCTTAGTTAATTAGTTTCACTTTTACTATGTTTCTTTCTATTTTTATATTATATGGTTAATAAAATTACTACATACATCCAAGAGACCCCCATGGGGACCATAAATGATTCACCTATCATTACATAAGTCTATTTGACGAACCATAGATTTTCAAAAATTTAATATCAATTAATAATATAATATTTGTTTTAAAAACACTTTTATGTCAGTTTTGACAGTTTTCAATAATTGATTTTTGTGAAAATAATAAAAGACTTATTACTTGGAAAACATTTAATTAAGTCAATACTAACATGTCATATTAACCTATAAAATTAGTTTAATTCATTAAAAGACTCAAATTATATTTATTATGGTATTTATAATATCAATTATTTTAATTGTTCACTATTATGGTAATTACTGCATTATCATTGTGTCATATATAAATTAAATTATTTAATATCTATAAATTATAAATAAAATATCATTATGTAGGAAATCTATTTATCTTTCTAATTAAAATTTATAGTATAATTTATCATTTGTATTACCTTATATTAAAAATATTTTAGTAAATAAACTTTGACTTTAGCTCTTTTAACTCTTCTTTGAATTAAATAATAATAAATGTCCTAATCTAATCCTAGTTGACCTAAATGATAATATTTTATTCCTAATGTTGTTTTTGGTCGAGATACATTTGTCCAATAGAATTAGGACATGTGTTAGGGTAATATTAATATCATTTTTACCCTTAATTACCCTATTTACTTTTAACCGTGGAAAATAAAAGTAAAAAGTTACTATTCACAAAAAATTATTTTCATCTCATTGAACCACATTTTACTACTTCATATTAACCATGTCTCATGGATTTTTGAAATTACAATCACATAAGAGGTAAAAATATGTTTCATGAAAAATTTAGTTTTTTAACTACCACTTAGTAGTTTTACTATTCATCAAAAAATGAAGTTTTTCAGAAAAATACCAAAAATTCACCCTAGGATAATTTCGATATTCTGAAACCAAAAAAGAAGTCCATTTTAAAAAATAAAATTTATAAAATTTCAAAACATAGTTATTATTATTCATAATGGCTAGTTTTATTGGATGTGGTGTGTTAGAACTCGATGTTGTGTACAACATACGCTATTGCATTATTCAAAGAGATGCATATTGTAGAAGCATGGGGTGTTACATTCTCCCCTCCTTCAAATAATTTCGTCCTCGAAATTTCTATAATATTATCGCATGAAAAGACTCGGGTGGTTCATCATCATAAGTTCCTCGGGTTCCCACATTGCCTTTTCCATCTTATGGTTTCTCCACAAGACTTTTACCAGACCTGTCGTTCGGTTTCTCAGTACATGTTCTCTCGTATCAAGAATCTTGAAGAGCTCTTCGCAATAAGTCAGATCAGGATCCAGTTATAATTCCTTATAGGTGAGTACATGTGTTGGGTTAGGAATGTATTTCCTCAACAGATATACGTGGAACACATCATGAACTTTGGAGAGACTTGGAGGCATTTCCAATCGGTAAGCTACAACCCTAATTCGTTCTAGAATTTCGAAAGGTCCAATGTACCTGGGACTCAATTTACCTTTCTTACCAAAACATATGACTCCCTTCCATGGAGATACCTTCACGAAAACATGACCACCGACTTGAAATTCCAAATCCTTCCTTCGATTATCGGCATAGCTCTTTTGCCTACTTTGAGCTACTTTGATGTGATTTTGGATTGCCTTCACCTTTTCCGTCATTTCCTCCACCAGTTCTGGACCTACAAGTTTTCTTTCACCAGCGTCATCCCAACAGGTTGATGTGCGACATCTCTTTCCATATAACGCTTCATATGGTGCCATATGAATACTCGAATGGAAGCTATTGTTATAGGAAAATTCTACCAGAGGTAAATATTTATCCCACATACCCCGAAAGTCAAGTGAGAAGGATCTCAACATGTCTTCTAAGGTTTGAATAGTTTGTTCTGACTGTCCATCTGTTTGAGGGTGGTAGGCGGTGGTCAAATGAAGTTTAGTATCCTAGTATTTCTGAAGACCTTTCCAGAATCTTGAAGTAAAATGGGGATCACGATCAGAAACAATCGATAGGGGTACTCCATGAAGTCTCACAACTTCATTAATATACAGTCTTGCTAGTTGTTCAAGTGGTAAATCATCCCTTATTGCAAGAAAATGTGCTGACTTGGTAAGATGATCAACAAAAACCCATATTGCATCATTCCTTCTAGGAGTCGTTGGTAGCCCCATGATAATGTCAATCATAATATTGTCCCGTTTCTACTCCGGTATGGGAAGAGGTTGCAATACTCCACTAGGATGTTGCCTTATAGCTTTAACTTGTTGAAAAACCATACATCTTGACACAAAATCGGCAATCTCCCTCTTCATGTTGTCCCACAAAAAATGTTCCTTCAAATCTCTATACATTTTGGTGCTTCCAGGGTGTATAGAGAAATTGGAACTATGAGCAACATCCAGCAATTCAATTTTTAGATCAGGAATATCAGGAACACAAAGCCTCTTCCTGAATTTCAAAATTCCATCTTTATACACAAAGTCTCTCAATCTCCCATCATTCACAGCTTTAATCTTCTTTTGAAATTCTTTATCTTCAGTCTGATAATTCTTAATCCTTACTAGTAAATATGGTTCAGAAACCAATTGAAAAAGCATTGATGTTTCACCTTCCATGGTTATTCCCATGTCTATCATCACTAGATCCATGAAAATTGGATCCCGTTCAATTCAAATATTGTTCAAAACTCCATGATATTTTCTGCTCAGAGCATCTGCCACCTTGTTTTCATTCACTGGGTGGCAGCGTATCGTACAATCACAATCCTTGAGAAATTAAAGCCATATCCTTTGCCTCATGTTTAGTTCTTTTTGTGAGAAAATATAATTCAAACTCTTGTGATCAGTATAAATCTCAAATTTTTCACCATAGAGGTAGTGCCTCCATATCTTCAAAGCAATGATCACAGCTGCAAACTCGAGATCATGAGTAGGATATTTTTGTTCAGGAATTTTCAACTGTCGTGATGCATAGGAAATAACCCTATCATTCTGCATAAGGACACAACCATGTCCTTTCTTCGATGCATCACTATAAATAACAAACCCATCATTCCCCGATGATAGAGTCAATATAGGATAATTGACTAATCTTCTCTTCAGTTCATCAAAACATTCTTCAAACTCTTTTGTCCAATCAAATTTAACACCTTTACATGTGAGCTTTTTTAATGGGTTAGCCAATCGGGCAAAATTATGGACGAAACGTCGATAATAACCTGCCAAACCAATAAAACTGCGTACCTCTATTATACTCATAGGTGCTGGCCATTATTGGATTTCCATGGTCTTAGAAGGATCAAGAGAGATTCCATCTTTATAGAAAATATAGCCAAGAAAAGAAATCTCTTGAAGCCAGAATTCACACTTGCTAAACTTCCCATATAATTCATGTCTTCTCAGAGTCTTTGGGATAATGCTCAAGTGATTTTCATGATCATAGTATCTTTTGGAGTATACCAAGATATCATTAATAAATACCACCAAAAAATCATCGAGATATTCCTTGAAAACTCTATTCATCAGATCGATGAATACATAGGGTGCATTAGTCAATCCAAAAGGCATTATTGTAGACTCGTAATGCCCGTACCTGGTTTGAAATGCTATCTTTAGAATGTCTTATTTCTTTACACACAACTGATGGAATCCAAATCGAAGGTCAATCTTAGAAAAGTTTTGAGCTCCATGCAGTTGGTCAAATAAATCATCAATGCGAGGTAGGGGAT
The DNA here is from genome assembly GCA_963277665.1 of Viscum album. Classification (NCBI taxonomy): domain Eukaryota; kingdom Viridiplantae; phylum Streptophyta; class Magnoliopsida; order Santalales; family Viscaceae; genus Viscum; species Viscum album. The sequence goes on along the minus strand of OY728134.1, from coordinate 672,625,379 downwards.
ACTTGGTCTTTATTGTTATAGCATTGATATCCCTGTAGTCGATACATAACCTCATAGATCCATCTTTCTTTTTAACAAAAAGAATAGGGGATCCCCATGGAGAAACACTAGGGTGAATAAATACCTTATTACTCAATTCCTATAGTTGTTTCTGTAGTTCAAAAAATTCTACAGTGGTCATTCTATAAGGGTTCTTCGATATAGGCCTTGATCTAGGAATTAAATCAATGGAAAACTCAACTTCTCGTTCTGGAGGATGTCCAGATAAATCTTCCAGAAACACATCTACATATTCTTTCAGAATAGGTACATCCTCTATATGAACATTCCTTTCCTCACCCATAGTCATTTCATTCTCTTCCTCCCTAATAATTGAATTTAGTTGAGCTACTGGGGGTAGATCTAGATAAGAATTTGGTGGTGAAGATTCTTCTCTAAAGATAAGGTCTTCCTTATCATCATCATCACAAATCGTAACATCCTTCTTCATAAAATAAATTTCACATCATGGTCAGAAAGCCAATCCATACTGAGGATTATATCAAACTCAATCATAGGTATGGCGATGAGATCAGTGGATAAAGAACATTTATGTGCTCTAATGGGGACTGATTCACAAAACATTGTTGCAATGATACATCCCTTAGGAGTTTTAACTGACAACTCCCTGGTTAAATCAAATTGGAAATATCTATTTTTCTTAGAAAACTGGGAAGATATGAAACAATGTGATGATCCAGAATCAATTAATGCATTTACTAAACTTGAGGAAACCATTAAATTACCTTCCACCACGTCTTTCAGAGCTTCTACCTCAGCAGTAGTGATAACATAAGCTTGTACTTGATCCCTTGGCCTTTTTGAGGTATTTTCCCCTGACACTTAGGACATTCATTTGAATAATGTCCCATCTCCCTACAATTATAGCATTGGACATCAGTAGCTTCCTTCTTCCTGTTGCAATCACTAGCTTGGTGACCTTTTTCACCACACTTGTAATAGAATCTCGTTCCCTTTAAGCAAGTACCAGGGTGTTTCTTCCCACATTTACTGCACGATGGATATTCAACTTTTCCCTTTATCCCCATATTTCCATTTCTAGATTGATCAGCAGATCTCTTCTTCTATGGATTTTCTTTAAAGTCATAAGACTTAGATAATTCCTTTTCAGTCTTAATATCACATGAGACAATGTCTTTGTACGACGAGAAGGATAGTGAGACTAATGCTCGACAGATAAATGGTTTTAACCCATCAATGAAACGATCAATATTACTTCTTGGGTTACGTATATAATCTCCAGCATACCTTGATAACCTTGTAATGTTAGCCTCATACTTTGCGACATTCTCATCCTCCTTTTGTCTCAGACTCAAAAATTTTCTTTCCATATATTCCCAATGGTCACGAGGAAATTATTTTTCTAAAAACAGATATTTGAACTCCTTCTATTCCATATTTGATACTTCATCATCTTCCTTTGTGTTTTGAATCAATAACCATCATTGATCAGCATCTCCAGTGAGGCGGTAAACTACTATGATAACTTTTTCCCTTTCACTACTCCCCAAAGACTGAAATATGTTCTCTAGGTAATTTATCCATTTCTCAGCTACTAATGGATTTGTAATCCCATTGAACGTTGGTGGTTATTGCCTTATGAATTGATCAAACATTGATCCTCCACGCTGCGGATCAGGGTTCTCCATACAGGTAAAGTTATTATTCATAACCTGAGTGAGTTGTCCCAGTATGGTGATTAGTTGATCAACACCAGTTGCATTACCAGCTCCACTGTAATTATCTTGAGCAAGAGGGAAATCCCTACATGGAGTGCGTGCATTGATATAGTTTCCATTTCTTCCACTAGGTGTCATTTCTAAACAATGGAATAAAGTAGATCATTTTATGAATCAAAATACATAATTCTATACTTATAAAACACTTAACATAAATTGAACTATTTATGGATATAATCCATAATCATAAAAATGTTTTTATTGAGGAATTATATACTCATAAACCCTTCATAATGATTTTTAAAGAAAATGAGATTTATCCTAAGCATATCCCCCGAGAGTTTCGTAACCAAGAGTGCAGCAAGGCCCATTGTCGTGCACCAGTTCCCGTTCGAGTTAGCTCAAAGCGGTTTTTTCAAGGTTTACCCATAGGTACATCTGTTCCAGAGCCGCCTCTACCTGCTCATATCCAGACATGAATGTATTTCTCAAAAAACTCACAAAATCCCTATAATACCAAAATTCTAGGGAGTTCTTCTATACTAATCCTCAAATACCTTCTTAAATCTTTGTTCTCTAATCATAGTTTATCTAAATCTAGCTTCCAAGGTTCGTACTAAACTTCCTCTGATACCAAATGTAATGCCCTGACCCCATTTACCTATAGTCAGTTCATTATTACATAACATTGGCATGATCACAAGAAAGATCAAATCTCAAAAGACCGATTAGTTTAGTATCCTTAGAAAGAGTATATATATTTATAATGTTTTACATTACATCTTAAAAATGAAAACTACAACAACATAGTCAAAATATTCCACACTCTTATCCCGTCATACTATCTCTGTAATTCAATTATAATTTACTTCTTCAAATCCTGGGAAAAATAAAACATAGAAAAGGGGTGAGCCCAAATTCCCAGTAAGGATAAAAATATAGAGGAAACTTTCATAAATAAGAATAATCATTTAAGGCAACGTATAACTAAAACTAAATCCTTTTATACTTGAACTTCAACATAGTATGGAAACAATAAAATGAAATAATTCCATTTACTTATTCACATTGATATTATACTAATCGAATAATCACGTGCAATATCAATAACCAATTTCATAATGATGGAATTCATAATAATAGACTATCATAACCACATAGCCAAGGCCTCATGCCAAGAGTACAAATAAGATTTCATCAATTCCTTGTTCCAAGACACTAGTTTTTCTCATGAGACCTACCGATGCATCAAGGATCTATAGCGAGCTCCACCCGTCACATATTAATTCCAATGCATTCCTCATATGAATAGGTTTACACATAACATAAACATTCGTATTAAAAATAGCATACGAAATGTCAATACTTTCTCCATAAACCATGAATGGTATAAAAATAACACATCCACAGTCAAAAAAATCACAAAACCTTCAATACAATATGGAAGTTTTGTTTCATAATAAATCAACTTCAAATAATGTTAAAATCCATCAAAGGATGTTGACATATATTAAATAAAAAATCTTATTAGAGAAATATCTCCTTCCTTTTTGAAATAATTTAAGAATTACATAATTATAAAATAAAAAATTTACTTAGAAAATTTTTTATACGCTTTTAAGGGAAGCTTCAAAGATTTTATAACGGCGGAAAATAGCCGCACCTGCCGTATAAGTTAAAAAACATTCTTACCATAATTCTGTCGAAAATGTTAAAAATGACCTTGTTTGGAAAACGATGGAAAGATTCCTTTATAAACCACTTATAAAAGTCAAAAAGGGTATAAATGACTTTAACCCATAATCTAGTAAATAGTAAAAATGTTTTGAAATACATTTTTAAGAAACATGGATGTAGATGATAAAGAAATCCCAGTAGATTATTACGTATAAACAACCTCAGATAATGGAGAGATTGTGAAATAAACCCTTACCTTGTACCTTTCCTTGGTTGAGGGTAGGTTAACCTCTTGTATAATGGTGAAATAATTGTTATTAAATTATACAATAATCATATACATTAATATTATATCATATATGATCTTTTAACATTGATTTGTTAATAATATCTTAATATTATCGTTGTTTCGGGTGTTAACATACTCAGTTTCTTTTATATGTTTTGTTACATAAGCCGTGTATGTCATGGATAGGATGTATCTTATTCATATACAGAATTATATCAAGTCCTAAAACATTATTTTTAAATCATAAAATGATAATTATGCTTGAGTGGATACGATGGAGAATGAACCTCATCGCGTTCATGGAGACGGTAGTCCGTACATACGCACGAGCGGCAATATCATTCTTTTGATATTAAAATAATATATAACTAGATGTTATATCATATATATAGAATCCTTATCATGTTATATTTATTATTTACATGAATTAAAAATCATTATTATACCCATCCAAATAATAATATATTGAATAACAATTACACCACGATGTGGAGACGGTAAGTTGTACGTACGCACGTACGGTGACATGTCATTCAAAGGATGGATAGAATACTTAATATGGTTGTACCATATTTATAATAATATTATAGTATATAGGAGATACTAGATTCATTATTTTATAATGGGAATAACAAAGAAAGAAAAAGTTGAAGAAGAAATGAATTTGAAAAAGGGTGGTGAAAACATTACCTCTTCTTCTGGTTCTTATTTTTGATTTGATGAAAAGGGCTCCTTAGGTTGGCTTTCCGATCAAACTAATGCCTATAGGTTGTAGTGAGGTAAGTTGAGAGAATATTTGGGCAGGTTTTGGTGTAACACCCCAGGTAAATAAAGAATATGACAATTTCCTATTTATCCATATTTGTGAATAAAATATTAATATTACTTTAAAGGGGATGCAATGCTCGATGGCGTACCCAACACGCAACAACGAGTTTCTTGGGAATCTTACGTTGCACTCTAATAATAAAATAATATTATTTTAAATGGTAGTTAACATGTAGCCGTTGTAATGGCGAGAATGGATAGAAATAACTAAAATATGATTATATATGTTTTTAAATGTTTTTACATTTATCCAATAAAGGATAGAGGCTTAAAATACGGAAAGAATTCAATTTTAGGCATATATGCCCTAGTTTTCACTAAAGGTTCACTTATCGACTTTTGATGTTGAACCATCATTAAATATAGTTTTGTTCACTCTTAAACATTCTTTTGGACCAAATAAAACTCTTATTAAGAATCGGGACATCAAAATTTACTTTGTGTAAATTTTTGGTATCTTTCCGATAAAGTTCATTTTTTTAATGAATAGTGTAAAATGTTGTATTTTAATTCAAAACCTCTTTTTAATCTAATTTATTTATATGATTAGATTATCTTTTGAATTTTTTTTAAAGTGAAATTAGAATTTATTTTTACCATTAAATCCAATAGTGGTCGTTGGAATTAATTTCACTTTGAAATCAGACTTAAACCAGTGTCAATCTTTTGATACTTATTGTTTCATAAAAACACGCTATTTGCTCTGACAGCGGGAATTAATTATTAAATTAATTAATCTGACTTATATGTTTTGAATTTTGTAAAATAGACTTCATTTTTGAATTCGGAATATCAAATATAGCTTATGGTGATTTTTTGGGATTTTTCTGAAAAACTTCAATTTTTGATGAATAGTGAAACCACTAAGTGGTACTTATAAAAACTGATTTTTCCGTTTAAATGAAATTTTGCCATCTTCGTGTTTTGAATTTCAAAAATCCGACATACATGGTTTTAATTAAGAAGTAAAATGTGGTTCAATGGGATAAAAATAATTTTTTGGTGAATAGTAACTTATTAAGTTTTTAATCGCGATTAGAGGTAATTAGTGTAGTTTAAGGTAAAAATAATGTTTTAATAATATGAAATGAACTTGACACATGTACTAACCTCATTGGATGTGTAATGGACGACCAAGACAAGCCATGGGTCAACTTGGGGACCCCATGGAGCCACTTTGGTTGGGAAATGACATAAATAACTTTTTATTTAATGTAAAAGTAAAAATGACACAAGCATGATATGTTTTACTAAAACAAATTTTAAGTGGGGTTATACAAGTCAGATTGTTTATTATAAATTATCATTGGAAAGCTAACAAGATTTAATACATCATAGTAATTGTTTTTATAATTTTTAGACATTAAATAAATTACATTATTTATGACATCATAATGATGCAGCGATGACATCATTATCTGACGATTCAAATAAAATGAGAAGATAATGTAAACTCTATGACCTATACATGTCCAAAACTTATTGGATGGATGGATTTCGAACCCTTATCACCTTATCCACGAATTATATCAATGTGGGTCCTTTTAAAACCGAAACACATTTTCAAATAAAGTAATATTTCTTTACTTTCCAAAAGTGCCCGTCCTCTCCTCTTATAAAAGGCCCCCACCTCTACCTCATTACACACACTCCTCAAGCATTTGGATCGGCCAAACCCTACCCATTTACTCTCTACACATCCCTATCCTCATTCTAGAGGATTCCCTTTGGGCAGAATCCTTTCAGAGGAAGCCTTTAGGCTCAAATCAAAAGGAGTTACACTTTTAAAGGTAATTCATTCTCTCATGTTCATTTGTTTTATTTTGCTTATCCAACCCCCTAAACTCTTTTTATTTACTTTTTTTGTAACAACACCAGTATATTCAATATACTAGGATGTTGTTATAAGCTTTATTCTAGCTACAATCTCACACAACTACATCAAATGGTTAAAGAACATACGGTTTCCGTGGATGGTGAAATTCTGCCTCCCGAAACGATGATTGTTCAATACTCATTTAACACCTTAAAAGGTGGCTATTATGATGTCACTATTTTTATATATGATATATAACATGTTTATTTTTTCCTTAATCTTCTTTTTTTTTCATTTTGGGCATACCTTTATGGTTTCCATTATGGGTAAACGCGATATTTTCATTTAAGGAAGTGCGGACTACCGCCCCCTCAAAGTGATTTGATTCGTTAAATACCATATGTGGGACGTATAAAGGATGGAACTATGATATTATATATGATATTATACTCGAATTATAATATACCTTTATATAATTATTATTCCATTCTATAAAATACGAAATAGAAATGAAAGTAGCGTTCATGCGTACGTACAGCTTACCGTCTCCATGAACGGTGCATTTCATTTCTTACCTCTAAATGATTATGTAATGTTATAAATGAATGAATGTACTGGATATATATGACATATATGATATCTGCATCATGAATAAAATTCTGGATATAATAAACATTTGACCACATGAACAACATGTAATTGTAAGAAGTCCACTTTCGACTTAAGAACCAAATATCGACAAAACAAACATTATTAACTTAAATGATTAAATAATGTTTATAACATTGCAATAAGTGATATAAAAGGAATAATTAACTATAAAAAGGTTCTTAATAATGTTTAAATTAACTCAAGTTTATTATTCAGGGGATTAAATAACGATCGAGTCAAGTCGGACCCGAGGTAAGGGGTCCTACAACTCTCTTTCTTTTTAAGTTCACTCTTTTATGTCATTCCTTTTAAAGATCATCTTTCTTGTTATTGAGATGATCTTTTATATTAAATTTACTGTAATTTTTATTTTCATGTGATGAGAGACCCTATTCTCTCTCATCAATCTATTTTGGAAGTTTTGAGTGGCGCCGTTAGGCTGCCGAACTTTCATAAGAGATCTAACCTCTCTCTTTCTTTTTAAGTACTCTCCTTTATGTCACTTCTTTTAATCTCCTCTTTGTAATGTTTGGGGATATTATTTTATATTCCTATTTCTGTATATTTTATTTTAATTTGATTATATACCCTATTTGATCTCATCAATCCATATTTGGAAGTTTTATGTGGCGCCGTTAGGCTGCAGAGTTTTCGTAAGGGATTTTTCATCTCACTTTTATTCCTGTGAGATTTATGATACATTTTCCACAAATTCCATTGAGTGGTGTATGTACTGCACATTACTCTACTCTTTGTGTAATATACTTTCATTTATGAGTATTTACATCAATAATCTATTTTCCTTCTTTCATGCGGTGTATGTTTTGAAAGATACACAAGTCGGTAAGGGAACCTTTCACCCTCCTCTTTTTTTTAAAAAAAGACTTCTTTTGTTGGGTATTTTAATTTACATATTTTTATGTTAGGATATGTTCTCATATATCCTTATTGATGTAAATTTTATTTCCAAGTGATGAGATACACTTTTTAACTCTCATCAACTCATTTTGATGTGATGCCGTTAGGCTGTCAAGGGAACTTTTTAACCCAATTTCGATTTCTTTGGGTTCAACATGTAGTCATTGAATATGTTATCCATTGAATATGTGTGAATGACCTTTTATTTTTTTACACATAATATCCGCTTATATTGGGTGTATTTATATTTATCACACATATTTTTGAGATTGATTTGTCCTTAATTTAAGGATACCTTCTTTATAAGGGATTTCATCACATTTGACATTTCTATTGAGGGTTCATTGTTGTTATGCACCAATTCACTCTTATATGGTGTATATACTGTCCTTTGGAGTATTATATCATGAATCCATTTATTCTCATGATATTATAATGTTCTGACTAAATGTTATTCCTCAATTATTGTATTCAAGTGTCTCTGATTTTGGTAAAACCCCTTTAACCAAAATATCATTTTAAATGTTTTAATTATTTGATCTTATTAATATCCATGTTTTCAAAATGTTTTTAAGGATTTATTTATATGGATACTAATGGTTTAAAATTTTATGCTTCAAGGTGGTATGGGACACTTTGATTCCAAAATATCTTTATTAAATGTTTTAAATGGTTTTGGAAATGGTTTCTTTTTGAATGGATTCATTATTTCAATATACTAAAATGTTATATTGTGATTGAAATGTGGAAATGTTATGTTTCCTTTATGCATGTTTTATGTGATACATTTATGTTATGGTTCTTGGGCATTGTTATGAAAATGGGTGGTTCCGTGATAAACTAAGGGCGGGTGAGCCCGATATAGCTCTCCAATGCACTGGGTAACCCGAAGGAGTGAGACGTTAAGGTTTCTCTGAAGAGATTTAGGGAATATGCTGTGATGGGTATTCCAAATGTAACCAAGAGGGTTACTCCCTATGTAAGAATGTTATGAATGCTTCAAGTGACCTTTATGTCATATGATTTCTATGATTTTATGAGGTATGTTAATGTGCTTATGTTTTATGGGTAAAGTATGATTTCATTCTTATGTATACATGTACTCATGTTTCCTTTCCATATTTTTATAACTCTTACTGAGATTTTTATGCTCATCCCAAGTTTTTTAAATGTTTTTCTCAGGTCAAGGGAAAGGTACATGATGTGATGATAGTGTCAAGGATGTGTCAAGAAAGAATCCGTGTTATATTTTAAATATGTTTTTGTTGATGGGAAGAATGAATACTGTCTTTTATGTAACCACTTTGTTTAAATGTGGAATGTAATGCAGGTTTCAGGATCTAATTCTCTAAAACTCTAAACCTGAAAAGATCCTCAATGTGTAATCTTGTAATACCTCAAGATTAAGTAAGGTTTAAGGCTGGGGACTTATAGTTGGTATCAAAGGTCGGTTTAGACAACTTTAGGGATTAGGAGTTTTTGTGAGGCACATGATCAGTCCCTATAACTATTATTTCAGTTAAATCCTTGTTTTAAAACTTTTTTTCAGGTCAAGTAAAGTCAGTTACGAATGGAAGGAGGAGGATCTCAAATTACATTCCTATCTCTTCCTGATGACATGCTTGCAATAATTATTGAAAAGTCATCTTCGGATGATTGTGAAACTTTTTCTAGCATACAACTCACTTGCAAGAATTTTTTTGAGATATCAAACACCTCCGCTATACCTTGTTATCATCGTGGATCATGGGTTGTTTTTAGAAAAATACTTTTTTCACAATATTATCATGTTTTCAAGAGAGGTAAATATTATCAAGGTATTTTCAAATATTTTACCTTATCACAAGAATTTGAAGCATATTATGATTTTCAAAATGGTGTTGAGGAAGGAGACCCTTGCGCAACCTATTTATATTTGCTTTTAAAATATAGTCTCACATCACATACTTATGGTATTTTAAAAGGACCAATGATAGAAAGTTTCAACTCAATTTCGGTCCGACTATTTTTTAGAAATCATGTTTTATCATATGTTTTGGCATTATATGTCATACATGATTATTTTCCAAAACTGTTTTTCTGTGAACACCCATATGACCCATGTTGCACGAGGTGTATTTTGATGGAGGAAGCAAATTATTTTGAAGGATCTATAAATAATTGTTGTAATTCATGGGACTTCTACCTAAGTGAGCAAGATGACGATGAAACCGAGTGGACGCCATGATCAAGGTATGATGTTATTCATTTTGGGAATTGTTTTATTTTATCTTATGGTGGTGAAATAAGACTTAAAGAATTAAGGTGTTGAGATCATAATGAATTTGGATTAAAACTAAATGTATAAGGAAACTATTGAGGTTAAAACATGTTAGGGTTATTTTTGGAGTTTTATAAAAAGGACAACATGCAGACCGTGTGCCAACCTGTCGCATCGGACAAAGCTGCGGGAATCGAACCCACAGAAAAAGTGCAAGTGGTATTTATCTCCTACCAATGGACTACGTGAAGTCCCTGGTTAGTTTGACTGATTATTTCTAGTTATATGATTTTATGAATTAAGAGTAAGTTGATTTTGGGTTATTTATGAAAATGATTAACCTATCATGGAGGATATGTGATTAGGTTAATTACTTTTCAATACGAGATTTTAGGGGCAACTGATGTTGTTTGGAGATAAATGTTACGATTTAACTTGGAAGACTATGTGACTAAATCCTTAAAATATTTGGGTTTCAATCTTATATTGGTTTAATTTGAAGAATTTTATGGACAAATTGTTTATCGGATGATCCTTGTTGAACTTTGGGTTTTGTTTGACAAATTTTGAAGATTAAGAATAGATTTTCTTTTTATAAAGGGTTATCCTTTTCTGGATTATCTGACCTTGGACTAACCTTTTTGGTTTTGGTTATGGTTAAGGTATAAAGATATGGTAAGTATATAGTTCTCTTTTGTGGATTAGGTGATTCTCTAGAAGTTGATTATAGTACTCTTAATGCGAACAAGTCTCCCTAAATACTCGTCTTTTGGAAAAAAATATGAGTTTGACTAAGGAATCTAGTAAAAGTTGAATGTCAACATGATAGTGATTATGCTTCCTTATGAATAAATTCCTCAATAAAAAGTAACTTAAAACAAAAATGTTGTCTATTAACTTTTCCTACTGGGGAATCGAACACCGTTTAACCCATCACAAGTTTGTGATTTTCTTATTATTAACTTTCTCCTAGACATGTTTTCTATCACTCTCCATCAGAACATGACCCTATGTTTTCTCCTCCATGTCCATATTTTTTATACTTGGAATCCTAGTATGGGTTAACTCGGGTGACCTTTGTACTTATCTTTCTTTATTTTAAAGTGATTGTTTTACCGACTCTTGTTCCAATGTGGGACTTTCAAGGATGTTTCCAAGCGCAATTTTAAAATTGCGAGGACGCAATTCCCAAAAGGGGGGAAGGATGTAACACCCCAGGTAAATAAAGAATATGAAATTTTCATATTTATCCATATTTTTGAATAAAATATTAATATTACTTTAAAGGGGATGCAATGCTCGATGGCGTACCCAACACGCAACAACGAGTTTCTTGAAAATCTTACATTGCACTCTAATAATAAAATAATATTATTTTAAATGGTAGTTAACATGTAGCCATTGTAATGACGGGAATGGATAGAAATAACTAAAATATGATTATATATGTTTTTAAATGTTTTTACATTTATCCAATAATGGATAGAGGCTTAAAATACGGAAAGAATTCAATTTTAGGCGTATAAGCCCTAGTTTTCACTAAAGGTTCACTTATCACCTTTTGATGTTGAACCATCATTTAATATAGTTTTGTTCACTCTTAAACATTCTTTTGGACCAAATAAAACTCTTATTAAGAATCGGGACATCAAAATTTACTTTGTGCAAATTTTTGGTATCTTTCCGATAAAGTTCATTTTTTTTAATGAATAATGTAAAATGTTGTATTTTAATTCAAAACCTCTTTTTAATATAATTTATTTATATGATTAGATTATCATTTGAATTGTTTTTAAAGCGAAATTAGAATATATTTTTACCATTAAATCCAATAGTGGTCGTTGTAATTAATTTTACTTTGAAATCAGACTTAAACCAGTGTCAATCTTTTGATACTTATTGTTTCATAAAAACACGCCATTTGCTCTGACAGCGGGAATTAATTATTAAATTAATTAATCTGACTTATATTTTATGAATTTGGTAAAATAGACTTCATTTTTGAATTCATAATATCAAATATATCTTATGGTGAATTTTTGGGATTTTTCTGAAAAACTTCAATTTTCGATGAATAGTGAAACCACTAAGTGGTACTTATAAAAACTGATTTTTCAATTTAAATGAAATTTTTCCATCTTTGTGTTTTGAATTTCAAAAATCCGACATACATGGTTTTCATTAAGAAGTAAAATGTGGTTCAATGGGATAAAAATAATTTTTTGGTGAATAGTAACTTATTAAGTTTTTAATCGCGATTAGAGGTAATTAGTGTAGTTTAAGGTAAAAATAATGTTTTGATAATATTAAATGAACTTGACACATGTCCTAACCTCATTGTATGTGTAATGGCCGACCAAGAAAAGCCATGAGTCAACTTGGGGACCCCATGGAGCCACTTTGGTTGGGAAATGACATAAATAACTTTTTATTTAATGTAAAAGTAAAAATGACACAAGAATGATATGTTTTACTAAAACAATTTTTAAGTGGGGTTATACAAGTCATATTTTTTATTATAAAAAGTCATTGGAAAGCTAAAAATATTTCCTACATAATAGTAATTTTTTTATAATTTTTAGACATTAAATAAATTAAATTATTTATGACATCATAATGATGCAGCGATGACATCATTATCTGACGATTTAAATAAAATGAGAAGATAATGTAAACTCTATGACCTATACATGTCCAAAACTTATTGGATGGGTTTATTTAGAACCCATATCACCTTATCCACGAATTATATCAATGTGGGAACTTTTAAAACCGAAACAAAGTTTCAAATAATGTAATATTTCTTTACTTTCCAAAAGTGCCCCTCCTCTCCTCTTATAAAAGGCCCCCACCTCTACCTCATTACACACACTCCTCAAGACTTTGGCTCGGCCAACCACTTACCATTTACTCTCTACACATCCCTCTCCTCATCCTAGAGGATTCAAGTTGGGTATAAGCCTTTCAAAGGAAGCCTTTAGGCTCAAATCAAAAGGAGTTACACTTTTAAATATAATTCATTCTCTCATGTTCATTTTTTTTATTTTGCTTCTCCAACCCCCTAAACTCTTTTTATTTACTTATTTTGTAACAACACCAGTATATTAAATATACTAGGATGTTGTTATAAGATTTATTCGAGCTACACTCTCACACAACTACATCAAATGGTTAAAGAACATACGGTTTCCGTGGATGGAGAAATTCTGCCTCCCGAAATGATGATTGTTCAATACTCATTTAACACCTTCAAAGGTGGCCATTATGATGTAAATATTTTTATATATGATATATAATATGTTTATGTTTTCCTTAAGCTTCTGTTTTTTTTCATTTTGGGAATACCTTTATGATTTCCATTATGGGTAAACGCGATATCTTCATTTAAGGAAGTGCGGACTACCGCCCCCTCAAAGTGATTTGATTCGTTAAATACCATATGTGGGACATATAAAGGATGGAACTATGATATTATATATGATATTATACTGTAATTATAATATAAATTTATATAATTATTCTTCCATTCTATATAATACGAAATAGAAATGAAATTAGCGTTTATGCGTACGTACGGCTTACCGTCTCCATGAACGGTGCATTTCATTTCTTACCTCTAAATGATTATGTAATGTTATAAATGCATGAATGTACTGGATATATGTGACATATATGATATCTACATCATGATTACAATTCTTAATATAATAAACATTTGACCACATGAAAAACATGTAATTGTAAGAAGTCCACTTTCGACTTAAGAACCAAATATCGACAAAACAAACATTATTAACTTAAATGGTTAAATAATGTTTATAACATTGCAATAAGTGATCTAAAAGGAATAATGAACTATAAAAAGGTTCTAAATAAAGTGTAAATTAACTCAAGTTTATTATTCAGGAGATTAAAGAACGATCGAGTCAAGTCGGACCCGAGGTAAGGGATCCTACAACTCTCTTTCTTTTTAAGTTCACTCTTTTATGTCATTCCTTTTAAAGCTCATATTTCTTGTTATTGGGATGATCTTTTATATTAAACTTACTGTAATTTTTATGTTCATGTGATGAGAGACCCTATTCTCTCTCATCAATCCATTTTGGATGTTTTGAGTGGTGCCGTTAGGCTGCCGAACTTTCGTAAGAGATCTAACCTCTCTATTTCTTTTTAAGTACTCTCCTTTATGTCACTTATTTTGAGCTCCACTTTGTAATGTTGGGGGATATTATTTTATATTACTATTGCTGTAAATTTTATTGTAATGTGATGAGATACCCTATTTGATCTCATCAATCCATATTCAGAAGTTTTATGTGGCGCCGTTAGGCTGCCGAGTTTTCCTAAGGGATTTTTCATCTCACTTTTATTCCCGTGAGATTTATGCTACATTTGCCACAAATTCCATTGAGTGGTGTATTTACTGCCCATTACTCTACTCTTTATGTAATATAATTTCGTTTATGAGTATTTACATCAATGATCTATTGTCCTTCTTCCATGGGGTGTATGTTTTGAAAGATACCCAAGTCGGTAAGGGAACCTTTCACCCTCCTCTTTTTTTAAAAAAAGACTTCTTTTGTTGGGTCTTTTAATTTACATATTGTTATGTTGGGATATATTCTCATATATCCTTATTGATGTAAATTTTATGTCCAAGTGATGAGATACACTTTTTATCTCTCATCAACTCATTTTGATGAGATGCCGTTAGGCTGTCAAGGGAACTTTTTAACCCAATTTCGATTTCTTTGGGTTCAACATGTAGTAATTGAATATGTAATCCATTGAATATGTGTGAATGAACTTTTATTGTTTTACACTTAATATCCACTTATATTTGGTGTATTTATATTTTTCACACATATTTTTGAGATTGATTTGTCCTTAATTTAAGGATACCTTCTTTATAAGGGATTTCATCACATTTGACATTTCTATTGAGGGTTCATTGTTGTTATGCACCAATTCACTCTTATATGGTGTATATACTATCCTTTGGAGTATTATATCATGAATCCATTTATTCTCATGATATTATAAAGTTCTGACTAAATGTTATTCCTCAATTATTGTATTCAAGTGTCTCTAATTTTGGTAAAACCCCTTTAACCAAAATATCGTTTAAAATGTTTTAATTATTTGATCTTATTAATATACATGTTTTCAAAATGGTTTTAAGGATTTATTTATATGGATATTAATGGTTTAAAATTTTATGCTTCAAGGTGGTATGGGACACTTTGATTCAAAAATATCTTTATTAAATGTTTTAAATGGTTTTGGAAATGGTTTCTTTTTCAATGGATTCATTATTTCAATATACTAAAATGTTATATTTTGATTGAAATGTGGAAATGTTATGTTTCCTTTATGCATGTTTTATGTGATACATTTATGTTATGGTTCTTGGGAATTGTTATGAAAACGGGTGGTTCTGTGATAAAATATGGGCGGGTGAGCCCGATATAGCTCTCCAATGCATTGGGTAACGCGAAGGAGTGAAACGTTAAGGTTTCTACGAAGAGATTTAGGGAATATACTGTGATGGGTATTCCAAACGTAACCAAGAGGGTTACTCCTTACGTAAGAATGTTATGAATGCCTCAAGTTACCTTTATTTCATATGATTTCTATGATTTTATGAGGTATGTTAAGGTGATTATGTTTTATGGGTAAAGTATGATTTCATTCTTTTGTATACATGTACTCATGTTTCCTTTCCATATTTTTATAACTCTTACTGAGCTTTTTATGCACATCCCAAGTTTTTGAAATGTTTTTCACAGGTCAAGGGAAAGGTACATGATGTGATGATAGTGTCAAGGATGTGTCAAGAAAGAATCCGTGTTATATTTTAAATATGTTTCCGTTGATTGGAAGAATGAATACTGTCTTTTATGTAACCACTTTGTTTAAATGTGGAATGTAATGCAAGTTTCAGGATCTAATTATCTAAAAATCTAAACTCGAAAAGATCCTCAACATGTAATCTTGTAATAACTCGAGATTAAGTAGGGTTTAAGGCTGGGGCCTTATATTTGGCCAATCCAAAATGCTTTGAAGGTGTGAATTAATGAGGAAGGGGAGTGCCCTTTTATAAGAGGTGTGAGGGGATCCTTTGGAAAAGCTAGAAATATTATTTTATAATAAATTCATATTCAGTTTATAATGGCTCCAAAGTGTATTATTTAATGGTTATGGTGGATATGGGTCGAAAACCACTCAACCAATATAATTTAGACAGGTTTGGGTCATTATATTAACCTTATCTTTTAGTTTTAACTCTTAGTTAATTAGTTTTACTTTTACAGTGTTTCTTTCTATTTTTAATTTATATGGTTAATAAACATACTATATAAATCAAAGAGACCCCCAAGTGGTCCATTAATGATACACCTATCATGATATAAGTCTCTTGGCTGAACCGTAGATCTTTAAGAATTTAAAATCAATTAAGAGTATAATATTTTTTTTAAACTCTTTTATGTCAATTTTGACACTATTCAATAATTGATTTTTGTGAAAATCATAACAGAATGATTACTTAGAAAAAAGTTAATTATGTCAATTCTAACATGTCATATTAACCTAGAAAATTAGTGTAATTCATAAATAGTCTCAAATTATATTTATTTGGGTATTTATAATATCAATTATTTTAATTCTTCACTATTATGGTAATTACTGCATTATCATTGTATCATAAATAAATTAAATTATTTAATGCCTAAAAATTATAAATAAAACATAATTATGTAGGAAATATTTTTTTCTTTCTAATTAATATTTAAAATCTAATTTATCTAATGTATAACCTTATATTAAAAATGTTTTAGTAAATAAACTTTGATTTTATCTCTTTTAACTCTTCTTTGAATTAAATAATAATAAATGTCCTAATCTAATCCAAGTGGACCTAAATGATAATATTTTATTCCTAAGGTTGTTTTTTGTCTAGATACACTTGTCCAATAGAATTAGGACATGTGTTAGGGTAATATTAATAATAATTTTTACCCTTAATTACCCTATTTACTTTTAACTTTTGTAAATAAAAGTAAGAAGTTACTATTCAACAAAAATTATTTTCATCTCATTGAATCGCATTTTACTACATGATATTAACCGTGTCTCTCGGATTTTTGAAATTCCAATCACAGAAGCGGTAAAATTAAGTTTTATGAAAAATTCAGTTTTTTAACTACCACTTAGTAGTTTCACTATTCATCAAAAAAATGATGTTTGTCAGAAAAATACCAAAACTTCAACCTAGGCTAATTTCGATATTAAGAATCCAAAAATTAAGTCCATTTTGAAAAATAAAATTTATAAAATTTCAAAAAGTAGGTATTACTATTCATAACAGCTAGTTTGATTTGTTGTGGTGTGTTAGAACTCGATGTTCTGTGCAACACACGCTATTGCATTATTCAAAGAGAAGCGTATTGTAGAAGCTTGGGTTGTTACACTATGAAACCTTAGGTTAATCCTAGGTTATTCATATCCAAATTATATTTAAATACTTTATTATTATTAATGAAGAGTTTGTGAATTACTGAAGCATATCCCTTGGGAGTGTCAAACTAGATGTGTAGTAATGCTAATTGTTTTGTGACATGTTATAATCGAGTCTAGACCGACACACATTGTTAGAGTTCTTACCTCTAGAAACATCTATTCTAGAGCCAAATCAACTTATAGTATTTAGATAGGGATGTATTCCTAGAAAACCACTCACTCTATACATTCCATGACATTTCCTATACTATTACTTATCCTATGAATTATCCGTAGACATGTCCTTAGGGTTCTCACTAAGGTTTTCTCATCCTAGTTTCCAACGTAAAATTAACCATTTTCACTGATACCAAATATAGAGACCCTCACATTTCAGTCATATACATTACATTAATTGTTTTGTGCAATAAATAATATGTTACACATACCAAGGCCCAATGACAATATTTTTCTAGTTCCTTTGGAAACATGGAAAAATAAATACGGGTACCTCAGCGAGCTACATTATCTCTAACGAAGTACTTATTTACTAAAACTATTCATAGAAACATCAAATATAATATATTTATTCATAAACTGGGTGAGATGAAACATGAAAAGGGGTGAGATCAGATTCTATGTGACGGAAAATAAGGGAGATATGTAAACATAATCATGAGCATAAGGTTATGAGACCAGGATCTTAAAAATGAAAGATCCTAACCTACATATCAAAGATTATAAATAGGATTATGGAATAAATATTGGTAGTTCATAATTCATGAAGCATAAGGAAATAAATAACATGATCTACGAACGCATAACATAGTAATAAAACATGGAAATGTGGTTGACGCATAAGTATATAATAATTATTTCCATAATATTCAAGGAATTCATACAGAGGACATGTTGGTAGTATGGGTTCAATTACCATACCATCTTGGTAGTCATGGTTCACTCCACTGACCATATTAGTGGAAAAAGTTCTTTATGCTTATATCAAGAGATATAAATATTTATCCAATGCAATGAAGGAAGATATAGGTCCCACCCATCCCATAATGAAATCACATATACATATGCCACAAGATCATAAATGGTCATATCATAACCCATGAAATGAAAGGGGTATTATAAACATGTAATCATATCATAACCTGTAGAATAAAGATAGAATTCATGATAAATTCATTAATTTATAACCCATGAAAATAAGTAATTTTCATATACATATAACCAGTGAAAGAGAAAAAAATTTCGTAAACATCATGCCCTAAAACATAAACCATCTAGAGAAAGAATATGAATGGATCTATAGGATCATTTCCTAAAAAGGAATGATTTATACCAATGGATTTCATCTTATAATGGAAATAATTTTGAAATATATTTTAAAAACATTTCATGTGGAAAATATATTTTTTTTTTTGAAAATTTATATTTTATAAAAATGCTACGCAATATTAAAAGATCCCATTTTCATTAAAAATAAACTTTCATGCTTTTAATGTAATCCTAAAGGCATTATGACATCATGAAAGTATAAATATCCATTTATTCCATAAAATTTAAAAATAAACATTCTCCTCATACATTTTCTCTAAAATTATAAAATTTCCTCATTAGGAAAATAACAAAAATATTCTTCTCACACTTGGGTAAACATGACTTTAAATCACTGTATAAGAATGATTAAAATATTTTAGAAAACAATTTAATGAAACATGGAAATGGAATATAAATATTCCCTAAAATATAATTATTCATAAACAATTTGAAATAATAATAATATTGAAAAATTAACCCCTACCTTTGGGGTGATTTCATTCATACGTATCTAAAACTCCTCTTCTTCAGTGAGCTCCCACTAGATCATCACTTAGGGACACTAGAGTAGTTATATATACAATACCATAACCTCCAAAACATATATTAAGATTTTATGAGGTTAAATGGGTGTGGGTTGGTCGAAATAGAAGGCTCAAGTTGGTCTGAGGATGTGAAGGAGGAGGTTCCTTTTTATAAGAGAGGGGAGAGACACTCTTGTAATATCTCAAAATATTAAATTAATATAAATTAATTTTATATTTAAAATACATTAAAAGTTATTTATTTAAAATATAATATGATTATGGGTCAAAATTATCTTAATAAATGTTTTTAGATATGTTTAGGCCAGAATATTAACATGATCTCTTAGCTATAACCCTTAGTTTGTCCCTTTGACATTTATAATGAAAAATTGGTTTTTTAATCATTAGTGTTAATATAGTTACTAGAAAATTCCAAAACAACCTGAAATGAATCATTGATGTCATTTTTAACCATATTATTGTTATTTGGCCGAATTTTAGATTTTGATGAATTTTATATCATTTAATAAAATATTATTTATTTTAAATTATCATTTATTCCAATTTTGATACTGTTCATTATTGTTCTTTTAAAAAATATCATATTAATATGATCATTTCGAAATAAAAATTCTAATATCTCACTAATATGACAATGTTAGTAATAAAATTCGTGTATGTCATTAATTATATCAAATTATATTTTTTTAATATTTTTTAATATAATTTATTTAATATTTTATTTAATTAAACAATTACAACATCATCCTTGTGAAAGCCTTAAATTAAATTAGTTCTTCTCAGAAAATTAAAAATAAATTATAATCATGAAAATAAATTTAATATATACAAAATGAATATTTATAGTCAAATTTATCTTCTTTATAATTCTATATTAAAAATTATATAGTTATAAAAAATATGAGTATGCAATTTTTATGTGATCTATAAAATAAAATAATTGTATTATTATTACCCAAGTTATTTGAAAAGTATATAATTTTGATCTAAGGTAAATTTTTTTCTAATAACACTCATTTAATGAAATTATCCAAGTGTTAGGTTAATTTTATAATTTTATAATATTATTTTTACCTTTAATTACCTAATTTACCAATAGCCATAGTAAATAAAAAATTACTAAAGTTAGTATTCATATTATCCAAAATGTAACGCCCCGACCCCAGCTACCCAGAGTCGGTGTATTACTTCGTAACATTGGCAGGATCACAAAATATCAAGTCTCGAAAGACCGATTACTTTAGTAGCCTTGGAAACACTAGATACATTCATAAATGTTACATTACATAATAAAGTGAAAAAAACTAATAAAAAAGTCTTCATAGTCCACACTCATATCCTCTTCTGACTATCCCTGCAGGTCATTCATAAAATACTTCTTCACATCCTGGAAAATATTAAAACATTGAAAGGGGTGAGCTCAGATGCTCAGTAAGGATAACAATACTGCGGAAGCATTCATAAATAAACATAAACATTTAAGGCAATGTATAACTAAAACAAAAGCCTTTTAAACTTGAACATCAACATAATATGGCAAAAGTAAAATGAGATAATGCCATTTACTTCTTCACATGGATATTCTACTGGTCGAATAATCACATGCAATATCAATAACCACTTTCATAATGATGGAATGTATAATGCCAGACATTCTGAAACATTTTGTCAAGGCCTAGGCCAAGACGTCTAAAATTATTAAGGCCTCGACCAAAACCATAAATCAAATTGGGAAAAGGCCTCGGCCAATTCCACGTCTAGTTGTCTCATGAGACCTACCGATGCATCGAGGAGCTATAGCGGGCTCCACCCATCACTTATTAAGTCCAATACATTCCTCATATGAATAGGTTTAAACATATCATAAACCATAACATAATCGTATCACATAAAACATGTATAAAGGAAACATAACATTTCCACATTTCAATCACAAGATATCAATACAACAAATTGTTATAATAAAAACGCTTTCAAAACCATTTTCAATACCAAAATAAAAGAAAGTTAAAACTTTGTATTTATTTTTCATTAAAAAAATGATGGCTTGTAGAGGAAGACGAAACTCAAATAATGGTCACGGTGGCGGAGAAGTCGTTGTCGCAACATAAGTACAGAAAGAAAAACATTCCATTTTTTCGTTTAGCAAAACGCTTCGTATAAAAAAGATTCCTTTTGAATAAATGTAAAAGTCAAAGGGGTTTATACACCGTATAAAAGAAAGTTGTGTATAAAACCAAATATTCCTTGATGAAAGGGATTGAGACGAAGTCCTTAAAAAGATCATTTTTTTAAATAATGTATATCTATAATTTGTATTCACTATAAGTACACATAAATAATTTAAAAATACAAGATATGACATAATAATATCATGACATAATTTGAAAGTAGGAGATTAACCCAAAGAATGGAAGTTGGGTTAAGAAATTCCCTTACCACGTGTCTGACTTGACTCAACCGTTATTTAACGTCATGAATAATAAACTAGAGTTAATATATACCTTATTAAGAACTATTTTCAATTTCATTATCCTTATTATATCACTTAGTACAATGATATGAACATTATGTAATTATTTAAGTTAATAACGGTCGTTTTGTCGATCTTTGGTACTTGAGTCAACAATAAACTTCTTATAATTACAAGTTGTTTATGTGGTAGAATATCCATTATCTCCAGAATTATATTCATGATTTATATGTCATATATATCTTATATATCTAGTATATACATTCATTTATAATATTACATAACATTTAGAGGTAAGATATGAAATGCACCGTTCATGGAGACGGTAAGCTGTACGTACGCATGAATGCTACTTTCATTTCAATTTCATATTTAATGGAATGAAATCATAATGATATATATGTATAATATAATTCCAGTATAATATAGTGAATAATAACATTTACTCCATACTTTATATATCCCACATATGACATTAACGATTCAAATCACTTTGAGGGGGCGGTAGTCCGCACTTCCTAAAATGAAATTATCGCGTTTTACCCATAATGGAAATCATAAAGTATGCCATAAATGAGAAATACAGAAGCATAAGTAAAACATAAACATATTATATATCATATATAAAAATAGTGACATCTTAATGGCCACCTTTGAAGGTGTTATATGAGTGTTGAACAATCGTCGTTTCGTGAGGCAGAAATTCGCCATCCACAGAAACCGTATGTTCTTTAACCATTAGATGTAGGTGTGTGTAAGTGTAGCTCGAATAATTCTTATAAAAAAAATCCTAGTATATTGAGGATACTTGTTTTGTTACAAAATAAATGAATAAAAATAGTTTAGGGGGTTGGAGAAGAAAAATAAAACAAAACAACATTAGAGAAGACATTACCTCAAAATCAGGTAACTCTTTTTGATTTGAGCCAAAAGATTCCTTGGGAAGAGTTCTGCCCAAAGTGAGGATTCTAGGAGTAAGAGGGGGAAGTTGGGAGAGTATTTGGGCAGAGGTTGGCCGAGCCAAATGGCTTGAAATTTTAAATAATGTGGGAGAGGTGGGGGCCTTTTATAAGTGGAGAGGAGGGGCACTCTTGGAAAGTAAAGAAAAGTCACTTTATTATAAAATGAGTTTCGGATTTTAGAGGTCCCACACTTATATAATTCGAGGATTAGATGATAAGGGTTCGAAATCTACTCATCCAATAGGTTTTTGAAAAGTGTACGGTTTGGATTTTACATTATCATTCCATTTTATTTAAATCGTTAAATAATGAGGTCATCGCTGCATCATCATGATGTCATAAATAATTTAATTTATTTAATGTCTAAAAATTATAAAAAAAATACAATGATGTAGGAAATCGTTTTATATTTCTAATGAATATTTATAATCAAAATTTGGACTTGTGTAACCCCACTTAAAAACTATTTTAGTAAAACAACTCATGTTTGTGTCAATTTAATTTTAACATTAAATAAATATATATTAATGTCATTTTCCAACCAAAGTGTATCCATGGGGTCCCCAAGTTGACCCATGGGTTGTCTTGGTCGGCCATGACTCATCTAATAGGAGTAGGACAAGTTTCAAGATCATATCATATTATTAAAACATTATTTTTACCTTAAACTACACTAATTACCTCTAATCGCGATTAAGAACTTAAAAGTTACTATTCACAAAAAATTATTTTAATCTCATTGAACCAAATTTTACTTCTTAATGACAACCATGTATGTCGGGTTTTTGAAAATCAAATCACAGAAGAGGTAATATTTCATTTAAACGAAAAATCAGTTATTTAACTACCACTTAGTGGTTTCACTATTCATCAAAAATTGAAGTTTTTCAGAACAATGCCAAAATTTCACCCTAAGCTATAATTGATATTCCAAATTCAAAAATTATGTCTATTTTATGAAATTCCAAACATATAATTTTCATTAATTAATTTTATAATTAATTCCCGCTGTCAAAACAAATAGCGTGTTTTTAAGAAACAATTTATATCAAAAGATTGACAATTGTTTATGTCCAATTTCAAAGTGAAATTAATTCTAATGACCACCATTGGATAAAATTGTAAAAATATATTCTAATTATAATTTAAAACCACTAAATAGTATAATTTATCACTATAAATTATTTTGATTTAAAAAGTTGTTTTTATGTATTTTTCACTATTCATAAAAAATTAGAAGTTCTCAGAAAATTACAAAAAAATCAACATAGGCTAATTTCAATATTAGGAATACAAAAATGAAGTCCATTTTGAAATATAAAATTTCTATAAATTTAAAAAGTGGTTATTACTATTCATAACAGCTACTTTGATTAGTCGCGGTGTGTTAGAACTCGAACTTGCGTACAATGCAAGCTATTGCATTATTGAATGAGAAGCGTATCATGGAAGCTCGGGGTGTTACATTCTCCCCTCCTTCAATAAATTGCGTCCTCGCAATTTGAAAATTTTCTTTGAAAATAAAAGGTTGAAAAGAGAAAATACCTTTGAGGAAAACCCACATCGAAAATAAGGTTAATAAATATATAACATTAAAAGAAAGAAAGATAAGTACAAAGGTCGCCCGATATAGCCCATTCTAGGATTCTATGAAAATATGGATATGGAGGAGAAACAAGCCATCAAGGTCTGATGGAGAGTTATAGAAAACAGAATTAGGAGAAAGTTTAACTACAAGAAAATCACAAACTTGTGATTGGTTAAACGGTCATTGAATCCCCAGTTGGAAAAGTTAACCGACAACATTTTTGTTTTAAGTTAACTTTTATAATGTTGAGGAATTTATTTAGGAGATTTACTAAGAACGTAAGGGAATATACATACTTGTTATGTATACTTTCATTCGTTAATAAATTTTTACCACAAACCCATCTTTTACTCCAAATGGTAACAGAACTCAAAAATATTATATTTATCCTAATTGTATAAGGTTCCAAATGTTAACACATACCATTTAGATTAGTAAAATTATTTTGTAATAACCAGGGACTTCCTATAGGCTAGTGGTAGGAAATAAAGGTATGTCGCACTATGATTGTGGGTTCGATTCCTGTAGCTTTGTCCGACGCGACGGGTTATGCCCCACCCTGCAGGTTGTCCTTTTCCTAAAAATATAGTACTATACTATTCCAAAAATAATCTTCATAAATGTTTTAACCTTAAACAATACTATCCAAAGTTCAACTCAATCCATTCAAACCTTTATAGTTATCCAAAATACCTCTGTCCAGACTTTCTCTAAAAGGTCTCTTAATTCCAAAATCAATTTATCAGATTCCCCAAACAAAGTAAAGTTTCTCTTATTGTCACATACTAAAAATATAATTACCTTTGTCATATTAAAACCTTACTGAAATCAACAAGTACTGCAGTACAATCCTTATATATATATATCACATTATTCTAATAACCAGAATATAATAAATGAGTCCAAAAGCACCAATACATTAGTTATTCTGCTTCAACTATAGTAACAACATAAGATTGTCCTTGATCCCTTGGCCTTTTCTGAGGTAAGTTTCCCTGGCGCTTAGGACATTCATTTTCATAATGACCCATTTCTCTACAATTGTAGCATTCAACATTGATATCCTCTTTCTTTCCCTTGCAATCACGCGCCTGGTGACCTTTTTCCCCACATTTATAACAAACACCCATTCCTTTTAGGCAAGTACCAGGGTGATTCTTCCCACAATTATCACATAATGGAAAATCCATCTTTCCCTTTTTCCCTTTATCTGTTTCTTGTTCCACCGTTCTCTTCTTCTCTTTCTTTACTTTGTTGTCATAAGACTTAGAGAATTCCTTTTCTGTCTTGATAGCACATGAGACAATATCTTCGTATGTTGAGAACGATTGTGATACTAAAGCTCGATGGAGAAATGGTTTTAACCCATCAAAGAAACGATCAATATTTCTCCTTGGGTTACGTATATAATCGGCAACATGCCTCGCTAACCTTGTAAAGTTAGCCTCATACTTTGCGACATTCTCATCCTCCTTCTGCCTCAGACTCAGAAATTTCCTTTCCATATCTACTCGATGGTCATGAGGAAAGTATTTTTCTAAGAAAATCTCTTTGAACTCCCTCCATTCCATATTCGATACGTCATCATCTTCCTTTGTGTTTTGAATCAGTGACCACTACTGATCGACATCTCCAGTGAGGCGGTAAACTGCCATGACAACCTTTTCCCTTTCACTACTCCCCAAGGCGTGGAATATTTTCACTAAGGAGTTTATCCATTTCTCATCTACTAATGGATTTGTACCCCCATTAAATTTTGGTGGTTGTTGCCTCATGAAGCGGTCTAACATTGATCCTCCACGTTGCGGATCAGGGTGCTCCATACGAGTAATGTTATTATTCATAACCTGAGTGAGTTGTCCCAGTATGGTAATAAGTTGATCAGCACCAGTTGTATCTCTAGATCCACAATAATTATCTTGAGCAGGAGGGAATTCCCTACACAGAGTGCGTGTATTGATACGGTTTCCATTCCCTCCACTAGGCACCATTTCTAAACAATGGCATAAACTATATTAGTTTATAAATCAAAATACATAATTCCATACTTGTAAGATACTTAACATAAATTGAACTATTTATGGATATAATCCATAAAAATGTTTTCTTTGAGGAAGTATATACTCATAACCCTTCATAGTGGTTTATAAAGAAAATGAGAATTATCCAAAGAATATCCCCCGGGAGTGTCGTAACCAAGAGTGCAGCAAGGCCCGTTGTCGTGCAGCAGTTCCCGTTCGAGTCTAGCTCAAAGCGGTGTTTTCAGGTTTTACCCCTAGGTACATCTGTGCCAGAGCCGCCTCGACCTGCTCGTATCCAGACAGGGATGTATTGCTCGAAAAACTCACAAAATCTCTACAATAACAAAATTCTAGGATGTTCTTCTATACTAGTCCTCAAAGTCTATCTTTGGGCTATGTGCTCTAATCAGAGTTTATCTAAATCTAGCTTCCAAGGTTAGTACTAAACTGCCTCTGATACCAACTGTAACGCCCCGACCCTAGCTACCCAGAGTCGGTGCATTACTTCGTAACATTGGCAGGATCACAAAAGATCAAGTCTCGAAAGACCGATTACTTTAGTAGCCTTGGAAACACTAGATACATTCATAAATGTTACATTACATAATAAAGTGAAAAAAACTAATAACAAAGTCTTCATAGTCCACACTCATATCCTCTTCTGACTATCCCTGCAGGTCATTCATAAAATACTTCTTCACATCCTAGAAAATATTAAAACATTGAAAGGGGTGAGCTCAGATGCTCAGTAAAGATAACAATATTGCGGAAACTTTCATAAATAAACATAAACATTTAAGGCAATGTATAACTAAAACAAAAGCCTTTTAAACTTGAACATAAACATATTTTGGAAAAAGTAAAATGAGATAATGCCATTTACTTCTTCACATGGATATTCTACTGGTCGAATAATCACATGCAATATCAATAACCACTTTCATAATGATGTAATGTATAATGCCAGACATTCTGAAACATTTTGTCAAGGCCTCGGCCAAGACGTCTAAAATTATTAAGGCCTCGACCAAAACCATAAATAAAATTGGGAAAGGGCCTCAGCCAATTCCACGTCTAGTTGTCTCATGAGACCTACCGATGCATCGAGGAGCTATAGCAGGCTCCACCCGTCACTTATTAAGTCCAATACATTCGTCATATGAATAGGTTTAAACATATCATAAACCATAACATAATCGTATCACATAAAACATGTATAAAGGAAACATAACATTTCCACATTTCAATCACAAGATATCAATACAACACATTGTTATAATAAAAACGCTTTCAAAACCATTTTCAATACCAAAATAAATGAAAGTTAAAACTTTGTATTTATTTTTCATTAAAAAAAATGATGGCTTGTAGAGGAAGCTGAAACTCAAATAATGGTCACGGTGGCGGAGAAGTCGTTGTCGTCGCATAAGTACGGAAAGAAAAACATTCCCTTTTGTCGTTTAGCAAAATGCTTCGTATAAAAAAGATTCCTTTTGAATAAACGTAAAAGTCAAAGTGGTTTATACACCATATAAAATAAAGTTGTGTATAAAACCAAATATGCCTCAATGAAAGGGATTGAGACGAAGTCCTTAAAAAGATCATTTTTTTAAATAAAGTACATATATAATGTGTATTCACTATAAGTACACATAAATAATGTAAAAATACAAGATAGGACATAATAATATCATGACATAATTTGAATGTAGGAGATTAATCCAAAGAATGGAAGTTGGGTTAAGAAATTCCCTTACCTTGTGTCTGACTTGAATCAACCGTTCTTTAACCTCCTGAATAATAAACTAGAGTTAATATATACCTTATTATGAACTATTTTCAATTTCATTATCCTTATTATATCACTTATTACAAAGATATGAACATTATGTAATTATTTAAGTTAATAACGGTCGTTTTGTCGATCTTTGGTACTTGAGTCAACAATAAACTTCTTATAATTACAAGTTGCTTATGTGGTAGAATATCCATTATCTCCATAATTATATTCACGATTTAGATGTCATATATATCTTATATATCCAGTATATAAATTCATTTATAATATTACATAACATTTAGAGGTAAGAAATGAAATGCACCGTTCATGGAGACAGTAAGCCGTACGTACGCATGAACGCTACTTTCACTTCAATTTCATATTTAATGGAACGAAATCATAATGATATAAATTTATAATATAATTCCAGTATAATATAGTGTATTATACCATTTACTCCATCCTTTATACATCCCACATATGAAATTAACGATTCAAATCACTTTGAGGGGCGGTAGTCCGCACTTCCTAAAATGAAATTATCGCGTTTTACCCATAATGGAAATCATAAATTATGCAATAAATGAGAAATACAGAAGCATAATTAAAACATAAACATATTATATATCATATATAAAAATAGTGACATCTTAATGGACACCTTTGAAGGTGTTATATGAGTGTTGAACAATCATCGTTTCGTGAGGCAGAAATTCACCATCCACAGAAACCATATGTTCTTTAACCATTAGATGTAGGTGTGTGTAAGTGTAGCTCTAATCCTTATTATAACAACATCCTAGTATATTGAGGATACTGGTGTTGTTACAAAATAAATGAATAAAAATAGTTTAGGGGGTTGGAGAAGAAAACTAATACAAAACAACATTAGAGAAGACATTACCTCAAAATCGTGTAACTCTTTTTGATTTGAGCCAAAGGCTTCCTTGGGAAGAGTTCTGCCCAATGTTAGGCTTCTAGGAGTAAGAGGGGGAAGTTGGGAGAGTATTTGGGTAGATTTTGGCCGAGCCAAATGGATTGAAAGTGTAAATGAGGTGGGAGAGGTGGGGGCCTTTTATAAGTGGAGAGGAGGGGCACTCTTGGAATGTAAAGAAAAGTCACTTTATTATAAAATTAGTTTCGTATTTTAGAGGTCCCACACTTATATAATTCGAGGATAAGATGATAAGGGTTCGAAATCTACTCATCCAATAGGTTTTTGACAAGTGTACGCTTTGAATTTTACATTATCATTCCATTTTATTTAAATTGTTAAATAATGAGGTCATCGCTGCATCATCATGATGTCATAAATAATTTAATTTATTTAATGTCTAAAAATTATAAAACAAAATACAATGATGTAGGAAATCTTTTTAGATTTCTAATTAATATTTATAATCAAAATTTGGACTTGTGTAACCCCACTTAAAAACTGTTTTAGTAAAATAACTCATGTTTGTGTCAATTTAATTTTAACATTAAATAAATATATATTAATGTCATTTTCCAACCAAAGTGGCTCCATTGGGTCCCCAAGTTGACCCATGGGTTGTCTTGGTCGGCCATGACTAATACAATAGGAGTAGGACAAGTTTCAAGCTCATATCATATTATTAAATCATTATTTTTACCTTAAACTACACTAATTACCTCTAATCGCGATTAAGAACTTAAAAGTTACTATTCACCAAAAATTATTTTAATCTCATTGAACCACATTTTATTTCTTAATGAAAACCATGTATGTCAGATTTTTGAAAATCAAATCAGATAAGTGGTAATATTTCATTTAAACGAAAAATCAGTTATTTAACTACCACTTAGTGGTTTCACTATTCATCAAAAATTGAAGTTTTTCAGAACAATGCCAAAATTTCACCCTAAGCTATAATTGATATTCTGAATTAAAAAATTATTTATATTTTATGAAATTCCAAACATATAATTTTCATTAATTAATTTTATAATTAATTCCCGCTGTCACAACAAATAGCGTGTTTTTAAGAAACAATTTATATCAAAAGATTGACAATTGTTTATGTCCAATTTCAAAGTGAAATTAATTATAATGACCACCATTGGATAAAATGGTAAAAATATATTCTAGTTATACTTTAAAACCACTAAATAGTATAATTTATCACTATAAATTATTTTTATTTAAAAAGTTGTTTTTAAGTATTTTTCACTATTCATAAAAAATTAGAAATTCTTAGAAAATTACAAAAAATTCAACATAGGCTAATTTCAATATTAGGAATACAAAAATGAAGTCCATTTTGAAATATAAAATTTCTATAAATTTAAAAAGTGGTTATTACTATTCATAACGGCTACATTGATTAGTCGCGGTGTGTTAGAACTCGATCTTGCGTACAATGCAAGCTATTGCATTATTGAATGAGAAGCGTATCATGGAAGCTCGGGGTGTTACACAAAAAAACTAAGTTTATCCTATTAGAATATAAATATCATAATTATTAAAAACATATTTGTCTATTTTACCAATTTCATCCCATAGAAGCTGCCAAATTAAGTGTAATGTTAATCCCGCATATGTGGGATGGAGGCAGGTAACAAGAACATTAAATGTTCAATTAGATTTTTACGTCTAATTTTAAAATAAAAATGACTCAAATGACCTAAATTGTATTAATATATGTATAATTGATCTATTTTTACTTTAAAAAACAATGTAAATTATACTACTAATATAAACAAAAAATGCAGTTTTTAAATAATGTAGTATTTTTCACTATTCAAAAAAAGAAACTTATCAAAAAATTACTACAATTTCACCCTTATCTAATTTCAACATTCTAAATTAAAAAATTAATTTTATTATATAAAATTAAATTTCTACATGTTTTTAAAATTAATTTTATGGTTTTTCATAGAATGACATGAAAAATAGTTCATTTGAGGAGATATTATTTTTAAAATATAAAGAAATTTCCAAAAAATTATGTTTTTCATTATCAATATGTTTTATTTATGTAAAACCATTATAAATAATATTTTAAAAGTAGTTATTACTATTCATATTACAAAGTTTAATGGTTAGTTCATTAAAAAAATTTAAATAATTATAATAATTGAATGATGTTTTAATAAAACTCTATGTTGCATGTAACATATTCCAATTCAATTTTTCTTTTACCGCAAGAGAAGTTAGTTCCATGTGAAAGGAATTTTTGATTTTTTAAAATTCAAGACATCAATGAAAATTAATTTATTTGATAAAAAGTTCATAAAACTCAGGATGATACAATAAAACTTTTTAGAAATCAATAATTTAATCCCATAAACACCAACACTATCCATTTCACTCACTTACATGGATTTTAGTAACATGAGTTTGTTTAATTCTTAAGAGGGATTTTTTGCCAGATAAAACAATATCACCTAGAGTTATTACCACCATATCTCCTTGAAAATATTAATCTTTGTAATGATAATTATTTTTAATACTAACTATTGATATGGGGTTAGATGTTGAATTACTCTATATAATAGGAAGAAAACTAATTGGAAATTGTTTTGATTTTCTTGGATGGTTTTTGGTATCCTAAAAATGGTTAGATAATACCACATTATAAGAAAAAAATAGATAAACATGAAATGCGATATTTTTTATGCTTCTTTACAAATATTTCTTCCCTTGATGGAAAGAGAACAATTAAAGTAAGGCCTAATAAAAATAGTTGAATATTTAATTTTACTTGTAACTAATGTATAATTTGAATATATATGTGATAACTCTCCAGTTTTATATCATGGTATTCAATGTATTATCTTCCTTTTTTAGTAGAACTTAACCTCCAGATACAGACATGAAAAATAGAGTGGTTTTGTAACAACTATTATTGAATCTGATTCCATATGTAAATTTTAAGAGTTAAAATCCTTCTTTTCACCAGTATCTTTATTTAGTGTTCAAACTTGTTCCCTTTCATAACAAACACACCACATAGAATGTATCTCCTTCATAATCTTATTCCACATCAGAAAAATATTAGAAATATTTTGGTGCATGTGGATAGGGGTACCTCTTATATCCTCAATAATAGGAGTGGGTTTTATCCAAATGAACCATCCCTTTGATATTTTCTTGAATTTTGTTTTACTATTTATATTCTTGTTCCGATCACCCAACTGAATTCAACTATTCATGCTATATAACTAGATATTATCTACTTACATGCTAAATTTTCTTCAAATATGAAAGTTTTATAGTCTTTTTTTCCAAATTTTGGGTTTATACCCACTAGTACAAATTTCTTTCTTGGAAACTCTACCTATATTCCATTCATCATGATTTATTCACTGAGCCTGAATCTTTCAATTGGTCGTATGCTGCTACTTCTTCCTCCATTATCATGATATTTTTATTTACTTATCTTCTATCCTTATGGAAACACATGTGAATCTATAAAGGAATTATATATTCAATTTTGCTATATAGTTATGCGAGTCACCTCACCCTTTATTGTTGGGAGCTAATATTTCACTATACATATAGTCTTTTTTACATACAACTAGATAAAATCATTCGTTTTACATTTAGATTCATTCAAATTTCTTCTGAGAGAGATGTTCTGTGTGTATTATAGGAGGTACTTTTTATATCTTTTAATGATCTACCTATGTTTTCTCTTAGTCTATAAATATATTTTTCAACTTAGTAGGTTGTCTTCAAGTTTAGGATGTCTCGTTATACACCACCAGAGTTGGGGATCTCCTTTCTGGTTCCTTTTCCTTCCCTACTTTCTTCCAGATAAAATATCTTTCCATGTTCCCATGATTAGAACATATTAGACATGTACAATTAAAATTATACATCGTTTCATCATTTGTTATATGTGAAATTGATGCATATAGAGTTCTTATTCTGACATTCACATCTCGAGCTTCATAAAACATACTTATGGTGTGTCTGAGTAGCCCATAATAACAATATTTGGTGCTTAATTTATTCAAAGACATTCTTGTTTTATACTTTTCAAGAATATTTTGCTTATTCTTTGATTTATAAATATTTATATCTTCACAATTTTAAATATATTCCAAATCATCAAAAAAACATTAAATATGAACATGAATCCGAAAGAAATAGAATAATTTTTCATCAATTATTATATATGTTTTGAGGTCTATTACCGGCACCTACATATTTCTCCCTATTTATGGAACTGCTCACATCTCTCTTTATCAAAAACATGGGATATGTTTTATCATATCCAATCCATATTTTCCTAAAGTGCATAGATTTTGGGAGGAGACAATCATTTAATGTTTTTTCCATTGAAATAACATATTTTTTTTTCATTTCGTTATTACCTTATAGAGGATAGTCCAATAAGAAATGCAACGAATATTTCAATGTGGGTTTTACATTGTCATTATATTGCTTGAATTATTTCTAGAGTAACTATAGATATTTTCCAAATTTTTGAATCCTCTTGTCTCTTGATTCAAGTTGAGATGTAATTTCTCTCTTTAGATTCTCCCCACTAGTCATATCATCTTCCAATTACATGGAGAGACTATCCACCATGTAATTTTTATCATTTATTTTGGAATTCATCGAATAAATGGAATATTTGAAGTTGGAATTCTTGAAAACTAGTTTAGATATTTGTGAAAAAGGATCCTCATTTTAGGCTTTGAAATTCAAAAACTATTTTTATTTTAGATTCTTTTTTGTGTCAACGTCTTTGAGTTTTTCAATATTTAGGTATTTCACTAATAGTTCTTTAACTTTGGAATAATTTTCTCCCTTATATTAGTGGTCACATCAACAAGTATTTTATTTAAACATTTTTTCTCATTGAAATTAATTTCCTATTATTGGATCCATATATCGTGATAATTATTTTATTCTATTAATTTCTAGTCCATTATATTTTTCATGTAGAAAATATCTACAATTGGATTTATGGTAATTTATTTATTATTATTAGTCCAGCATCACCTGAATTATCATGTTATTCACTTATTCTTGTAGTATCATTGAAAGAGTGCATAGTGTCATAGTCTAATTCATAAAAACCATTCTTTATTACATTGTTTGTTTCCTTCAATCGAATCAAACACATTCCATAAACACTTCCACACTAAGAAATTCCACAAAATATTTACTTATTCTATAAATTTTCTTCCTTTGGCCAGAAAGACTAATATAATAGAAAACTAAAACATCAATTATAACAGTAGAATAAACCTTATGAATGAAAAAAATACCAGAAAAAAGAAAACTACACTATCGTACCAATTTTTAGGCCCAATAGTGGCATAGATACCCTGAGAGAGGTAGTGAATCAGTGTACGAATACACTTTTCCAAATTATTAGCACCCCACATTATATTAACCACATTATTATGAGGGAAAATTATTTTTATATTTAGTGTTTATGTTGATCTTATATTTCTCAAAATTTTATGATGATGATACATAGAAAGTAAAGACTGAAATTAATTATAATAATACATAGATTTTTAATTAATTCACCCTCACTGAGCTAAATCTAAGGTGCATAGAAAGGAAATGTTCCAATTTACTAATACCACTAAAGTGAAATATTGTTGGTTTATGGTAGGTCACTCCAGCCAAAGATTACTACCCTAACATTGTTTGGGGTAGATGCATTATCTCCACGAGAAGACTTCCCTCACCCATATATATTATTATCATTTATTTATAAGTAAAAAAATTATCACTTAGACAAAAACAATATCTATATTGTTTCGATTTTCACCAACTATAGGATAGTATCCTTTGAACTTCACATGCACATTCACATATTTGAGGTGAACATACCCTTGAGAATTTCCTTCCCATGAGATTTCATGGAAACTCTTTTTAACACTGAAAAATTATTCATGATATTCCATGTACCCCTCTTTATAGAATGATTCTATAAATCTCTTTACTTAATGGTATGTAGAACCACCTTCTTACTTTAACTACCTCAGATACAATGTGGAATAAAATTCTTCTACATGTATTGTCGAATAGTGAATATCCTCAATATTCTTATTCTTATTCTAATTATTTAATTTATGAAAATTATATTAAAAA
Source organism: Viscum album (assembly GCA_963277665.1). Classification (NCBI taxonomy): domain Eukaryota; kingdom Viridiplantae; phylum Streptophyta; class Magnoliopsida; order Santalales; family Viscaceae; genus Viscum; species Viscum album. The sequence continues at coordinate 672,589,916 of OY728134.1, read as the reverse complement.
TATATTAACATTGGTGCATATCACCTTGTGCAATACCTTGGTGTGTTACCCCTGCATGAAACCTTGGAACATGACCCTTTTATGAGAGCTTAGCATGTGACCCTTTGATGAGATCATAGAATGTAACCCTTCCATGAGACTCTACCATGAGACCCCTATATGAGACCTTGTTATATTCATTTAGATCATATGTATTTGTTCTATTCATGTGGATTGAATGTATTTGTTTTTTTATGAGGATCACATGACTTTGTTCTGTTCATGTGGATCACGTGCCTCTCGTATGAGACCTTGTTCACATTACACAGATCATGTGACATCAACGAGCCTATATATGTGCTCAAACACCATTTTCATAATTCAATTCATAATATAACATCATGATACTCCTTCACAATACTTTTTTCAGAAACCCCTTTGCATGAATTTGTTATGTTTTCATGGATCGTGAGATATCAATGTAAGAACTTGTTATGATCACGTGAAATACTTTTACTTAGATCAAACCACTTAAGAAAACGTCTCTACATATTAAGGATGGGTTAAGGGGTATTTATAATAATAAATACAATTCTTTAAATCTAAAAATTGTGGTTATCCATTTGTTCCACCACCTTTGAAATCACCCATACACCCTCCACCCGATTGCTCCGCTTGATCACATGCCTGATGTCAATAGTGATTTGTGTTATCACTAGTATTGTCTCTGAGCATGTTTTGCAATCACATTATGTGATAAATTAAAAATCATGCAGGATTCATGAGATCCAATCATGAGATTAAAATATTATCATGTTCCCAGTTTCATTATCTTCCTGCAGAACACATGATCAATTTTTTCATTCATTTTCTATATGATCATTTCTATAAGTTTCACTCCACATGATATATTCTAACATTCACACTATCTCTTCATGCATCCATTGAAAACCAGCCTTCGTAAAATACATATAACCTTGTAAAGAAACACAATAAACCCAAAATAACCATTAAGATAGATTTTTTCCAGGTGATCTCTATACTACTAACCCTCTAATGACTAGCCGATGGAGATCCTGTTGCAAGTTTGACTACATGATCTTGTTCACACTCAATATAATTCCGTGATCCCATTTCCCACCCTCTATTACTAGGTTCAAAATATAATCCAACCCATATAAAGTAAAAAATCTATAATAAATGAAGAATCAATAAAAAATAAGATATAAAATTTGAAGATAAGGAAATCCAAAAGAAACCAAGGTTTGTACCTAATATTTGGTGTTGATATGTTATAATTCTCCAAAACAACAAATATGTTTTACCCTATACTGCCTTTAATGAAGTCACTATATTAAATAGGTGATTCCACTAATCTCTCATAAAATCCCCATTCTCCTATATCTCATGTGTATCAGAACCATACTACCATAACACCTTCACCAAGGGTATGGAATTTCAAGGAAGAAGCTTTATCTAAGAATCAATAATCTAAATCAATTGTTTAGTCATGATCATATCTGGTTCCACCTAATGGTCCTATATACTTAATATATGATATAATTAAATGATATTATTTATTTGATGGGTCACATGAAGCCCATATTATATTGATTCCATCATTGGTGGGAAAGAAAAATAGAATTCCCTCATTCCAATCCACTTCACAATCTCAAATTGACTCACGTATCTAGGTGGGAGCTTCCCATATCTTCCAAAACATCTATGAAACAATTGAGATTAGATTCTCAAAACACATGTTCATTGACTTATTACTCCAAAGGGATTCAATGATGAACAATATGACTTATACTGACTCTATTCTATTTCCATTATTTGATGAATCCATTGATGTTCTGGTTATATATTTTACCAAACTAGGTCGAACTATGGAATATTCACCCATCATGGTTGGAGTGTATGGATATTTACAAGACATTCCAATAAAGGACTTAGTGGGTTCCATCATGATGTATGAATGGTGACTATTAAAGTGAGAAAATTCAACTATCCCCGAGTAGAATTCCAAAGCTACTCCAAATAAAGGAAACAGTCAGGAAACATATCCTCCAAAATCTATACAGCCTGTTCAACATGACTATTTTTTTAAGGATGATACACTAAGATAAAATTTACACTATATCCCATCACCTCATGGAGGAATCTCCAAAAATGATAAGTGAACTGAGGAGACCTATCAGAAACTACAGAAGATGTAAATCCATGAAATCTGATGATCTCCTGCACATATCGATTTATAATTTCTTCAAATATAGTTGTATCATGAATGGGAATAATGTGATTTGATTTGGTAAATTATTCAATAACTATCTAAATAATATTCCATCCTTAAGTTATATGTGGAAACCCAAAATTAAAGTCCATCGATGTCTCATCCCATTTACAAGTCGGGACATGAAGTGGTTGAAGTATACCTGAAGGTTTATGATGATCAGACATAATATATGGGAAAGTATAATAATGAGAAACATAATTAGATATGTGTCATTTCATATATGTCCACCAGAAATGAAACCTCATATTATAAAACTTCTGGTAATGTCTAGGTTTACTTCCAAATAGGAATGAATAAAACCCTCAATAATAACCTTCCATGTATGTAACAGAACAACAAACATGTTTCTAAAGAAAAGGATTACCTTAGAACATAGAGACCATTCACATAATTTCCCCCCAACATATATAGGTTACCTAATGCTTTAGAACTCATATTTAATTTTTTATTCTTTAAGAATCATCTCAATAAAATAGGATATCAACTATAAACATGAAAAAAAAACATTAGTCTCATCTTCCTAGATTCCCAAATTCATACAAGAAAATAGTTCCATCAAATTACACTCCCTGGAGGTTTTTTTCATGGTATAGGGTTGAATTTTACTTCTCAATGCATCATAAATAACATTACACTTACCTAGTGTTTTGCAAATGTCAATGTCAAGATATTTGAGGTACTCCACCCATCATCTCTTCCAAATGTTCATATATTTTTATGAGAAGATATAAATTAGTATTTTTTTATTAGAGTAGGTGGTAAACCATTCCCAAAAATGGTAATGATGCTAACTCATTAGAGTGTGCATCACAACTACATATTTGAGATTATGTGTTATAAATATCTTCTCATGGGAAAAAATATGAGGAGATGCATTTTGTACCACGTGATAACCATACACAATAACACAACCCCAACTATAATATGATGCATCACAAAAGGCCCCATTGCATTACCTAGATTTTGGGTTATTCAACACTAAAGATAAAGTAAAAAATCATTAAAATCATCAAAGAGAGTCTGTAATTTTGAATCCCATTCAAACTTTACTACCTTCAATGTGAGATCGGTCAAAGGATAAGACAATTATGAAACTATATTTAGTAAATAGTGATAATACCCTAGAAAGCCCAAGAATATCACAATATAGATGTTTTTTAGTGGAACCTATTATTCCCTAACAACTTCTAACTTCTTAGGGTTAATGGAAATACAATGTTTAGAAACCGCATGACCAAATAACATTACATAAAAAATCCAGAAATTTTATTTATAAAGATTGGAATTCAGTATGCGATTTCTCAAGATGTATTTAACTACTCTCAGGTGATGCATATAATACTCCCCAGTTTTAGAAAATCACAATATTTTATCCATAAATACCATAATTAATGAATCATGGTCTTGGTGGAAAATTGTAGGACACCGGGACACCCTGAGAGGGGAGGGTTGAATCAGGGTGTCAATTTTTTCTTTTAAAACAATAGATCTTGTTCCCATGTTGGTAGAAACTAGTTTAACCTGTATGATGGATATGATAAGCAATCAAACATTCACATGCAGAGAGAAAACACAAAACTTTTTACTTAGTTCACCACTAAGGGCTACGTCCAAGGAGCATACGCCAATAGTTTTTCAGTCGCACCAAATTCAACTATTATTCCCTATTTTTGTATTACAAAAGTTTGGGAACAGTCACTCTATCCCAGGCTCACTGCCTTTACAACCATTCAAGGATAACCCACTACTTCCCTCGGGTCAGTCTAGTTGACTCCCCTAGCACACTACCCTTGGTGAAGTCCCAAATAGTTTATAGACATGAATGTCTCTTCAATATATTTGCATTGAATTATTTTCTTAAGCTTAGCATAAGACTCTTCTTGCATCGATGTTTGGTAATACTGCACTTGTACTCACTGAACCAATAAACCGGATAACCAGAATGTGCAAACAAGTTTCATTGACAATTTCATGCAACACCAAACCCTTTCTCTCAAGACCTTACTATTTCACACAATATTTCCTTTTCATGTGGAAAAATATTTCATGTAGCAACACCCTTTTTTGCGCATCCCGGAGTTTTCGCGCAGCTTGGATTTTTTGTGCACACCAGATTATTTCGCGCAGCGTGGAATTTTTTGCGTAACCTGGAATTTTCCACAGAGCTTAGAATATTCTGCTCAAGCCCTTTTACGTGAACTTCTTACATGCATCATACATCAGATATTCTCTAAGTCTTCAACCATACGAAATTAGGGGGTCACCTCATATTTATAGGCGTCTCAGAACCAAGCGCACAAAACCCCTTATGGCACGAAAAACTTCTCATTGGGCGCATAATATTCTGCGCAAGTACCGCTTTTCGCGCACATCTCCATGTTTTTCGCGCAGCCCATGCCTTTTCAATTTTTCAACATTATTATTGCAAAACACCTCTTTCATAAAAAATCTCTCTCTCCACTATTTCAGGCACACCGCAGTTTTTTGTGCATCCCGCTGTTTTTCATGCATCCTGCTGTTTTTCGCACATCCTGCTGTTTTTTTGTGCACTCATCTTTTATTTCACACACCACTTCCTTTTTTCTCACACCTCCTCTTGCCAACAAACTCTGCCTTCATTTTCTTATTTTTAGGCCCAAAAAATTGGCAAACACTGGGAAATGACCCCACCTTCAATACTGTTGTCTTCTTGAACAGTTTGATCATTTTATTGGCACACATTCTGAATTTCTACTAAGGATTGACAACAAACACAAACCATACTCCAATTCATGAAAAGAATATCTGTGGGTACAACAAAAATCATGTTCACAAATTCCATAAACATAGAACAAACATCTGGTGGAACAAGAGGGACAACAAGGCACTCATAGTGGCCATACCTGCTTCTGAATATGGACATTCAAATTTCATTCCCCTTGATCAAACTATGGTGAAAACTAGACCCATGATCAATATTTCAGAACCAATTCACCCCTTTCATCTAGTAAAAAAATTCATCAATATGTGGAAACATATACTTGTTCCTGAATATAAGATCCTAGGTTTTCTATGAGTTACAGATCCTTTTAACATTAGGTTAAATGCTAAGTGCAATTATATTTTTATCATATACCTAGAATATAAGCCCTTAGGGTGTTTGGTATATTTTTGTAAATAATGAAGAAGGGGATAGAAATATTCTATAGGCCAAGTAAATGATGTGTATTTGGAATACATGATGTCTATACAATATAAGATGTGTAATGGCCTAGTTAAACTAGTTCAAGAAATGTAATGGTTTTTATTTGGAGGTGGAAAACCCAATAAATTACATGGCATGTAAATGTTATATTTCATGTAATCTCCCTAGGTGAATATTTAAAATGAAACATGGCCTCTAATTTTCGACAGAATCCCTCACCTATCTTCTCTAATGCACACTAGTTATGCCAGAGGAAAGTCCGTTGAATCATAACTATGATTTAGTGTTGTTTCATTATTTGAAGACACATCCATGATTTATTTAGAAAAAATGTTTCATTTAATTTCCATTCATTCTTTGTTTTTGGGGCTTCCTATGAATTTTTGTGGAAATGGTGGTTTTTCAAAATTTGGGCCAAACCGGGATCCCATTTATAGGTTCAAAAATAATATTTGTTTCTTTTATAAATCATTCATTTTTCAACATTTTATACCCATTTCACTTCCCAATTGGCATAAAATGGTGTGTTAAAATCGCCATATCTATTTGGACCACATAAGAATCCATAATCATTATGGGTTTGGGTTTTTTAAGGTATTAGGTCTACCCATACACCAATTTCTTGCATTAAATTAATTTTTTAATGTTTCAATATCTCATTCATTGTTTACTTATTTTCAGTGATTCCACCTCCTCCACAAATCCAAACATCTGAGGATGACCCCATTATAGATTTCTCCTCTTTGGAACTCATCTCCCCCATGGATTAGGGTGATCTTTTTTAATCATTCGCAAATCAACCAAATTTGAAGAGGTAAAACGATTCTTTCATAAATCCTTCAATTGAAACTCTTTTCCACCCATTTTAGTCCCCAAATGACCTAATATGACTCCTTAGAGCCTCAATAGCTATTGTGGTTACTTAGAGATTCATATTTGGGTGCTTTTGGGCAATTTATACAATATTTCGGTAAGTAAATATTTCTCTCTTCGATTTCTTCTCTTTCCTTAGAGTTTCTTTCACCATATCTTGAGTTCTAAAATGTCCAAAAGTTAGGGTTTGTTCCGAGGGTCTAAAATTCTGTATTTTGGGTGAAATATTGTCGTTTTTTGTTTCTTTTCACATCCTTGAGGTGTGGCAGTGGTGTAGATGATGTTTCAAACCAGTATTTGAGGGTTTCGACACTTTCGGTAGGTGATTCCATGTGTAATAATTTCTAGATGAGTTAGTATGCTTGAATTACTTATTAATCATGTTCCTCATATGCTGTGTGTGGTGAAAAAACTTTTTAGGATGGATTTGGTATAGAATTTAATTTTATAGTTGCATTTTAGTTTGAAATTGTGTGTTTTTCATGTGTAACACTTGCGGTATTGTTTGGGTGTGTTTTATAACATATGAAATTGGTGTAATAAATCTTGTTGGGATTTCAATTATTATTTTCTAGGGTATTTTTGTACCTTTGGGTTTAAAAGAGTGTCATTTAATGGGTTTTATGTGTGAAACCATGTAATCCCACTTGAAAGCATTTTATGAAAATATGTGTTTTTCATATGCATCTTTTGTGGTATTATTTGAGGTGATTTTATAATACATGAGTGTGGATAAATATATATTTCTAAGGATGAAAATTATGATTTGGATTGGTATTGGTGTGATTTTGTCTTTGAAAGAGGATTTAGAATTCGGTTCTGTGGGAAAAACATAGTAATAACCCTTGGGCTGGTTTTGTAAAAATTGTAAAGGATTTAATGAGTTATACAAAGTGTGAAATGGTTGATTATGTACTGTTTTGGTGGTAGTATGTTCTTAAAATGAGTTTTTGAAAGATATTTTTGTCATGTATTATGTAAAACGTTTTGGTAATGTTTTTTTTATTTGTTGAGGTTATTTATGAAATTGTTATGTGGGTGTGAAACATATTTTCAGGATTTTTTGTGTGAGTGTGATGTGAAAAATGGTCTTTGTTTATGAAAATGGTAATCTGTAACATGTGAGTGGGCTGTTATGTGAGGATTATCATCTTCGGTAAGCTTTTATAAAATTGTTAATGGATTTTTGAATTGTAAAAGATTTTCAAAATGTGTTGTGGGATATTTTGGCGTGAGTTTTATTTCAAAATCAATTTGAATAAAAAAGTGAATTTTGTGACTTTTTTGATGTGCATGTGGTCTACATGGTGAATTTGTGATTTGGAAGTAATATTTTAATGTGTAAATTATATTTCTTGTCTTGTTGAACTTGTTTGAGCAAAAGAGGGAAACCCGAGTATCTTGGTGGTTGGACGTGTACTAGTTTGCTAGTGAATCTGTGGGGTTTAGCCTCAGTTTCACATAGCAATATTGATGCTTACAACACTAACTAAACTATGAAGATGATGATTAGGGACCACTAGGTTTTGGGTATTCTCTCTACTAGTGGATTGTCCATGAGAACGAATATTGTGATGGTTAATCTCATCGAGATACGAGGATCCCGGGACCAATAGTGAGCTAGTGCGTAGGGGTTATTTCATATTGCATTTTCTCATTAGTTACATTGTGATTACCATCGGCATACGATATGGTTGGTTGGAAAATTCAGTATTGTTGATATTTTTTTATATTTTTTGATTCTTAATGATATACCACTTGAAACATGTTTTAATTTTTATGTTGCATCTTTTATAAATTGTTACTAGCATTTACTATTTATGAAAACTTGAAAGTTTTTCGTCTTTGAATGTTTATCACATGGAATTTCATAGTGATGGTATCCTTATGTCCATTGGATAACACCCTACTTACAGCCTTAGGTGTAAGTAGACTTGGTTATTTTTGTGGTCACATGATGGGTACAGTTTTCAGTGCTAGTGGTTCGTGTTTCTTGTAGGTCCATAGTGGTGAAGTCTTGTGGAGATGGCTTGAGGGAGATGCCCCTTGACATGAGGGTTTTTGGACTGTTTCATTTTGGTTTTTTACCTTTTTTATAGTCTTGGTGAGTTGTTTTAAACTATTAAATTCAGTTCTGAATTTTTTTAAAGGATTGTTTGGTTTGAAAAATCCAGATTCATTTCATTGGATTCATTTTTAATTTTATGTTTATAATCTTGGGTAAATAATTACCAATTCTAAATTTATGATACCCAATCACTTTTACCAACCCATGGGGATTGGGAACTCCCTTTGGACCTTGTCATAGGCTGGGTTTGGTGCCAGTTTTGGTGGTGGCTAGATTTGGTTAGTGACAATATGATATCAGAGAAATTTCAGCTTAACTCTTTGGGTCATATTATTTGGGGAAGAATTAGGATAGTATGGAGTTAGGATTTTTGGGACTTGGTATTATAGTTATGGGTAGTGTGGTTGATCACTATACCTCATGATGGGATTCATGTTTGTAGGGGAAGTTGGGATTTATCTAAGTCTTTTGGTTTTCTTAGTTGGATGATGATTAGGGGAAATGAAAAGAGAGTTGGGTTAATGATCTCAGTGAGCTCGCAGGGCTTGGAAAGCCATGTGGAGATGTGGATAATCCCTAAAACACTCTATGTGATGGTGAAGTTATTGGAATATGGCCATCAACCATATGTCCAATTCACCCACTGAAACTAGTTTCCTATCACATTGTATTGTGTTATTTAGTTTTGAAATCATGGAACTTTGGTTTTAAAGTGACTTGGTTTTAAGAAGAGCAAATATTTTGTGAAATTATTTTCAAATAAAGAGGGAATTGTTTGATTTATGAAATGGTGGAATTGATTTTTTTAGAATTGGTTTGAAATGGAAAATGGTGTTATTACACATCTTTTAAAAGCAAGAACTATATTAATGGTGGTTTTGAAAATGGTTTTCCAATATGTTTTTATAAACAATCAAAGGCTATTTTAATGGGATGAGATGTTTTGAAATTGTTGTGAATATCTTTGAAGTGAATTATTATCAAAATTGTTGTGTCTTTTTGAAATGTTTTGCATGATGTTAATTGGGATTTTGATCTCATGGTTAGCAGTTTTGAGAAAAAGGATGTCTTGGTTGACCGTCTTGGTTTTGAAAAGTGGAATGAGTTTTTGTTTTAACATTTGGTATTTCCATGAGTTAGCACATGCATGGAGTTTTATGGGATGATGGATGGTTGATGGAATGATTGTATTACAGTCGAGACGGATATGAGGAGGGTTCCCAGTGTAGCATAGAAACATGTATGTGTGAGGCCCATGGGGTACCATTGGTGGATACATTAACCGCTGAACCACTTTTTTCAAAGAAATTTTTTAAAAGAAAACATGATATCATTATGAGATGTTTGGGATGGTTTATGTTATATGTTTATTGGAAAATTTTGATGTTGTGGGATGTTTTGAGTATGAGAACCCCTTATGTTCGAACCGCGTTTTGGGTTTGGGTTTGGTCGGTAAGCTGGGTAGAAGGATCGGTTAGTAGTCTCTTCTGAGATATGTTTTAGGACACCTTTACGATGGTTACCTTAATGTGTTTGTATCTAGTTTCTGGCATTTTATGACCAATGGACCAGCTGGGTTGGGTCATTGGGTTCTCTCGTTGGATAAGGTATGTCCCATTAAGTGTTAGTGCCTGACTGAAGTGCATCCCAGATTGTTTTTCCACTGGAAAATCCTCCATTTGATAAATATAAGAAATAATTTTCTCAAGATTTATAGATTGAGTTTCCACAATTTCATTTATTTGATTTTTGGATCCACTTTTAGAGGGAGAGATCTCATGGAAGGTTAAAAGGTTCTTTAGTTTCTTAGGTTTCCTGATTCATCAAAGGTGGTAGTGGTATGGGTTTGTTAGTGTGGATGAGTGTCTCGATGGTGTCTAAGAGGGCCTCTAGGTTCTTCATAGTTTCTTTTAAGCAAGAGTTCATGTTAAACAACCATTTTTGAGAATCTAGTCATGGGAGGCTATTGTGGCCACTTTTTGGACTTGTGTGTGGTTTAGGAACTTGGCATAGTGTCTTGTTCAATGTATTGTTTCTATCAGTCACAATGGTCATGTTCGGTGATGCCTTGTGATGTCATGTGGTCAGTTGAAAATAATGGTGAAGGTTGTGCAATCTTTTGAGAGTATTTTCTATGTTGTGAGTATGTATCCCGTGGAAAAATTTCAAAATACTCTATTTCAGAGGAAGGTGTTTATATGCTTCCTTTCATTCTATTATTTCTCACCTGAAATACATGGTGTGATATGTGTGTATCTTCGGAGACCGTTATTCAGTGAAATGTTGGGTTAGGGTAATGTGAGTTTGGAATGTGTTAATTTATGCTAAAATTATTGGGGATTGTGTTGTAGTTGTTTATATCACTAGAAGAAGAAGTTATGTTCATGTGGTTTCCAAATCCTAACTATGAGGCTGAAGATGATTCAATCATTTGAGATCCAACCATAGGTCCTAGAGAGAAGCTGACACATAGTTAGGGGAAATCTCAGGGTTGTTCAAACCCTTGTACAAAGTCATATCCTTAGTATGAATAATATGAAGAGTGTAAACATCTGGTGTCATCATCTTGTTACTGTTGTCCCCGTTTGGTGGTAGAGGTGGGAGGACCTCAATTCCATATTTTAACCTAAGTTCATACTTTCCCCCTGGTTTCAACTGAGTATTTGGAGAAAGGTTTGAATTTTGGTCAGATAGGATAAGAGCACAATTTTTTCTTGGTTAGTAGTGTCCATGCCCCTAAAAACCATATAGATATAAGTATTTCCATAGTTAGCACTCAATTTCCCAAACCATGTGGACTAACCATGCGGCCATCCCAAATCTTTAAATTTTGGGGTCTTTCTGTACCGGCATATGCTGGTCATTTAAGATGGTCGGTTCTTATGGTTGCGATACCCACTATGAGTCTAATATAAGTTATTTTGTATTGATATGATGGATATATACCCCTTGAACCAGGGAGTCCATTTAAGCCTCCCCTTATAATTTTCCTGAATCTATCTTGGGAAAATTTAAGTTGTCTCTTATGGTGGGGAGCCCATTTGTGTCTCTGCATACTAGTAACTTAGATTGGTCCATGGTCTTGACCCAGTGGGAGGTAGTCTCATTCGGAGCTATCTAACTACCAACATCTTCACTGGGTAAGCATTGGGATTGGAGAGTTCCCAACTGTTTAGTTAAAGAAAAGTAAGTGTAACCTTGTTCGTTGTTGTTGTTCGTATTGGTATATTACTTGACTCTTGTTTACATAGTGTTTTAAGAGTTTCCCTTTGGAGATAAAGTGTGAATGTTCTTGATGATTTCATGAAATTGGTGTATGTTTTGGTTTGTGTGAGTATTTATTCTTTAATTGATCAATTATAGGTGTTTTGGACTTTTTGGGGGTGGACCGGACATGGAGAAGGTGTAAATTTGTGGTCTATCAGTTGGGTTTGATTTTTTCTTTTGACCTCATCGTGGCTTTCTAGTGGAGGAAAGGTTTAGTGTGGGGATAATTGTCACATACATGAAATATTTAGAAGTAATTTTTCAGATAATTTACATTTCGGATTTGTTTTTGGGGTTTCGTATGAATTTTGGTGGAAATGGTTGGTTTCCAAAATTTGGGTCAAACTGGGAGCCCACTTCCAGATTTCAAAAAAACTTGTGTTTCTTTTATAAATCCAACGTTTTTCAACATTTTACACCCATTTAACTTTCCAATTGGCACACCATGGTATATTAAAATAACCACATCCATTTAGGCCACATAGAAATCCATAATCATGATGGATTTAAGTTTTTTACTAAGGTATTGGGCCTGCCCGTAAGCCCATTTCCTGCTTTAAATTATTTTTTTACCTTTTGAATATCTCATTAAATGTTTACTATTTTTCAGGAATTCTACCTAATAATTTATTAAAAACACCTGAGGCTCACCCCTTTAAGATATTTTTTCCCCATTGGAGCTCATCTCCTCTGCTGATTAGGCAAATATTCTTAATCATTCTCAAATTGACCCGATTTGAAGAGGTAAAATGATTCTTCCATATCTCCTTCAATGTTTACTATTTTCCCCAATTTCAGTCCCCAAATGACCTAATATGACTCCTTCTGTCCTCCATACTTGTTTTAGTTACATGGAGAATCATATTTTGGTGGATTTAGGGCAATTTTATCATGATTTATGCAAGTAAGTATTTCTCTCTTTGATCTCTTCTCCTGAGGGTTTCTTTCACCCTTTCATGAGGCCTAAAATGTACATATGTTAGGGTTCGTGCCTAGTGTATAAATTACTTTATTCTATACGAAATATTGAGGTTTTAGGTTTCTTTACATTTCCTTGAGGTGTGATGGTGGTGCAATTGATGTTTCACTACAATATTTGAGGGTTTCCACACTTTCGGTAGGTGATTCCATGTGTAATAATTTCTAGATGAGTTAATTTTCATTAATTACTTATTTTTTGTGTTCCTCATATTCTGTGCGTTGTTTGAAAATGGTTTATGATGGATTTGGTTAAGAATTTAATTTTATACTTTCATTTTAGTTTTAAATTGGGTGTTTGTCATGTGTAACCCTTGTGTTATTATTTTGGTGTGTTTTTTAACATATGAAACTGGTGTGACAAATCTTGTTGGGAATACAATTATTTATTGGTAGGGTCTTGGTGTACATTTGGGTTTAAAAGAGGGTCTTTTAATGGGTTTTATGTGTGAAACCTTATAATGTCTCTTGAAAGCATTTATGAAAATGTGTACTTTTTATGTGCATCTTTTGTGGTAATATTTGAGGTGATTTAATAATACTTGAGAGTGGTAAAATAAATATTCCTAGGGATTAAAATTCAGATATGGATTGGTATTGGTGTGATTTTGTCTTTGAAAGAGGATTTGGAATTGGTTTTTTTTTTTGGAAAAAACATAGTTATACCCCTTGGGTTGGTTTGATGAAAATTGTAAATGATTTAATGAGTTATACAAAGTGTGAAATGGGTTATTATTTACTCTTTTGTTGGTAATATTTTCTTCAAATTATTTTTTGTAATATAAAGAGATTATTTTTTGTTCCAAACAGTTTTTAATGTTTTTTCATTTTTCAAGGTGATTTAAGAAATTGTGATGTGGTTGCAAAATAGGTTTTCAGGCAGTTTTGTGTGAGTGTGATGGAAAAAATGGACTTTGTTTATGAAAATGGTATTATGTAACATGTGAGTGGGCTTTTATGTGATGTTTATCATCTTGGGTAAGATTTTATAAAATTGTTAAAGGATTTTTTGAATTGGGAAAGATGTATAAAATGTGTTGTGGTCTATTTTGGTGTGAGATTGATTTCAAAATAAATTTGAATGAAAAAGTGGATTTTGTGAATTGTGTGATGTACATGTGGTCAGTTTGGTGAATGTATGATGTGGAAGTGATATTTTCATGTGAAAATAATATTTCTTGTCTTGTTCAACTTTTTTGAGAATTGGTGGGAAACCGGTGTATCTAGGTGGGTGGACGTGTACTAGTATGATAGTGAATCCATGGGGTTTGGCCCTAGTTTCACATAGAAATATTGAAACTTAAAACACTTACTAAACAATGGAGATGATGATTATGGACCAATAGTTTATGGGTATGTTCCCTACTAGTGCCCTGTGCACGAGAATGAATATTGTGATGGTTACCCTCCCTGAGATATGACGTACCTGGTACCCACATTGAGCTGGTGCCTAGGGGTTATTTCTTATTGCTTGTGATCATTAGTTACATTGTGATTACTGTCAGCATATAGTTTGGTTGGCTGGAAAATTATGTAGTGTTGTTATTATTTTTGAAAGTGATGATTATTAATAATATCCCACTTGAAAACTATTTTAATTTTTAAGTTGCTTCTTTTAGAAATTGTAACTAGAATTTCATGTTTATGAAAACCTACAATATTTTCATCTTTGAATGTTTATCACATGGAATCTCTTAGTTGTGGTATCTTAGTGGGAATTTTATCACACCGTACTTACACCGTCGGGTGTAAGTAGACTTGGTTATTTTTTTTGTCACAGTTTGGGTACAGTTTTTAGTGCAAGTGGTTCAGGTTTCTTGCAGGTCCTTGGTGGTGAAGTCATGTGGAGATGGCTTGAGGGTGGTTCCCCTTTCCATGAGCGTTCTTGGGCTGTCTTCTTTTGGTTTTGTACCTTTTTATAGTCTTGGTGAGCTTTTTTAAACTATGTATTTTAGTTCTTAATTTTTTAAGAGATTGTTTGGTTTGAAAATTCCATATTCATTTTATTGGATTCATTGGTTGTTTTAGGATTATAAACTCAGGTAAATCTTTCCCAATTCTCATTTAATGATACATGGAAACTTATGCCAACCCATTGGGTTTGAGAATGCCCTTCGGGGCGTGTCATGGGTTGGGTTTGGCACCGGTTTCAGTGGCGACCAGATTTTTTTTATGAAATCTGGCCTCTAATTTGAGAGATAATAATATCATTGGATAGACTCTGGTATGATCTCCACTAATTAAGAACCTTTCTTCATTTTCCTTTCTATCAACGATGAAATTTTGGTACAGAATCTTAGTCATTATTTTCACAATTTTCGTCCATTCATCCATTTTCTTCCAATATTATATGAATCAGAGGCTGAAACTAGATGTATATTCTTCAATGAGTATTAGGTTAGTGGTTTATATTTCCCCCCAAAAGGACTATCTAATTATATATTGGTACAATCTTGTTGTACACCTGATCTTCTATTCGATGCTTCATAAATCAATTGAACCTCTATTTAAATGATAAATTTATGTTTAAGACCTTAAGTGGCCATTATATATAATATTTAAGGTTGTTAACCTCAACTAAAACCATCCATGGTGTGGTTTCTACCTTTGGGACATGATTATGTCACCTTTGGGCTGTTTGAGTTCACATTGTATAATTGAGAATTGGTCAATGTAATTAAGAGAATTTCTAAAGGTCATAACTACCTTGTAAAACCTCATCATTTTTATATGAAAGGTATGATTTAAGTATATTGATAATGGAGGTTTTATTTTATGACACCAATGACCTATTTGGATGAATTGGAAATTTCTACCCTAAGGATCCAGTTAAACTAGTTTATTATCCATGAAAGGATGCCTTAGAAATTTTTACTCCATGGATACAATTTACTAGTCATACTTTGATGCCTTAAAAATTTATACTCCTTGGATCCGGTGAATTATTGGGATTCCTTGGACATTACTACTCCTTAGATCCTATATAAATGGATTATAATGATACTGTTGAAATGTATACCCCTTGGATCATATCTACTCATATTACATGGATTCCTTGAACATTCTACTCACAGGATCCAGTTTAATTAGTTTAACTGACCCATTAGGATTCTTTGGAAATTTCTTCTCCTTGGTTCCTATTTACTTTTTTTACTTTGCTTAGTCAGTTTCATTGGAAATTTCTACTCCTTGGACCCTTGAATATATAGGCTTGATACATGATTACACATCGTAGGTCATTGATATATCGTGATAATTATTATAGTTATCCCTTATGTTTATGGTTTCCATTATCAATTAGACTTGATAGAATAGAAAATGACTTTTTTAAATTCATTAATTTTACTCGAATTATATCTGCACACTACTTCAACTTATATACACAAAATGGACTTGTTATAGACACCGTTGGTGGTGGACTATTGAGTGTTATCTCACACCATGTTTGGGCTTCCATTAGATTCCCAAACAATATTTATGGATATAGGTGGGTATTATTTAAAACACCCACTTGATGATGCTTGATTGATTATTTCATAGGAGAAAGCGAGAAAAGGACTGGGCAATGGATCATGATGATATTGAGGGAAAATTCCTTTGTTGTCTTTTTATACTTTGATACATGTATTGTGATTGATTTCTATTTCCATGTATTACTTATCTGTTACATAGAATTCCATGAACATAATTTGTACATGACACTGTTGGATGAGATTACTTAGTCATTTATATTATGGATGTTTATTCTTCACCTGATCAGTTATTTCATATGCTCCCTCTATTTATTATTTTGATTATACCACTGTGATACACTCTAATTATGAGGGTATAGTCTCTCTACTATTCCACCATGGACAATCACTACTAGTCAGTAGCCTCTAGTGTATGTGGAGGTACGCTTGAGGCTATGTGACCAGAAGGGTTCAATTACTGTTGAGTTAACTGGGTCCAAGACATCATAAAGTTGTATCATATGGTTTGTCTTAACATTTGGAAATATTAGATAGGATATTAGTAATGCATTGGAATATGGAAATGAGCTATACCTAAGAGTAGCTAACCCACATACAGGAGAAATATAAATTTTATGGGATTGGACATGTTGATTTGGATTGTTATTATTTCATTTGTGTTGATTTTACAGTTGGGTGATGAAATTTATTTTCTATATTTTTTATGATTACATGTTATTTCCCTTTTCCTTCCATGGAAAGAAAATATTGCATCATGCATCATTATTGGCATTTCAATATTTATATTTCATGAATTATGCTATGAAACATTTATATTTCTGCATGTAGTTCTTTCAATATGATTTGGTGCCTTATTATTGTGTCCATGAAACTGTGCTGATATTTCATTAAGGGACTCGGTAAACCATGATTTTGGATTTAATGGATGATGCAATTCAATTTATAAGGTGCATGGGCCCTTATAACATAGAAGTGGTGATCTATATAGTTTAAAATTTTATAGATAATTGTGATATAAATGATAATGAATTTAAATGAAGTTGAATTCTAAAAATGATATGTTCAACATTAAATAGGGATGCAAATTAAAATTTAAAACTTATTTTCTTCTATAAATTTCAATTGACACTCTTTATACCGAGAACATTGACTTATAACAAAGAAATTGAACCTGAATCAACCATAGTAGTTAGAATTATGTAGTATCTCATGAATACTTATAACTTTTATGTTTCCCAGAACTTTTTTTTGGAGAAGGAATAGGACTGTGACTTGTTTTTATGAAATATTATACTTGTTTGGTTTGTAAATTTTTGATCTTGTTGTCATCAAAACCTAGATGAGGCATGTTCTTGGAATTTATATAGATATAACACCTCGATAGCATCTAGTTGTGCACTAGGATGGTGGAGACAA
Organism: Viscum album; assembly: GCA_963277665.1. Classification (NCBI taxonomy): domain Eukaryota; kingdom Viridiplantae; phylum Streptophyta; class Magnoliopsida; order Santalales; family Viscaceae; genus Viscum; species Viscum album. The sequence goes on along the minus strand of OY728134.1, from coordinate 672,572,382 downwards.
CCCTGGTTGTAACACCCCATGATTTCATAGTGTGTTATTTCGTAAAAATAATTCAATAACTTGCACTACACGTAACACCGAGTTCAATCACACCATGACGTACAAAAAAAAGCCATTAAAAGAGGTCATGAATAGTATTAACTACATTTTGAACTTTATATAAACCTTATAATTTTAGAATCCCTATTATGAGTTTCTTAGTCATAATGCAAGAACATATTCATTTTCAGTATTGCACTTTTATCAACTTTTAATAGTGAAACCTTTTTAAATAAAATATTTTAAACTATCTGAATAAATTGGGAAATCAAAAAATTTAAAATGAAACAACCCAAGCTTCCACGGTACGCTTTCCTTTGAATAAAATAGTAGCGTGTGTTGTACGCAACCTTGAGTTTTAACACACGCCACAACCAATCAAACTAGCCGTTATGAATAGTAATACCTAAATTTTGAAATTATATATATTTTATATTTTAAAATGGACTTCATTTTTGGATTCGGAATATCTAATTTAGCCTAAGGTGAAATTTTGGTACTTTTCGGATAACTTTCATATTTTGATGAATAGTGAAAATTACTAAATTTTAATTAAAAACAACTTTTTTAATCAAAATAATTAATAGTGATAAATTGTGAATATGAGTGGTTTTAAAGTATATTTAGAATATCTTTTTACCATTTAATATAATTTTGTTCATTGGACATAATTTTACAATTAAACCGAACATAAACAAATGTCAATCTTTTGATAGTTATTACCTCTTAAAAACACGCTTTTTGTTTTGACAGCGGGAATTTATTTTAAATTAATTTCTGCCACTTCTGTGTTTTGAATTTAGAAAAATGGATTCCATATTTGGAATCAGTATGTCCAAATTGTGTAAATAGGTAACTTTTATTTTTAGACATTTTGAATAATTACTGTGGTAAATATTTTATTTACCATGGTTAAGGGTAAATCAGGTAAATAAGGGTTAAAAAAATAATATTATAATAATACAAAATTACCCTAAAAAGTGTACTAACCTTATTGGTGGACGCATACCCGACCATGGGCTTCCTTGGGTCGATTTGGGGACCCCTTGGAGCCACTTGTATGTGGTAGGGGCACATTATATTAATAAAGTTAAAATAAAAATAAAAATGGCATAAGCTTACATCTTTTAGAAGAAAATTTTTTACATAGGGTTATACATGTTGGAATTTCGATTATAAATATTCATTAGAAAGCTAAAACGATTTCCTACATAATGATATTTTATTTATAATTTTTAGACATCGAATAATTTAAATTATTAATGACACAATAATGATGCAATGTTTACCTCATTAATAAATCATTTAAATAAATAAGATTATAATGAATAAAATATTATCTAAAACCTGTCCAATTCTTATTGGTTGATGTTATTTAGAAAATGAGTCATCTTATATTCTACCTCAATGATTTTTGGACCATTATAAACCGAATATAATTATATTATAAAGTAATACTTTCACTCTTTCCTAAAGAGCCCCTCCTCTCCCTTATAAAAGGAGACCACTTCTACTCATTCCTCACACCTATCAAGCCACTTGACTCGGCCAAAATCTTCCCAAATACTCTCCCAACATCCCTCACTACAACCTAGAGGCCTTAGTTTGATCAGAAAGCCAACCTAAGGAGCCCTTTTGATCAAATCAAAAGGAAGAACCCGAAGAAGAGGTAATGTTTTCACCACCCCTTTTCAAGTTCCTTTCTTCTTCCACTTCTTCTTTCTTTTTCTTACCATTATAAAATAATAACTCCAGTATCTCACATATACTGTGATGTTATTATAAATATGGTACAACCATATTCAGTATTCTATCCACCCTTTGAATAACATGTCACCATACGTGCGTACGTACGGCTTACCGTCTCCACGTCGTGGTGTAATTGTTATTCAATATAGTATCATTTGGATGGGTATAATAATGATGTGTAACTCATGTAAATAATAAATATAACATGTTAATGATTCTGTATATATGATATACCATCCATTTATATATTATTTTAATATCAAAAGAATGATATTGTCGCTCGTGCGTACGTACGGACTACCGTCTCCATGAACGCGATGAGATTCATTCTCCATCATATCCATTCAAGTATAATTATAATTTTCTGATTTAAAAATGATTTTTAAGGACTTGATATCATTCTGGATATGAATAATATACAACCTATCCATTACAAACATGGCTTACGTAATAAAACATATAAAATAAAACGAGTAAGTTAACACCCGAAACAACGATAATACTAAGACATTATTAACAAAGAAAAGTTAAAAGATCATATATGATGTGATATTAATATATATGATTCTTTTATAATTTAATAACAATTATTTCAATATTATACAGGAGGTTAACCTACCCCAACCAAGTAAAAGTACAAGGTAAGGGATTTTCTTATCTCACTTTCAATTCCGTGAGATTTCCATTGTTCACCACTTAATTATTGCATGTGGTGTATGTGTACTGCCCATGATTGTATTCATTGTGTAATATACTTTAATTTATGGGTATTTACATCATCATGGTATGATACTTCTTTCATGGGTGTATGTTTCGTAAGTTACCTAATCGATAAGGGAATTTGAGATTTCAATTTCCACTCACTTGGCTTTACACATATTTCATTGATTATATTACTCCAAGATTATGTGTGGAATCGCTATTCATTTGATTATGTCTTAATTTCCACTCCCCTTTCTGTGGATATACTTTTGATACACATAATCACTCCATTGATAAATTCTCAAGTGATCGGTATGAACTTGATAAGAGTAATGTTAACTCAATCTCCATTTGTTGAGTTAAATATCCAATTCGTTGGTGTTGTTTCTACAAGAATATGTGTGAATATCCTTTGATTGTTTTACACTGAATATTCAATAATATTTAGTGTATTTATATTTTTCAAAGATAATTATGTCGTTGATTTATCCTTAACCTAAGGATACGGCCTTTATGAGAGATTTCATCTCAATTTACATTCAACTGAGACTTCTTTGTTGATATACACCAAATCACTTTTATGTGGTGTATATAATGTACTTTGACATAGTATATCATGAATCCCTTTATTCTCATTATATTAAAAAGTTTTGATTACCACAATTATTTGTATTCAAGTGTCTCTCTTTTGGTTAGAACCTCTAACCAAAATACCATTTTAAAATGTTTAAAAGACTTATTCTTCTATATCTTGCTCATTAATGTCCATGTTTTAAAAATGGTTTTAAGGATTTATTTATATGGACATTAAAGTTTTAAAATTAAAACTCCTTTTAAAAGTTTCAAAGTGGTATGAGACACTTTGATTCAAAAATCTATTTTTCAATGGCTTCTTGACAAATAGTGTGACTTTTAAATGATTTCAATAAAAGGGGGATATTTCCCTCAAATATTTTTGATGATTATTTTCATCTATGTCAACATCCATCATTATTCATGATTGAGGTTAATGTGATACAATAAAATCTTCCATATTGTATCAAATGAGTTATGTTTGACTGTGGATGTTCTATTTTTATACCATTCATGGTTTGTGGTTAAAGTATTGACATTTCGTATGCTAGTTTTAATACGAATGTTTATTTTATGCTTAAACCTATTCATATGAGGAATGCATTGGACTTAATAAGTGACGGGGGGAGCCCGCTATAGCTCCTCGATGCATCGGTAGGTCTCATGAGACAAACTAGTGTCTTGGCACAAGTCCTTGGCAAAATCTTATTTGTAGTCTTGGCAAGAGGCCTTGGCTATGTGGTTATAATAGTCTGGAATTATGCATTCCATCATTATGAAAGTGGATATTGATATTGCATGTGATCATTCGACTAGTAGAATATCCATGTGAGTAAGTAAATGGCATTATTTCATTTTACCTTTTCCATTTTATGCTGAAGTTCAAGTTTAAAAGGCTTTTGTTTTAGTTATAAATTGCCTTAAGTGTTTATGATTATTTATGAAAGCTTATGCTATAATGTTATCCTTACTGAGCATCTGAGCTCACCCCTTTCAATGTTTTATTTTTCCCAGGATTATGAAGAAGTAATTATGAATGACCTGCAGGGATATTATGAGGGGATATGAATACAAGATGTTTTTTTATGATGTAATGTAAAAATTTATGGATGTATCTAGTTATTCCAAGGCTACTAAACTAATCGGTCTTTTGAGACTTGATCTTTCTCGTGATCATGCCAATGTTATGTAATTAATGCAACGACTCTGGGTAACTGGGGTCGGGGCGTTACAGTTGGTATCAGAGGAAGTTTAGTACAAACCTTGGTAGCTAGATTTAGATAAACTCTGATTAGAGCACGTAGACCTAAGATGAAATTTGAGGATTAGTATAAAAGAACTTCCTATAATTTTGGTATTGTAGATATTTTGTGAGTTTTCAGAGCAATACATCCCTGTCTAGATACGAGCAGGTAGAGGCGGCTCTGGCACAGATGTACCTAGGGGTAAAACCCGAAAACACCGCTTTGAGCTAGACTCGAACGGGAACTGGTGCACGACAACGAGCCTTGATGCACTCTTGGTTACGACACTCCTGGGGGATATGCTTAGGATAATTTACATTTTCTTTACAAACTGATTTAAGTAATATATACATAAGATGAGAGTAAATGACCTTGGTTAATCCTAATATGTTTCAAATTGAGAATATGGTGACATTTTAATCTCTAAATGATTTTACGACTACTATTACTCACACAATTCTTTCTGGTTTTAGTCAATGGCTGGATTCCAAGGAAGTCATAGTGACTTTGAGAATGATGTACAAGGTGGGAACGGTAGTGGCGATGAGCAACAAAATGGAATGTTGATAGGCGTAAAAGATATTGTCTTTATGCCAAATCAGTTTTCCAAATTTATGATCAACAACATATATATTAACCAACTCCCAGACTCAACAAGGAAGAGAAAGGTGATAAATGATAAGATCTCCAGCAATGGAGACCATGGAGAAAAGAATCCTCAATTTTCATCATGCCGGAAATGTGGAAAGAGACACCCAAGAAAGTGTCTCAATGGGACAACAAAATGTTTTACGTGCGGGAAGGAAGGACATAAAGTGAATAATTGCTGAAGAAAAATGAAGAGTACTATGGAAGAAGATAAAAATGGTCCCAAGAGTCCATTTACAGTCATTTTCCGTAAATGTAGGGGACCTGGCCATTACCCGAGTGAATGTCCTATTCTATAGGATATTTTCTTGGTCAAAGAAGAAGCTATGTGGAAATAAATGGTTGGAGAAAAATTTAAAAAGTATTAGCACTCCTTGTTGATGGGTTTACTTTGGAATAATTTTCTCTTGTATTTGTAACCCCGCAGTTTGCCATGTGAGAATGATATTTGAGGAAGAATTGTCTCTTCTCTTGTGGATATAGGTATAAATAACCATTTGGTTTTATATGATCATTGGGGTTTGCGAAAATGATAAGTTATTATAATTTGGGATGAAAATGCAAAGTATGATATAACATTTGTGGTTAAATTATGTTATTTTGAGGAATTTATCTCATTTTGGTAATATTATAAAATATAGTTTTTGAAAAAGGACAACACGTAGACCGTGTGACAACCCATCGCGTCGGACAAAGCTGTGGGAATCGAACCCACAACCAAAGTGCGATTGGGATTTATCGCCTACCACTGGACTACGTGAAGTCCCTGGTTAGTGTGACTTTTTTTTTGTTAAATGATTTTATTAATCAATAATAATATGATTTGGGTTCTTATGTCTTATCAAATGAATACCCTTGGTATAGGAAAATGATTTGGTGATTAAGTGATAAATTTTATTTTGGAAGATGTTCGTTTTGTTAGGAACACTATATGCCCAAGGAAAATAGAATACAATGTGGTTTCATTTGTAGAGTAATGGTGGATTTTTATCTACGTTTTTATTGTTGATTTATAGTGATTTGGGTTATTTATGGAAATGATTAACCTATAACAGAGAATATGTGATGATGTTAATTACTTTTAAGTATGTGACTTTAAGAGTATTTGATGTCATTTGGAGATACAATGTAACATGGGAGACTACATAATCAAATGCTTCTATGTTTTGGGTTTCAATATTAGTTTGGATTATATTAAAGGATTGTAAGGACAATTCGTTATTGAATGGTATCTATTTAACTTTGGGGTATTGTTGGTTTAATTTTAGAAATTAAGATTAGTGCATATTTATCTCGATGAATATCATTTTGGGGGGATCATTATATCATTCACTAACCATTTTGGTTTTGATTAATCTTCAAAGACAATGTAAATATATGGTTTATCCTACATGGATCATGTGATTCTATAGAAGTTTATTCTAGTTCATCCAGTGTGACCAAGTCTTCTTGAATACTCATCGTTTAAAAAAAAATTGAGTTAGTGGTGGAAATTTATTAAAGAATGAAAATCAACTTAAAATTTAAGTATATCTCATAATGTTCTTAGTCAATATCATAAATGAATTCCTCTTCCTTATGTAATGTAACTTAAAAAAAATGTTGTCCTAGATGGTACATTAAATCATCACTAATTTATGGCTTTGGGATTGTTGGCCTTTTCATAGCCATGTTCTCTACCACTCTCCATCAGATAATTGATGGTTAGATTTCTCTTCCATATCCATATTTTCCTACATGGAACCCTAGTATGTGTTATTTTTGGTAATCTTCATACTTTCCACTCTTTATTTTAAATATAGGCCTCATTAATTAATTTTTCGAAGTGGGATTTCAACTATGATATTTTGAAACGTCAAAAATGTGTTATCCCAATACCCTATGTTTTCTTGGACCAATGGTATTTCAAATCATCATAGATTGATGAGTTTAAGGACCTCAATTTTATACTTTTTTGTGATTGATGACCTCAATCACTACCTATAAATATTTACATTTTTCCTCCAATTATATGTCTCTAATTGCCACCAATGTTCACCTAATCGAGATCATAATTTAGTGGTGACCCTTTCATTTCTCTTTTCCTTATATTAAGACTAAATTTTAGTAACCCAATTTCCGATGTGGGTTTTCCCACAAATATATTTTCTACTTTCAACCTTTTATTTTCGAAGAACAATTTCAAATTGCGAGGACGCAATTTATTGAAGGAGGGGAGAATGTAACACCCCAGGATTTCATAGTGTGTTATTTCTTAAAAATAATTCAATAACTTTCACTACACGTAACACCGAGTTCAATCACACCATGAAGTACATAAAAAAGCCATTAAAAGAGGTCATGAATAGTATTAAATACATTTTGAACTTTATATAATCCTTATAATTTTAGAATCCCTATTATGAGTTTCTTAGTCATAATGCAAGAACAGATTCATTTTCAGTATTGCACTTTTATCAACTTTTAATAGTGAAACCTTTTTAAATAAAATATTTTAAACTATCTGAATAAATTGGGACATCAAAAAATTTAAAATGAAACATCACAAGCTTCCACGGTACGCTTTCCTTTGAATAAAATAGTAGCGTGTGTTGTACGCAACCTTGAGTTTTAACACACGCCACAACCAATCAAACTAGCAGTTATGAATAGTAATACCTAAATTTTGAAATTATATATATTTTATATTTTAAAATGGACTTCATTTTTGGATTCGGAATATCGAATTTAGCCTAAGGTGAAATTTTGGTAATTTTCGGATAACTTTCATATTTTGATGAATAGTGAAAATTACTAAATTTTAATTAAAAACAACTTTTTTAATCAAAATAATTAATAGTGATAAATTGTGAATTTGAGTGGTTTTAAAGTATATTTAGAATATATTTTTACCATTTAATATAATGTTGGTCATTGGACATAATTTTACAATTAAACCGAACATAAACAAGTGTCAATCTTTTGATAGTTATTACCTCTTAAAAACACGCTTTTTGTTTTGACAGCGGGAATTAATTTTAAATTAATTTCTGCCACTTCTGTGTTTTGAATTTAGAAAAATGTATTCCAAATTTGGAATCAGTATGTTCAAATTGTGTAAATAGGTAACTTTTATTTTTAGACATTTTGAATAATTACTGTGGTAAATATTTTGTTTACCATGGTTAAGGGTAAATCCGGTAAATAAGGGTTAAAAAATAATATTATAATAATACAAAATTACCCTAAAACGTGTCCTAACCTTATTGGTGGACACATACCCGACCATGGGCATCCTTGGGTCGATTTGGGGACCCCTTGGAGCCACTTGTATGTGGTAGGGACACATTATATTAATAAAGTTAAAATAAAAATAAAAATGGCATAAGCTTACATCTTTTAGAAGAAAAATTTTTACATAGGGTTATACATGTTTTATTTTCGATTATAAATATTAATTAGAAATCTAAAAATATTTCCCACATAATGATATTTTATTTATAATTTTTAGACATCAAATAATTTAAATTATTAATGACACAATAATGATGCAATGTTTACCTCATTAATAAATCATTTAAATAAATAAGATTATAATGATTAAAATATTATCTAAAACCTGTCCAATTCTTATTGGTTGATGTTATTTAGAAAATGAGTCATCTTATCTTCGACCTCAATGATTTTTGGACCATTATAAACCGAATATAATTATATTATAAAGTAATACTTTCACTCTTTCCTAAAGAGCCCCTCCTCTCCCTTATAAAAGGAGACCACTTCTACTCCTTCCTCACACCTCTCAAGCCACTTGGCTCGGACAAAATCTTCCCAAATACTCTCCCAACATCCCTCACTACAACCCAGAGGCCTTAGTTTGATCAGAAAGCCAACCTAAGGAGCCCTTTTGATCAAATCAAAAGGAAGAACCCGAAGAAGAGGTAATGTTTTCAGCACCCCTTTTCAAGTTCCTTTCTTCTTCCACTTCTTCTTTCTTTGTTCTTACCATTCTAAAATAATAACTCCAGTATCTCACATATACTGTGATGTTATTATAAATATGGTACAACCATATTCAGTATTCTATCCACCCTTTGAATAACATGTCACCATACGTGCGTACGTACGGCTTACCGTCTCCACGTCGTGGTGTAATTGTTATTCAATATATTATCATTTGGATGGGTATAATAATGATGTGTAACTCATGTAAATAATAAATATATCATGTTAATGATTCTGTATATATGATATACCATCCATTTATATATTATTTTAATATCAAAAGAATGATATTGTCGCTCGTGCATACGTACGGACTACCGTCTTCATGAACGCGATGAGATTCATTCTCCATCATATCCATTCAAGTATAATTATCATTTTATGATTTAAAAATGATGTTTAAGGACTTGATATCATTCTGGATATGAATAATATACAACCTATCCCTTACAAACATGGCTTACGTAATAGAACATATAAAATAAAACGAGTAAGTTAACACCCGAAACAACGATAATACTAAGACATTATTAACAAAGCAAAGTTAAAAGATCATATATGATATGATATTAATAAATATGATTCTTGTATAATTTAATAACAATTATTTCAATATTATACAGTAGGTTAACCTACCCCAACCAAGTAAAAGTACAAGGTAAGGGATTTTCTTATCTCACTTTCAATTCCGTGGGATTTCCATTGTTCACCACTTAATTATTGCATGTGGTGTATGTGTACTGCCCATGATTGTATTCATTGTGTAATATACTTTAATTTATGGGTATTTACATCATCATGGTATGATACTTCTTTCATGGGTGTATGTTTCGTAAGTTACCTAATCGATAAGGGAATTTGAGATTTCAATTTCCACTCATTTGGCTTTACACATATTTCATTGATTATATTACTCCAAGATTATGTGTGGAATAACTATTCATTTGATTATGTCTTAATTTCCACTCCCCTTTCTGTGGATATAATTTTGATACACATAATCACTCCATTGATAAATTCTCAAGTGATCGGTATGAACTTGATAAGAGTAATTTTAACTCAATCTCCATTTGTTGAGTTAAATATCCAATTCGTTGGTGTTGTTTCTACAAGAATATGTGTGAATATCCTTTGATTGTTTTACACTGAATATTCAATCATATTTAGTGTATTTATATTTTTCACACATAATTATGTCGTTGATTTATCCTTAACCTAAGGATACGGCCTTTATGAGAGATTTCATCTCAATTTACATTCAACTGAGACTTCTTTGTTGATATACACCAAATCACTTTTATGTGGTGTATATAATGTACTTTGACATAGTATATCATGAATCCCTTTATTCTCATGATATTACAATGTTTTGATTACCTCAATTATTTGTATTCAAGTGTCTCTATTTTGGTTAGAACCTCTAACCAAAATACCATTTTAAAATGTTTTAAAGACTTATTCTTCTATATCTTTCTCATTAATGTCCATGTTTTAAATATGGTTTTAAGGATTTATTTATATGGACATTAAAGTTTTAAAATTAAAACTCCTTTTAAAAGTTTCAAAGTGGTATGGGACACTTTGATTCAAAAATCTATTTTTAAATGGCTTCTTGACAAATAGTGTGACTTTTAAATGATTTCAAGAAAAGGTGGATATTTCCCTCAAATAGTTTTGATGATTATTTTCATCTATGTCAACATCCTTCATTATTCATGATTGAGGTTAATGTGATACAATAAAATCTTCCATATTGTATCAAATGAGTTATGTTTGACTGTGGATGTTCTATTTTTATACCATTCATGGTTTGTGGTTAAAGTATTGACATTTCGTATGCTAGTTTTAATACGAATGTTTATTTTATGCTTAAACCTATTCATATGAGGAATGCATTGGACTTAATAAGTGACGGGTGGAGCCCGCTATAGCTCCTCGATGCATCGGTAGGTCTCATGAGACAAACTAGTGTCTTGGCACAAGGCCTTGGCAAAATCTTATTTGTAGTCTTGGCACGAGGCCTTGGCTATGTGGTTATAGTAGTCTGGCATTATGCATTCCATCATTATGAAAGTGGATATTGATATTGCATGTGATCATTCGACTAGTAGAATATCCATGTGAGTAAGTAAATGGCATTATTTCATTTTACCTTTTCCATTTTATGCTGAAGTTCAAGTTTAAAAGGCTTTTGTTTTAGTTATAAATTGCCTTAAGTGTTTATGCTTATTTATGAAAGCTTCTGCTATAATGTTATCCTTACTGAGCATCTGAGCTCACCCCTTTCAATGTTTTATTTTTCCCAGGATTATGAAGAAGTAATTATGAATGACCTGCAGGGATAGTATGAGGGGATATGAAGACAAGATGTTTTTTTATGATGTAATGTAAAAATTTATGGATGTATCTAGTTATTCCAAGGCTACTAAACTAATCGGTCTTTCGAGACTTGATCATTCTCGTGATCATGCCAATGTTATGTAATTAATTCACCGACTCTGGGTAACTGGGGTCGGGGCGTTACACTGGTCCAGTGGTGCTAGGCCCTAGGACCTAATATAACATCTATTAGTGCCTCTTGCGGCACCTCATGTTATACAAGATATGGGTGATGAGGCCCAATTCTTAGAAGGATTCCTATGTTTCATGAAGACCATTTCTGGAGAACCTCAACCTTCATTGACAATGGTAGAGTTGGCACATGAGTTTCAAAAGTATCATCCACCCATGTTTTCGGGGGATTGATGACCCTAAGCTGTGGTGTTATGTATAGAGGCTACACTATCGATTTTCAAGAATCTCGAGACACCTCCAAAGAGGAGAGTGAATCTCACATTGTATATTCTTTGAGATTATTCCAAGAGATGAGGGGACATGATTACACAAATGTATTATTATATAAACATGGCAAAGAGGGATTTCTAGAGAGAATTCTATGATTATTTTTATTCTGATATGTTGAGGGTCGATAGGGCTAGAGAGTTTATGCATCTAGAGTATGGAGTTTTATTAGCCAAAGTCTATTATACCCATTTTATAGAGATCCATCACTTCCCAACTATTATGTAATGTCATGATTTATCAAAATATTATGGATTTAAGTCTGGTATTAGTTATTAAATTTGATCATAGGTGATTTTTTTTGGCTTTCTACAATATCAGAAACAGAAAAATAATCATTGATTACAGAACTTATCTTGAGGGAAGATGGGGGAATAGGGAATGGTAGATCAGCTTATCGACCTAGTGGATCCGTGTCATGTGGTAGAAAGATATTATTTGAGGTATCTCAATATGGGAATACCAGTGAGACGATAAGATCTATTAGTTTTTTTCATTGACATCATTGTGGGAGGTAGCGGAATTTGTGGAGCCAATGTGATGGACACCCAGTTGAGGATCATTCATGAAATAGTTTAGGATATCTATAGCGGTTTTTTCCCGAACCATTCATCCATCATCAAGAGAGAGGATTTGAACTTACTCCTCATTGAAGATTAGGGATAGTATCATCATGTCCGGATGGGAGATGGAATGCGACAGAATGATCATTCTGAGGGGTTGGACGTGATCAGGGTAGCCAGAAACCAGTGACATTAAAAAAGACTTTCTCAAGGTAGTTAGGCAATACCTCAGGGATGAAGATTAGTCCAAATGTATATAGTACAACTGAAACCTAAGGAGTAGAGTGTCATAAATTATATAGTGAGATGTATTATTATCGATTCCTCTATGTTAGTATCAAATGTTTTCAATATTTTGGCTTCAAATTCAATCACATCTATACCTATTGTTTAGATACTTGGGATCAATATTTAATTTTATACTGTTTTCGTGACACTAGATACTCTATTGGGTATAAAATCAAAGAGATAATTCTTGTTCAGGGAGTTCCCCCTTTAGATAAGCGGATGTCGCTTCATTTGGGACATCGCTTTCCTTGAGATGTTACATTTTGACATAATTATTTGGATTTAATGGTTGGTTCCCTATAATACTTATGATGAATACTATCTTTGGTTGGTGACCTTAACATCACAAAAGGGTTGGGTTTTTATTCATAGGGGTGAATGGGATTTCTAGGTGAGATGAGATTAATCATGAAATATGGGATGAGTGGGATGATAACCCATATTTCTAGATTATGTCTAGATTATCAAAGAACATATGAGGTGGACTTCCCCCCCTGTGTTTGATCATTTTAGGTATGTTTTATCAGATGATTTTTGAGAAATAAAATCTATGAGATAGGAAGACTTTTCTATAGAGTTAGATATAGGAGCTTCAATAATATCCATTTCTTTTTTATAGGATGGATACGACTGAGTTGTAGGAGATCAAGAGGCAACTTAAAGAATTGGAAGGAAAGGGTTTTATATGACCCAATACATCTCTATGGGTTTCACCTTTCATTTTCTTCACGAAGGTAGATATAACCCTTCATTTATTTGTAGATTACTATAAATTTAAATAGTTGATGGTTAAGAACATGCATCCTTTTCATAAGATAGATGATCTCATTTACCAACTCTGAGGAGTTTGGGTCTTCTCAACGATTGATCTGAGATTGGATTATCAGGAGAATTGTATTTGACCTTCAAAAATACCTCATACAACTTTTCATAGTAGGTATATACGATATGTGTATATGGACAAGTCATTTGGTCTCATGAACGCACCAACAATTTTTAAGGAACAAATGAACCATGTTTTCCATCAATATCTAGATTCATTTTTTTGGTATTCATGGATGATATATTGGTGTATTCCCACATGTTACATGACCATGATAAACCCCTTGAGATCATATTGAATATATTTATATATCATTAGTTATTTGTTAAAGTAAAAAACTTCCACTTCTATGTGGATAAGATTCATTTCCTGGGTTATTTTATCTGAAATAACAGACTATCAGTTTACCCAAAGAAGGTGAGAGCTGTAGTTTATTAGGATAAAGCCAATAACAACTTTGATACATTGAATTTCTTGGGGATAAATGGTTATTACATATGATTCATACAAGACTTCTCACATTTCCTAGAACCTATTATGTGATTGACTAAGAAGTGTATGAAATTTATATGGTATAAAGCCTACGAGATAGACTTTTATGAGATGAAAGGGAGACTAAATTCTACACTGATACTGATTGTTCCACACCTTGGTAGAATCTATAAAATATATTGTGATGTATAAGATATTGGACTAGGAGTATTTTTGATGTCGTAGGAGTAGGTCATGGTGTATGGGTCTCATCACATGAGGCCACACAAGAATAATTGTCCAAAATATGATATATATAGTTATCTTTTGTTGTACGTGGCTTGACTTGTTAGGGGCACTATTTATTGAGTTATAACTTTTTGGTGCATATGGACCAAAAAAATATCAAGTACATATTTACACTACATGACATATATTTTAGAAAATGAATTTGGGTTGAAAAATTTTAGTCCTTTGACTTCGAGATTTTCTAGATGCACATAAATGGAAACACAGTTGTCAATGCTCTAAGATTGTGAACTCAAAAATAGTGTGTTCACGAGGTTAGTAGAGAGTGGTAGCATATGGACCTATTTTCATAGATTCATATGATGGTTTAGGATCATAATAGATATTATATACTTGTATCATTATTGGTTACCTCTTTACTACTAGAGAGAGTGAATATGAGGTAGTAATTAGAGACTAAGGGCTTGGTCCTATGGGAGAGTGCTTCATGTGATGAACTACCTCCGAGTTGGATTTTTGATGTTAATAAGATATTTCACATACATGGATGTGAATAGGTTCTTATATACATTTGAGATGATTTGATTTGAGAGTCCCATGTCTCTTTATTGGCTATACATCCTAGTATTACAAAGATGTATCGTGACTTGTTCTGTCTATATTAGTTGTTGGGGATAAAGAGGGAGATAGATGGGTTCATTACATAATGTTCCACCTATTAGCTGTTGAAGGTGGAAAACCAAATACTAGATAATATATTACAACTAAAATCTATTCCTAAGTGAAAATGGGACAACATTATCATGTATTTCATGATGGGACTGTCTAGATCACCTTGAGGTAGTGACACCATTTTTGTGATCATAGATAAATTGACAATGGTTTCCAATTTTTTTCTTATTAAGGAGAATATTTCAATGGTTAATCCCAGATGTATCTACATTCATGAGATCATATGCCTCCATAGTTTTCCAAATTCTATCATATTAGGTAGAGAAACTCATTTCACATCACAGTTCGGGTAGGGGATGCATAGGGCACTGGGTTTACAAGTATTTTTGAGTATATACCATCACCCATAGATTGATGGTTATTATGAGGATATGATACATGTTTTGGTGGAAATTCTTCAATAATTAATCCTTCATTTTTGAGGTTCTTGGGAGAAACACTTACCTATCTTAGTGTTTTCTTATAATAATTTCTTCCAAATAACCATATAGACGGATCCTTATGAGGCCCTATATGATAAGACTATCCATTAGACCATCTTCTTGTTAGAGAAAGGAGAGATAGTGCTACTGAGACCTTATATCATTTTGGATACTATAGATTAGGTTTATCATATTTGAATGTTTATGTCTAAAACTCAGTCTAGATAGAAGTTATACACCAATCATCATCATCGACCACTAGAATTCAAGGCGGGGAGTCTGGTTCTTTGTCATTTTTTTCCAAGATGGAACATAGATAGATTTAGAATAACGGGGAGATATCACATTGTTATGTAGGGTCCTTTGGGATGATTTAGTGATTTGGTTCGATAGATTATTAGTTGTAGTTACCTTAGAGATACCAGACCATGGATTATGTTGTCCACATATCTCAGGTTCAACGATATCATTATGATCCATGACATTTTTTTTCATCCTGATGAGGTATATATGGATGTATATGTGTCATTTCAGGTGCATCCTATCTATATATATGATCAAGGAATAATGGTTCTATGAGGATATTCAGTTCCTCAGGCATTGGTGCTATGGCCGCATGACCACGTATAAGATGAGACTTGGGAGCAGGAGGCTGACACACATGCCCAGTGGCAAGATTTATTCTCAGAAGGTTCTTGACTATCCTTAGAATTGAAATTTAGGGTCTAATTTCTTTAAGGGGGTTGTATTGTAATATATCTGGTTTGCTATAAAGTATAGATCCTTTTAACATTTAGCAAAACCATTGGTGATATTCTCCTACTAGACTAGATCCAGAAGTTAATCCCTTAGGCTAGTAGGTATACTTTTGGAAAGAATGAGGAAGAAAGATAAAGGATGGATGTAGGCTAAGTAGATGACATGTTTTTGGAATACATAGTGTATATTCAATACATGACATGTAATGGAGTGGGAAGTATAGTGTCTAGTATATAATAGTTTTTCCCCAGAGGGGGAAAATATAAGTATTACACGGTGTGTAAATGTTACTTGTCATGTAATCTCCCAGATTTAGTTTATTAAAATGAGGTAGGGCCTCTTATTTTCAAAAGATGCCCTCGCCTCACTTCTCTCAAGCATAATTGAACCACCATATGAATCTTCATGGAAGACTAAGCTAAGATTTGGTGTTGTTTCTTCATCTAAACTAAAATTCAAGAGTCAATAATCATGTCGGATATCTGTTAGTGATATCTCCACTCCTTAATCTACATTCTTCATTTTCCTTACTATTAGTGATGAAAATTTGGTGAAGGATCTTATGATAGATTTTTAGGAAATTATTTTGTTATTATATTTTATTATGATCCCAAAAAAATCGAAGGATGATACTAGATGAGTGTTATTTTAAGGGAATTATGTGGGTGATCTATACCATTTATCAAAACTACTAGCTATTTATATCTTACTGTCTTCGTAACGCATGCCAGAACTTCCGGGAAATGCTTTCTAAATTAATTGAACCTTTAGTTAAATGATAAATTAATGTCTAATACATGTTTTGAACCTTTTATATAAGTTTTGAGGTATTTTAACTCAACTCAAGATACCCATGGTGTAGGGACACTAGCTTTTTAAATAGAACATTACATGATTTTAAGCATATTTATACATCAGATTACAAGCCATGGATCGTTATGTCTAGTGATTGGGAAGATTAGGTGCATAAAACATAAGACATGGTGCTAAAAAACACTTCTTTGTTTAATATACATAAATACTCCTTACTTCCTTTGATCCCTTACATCTTTATAGGGTACCTTGGGGAACACATGAACAATGGGATGAGCAAAAAAGTCCAGTAAGGGAATGAACATCAGAATATAACACAAGCACGTGAGTTAGGAGGCATGGCATAATGACATCAAAATCATGGAACATATGAAATCATATCATTTAAACATGGTATCATATAAATGTGGAAGAATCATGCAAAATATATTTACTATGTTTAAAGTTTAACTGTTAATCTCATTTCCTATTTTAGTACGGGTCATGGCTAACCGCCAATCCCATTTCCAATTGCAATATGGGTCAAGCCTAACCACCAATATTATTTCACATCACATGTCATGAGACTTAACATTATCCAATGCATTGAAGTTCTATCTGGGTGAACCCATATAAAAATTTTCATAAATATTCTTTCCACCTAAATAATCATACATAATCATCCATACATAAACATAAGCGTATCTAAGGAATGAATTGGGTACCGCAATCATGACATAGAGTATAACCAATGGGCTTATAATGAATGTGTCCATGAAATAAAGGGATTAGAACATACATGGACGTTCATAAGGTAAAATAGGAAAATAACATGGTAAATGAGGTCAAATTTACATGCCAACAAATAAGAAATGTATTTGAGAAATATTAGTATTAAAAAAAATTTGTGCGATTTTGAAGAAAATATTATAGAGCTTTTAAAATAGAAAAAGGGATAATCATTTATATAAAACCAGAATTGAACTAAGAAGGTTATAAAAATATAAAGAATGATTTTATAAAATAAATGGTGGCTTATAACATAGAATAGAGTACACTTGAAATTTGGTAAAAATTCAGCAAGTTCCCTTAACACAGATGTGCTTATACAAAAGTTCTAAGGAGGGGATCTTTTAAAAACATGTATATCCCCAAAATAGAGTGATGAAAGGGTATTCATAAATGATTTTTTTTAAAACCACACAAAATTTAGAATATTTTCATAAATAGATAAGATAACTCCATTTTTATATAAAGAAAGTTGAGACAACCCAAAATAATAAAGAAGGTTAAGGTAGAATTCATTACGATTTATCGCCATGGTGTCGGGTGTACCAAAGAGGGATTGATGAGAGAGAAAAGTAGTTTATCATCACTTATAAATCATAAGGGAAGTACATGGGATGTGAGAAATCATACCTCATCATTTGTGATTACACATAAAATGACATATCATAGAGGACAATCTTGAATAAAATAGAAATGGATAGGATCCCATACCATAAATCCGGTGGTGTTCTACCCTTGTTATTAATGAACTGAATGAACAAATTAGGTTTATTAATTAATAAGTCCAAAAAATCATCTATATTTAATGTATTAATATAAACCTTTTTATATTCACCCATGGCCTTTTTAATGGGTTAAGTTGTTCAATTTCATTGTTCGGGACCGTTTGTTTTCTTGGTTTTCATGATTGGTTTACTTATATTCATGTTTGATTAAACATGAATGTTTAAAGTGGTTGTCTAGAATTTAATTTGTATGTTATTAGTGAAAATACTGTAGATTATATGGTTAAAAACATAATTTTGTTACTTTTAGTGAAGTTAAACCATTATATATAACATTAGTGACAACAGTTTTGGGTTAATCAGTGGGTTTGATTACAAAGAACATGTTTTTCTTTGTAACTTACTACCATTTGTACAAAAGTATTATAGAATAATAACAAGGATATATTATATATATAATAATCTGGTGCAACCATGACACAAATGGTTTCATGAGAAGAATTAAATATGATGATAGAAATTGATAAACTGTTGTCCTTGAATGTGTTAAATTAACACATCTCGAATGGCGTTTTCATTTCTTCCAAATAAAAGATAGGTAAAGGAGAGAAAATAAAGAATTACCCAATTAGCATAAAAAATTTACAGTTCATTTATGTTACTTGAGTTATCATATCATTTGGGGTGAAGGGAGGTGATAAAAGAAACAATAAAAGAAAACAACTTAAAATAAAAGAAATAATTGGAAAGAGGAATTTACCTCTTGAGTCTACCTCCTTTGAGAACCTCTTAAGGGGGGAGGTTTTGGTATTTTAAAGAGAATAGTGGACTTTGGACATGGGGAATGATCTTGGGGAGATATTTGAGAAGAATATTGGCAAGGCACAAGGCTTGAGATGAGTGAAGAGAAGAGAGAGGGATGGGGGTTTATAGTGGAGGAGAGGATGGTTTTCATAATTTTTTAATCATTAGTTTATTATTTTTCCACAAGACCAGAAATTGTGATGATTAGATGACCAAAAATATTAATCTGTGCATGTGAGTTAAAGATAATGGCCTTACATCATCCATACATCAGATTATAACATCATCGTTCATGTATTTATCATTTATCATAAATTATCATATTTTACTATTCATCAAAAATTCATGTTTTTTAGAAAAATACCAAAATTTCATCCTAACCATTTCTTGATGTGTAGAATCCAAAAATGAAATCCATTTTTTGAAAATAATTTTGTAGATTTGATTAATTTAATATTTAATTAAAATCATAATTTACTATAAAAAACCAGTTTTAAAATATTCCTTTACTTATTCTAAAATACAAGTATATCATACTTTCAAATTGAATATTATTTATATATTATCATTGTTAAGGTTACTATTCATTAGAGTATATCGCTATTCACAATGGTATGTTACTATTAATAAGGGTTTGTTAATATACACCAAAAATTAAGTTTTTCTTATCGAACTCCAAATAACTTACTAGTCACAACCATGTTGGTCAGATTTTTGAAATTCCAAAAACAGAAGTCAACAACTTTTGTTTAAAAGTCACATAGAACTTAGTAGTTCATTATGTTGTGATTTCATGATATATTTATAATAATGGAATTTCCATTTATAAAACATTGGGTCATTACATTCTTCCCCCCTGATGAAATTTCTCCATCGAAATTTCATTTTACATTCTATGCCATAAACTGGTGCATGTACTTTTCCTTCATTTCTTCCTCTAGTTCCCATGTTTCCTCTATAAACTTATGGTTTCACCATAGTACTTTTACTAGGTGAGTAGTCTTGTTATGTAGAACTTTTTTTCTATGATCCAAGATCTTCACTAGCTTCTCCTCATAGGAAATATCATCCTCCCACTGTACTACCTATGAAGAGGCTATATGTGAAGGGTCTAGTATGTACATCCTTAAGAAGGATACATGAAAGACATCATGAAATTTTAACATGGTAGGTAGAAGTTCCAGTCGATAGGCCACAGCTCTGACTCGATCAAGGATCTCGAAGGGGCAGATATACCTAGGACTAAGTTTTCCTTTCTTCCTAAATCTCATGACCTGCATCCATAGAGATATGTGTAGAAATAACATGTATCCAACTTTGAACTCAAGGTCTCATCGACAGTTATCTGCATAACACATCTGTCAACTTTGGGCTACCTTGATATGATTCTGAATGGTTTTAAAATTCTCTTGCATTTCTTTGACCATTTCTGGTCCAATTAGCATATAGTCACCGAAATCAACCCAACACTCTGGTGTTCTTATCCTTTTCCCATAAAGGGCTTCATATGGTTCCATTTTGATGCTCGAGTGAAAATTATTGTTATAAGAGAATTCAACCATTAGAAGATGTTGGTCCCATCATCCATTGAATTCCGTAGAACATGCTCTCAACATATATTCCAATGTCTTAATAGTTCGCTCAGATTAGAAATCAGTTAGAGGATGATAGGTTGTACTGAAGTTCAGTTCAGTGCTTATAGGATGTTGGAGACTTTCAAGAACATTGAGGTGAATATAGGATCATGATCGATAAAAATAGACAGTGGTACTCCATACAGCCTTACCACCACTTTGATATATATATCCGTGTAAGTTGATCTAATGAGAAGTCCTCTTGAATCACGATAAAGTGGGTTGTCTTCATAAAATGATCCACAACGACCCATATAGAACTGTTTCTTATAGATATCCTTAGAAGTCCAATGACAATATCCATGGTAATGTTCTCCCACTTCCATGTTGGTATGGGTAGTGGTTGCATCATCCCCCTAGAATTTTTCCTCTCAGACTTCACATTCGGACATACCTGGAACTTTAATGTATATTTAGCAATCTGCATTTTCTTATTTTCCCACCAAATGTTTTCTCGAAGATCTCGATACATATTTGTGATCCCTGGGTGGATAGAGAAGGTTGAGATATGTGAGTAAATCATAAGATCCTTATTTATCTCTAGATTATATGTTACACATAATAATTTCCCAAATATTAAAACTCCTTCCTCATCAATTTTAAAATTGAAGGATTTCCCATTTCTGAGAGCTTCCACCCTTTTCAATATTTCCACATCCATTCTTTGAGCATGCTTTATTTTATCTAAGTGGGATGGTTGAGCAATAATTTGAGAAATGAATAATGATGTTCCTCACATAATGATTCCCATGACCATCCTTTTCAAATCTATGAAAATAATATCCTTTTCAATTCTCATCATTGATGAAGATGCGAGATCCTTTCCACTTAGAGAATCTCCCACCTTATTTTCCATACTGGGATGCTAGTGGATTGAGCAGTCATAATCCTTGAAAAGCTATATCCATCTTCATTGGAACATATTAATTTATTTAAATGTTAATATATATTTGAGAACCTTGTGGTAAGTATATATCTCACACCTCTCCCCATAGAGATAATGCTGCCAGAGTTTCAACACAAAGATCACAGCCGCTGACTCCACATCATGCGTGGGATAGTTTTTCTCATGGATTTTCACCTTCCATGAGGTGTTGGCTATCAATTTATCATTTTTTATTAGCACACAACCTAATCCCTTCTTTGAAGCATCATTTTACACCAAAAATAGTTCTCCACTTATTGGGAGTATGTGTAATGGAGAAGTGATAGGCCTCATTTTCAACTCCTTGAAACAGTATTCACATTTTTGTGTCTAGAAAATATTTACTCCCTTCTATGCCATCTTGTTCATTGGGTTCTATAATCATGAAAATTTCTTCACAAATCACCGATAATACCTAGCTAGACCCAAAAAGCTATTGATCTAATTACAGATGTTGGTCTAGGCCACTCTTAAATTGTATTTTCCTTGGAATGGTCCACAGATAACCCTTTTTCTGGTGATAACATACCTGAATAATGATGCTTACTCTATCTATAAATCACATTTATTTTATATTTCTTACAAATTATCCCTTCTCTAATTCTTTAACAGAATATTCAAATGCTCCTCATGTCCCTCCTTTCTCTGGGAGTATATCATAATTTCATCAATAAAGACTACCACTAATTTGTCGAGGTATTCTCTAAATACTATATTCATTAAATCCATGCACATTATTGGATATCTATTGAGTTTGGAGGGAATCACTTTGAACTCATAGTGTCCATACCCTATTCGAATAGTTGTCTTTAGAATATCATCCTTCTTCACCTTTAGTTGGTGATATCCCGATTGAAGGTCAACCATAGAGAAATAATAGGCCCCATGAATCTGATCGAACAAGTCATCTATCTGTGGAAGGGGATAATTTTTCATTATCATAATTTTTTTGAGTTCATGATAATCAATGCAGAGGTGCATTGATCCATCCTTCTTCTTGATGAAGATGACTGGCGCACCCCATGATGAAGCACTCGGGTGTATAAAACCCTTCTCTAGATTCTTTTTCAACTACTTCATTAGCTCCTCTAGCTCTACAGTGGTCATTATTTATGGTGTAAATGATATATGTAGAGGTCCAAGGATAATTTCAATTGAGATCTCAACCTATAGGCCAGGAGGAAGACAAGAAAACTCATCATGGAATACATCTATGTAATCCCCCATAATGGGCATTTCCTTAACCATGATTCTATAATTTTTCTCAATCATTTGATCTAGATATTCTTGCTCATAAGGTAAAAATATCCACATTCAAGATGATGATTCTAAAGAAGATTCATCTTCTTCCTTACACTTGTAAATAATCAGAGGATGCTTTGGGATGTGAAAATTAATGTACCATTCCCGATAATTCAAATTGTATTTGTATAAAGAAATCCAATCCATGAACAAGATAGCATCAAACTCAACTAAAGGAAGTATGATGAGATTTTCTGGGAGGTTCAGTCCTTAAACGTTAACCAGGGAGATATAAACCATGGATGCAATAAATTCCCCATTTTCGTTTCTCACAAAAAAAATTTACTACAAATGTTGGGGTGGTGTTTGAATAGTTTTACTAAAATTTAAAGAAATTAAAGAATTATTAGAACTAGAATAAAATAGTATATATTCTATTCTTGAATTAATAGTTAGCCTACCTATCACCGCATTGTTTTTTGGATCTACCTCAGTTGTAATGATAACATAATCCCTTCATTTTTTCCTTGGAAGTTATTGTTGATTTTCTCCGAAAACCCTAATCTTAAGGAAATCTTTCACATAATTCCCATGATCCTTTCCATTTTAACATTGCACTATAGGCAGAGTGTTGATCTGAACCTTCCTTTCTTCTTCCACATTAGCATAATTTTTCATATCTCTTCTGAAGTTCTTGGCCAGATGACCAAAATTTCCACATTTAAATCAATTATGGGTTCCCTTCAGGAAGTTCTGAGGATACTTCTTCCCACAACTTTTATAAGGGGAAAAGTTAGGCTTCATTTTATCATGGGATTTTTTCAATGAACCACCCATATGGTTCTTCATTTTACACTTCTTGTCACTAGGCCCATGAGACCACTGAGAGTCTCCAAAATCCATTTCAACCTTGAGGGAACAACAAACAATATCCACATTACTATAAAGTATCTAATCACCAACGCTTTTCATAGTCTCGTCTTTAGTCTACTAAAGAAGTGATCCACCTTGATTTCAGTGTTTATGACATAGCCAGAGGCATACATTGCAAGCCTTTTAATGTTTTCTTCATACTCCCCTGATGGACTCATCTTCCTTCTACTTGAGTATGAGGAACTCTCTTTCCATCTTTAGATGGAGGGTTCGAGGAATGTATTTGTTGAAAAAAATCCACTTGAACTTTTCCCAATCCATGAAATAAATTTCTTCTTAGGACATCGTATTCTTGATCAGTGTCCACCACTGATCAGCTTCCCCCATCAAAATGATATAACTCTAGTACAACATTCTCTTTTTTCAAGAGCTGGAGGACAAAGAATATCTTTTTAATTGAGTTAATCCACTGTTCCATGAGGAGGGAATCAGAAGATCCACTAAAATGGGAGGCCTCTTCCACATGAAAGATTCTACCACAACTAGCTATTTCCTTGGAGGAGGTGGGTGTTATGAATGATTCATGTTATTATTCAAAACTCAATCTTTCTAAGAAAGTACAACCAAGAAGTTTCGAACACCCACTCCAATCTTATCAAGCATATCATTAGAGAAATATTTACATATCCTATCACATTGGTTGTGGGAACATGTTCTTCTATTTCCCACCATTAACTAAGAAAAAGAATTTATAATTATAGGTCTTGAATACTATTCTATTGAGCATAAAAATGAAACTTTGAACATAAAAGGATATTCTTATAAAGAAGAAGTATATCCTAACTTGTGATTCCTAGGGTTTAAAACTAGGTTATCCATGATCTATTTCTTAAGTTATATTTTTATGGGATTTTTTATCCCTTAATAATGGTTAGTACTAACCACATGAATCTATCAAATCATATCCCTAGGGAGTGCCATAACCAAGAGTGCAACAAGGCCCATTATTGTGCACCAGTTCCTATTCGAGTCTAGCTCAAAGCGCTGTTTTTAGGTTTTACCCCTAGATTGATCTATGCTAGAGCCACCTCTACCTGCTTTTATATAGACAAGGATATATTATCTTGATAAACCACTTACTCAATACTCACCAAAATTTAGGAATGTTTTCTTATACTTAGTATCATTCGTAAGGTAATCACTAAGGTGTTGTATTCCAAATCTCTAAAAATAACTAGAGAATCCTCTGATACAAACCATAGTGACCCTAGCCTTTTATATATAACATTACATGATTTTAAGCATAATTATACATTAGACTGCAAGCCAAGGATCGTTAAGTCTAGTGTCTTGGAATACTAGGTACATAAAACATAAGACATTGAGATAAAAAAACAATTTTTAATTTAATCTCCATAAAATATCCTAAATTTCTTTGAGCCCTTACATCCGCATAGGGTAACCTGGGGAACACATGATCAAAGAGATGAGCTACAAAGCCCATTAAGGGAATGAGCATAAGAATTCAGCTTATGCACATGATTTAGGAGGCATGGAATAATGATATAAAAATCATAGAACATATGAAATAATATCATATAAAAATGATATAATATAAACATTGAATCATATAAATGTGTAAAAATCATAAAACACAGCTTTATTATGGGTCAAGTATAACCTCCAATCCTATTTCCTATTTTAGTATGGTTCAAGGCTAACTGTTAATCCCGTTTCCTATTGTAATACGGGGCAAGGCTAACTGCAAATCCCGTTTTACATCGCATCTCATGAGACATAACTTTACCCAATTAATTGGAGATCTACATAGGGGAACCCATCTCAAAATTTTCATGAATATTATTTCCACATAAATAATCATACATAATTAACCATACATAAATATAAGGGTACCCATAGAAAAAATTTGGTTCCATAATTATGATATATAGCATAACCAATGGGCATTTCATGAAAGTGTCCATGATAGAAAGGTATTAAAACATACATAGATGTTCATAAGGTAAAATAGGCTTATAACATGGTAAGTGATGTCAAACAGAAGTGACAACATATAAGAAATTCTTTTGAGAAATTTTAGCATTAAAACATTTTTGTGTTGTTTTAAAGAAAATACTGTAGAGATTTTAAAATAGAAAAGAGGACAATCATTTAAATAAAATCAGAATTGAATCAATATGGTTCTTATAATAAAAATAATGATTTTATAAAGTAAATGGTTGATTAAAATAGAGGATATAGTGTACTTGAAATTGGATAACAATTTGGGAAGTTCCCTTAAAACATGTTTTCTTATCAGAACGTTCTAAGAGGGAGTCTTTTAAAAACATGTATATCCCTGAAATAGAGTGATGAAAGGGTCATCATAAATGAATATTTTAAAACTACACAGAATTTAGAATATGTAAACAAATATATAATATAACTCTATTTTGATATAAATAAAGATAAGGAAACCCGAAGGAAGAAAGAAACTTCAGGTAGAATTCATTACGATTTATCGGCATGGTGTCGGGTGTACCTAAGAAGGAATTATGAGAGAGAAAAGGGGTTTATCATCACCTATAAATCACGTGAAAAATATGGGGGATTTGAGAAATTATACCCAATCCTTTGGGATTACGAATTAAAGTGCATAACATATAAGAAAATCTTGAATAAAATAGAAATGGATAAGACCCCTTACCTTAAATTCGGTGGCGTTCTCCACTTGTTATTAATGACATGAATAAACAAAAATAGGTTTATTAATTAATATGTCTAGAAACTCATATATATTTAAATTATTTATTATAACCTTTTTCAGTTCACCCATGACCTTTATAATGGGTTAAGTTGTTCAATTTCAATGTTTGGGGCTGTTGGTTTTCTTGGTTTTCAAGATTGGCATACTTATATTCATGTTCAGTTAAACACTTATGATGAAATTTGTTTTCTACAATTGATGTTGTATGATATTAGTAAAAATATGTGAGATTATATGGTTAAAAACAAAATTTGGTTACTTGGAGTGAAATTTAACCACTATATATAACATTAACGACAACCATTTTGGGTTAATCGGTGGGTTTGATTACAAAGAACCTATTTTTCTTTATAACTTACTACCATTTTTACAAAAGTATTACAGAACCATAATAAGAATATGTTACTTATATAATAATCAGGTTTAACCATGACATAAATGTTTTCATGACCGTAATTAAAGATGATGATAGAAATTGATAAATTGTTGCCCTTGAATGTGATAAATTTACACATCTCAAATAGTGTTTTCATTTCATTCAAATAAAAGATAGGTAAAGGAAATAAGATAAATAATTATTCCATTATCATTAAAAAATTATAGTACATTTATGTTACTAGAGTTATCATACCATTTCGGGTGAAGGGAGGCGAGAAAAGAAACAATAAAAGGAAATAATGTAAAAGAAAAGAAAGAATCGGAAAGTGGAAATTACCTCTTGAGTCTACCTCTTTTGAGATCCTATTAAGGGGAGAGGTTGTGGTATTTTGAAGAGACTTGGGGTAGAATATTGGAAAGGCCCAAGGATTTAGAGGAGTGAAGAGAAGAGAGAGTGAGAGGGCGTTTTATAGTTGTGGAGAGAATGGTTTTCATAATTTTTTAATCAGTAGTTTATTATTTTCCTCAAACCCCAGAAATAGTGATTATTCTATGAAAACAATAGCAATGTGTGAATTTTAGTTCTAGATAATGGCCTTACATAATCCATACATCAGATGAAGAAATCATATTTCATGTATTTATCGTTTATCATAAATTATCGTATTTTAGTATTCATCAAAAAATCATATTTTTTAAAAGAATCCCTAAACATCACCGTAACCATTTTTCGACGTTTAGAATACTAAAATGATATCCATTTTTTAAAAATAATTTTCTAAATTTGATTAATTTAATATTTAATTAAAATCAAAATTTATTATCAAAAACCAGTTTTAAAACATTCATTTACTAATTCTAAAATATAAGTATATCGTACTTTCAACTTGATTATTATTTATATATTATCGTAGTTAAGGATACTATTAATTAGGTTATATCATTATTCATAAGGTTATGTTACTATTCATAAGGGTAGGTTACTATTCACCAAAAATTATGTTTTTCTTATCAGACTCCAAATAACATACTGGTCACAACCGTGTATGTCAGATTGTTGAAATTCCAAAAACAGAATTGAAAAACTTATGTTGAAAGGTCATATAGCACATAGTAGTTCATTATATTGTGATTTCCTGACATATTTATAAGAATGTAATTTCTATTTATAAAACATTGGGTCGTTACACATGAGGTGTGTTATACTATTTGGTCATGATTATACCACATGTGGGGTGTGTTTGGTTTGCCTTGTATAATTGAGAATTGATTAAGGTAATTAAGAGAATTGTTAAAGGTATAATGATAATTTAATCATCTTTTAATATGTATATGAAAGGTATTATTTGTGTATAATGATAAAGAATGTTTCATCATATGACAATGAAGTCATACTTTGATGCCTTGGACATTTATACTCCAAGTATCTATTAAATTGGTTTATTTTTCATGTTAGGATTCCTTTTTAATTTATAATCCTTGGATCCAATTTACTGTTCATGATGTGATTCCTTGTACATTTATACTCATTAGATATGAATAATTATTAGTATCCCTTGGACATGACAACTCCTTGGATCCTTATTAAATTACTTATTTCAGTGACTTATAAATTTTTACTCCTTGTATCTTATCTACTTAGATTACTTGGATGCCTTGGACATTTGTACTCCACAGAACTGGTTTAATTAGTTTAATTGACCCCTTAAATTTTTTTGGAAATTTCAACTCCTTCGATTCTATTTACTTGTTGTACTTATCTTACTCAATTTCCTTGTATATTTATACTCCTTGGATCCTTTCCCATGTAGGACCAATACATGATTACACAATATAGGTTTTTGATGTTTCTTGATATGTATTAATGTTTGGAATTATGTTTATGGTTTCATTTCACAGTGAGACTTGATTTTTTAGAAAAATTCCATTTAATATCATTGATTTTACTCCTATTATATATGGTCACTACTTCATCTTATATGAATAGTCTAGACTTCCTATAGACACCATTGGTTGTGGTTTATTGAGTGTTATCTCACACACTTTTTGGGCCATAGGTGGGTTCTCAGACATTCTTTATGGATCTAGCTGAGGATAGAGGCAAGTATCTACTTGCTGATCCTTGAATGATGTTTCATAAGAGTAGGGTATTATAGGACCAAGCTATGGGTTGTGGTGCTATCCAGGGATAGTTCCTTTTTGGTGTTTTTATATTTTTATACATGTATTGTGTTGGAATCCTATTACCTTGTATTACTTATCTTTTGTATAGAATACAATGATAATCATTTGTATATGACGGCATTAGATGATATTATTTATATGATGTATGTTTATTCTATAGTGGATTGGTAATTTCATATGCTTCCTCTATTTATTAGTATGATTATACCAATGTGATACACTCTAATTATGGTTGTATAGTCTCCCCACTATTCCACCATGGACCCTCACTGCTAGTCATTATCCACTAGTGTATGGGGAGGCACACTTGAGGACATGTAGACAACTCTGTTTGGTTAATGTTGAGTGAAATGGGTTCTGGATATCATAATGACCATAACCCAATTTAGATTTTGATTGTCAAGACATAGTTGAAGGGTTTCATTAGTCTTTTTGGAGAAAAGTACCAGAACAATCCAAGGTGACACACAATGTCAAATGAAGCTCTTAGACAATAAATCATCCAACTAAGTATTAAAATGCTTTGTTTTAGATGTTTCCATTTGGTTTGAGGGAATATTAATAGCTGGGTACCTGGTACCATTTTGATAGAAAACTATAAATCCCTCACTGATGGTAAATAAGAAAATTCTTATGGGGAAACATTTGGAAACTTATCTGTTACTGGAGGAATACCTCCATCCAAAGATTCCTTCTCTAGTTTAAAAGAAAATCTGGATATTATCTAATACAACTCTAGAAGAGGGGGTTTGGATGAAATTTAAATTTGGTCTTATTCGACCTAAATGTCATAAGAATCCCCATCAGGGGAAGGAAAGGTGACCCGGTAAAGATAATAGTCAATGAGAAAGCAGTGCTAAACCCTAAGGTTGCAGATCTAATTGACGAGGCTCCAAATCTGCAGCTTTCCACTTCTGAATTTTCTGAAGCTTTGGGATTGCTAAATCTCACACTAGTGGAACTCATCAATCAAAAGAGGCCTTCAATTGACGCCTTCGACCATTTCATCTTCGGGTCTTGGGATCTCCAGGAACGAGCGGTGGTAGGCCTACTGGATAGCAAGAAAATCATGATTCAGTTCGAGCCAGAGGAAGATCTGATCCATGCATGGTCGAGAGCCCCTTGTGTCTTCAATGGATCCCATTTCCTTTTTCTTCGGTGGTCCTTTGACCTTCACATGAATCGTGACTCGCCTTCCATGGCGGTTTGGGTATGTTTTCCTAAGATTCCATTTCCATTTCAAAATCCCTCGATAATTCATATGTTGCGGAATATGGTTGGTCGTTTCCTCTGTTCTGATAGCTGCACGGAGTCTGTTTGCCATCCAGTCAATCCTCAGGTATGTGTTGAGGTTGATGCCTCTAGCGTCCCATTTGATTTTGTCTGGATCCCAATTGAAGAGGAATACCATTGCATGCAACGGGTTATCTACGAGAACTGGACTAAATTCTGTGGCTCCAGCAAAAGGATGGGCCACTCGGTTGAGTTATGCCGAGGTGGTTATCCAGCACGGTTGATGGAGGAGCACTGTCGGAAAGGCACTCCTGTGATCTCGGGTGTTGATGTTAGAAGAAAAACCGTGGGGGCTGATTTGGAGATAGACATTGACAAGAATCTGGCAGGTCCTAGTGTTAGAGGGAAGGTCTCATGTGATTCTGGTTTGGATGTGGAGAGTAATACTACAGGGCCTAGCAGGGATGCTTTGCAAGATGTTATAAATTCTCCTGGTTTAATGGTAGAGCCGAGTTCAGAGAAGACTGGGGTTGAATTGGCTTCAAACACAGAAGAAGTGGTTGTCATGACAGGTGATAGGAATTTTACAAGTTTGGATCCTTTGGCTACCCCTTTTATTTTATTAAGTAACAGGTTTAATGGATTGTTCTAGGATTTTTTGGCTAAAAAAATAGAGGTGGAGGATACTGCAGAGAAGGGGGATGAGGTGGTGGCCTTGGAGAATCGACAGACTGATGTCTTGGTAATTGAACAGACTAGGAAAGGTAAGGAGCTGGAGGATGTTCAACCAGGGGATGACTTGGGGCAGAATCTTGTTGTCCTGAACATCCCAAGAATGGTCAGGAGAAACTCTCTGGTGGTAAGTGTAGACCAGAGGTCAAGAAATCCACAGGCTGGTGGCTTAGGGATGGAATCACACTCCACAGTTGTAGAAATTATTCATTCGGAGGATGTGTGTCTTCCTTTAAGAGAGAATAGAATGCCAGATCAAAGAAGGGACTACAATTTTGAATAGCCCGGGGTGGGAAAGGAAAATTCTAAGGGTAAGGAGATCCTGAGTGCTCGGGTTGGCCAGTCCTTCAGTGAGAATGTTTAACAGGGGATGCAGAAAGAAACTGTAGGGGAATGACTATTGACTACAACTACATCTAAGAGATCAGGTAAGGATTATTCCTATCTTTCGTGACTAATACGGACCAGGTCTGCTTCAAAAAGGAATAACCAGGTGACTCTTGCAGTCAAGAAGGGCAGCGGGACTAAAAAGACTTCACCAGACATGGATTCCCTAGAGAAACTTAGAAATCGTGTTCAAAGTTCAAGTTTTTGGAGAATCCGGAGTGGGAATCAGCCACTGGGGAAGAGAAATCTAGTTTGGGTTGCAGTGAAGACTTCGGGTACTATGACTTTTAACTTTGTGGTTTTTAGTTTTCATCTTTGTATTGGTTTACTGGATCTTGTTTGTTGGGCACCGGACAACCCTAATCTAGCTTTATAAAATAGAAAAAAAATGATTTGCAGCAGCATTACATAAAAAAAGTGCTCCATGAGATGGTTCAAAAATTCCAAAATATGGTTAAATATAAAGGAATGAGAGGTAGAAATATCAAATAAAGTAATTAATAATGATGAATCAATGGTAAAGGTACCTTTCATGACCATAAGACCCACACCAGATTCTAATAGAGGATCATCCTCAATGTGAAGAAGATTCATTCTTGATTCACATTGCTAGAACCACTTTATTCTTGAAGAAACAATGTTTTTCATAGATCCTATCCATACTATCGATCCTATACCACTATATAGAGATAAAAAAACATGATGAAACCAATATAAGTTAACTGAGTATGTTTAAGATCTATATATCTTCGTTTCCTCCATGCAAGAATGTATTAAGTGAAAAAATGTATACAATGAAAAAAGGATTGTGGTCCCTAATTAGGCATTGTATAAGATTTATAATGAGCCTGTTACTGAGATCCACCACTACGTTTTCCACCATGAGACTCGTCCTGCCCTTTTCTCCCATTAAAGTGACCAATGAAGCTACCACTAGGAGTAAGTTGAACTCCCATCTACCCTTACTTACTAGCCAACTCATGTTTTTACATCAAATATCTATCTAGAATGTCGACTTATGAGGTTAGATTCAAAATCAAAACATGATATAAGATATATAATCGAAGAACCATCTTAATTCTTTGGGATTTTATCTTATCAATTGATACCACCTTAGTTGTGAAATGAAAAAGTACACGAAATTGGTTAGCATACTAATTCAATATCTATTCACCTTGATGAAGGTTAAAGAACTCCATGGAATTTTTTAATTCCATTGATTCTTGATATCATTTCTCTATAATAACATCCTTTAAGTTATTCCACTCAAATGCCACAATATTTCCTACATGATGAAAAGAGTCCCACCATTTTCCTCTAGGTCCTTGATGTTTTAAGACATCACATTTCACATTAAATGAGTTCTTCATCTCTAAGAACTAAATAATTTTCATAAAACATTTTAAACCAATCCTCTTCATCTTAGGGATTGTTAATAGACTGGAAATATGGTGGCTTTAGAAGAAGAAACACCTAGGAATGATCTCTAATATCATCTCATTGAGGTAAAACCTATACATCATAAGCTAGAACAGACGCGACAACCCAACCTAGAGTATGGACTACACAAACAACAACCTCTACAAGGTTCTAATTAACTAGAGGGTTCACTTACTATGTTTAATCTATTTCTACCTCTTGAGGTCTATTTGAATATCTTATTGAGAGAATGGTACTATAAAATATTAGTTGATAAAAAGGAGAACTATAGTTAAGAGACATCAAGTTATAAACTATATCAATCATAATTATATAGGGAAACCCTATTCTTAGAAAAAATAATCCAAAGGAATATAGAATTAGTTAAAAAACTCCTCAAAGGAACTTTTTTTATATATATCATGGTAACGTAAGGCTCATTATGATGATATTTATCTAGGAAATCACTCACAACCTACCCCATAAGTCTTGAAAACCCAGTCTCCTACCCACTAAGTCATCCCAAACAACATATTGACATCAATAATGGACTAGACCCTCTGATGAAACTTTTTCATGATCTGAACCTAATAACCTACCTAAATGGTACCCAAATCAATTATGACATGGTAGGAAGGGTTTTCTAGATCCCCATGGACTAAATACTAGTTCCTGGGAATCCATAACAAATACAATTGAATGGTTTCTCCTTAATAATAACACATGATGACAATAAATCATATAAGAATCAATAAATAACCTTTATACTAAAAAATACATAAGTGGAAAGTATTAAAATTAGGAACATACAAGTCCCAAAATGATATGTCCATAAAAGTCCTCACATCAACCATAATGGACAAAATCCCATGCTCTCCATGAAACAATTGGATCATATGATCTACTGGTGATCACTAACTCCCAAGTTCTCGCTAATCAGGAACATCAATCTCATCCAAGTGGTGCCTTTCCTTTCCATGGATTGTTAATAAGAATGTATAAAAACAACCAAATTAAAAAGTAGGTCATGGGAAACAAATCCCAATGGATATCACCAAGTGATCCATAAGTAATCCATATCAAGTAAACCAAATATTCTCAATTTAAAATAAAACATGGCATATAAATCTCTTCACAACTCATTTAAAAAAAATATTTATAAAACAATTTCATAGATAATATAAAATATGCATAATAGTTAATTTCGTTTAAAATAGGAAGATATGAGAACATTTGTTAAATAATCCATAAATAATCATTTTCAACTAAACATGAATAAATAATAATTTAAAACAAAACATTAGCATATATAATCATTTTTAATCATATCACCATGGTAATAACACCAAGGGTTGGTTAGATTCAATGGTTCTAAAAAAACCTAGCGAAATACCACTCAATGTGTGAACACACTCCCTAGATCCCAAACCAAGTGGGAATATGGGAGAATTCCAAAGAATAAACTTACTTCTCCAAAGATAGTTTTAGAATTTTCATCATCAATTCATTACTAAATAGGATCATAGAAATTGTGAATATACATATGCATATGTTCCTAGGATCTAATTGTCTTCGAGGCAATCAATCATAAATTTGGATATCATTCATTTCAATAAATCTCAAAAATTTACAATCAATAATTTAATTTGACCCCACGTTCATGTTTTAAAACATGCATTTTAATTTCCAAAACCAACATCAATGGTTTTTATCAAATCCTCATTCCTTATGACTAAATTAATTTAATTTAATAAAATAAAACACTTTACATATTTTTATCTCAAATTTCACAATCAAAATCATACTTTAAAACAAGCATTTCATTTCAAAATCATTTCCTATAAATAAAACATTATTTTAGAAAGACATTTCCAAGAGAAAATCATTACACAAACCAGGAAGTTTCAAAATAAATTATTAAATATTAATATAAATCTTTGAAAATCAATCAAAAATCAATGAAAAATCATTCAAACATTAATGGTTTCGAATTATTGAATTTCCTTAAAATCACCCACCTAAATCCCAATATTAACTATTATCCAATATAGGATAAACCTATGGAGTTCCAATGGATAGAATGGATAAAAGAGAATATAAGAAAAAAAATTTGTTAATTCAAGATCTAGATCGATCAATGACCGGGGGATCTACCACTATTTAAGGGAGAGTGAGAGGAGGAAAGGATAATTCAAGATCAAGAGTGATTACACTTATCGAAAAAATCTAATATGTCAACAGACACATAAAGCCATGAGGAATCAATGTTGTAAGAGAAAAATATGACTATTTATTTCCTATAATGTGTTTAGGTTCAAATAGAATTTGAGGGAGAGAATTATGTTTTTAAAATAGAGAATAAACAGAACAAATTTACAAAACTACTCTTCCATTTATTATCCAGATTAGAGTCACCATTTAGTGGTTGGCCTCCATCAGCCAGTCAGTGGCACATAAAAGATTACCTTGGCCACTGGATGTCCCATAAGATGGCTGATGGTTAAGGTATAATTCTTGTCCCACTATCCGCTCCATCGATAGGCTATACAAAAGTTTAATCCCATTGGTTTCTCTACTAGATGGACGATGGAGGTCCTACAAGAACTCCCTACCACCACCCCTACATTGACTAGCTAGTTGTCCTCACTGGATTGCAAATATACCTCCTATAACCATTTTGGCTACGTGATCTTTTGCACTGTTAAACTAACCCCCTAACCATCTTTCATCCTCTTTAACTAGGGTCAACGCACATCCCCAACCCCTTTAAAGGATTAAAAAAACTATATCAACCAACAATCAATGACACAACGAGAGATAAAAGTAAAGGATAAATAAATCCAAAAGAAACCAAGGTTAGTACCTAAAATATGGGTTTTGGATACTGAAGAGATGGTGTTCCCCATATGGTGTCAGTAAGGAAAAAGTTTAGAATGTTTCACTACCAGCCAAAATATAACACAATAGAAGAAGAAAAGGATTATCATATTCTATTAGTTTGTGGCAGGTTTAGAAAAATGGCTATCAATTACTAGCATTATATTCCACAGTTTGATGTGTAGTAAAGGCTTACATTAAGGGAGATATCAAAAAAAGTTATGATATATTCAGCTAAGTAAAACTATTGTACATAGAAGAAGGAAATTCTTTTGACACATAATATATTTTTATATGTTGATTTTTTTGTAAGTTGTAAAAGACATAGCCTTGGTAAAACTGAGTATGGGGTTACAACTATCAAGGACAACTGATGTACAACTAATGGAAGGAGACCACAAATTATAATTAAAAAAGGAAAATGAATACGGGCGATATGTGTACCTTAGTATGTAAAGAAAATGAAGTCATAAAGAAAGTTTCATCCAAGAATAAACAAGATGAAGATGGAATGCCTATGAAAATATGATATTTTCTTGGAATAAAAGGATACTTCATATATAGCTATAAAATCTCCACGAATTGTCAAGTTAATAAAATAAATATAAATAAGCAAAGAGAATCAATCTAATAAATACATAAGTAGATTGGAATGATGGAATAAATCTTAGAAAAAGATGTTGAGCTACACCAGAAGTTACCACTAAAGAAAAACTTACATAAAGTTAAGAAGATATGTGAAAGCTGTAAGGAGGCCAGCCACACCCCTAAAAATTGAATGACATGGTTACCCATTAAGGATAAAGAGATAAATCAATGATATAAAGTTTTGGAAGATAAAAAGGTTACTGTGAAAGAAAAATCTCACCAAACACTATGGGAAAAACGACTTTTTGCAACGGGAATAAATCTCGTCGCAAAAGTCCATCCAAGTGGTTATTTGCGATGGGGGTAGCAACCCGTCACAAATAACTGATTATTTGCGATGGGATTTCATGTCCTGTCGCAAATACCCAACGACGGTTAAGAGCTTTTTGCAACGGGATGTCCTCTAGTCGCAAAAGGTGTGTCGGCAAGGACTATTTGCGACGAGTCCCGTCGCAAATAACTTTTTAACCACTGACAATAATTAATGCCAGCGTGGGTATTTGCGACGAGTCCCGCCGCAAAAGATACTATTTGTGACGGGTAACCCGTCGCAAATAGCCTCATCGCAAATAATCTAACATATATATATCCCCATCCGTTTTTCTTCTCATTCCACTCAATTCTTAGATCTTGTTTCTCTCTCAACTCTGATTTCAAAGGGAAACTTTTTCTAAGTTAATTTTTTTAGACACGAAGAAGTTGTGAAGCCGTCTACATCAATACCAAATCAAGTTTAAAGGCATTAATTTTTTATTTAATTTTTTATTTATTTCAATTTTTTATGTTAATTTTTATTATATTTGATTAGTTGTACTTAAATTGAATTTAAATTGTTTTGTCATGACTATTTATTTGTACTAATAAATTGAAATTTTTAGTATTAATTTTTAATAATTTGTAGTAATTATTAATTATTAAAGATAATTATTAATGTATATAATTAATTAGTAGTAATTAATAATAATTGGTAATAAATAATAATAAATACTTATAATTAGTAATAAATATTCATAAATAGTAATAAATAGTAATAATTATTAATAAATAGTAATAAATAGAAATAATGGGTTATAAATAACAATAAATAGTAATAATTAGTAATAAATTGTAATAAATAGTGATAAATTGTCATAATTAATAATAAATTGTAATAATTAGTCATAAATTGTAATAATTAACAATAAATTGTAATAATTAGTAATAAATTGTAATAATTAGTAATAAATTGTAATAATTAGTAATAAATTGTAATAATTAGCAATAAATTGTAATAATTGGTAATAAATGTTAATAATTAGTAATAAATTGTAATAATTAGTAATAAATTGTAATAATTAGTAATAAATTGTAATAAATTGTATTAATTAGTAATAAATTATAATAATTGGTACTAAATTGTAATAATTAGTAATAAATTGTAATAGTTAGTAATAAATTGTAATAATTAGTAATAAATTGTAATAATTAGTAATAAATTGTAATAATTAGTAATAAATTGTAATAATTAGAATGAAATTGTAATAATTAGAAATAAATTGTAATAATTAGTAATAAATTGTAATAAATTGCGGTAATTAGTAATAAATTGTAATAATTAGTTATAAATTGTAATAAATTGTACTAATTTGTAATAAATTGTAATAAATTGCAATAATTATTAATAAATTATAATAATTAGTATTAATTAGTAATAAATTGAGTTAATTAGATATAAATTGAATTAATTAGTAATAAATTGTATTAATTAGTAATAAATTGTATTAATTAGTGATAAATTGTGTTAATTGGTAATAAATTGTAATAATTAGTAATAAATTCTAATAATTAGTAATAAATTGTAATATTTAGTTATAAACTATAATAATTAGTAATAAAAATTAATAAATAGTAATAAACATTAATAATTAGTAATATCTTGTAATATTTTGTAATAATTAGTAATAATTAGTAATAATTAGTAATAATTAGTAATAATTAGTAATAATTAGTAATAATTAGTAATAAATTGTAATAATTAGGAATTAATAGGAATAATTTGGAATAATTAGTAATAATTAGGAACAAATACTAATAATTAGAAATAATTAGGAATAAATAGAAATAAATAGTAACAAATATTAATAACTAGTAATAATTAGGAATAAATACTAATAAATGGGAATAAATACAATTAATTAGCAATAATTAGCAACAAATAGTAGTAAATAGTAATAAATAGTAATAAATAGCAATAATTAGCAATAATTAGCAATAAATAGAAATAAATAGAAATAAATAGAAATAATTAGCAATAAAGAGAAATAATTAGCAATAAATAGCAATAATTAGCATTAATTAGCAATAATTAGTAATAATTAGCAATAATTAGAAATAATTAGTAATAAAGACCAATAATTAGTAATAAACAAGAATAATTATTGTATTTAGTAATAATTAAGAATATTTATGAATAATTAGTAATAAATAGGAATAATTGATATTAATAAGGAATAATTGATAATAATTAGTAATAAATTGAAATAATTAGTAATTAATTGTAATAATTAGTAATAAATACTAATAATTAGTAATAAATACTAATAATTACTAATAATTAGGAATAAATACTTATAATTAGTTATACTTAGAAATAATTAGAAATAAATAGGAATAATTAGTCATAAATAGGAATAATTAGTAATAAATAGGAATAATTAGTAATAATTAGTAATAGTTAGTAATAATTAGTAATAATTAGTAATAATTATTAATAATTTGTAATAATTAGTAATAATTAGTAATAATTAGTAATAATTAGTAATAGTTGGTAATAAATAGAAATATTTAGTAATAAATAGTAATATTTAGTAATAAATAGTAATAGTTAGTAATAATTAGGAATAATTAGAAATAAATAGGAATAATTAGAAATAAATAGGAATAATTAGATAAGAATAGTTTGGAACAGTTAAGAAGAAATTTTAATAAATTTAAATAAATTTTAATAACTTGGAACAATTTCCAGTGGATTGATGACACTCCTTTTACTCGATAAATTTCCTCTATTCAACTCTCACCGACTCAAAACATTATGAAAAATGTGCTGCTACACAGGAATATTCAATCTCATATGAATGAGATTGGATATGCATTCGTACTACCACATGTTTTATTATGTTTTCAGGCAGTTAACGTTGGAAGAAGAATATTAATCGATGAAAAGGGGGATCTTTTGTACGATGGCTCATTTGTGATTTCAGTATGAGAAAGATGCAAGTAAATGATCCATCAGACAAAAGAGTATTTTTCAATCCCCTAGAAATTGTGTAACCCTTAATTAATGGAAATTATTGATAAGTAGTAGTAATTAGTTACATTTTTTTAGATAGTGTTTTTATAATTTAAAATTATTCAAAAAAAGTGATGATTTTATATTTTGCCGAAAAATATGGAACAAGGAATCCGTATTCAGTCATTATTAGATGATCCCGCTTGGATAAATCAGCGTAGAAATCTAAATGATTCTGGTTTAAATTCGGTATATATTGAGGGTGTTGAAGATTTCTTAGAATTGTTATCATAGAAACCAAAATATGTTTTAGAAGGCACATTAAGTGTCCTTGTAAAAAATGTGCTCTAAGAATGTTTGACACATTTGACAAGGTTGGGGGACATCTCTTGTGGTTTGGTTTTCAACTAGATTATGTTTTTTGGTATCAACACGTTGAACAATGTTCCAGAGAAGATACTAATAACTTGATTCCGGATCCTTCATAGTTAAAACATTTAGTACATGATGTTGTAGGTCCATCTCTTCAACAAATTGAAAATCAATATGATATAGATTTAACTCTTGAGTTGGCACCATATGAATTTATTGAGTTATTGAGGTCAGTTGAGGATGCATTATATCTTGGTTGCAAGATTAGAAGATTAGAAGCCGTTATAAATTTTATGGCTATTAAATCAGATAATGCAATGTCAAACAACTGTTTTATCAGATATTTTATTCGGTTAAAAAACTGTTAACTGAAGGAAATGTGTTGCCTGTAAATTACTATAAGAGCAAGAGGCTGGTTCATAATCTGGGCCTTAGTTTTCAGAATATTTATGCATGTGAAAATTATTGCATCTTATATTCTAGTGAAAATGAGTCATTTAATAGTTGTCCAACATGTGGACAATCGAGGTATAAAGAATCTCAACTAGGGATGTCTTGATCGATTCCTGTAAAATAGTTGAGATATTTCGCCCTTACACCTAGGATGCAATGTTTATTTATGTCTCATAATGCATCGTCAATGATGTCATGGAACAAAACCAATATTTCAACCGATAAATGATTGAGTAATCCATCTGATGGTGATTAATGGAAAAATTTTGATCGTATGCGTCCGTCTTTTTCTTTAGAAGACCGAAACGTGTAATTGGGTCTTTTTACTGACGGGTTTTGTCCATTTGGTTATTATGGTAGTCAGTATTCATGTTGTCCTATCATTATAACTCTGTACAATCTTCATCTATGCATGTTGATGACGGATCCCTATATCGTTTTGACCTTATTAATCCCAGGACATCTGAAAATAAATATTGATGTTTATTTGAATCCATTGATTGATGAGTTAAATTCATTGTGGAGTAATGGTGTTAGTATATATGTTGTTTCTGCGAAAAAAAATTTCACATTAAAATATAAATTGATGTGCATGATTAGTGACTTTCCGGCATATGTCATGTTATTTGGCTGGAGTACACATGGTCTGAAATCATGTCCTTACTGTATTAAAGACAAACAAAGATTTTGTGCTCGTCAATGGAAAAAAAACCTTTCTATTTTGACTGTCATCACAAATTTCTTCCAACCTATCATGCTTTTTGAAGGAGCAAATATCTTTTCAGAAAATGAACAATTGAAAGGGATAAACCTCAAAAAATGATCTCAGGTACAAAGTTAAAATATGTTGTATTTTCATTACCTCACATCACATTTGGGCCAATAATAAACCAACATAAAATTCATGGTTTTGGGAAAGAACATAATTGGATAAAACGTAGCATTTTTGGGGATCTCCCATATTGGTCTGATTTGTTGTTCTGTCACATGTTAGATGTCATGCATATTGAGAAGAATTGTATTGATAATTTATTTCATACAATTTTGGATACAAAAGGTAAGACCAAAGATATAATAAAAGCATGATTAAATCATTTCCAAAGAAACGTGAATATTGATAATGAAACCCCACAATTAAGGGTCTATAGTGATGAAGACGTTAATGATGTTACAATTTAATTTAAATGACAAGGGACAGTGAAAGTGAAACTCATATGGATATTGATGTTGCCGAGGAGGAATATGAAGACATTGGCATCATCAAATATGAAGATGATGATGAAGGTGAACATTGACACATTTAAATGCTGGTTATGATCATTATTAATATATATCTATATATGATAGTTATTTTCAACTATCTGATAAAAATAATCAAATTGGGTTTCAGATGGATCCTGATCCATTTCGCGAGTTGTAGGAGGCTGATCTCCCTTTGGATGAGATGTATGTGGGATCATCTGACCCTCAACCAACTAGTGGTTCATGAGTTACACGGAGAGGGTGCAGTCTTGCGCGACTGATGATTCTTAACCCTATCTCTGGGTGATGTCCACGAATTGGCTTCGATCAACACACACGAAGGTATGATAACCTGTATATTTTAGTTACCTTTTTTTCATTAGTTTATTTATATATATAATAATTGTTTGATTATTTATTATTTTTTCATAGTTTTGCACATGTAGCTATTGTATAGGGGAGTACTATCTTGCACAATTATTTCTCTCAGCCATGGATCACATGGGAACAGATTCCCGTTGATGTGTAGCTTTCCATGTACAATCATTGGGTGGTACATAAATAAATAAAATTTACTTTTAAATTTATTTTATTAATAACTTGATATTATAAATTATTTTCAGGGTTTATGGTATCCCATCAAGGACAGCATGCTTGACGCTATTGCAGTATGGGAGGCGGCTATACGTGAGCGTTTGCATCAGTTTTTGCACAATTTGAGAAAGAAGACCATTAAGAAAGCAGGAGTGACAATATTTGATGAGTCATGTAGATCCCACCGACGAGAGTACATTTTATCATAGGTTTGGGATGGAATATGTGAACACTGGTTGGGTGGTGGATTTCAGAGGAGGTCTTCATTAGGTTGGCAGAACCATGGGAGATAGGAGGTGATGCATAGAGCTGGTAGTCGTACATTCAGTACACATAGAGAGCATCTGGTAAGTATATTTTTTAAAAAAAATTTATAACATTAAATATAAACAATTTATTTTTTATTTATGTAAATAGTCAAGCATCCCGATATTACAGAGTTCAATGTTAATCGGAGGATGTATAGTGATCCGGCCACTGGAGAGACTAGAGGTGATCGCCAGCATCAGATTGTGGTTAGTATTATTTTTTCAGTCTTACAATTAACTGTATATAATATTTTCAAAATTTTAATTTCAAATTGGAATTAAAGGAGTAATATGAAGTTGTGACCACTCAAACACATGATGAGGGTTAGGACGAAGTGACTGATCAGACCAGTTCACACCATTTCAACAATGTGACATAGATGCAGGCGACTTAGTATGTCTTTGAGAAGGGCTGAGTAGTTGGTATGGGCTCTAATGTGACTCATGGTACTTATTATGGTATAGATGCGATGTCGACGTCCAGCTCGAGAGGTGCTCTTGGAGAGGCATCATCTTCTACCTCACAGTATCTGGAGCAGCTACGAGCTCAGAATGACATTATAGAGAGTTTTAAGAAGCAGCAACAAGAGATGCATCAGCAGTAGTAATAGCAGAAGCAGCATCACGAGGAGGAGATGCATCGACGGCAGCAGCAGCATCAGAGCAGGTTGAGTACATGCGTCATCTAACTCGT
Organism: Viscum album; assembly: GCA_963277665.1. Taxonomy (NCBI): domain Eukaryota; kingdom Viridiplantae; phylum Streptophyta; class Magnoliopsida; order Santalales; family Viscaceae; genus Viscum; species Viscum album. The sequence continues at coordinate 672,528,955 of OY728134.1, read as the reverse complement.
AGTTTGGGGATGGAGTTTCCTCCATCATCTCCTTCATCTCCTCCACCTCCTCCAGAAGACGACCCTGAGTGATTGTTTTTATGTTAAAAAAATTTAAATTTATCATTTGTTGTAATATGAACTATTTACAGTTTCTGTATTTTATATTGGTGCAAATATTAAATAGGTTAATTTATAATATTTTATGATTTTTTTGTGAATATTGAGAATTTTAATAATTTTAATAATTTATAATTTTTTAATAATATATATATTAATATTTCATTAATCATAATTTTATTAAATATATTATTTCAGTATTATATTTTTTAATGTTTGTTCTTTTTACTAATAATAATAATAATAATAATAATTTATTATTTTTTAATATTATTTTGTGAATATTTAGAATTTTAATATATTTTTATTTTAATTATTTTAATAATATTAAAATTAATTTTTTAATAATCAAAATTTTATTAAATTTATTTTTTTTAAAAATTTATTTATTATTTGCAATGGGATTTGTTGTGAAGGGTTGCCATCGCAAATAGTCTAAATAATTTGTTTAAAAAGTATTTGGGATAAGATTAGGGATTCGTCGTAAAAAGTATTTGCGACGGTCCCCTCGTAAATAGTTTAAATAATTTTTTTTAAAAAAAGTATTTGTGATGGGATTAGGGACCCGTCACAAAAAGTATTTGCGAGGGGCCCTTCATAAAAAGTATTTGCAACGGGACCATCAAAAAATGTTTATATATATATATATAATGTATATAAACAGAATCTTATTTGTGAAAAGTAACCCGTCGCAAAAAAATATAATTTGGGACAAGCCCGTCAAAAATATAATTTTTTAAGATGCTGTTTTCTACCACGGTCTATTTAGGACGGGACCCCA